>JARQOC010000005.1:525930610-526638600 GCA_033576535.1 Allobates femoralis | reverse complement strand
ATCAACAGGATCGACTGTAATCGGAGACATGTATGGGGCTCTGTTGGCACAAAGGTGAGAGGGTTACAATCATGCACATAATACAAAATTAAAAACAAGTTAATAACAATATCAATATGTACAATCCAAATACAAAACTAGAAGGGAGTGAAAAAAAAGGGGGGGAGGGGGTAAAGAAATATGGCAAAATTAATTGCCAAAGAAAGAAGGGTAAGGGGAGTTGAGGAGAAAGCAGTTAGGTCCTTATAAAAAGAAGAGGAAAAGCTCCTGGTCTCATTTAGCCCCCGTGGTACCAGGGTCTCCAAAACGGTGATCCACCTGGTTTCTTTTTGGGCCAAAATTTCTTTTAAATCTCGTCCCCCCAATGCCACAATGGACAATGTCAATTCCATGTATCTTAAGTGTTTTATTACTACGGCCATGGCATAATTTAAAGTGATGTGGTAAAGTTCTCAAAGTTCTCTCGTCCTTGCGCTCTTTGGAACCCTCAATATCTCGCACTTGTTTGCGTATCCTCATACGCAACTCACGTGTGGTTAACCCAATATAAATCTTGGGGCAGCCACACGTGGCGTAATATACCACATGCGTACTGCAACAAGGTATGTACTTGTTGTTGGTGAAACGCATTTTACTGTCGCTTGACGTAAAGTCAAAGCCACGGGAGGTGTTCCTACATGCCAGGCAATGACCACATGGGATGAAACCATCCCTCGTCAGGCACTTCAGGTTACAGCACATGTACAGTGGCGGCTCGGTCAGTCTTTGGCTACCAGGATGGCTTGTCCAGTGCACCCCTTTTGTGCTCCTTTCTCTTGGGCTTCCTTCCTCTGCACTGCTTGTCCTCCTACTTTCTGCATGCGCCTCCGCACGCAGAGCCCCGATCCAGCAGCCACGGGCCTTCTTGGGCGACTCGCAAGGTCCCCTGGCCCTAGTACGGCTGCCTTTTCTGCACTGCGTCAGGAGTTGGCCACGGGTCATACCGATCCCGGTGCCTGCCGATTCTGTGGTTGGAGCCTGGAGCTTCCTCGCCACCTTCAGGGCCGGGCCCCTGGTTCTCGCTCTGCCCCTTCACTTTACAGTAGATTCAGGTGTACAGGTTGATCGCTCACTTCCTGCACGCCTAGGGCTCTCTCTGTCTCTCTGCAGTCTGCTGTCCTGGGACCCGGGGCGAGCCACGTGCCGCTCAAGCCCTCTGGGACCTCCTCCATCCTCTCTTCTCTGCTCCCTCGCTGGACTGACCACTTCCTGTGTCTTGTCCCTTTGTTTCACTCCTGAACTGCCCAGCCCCCACTTACTGGTGTTTGCTTTTACCTACTTTCTGACTGCTCCTCTACTAAACCGATCCCCCCCCGCCATCCCACAGCTGCTTGAGCCATCCCACTACCTGGGTTCACCCGCTCGCTCTGGGACCGGGTGTGTTGGGTGTGTTTGTGGGTGACTGGACTTACTGATCCCGGCTGCCGCAAACTAATAGTGGTGACCGGACCGCAGGGGCGTCACATTTACTCCCCACCCCTCGGGCACGTCCTCGGGCAGGAACAAAAGAAAAATAACTGGTATTAAGACATGAAAAATTTTTAGAAATGCTTTCCAACAGGTAACAACTTTTCATCCTTTTTTGGGAGACACCCATACTTGAATGTTACAAAATTATAAAATAGTTACTTAGTTATTTAAATACCATAAATATCTTTTTACACAAAACTACGAAAGGTCCGAGAGTGGGGTACTACAACTCTGGCTGGGGTGCAGTACCTGTGTGGTGACTGGATCCACAGATGCGCCAAATATATACTCCCTCCAGTGCTGTATATACTCCTTCCAGTGCTGTATATACTCCCTCCAGTGCTGTATTTACTCCCCCAGTGCTGTATATACTCCCCTTGTGTACCCAATGCAGTATATACTCCCCCAGTATATCAAGTGCTGTTTATACTTCCCCCAGTGCGATATATACTCCCCTCAGCGTATCCAGTGCTGTATATACTCCCCCACAGTGCTGTATATACTCCTTCCCTGTATATACTCCCTCTCCAGTATTCACTTGTAGGTAATGAGAGATGAGATTCTTATATTTTACCTATTTAGTCGGCATTGTATTACATTGCAAATGACAAGTAACCTCACCTTGTTCCGTCACCCTGAGTCTTGGCGCTTGTTCACACAAGATCCTGCAGCGTCATACAGCAGAAGGATTGAGAATCTCATGGAATCTCTGATATACAAAAAATCTGCACTGTAAACTGATCGGTGCTGTGGATTTGATATCTGCAGCAGATGACATTTAGGCTTTGTTCACACTCTGCGGTTTTTGATTCGCTTTTTTTGGGCATTTTTCTCTTTTACAGCTGGATCAGTTTTTCTAAAAATCGGATCAGAAATGGATCATCTGTTTCTGATGCGTTTTGGATCTACTTGTTCTGGTGTGTTTTTCAGTCCATAGACAATAAATGGTTTCAATGGGAAAAGTGGATCTGAAGAGCGCAGCCATAATTGACAGCTCCTTCTTTTTACAGATCACTTTACAAGGGAAAAAGCACAGGATGAACAGCAAAAGTGGAAAACCCATTGACTTTGCTGGGATTGTATTTAAATGATGCGTTCACTGCAAAAACGGACCCCAAAAAGCGGGTCAAAAACGCTCAGTCTGGACAGTGCCTTAGGCTGCAGACACGAACGGCCGCAGATTTTAGTGATTGGTAAGACTTGCTGTAAGGCCGGTTTCACATTACGATTTTGAGGCATCCGAGTGTGTCCGTGTTGAATCGGATACACTCGAATGCGATTTTGCCTCCTATGTATTCCTATGGGGCTCAGATTGTGCATAAATCGGATGGCAAAAAGGACACATCCGAGCACAATCCGTGCCCCACAGCAATACATGGGGGGCAAAATTGGATCCGAGTGTATTTGCTTTGACATGGATACACTCGGAAACTCCGAAATCGTGGTGTAAAGCCGGCTTAAGGCTGCATCAGAATCGGCACAATTTGGGCCCGTTCACCCCACGTGTGCAAAATGATAAAAATGCGATTGCACTCAGACCCGTGTTATTTGTGAGGTGCGCGGCGCTGATTGGCGCTTGTTATTTCTCATAACAATTTGTGTCACTTTTCTGAATGAGAACAGGACACATTTTGACCCCAACCTCAAGGGTAGAATTTGTCACTACGGACTACAGAATATACGGCCCCTGTGGACACCCCAAAAATCTATGAGAATTGTTTTGGATTTTCCAACATTACCGTTGTCATCCGAACGGACTGGACACAATTACACTAATTATTCCCATTCTTCTTGGCGGGATCATCCCCCTCAGTCACTTATAACATGAGGGCGTCTTCAGTCAATTCTGCAGATTTCTCCTTTCTGGACCTGTAGCCGCCCGGGCAATGCTCAATGTCTCCTCTGTTCCTGAGAAATATCAAGTTTAGTTTGTTGCGACCCTCGAAGACTCCCGGGTAACTGAAGACGACATATTGGATCCTCGTGGCTCCATAGTTCCTGTGTTCCCATAGGGAGACGCTGTGGCGTCCGTCCGTTGTGCATCGTCAGGCTTATCGTAATGTGAGGTTCCTGTAACCCCTTTATATCCCCAGAGACCCCCTGCATACCTCAGAAAACAATTTTTATTCTGTCCCACACTATATTCTTATTTCGCGTTTCGGTCATATAGGGTCTGCAGATTGCGGTCAGCCCCGCTCCATGCCAACACCGTCCCGCTCCATGCCAACACTGCCCCGCTCCATGCCAATACTGCCCTGCTCCATGCCAACACCACCCCGCTCCATGCCAACACTGCCCCATTCCATGCCAACACTGCCCCTCTCCATGCCAACACCACCCCGCTCCATGCCAACACTGACTCACTCCATGCCAATACTGCTCTGCTGCACACCAACACCGCCCCGCTCCATGCCAAAACTGCCCCACTGCACACCAACACCGCCCCACTCCATGCCAACACCGCCCCACTCCATGCCAACACTGCCCCGCTCCATGCCAACACCGCCCCGCTGCACACCAACATCGCCCCGCTCCATGCCAACACTGCCGCGCTGCATGGAAAACGCCATCCTCCCTGACAGCAGGTGAATGACATAATGTCATCCACCAAATTCCCACATCTCGCGCCTGTGCAGTGGCGCCTCATTGTGCCCTATTGAACAGCCAGTGATTCCACTGTGCAGACATGAGACTTTGTGTACTGTGCAGCTGATGAGAGACTAGAGTCTTGCGCCTGCGCAGTGGAATCGCTGGCTGTTCAATAGGATACAGTGAGGGCACTGCGGAGGCGTGAGACTTGGGAATTGTGTGGATGGCATAACGACGTCATCCACTTCCGCACAGTCATCAGGGGCGGTGTTGGCATGGAGCGGGGTGGTGTTGGTGTGCAGCGAGGCGGTTTTAGTGTGCAGCAGGGCGGTATTGGTGTGCAGCGAGGTGGCGCTGACCCCAATCTGCAGACCCCATATGACCCAAACAAGAAATTAGCATATGGTGCAGGACAGAATAAAAGTCTATTTCTGAGGTGCAGGGGGACACTGGGGATATAAAGGGTTACATGAACCCCAGTTACATCATGGTAAAAGTGGTAAGCAGGGTTTACAACCCCCAACACTGGTGACAGGTGCACTTTAAACATGGTAAAAAAAACAGCCTGATGTTCACAGTTCACTATATGTGAATGTGCACCCTGAGACTTTATGGTCCTCGGAGCAAAAACCCCAGGTTTTCTAAGAGTTTTAGTTGTTTGATGAGGATTTGGAGAGTTTCCACTCAGTTCCTGGCGTCATCTGTGGGGAGTGAGTGTGAGCTGGGGGGTGAGTGTGAGCTGTGGGGGGGTGAGTGAGTGTGAGCTGTGGGGAAGTGAGTGTGAGCTGGGGGGTGAGTGTGAGCTGTGGGGGGGTGAGTGTGAGCTGTGGGGGGGTTGAGTGAGTGTGAGCTGTGGGGGAATGAGTGTGAGCTGGGGGGAAGTGAGTGTGACCTGTGAGGGGGTGAGTGTGAGCTGTGGGGGTGTGAGCTGTGAGGGAGTGAGTGTGAGCTGTGGGGGAGTGTGAGCTGGGGGTGTGTGAGCTGTGAGGGGGTGAGTGTGAGCTGTGGGGGTGTGAGCTGTGAGGGAGTGTGTGTGAGCTGTGGGGGAGTGAGTGTGAGCTGGTGGTGTGTGAGCTGTGGGGGAGTGAGTGTGAGCTGAGGGGGTGTAAGTGAGTGTGAGCTGTGGGGGGGAAGTGAGTGTGAGCTGTGGGGGTGTGAGCTGTGAGGGGGTGAGTGTGAGCTGTGGGGGAGTGACCGTCAGCTGTGGGGGAGTGAGTGTGAGCTGTGGGGGAGTGAGTGTGAGCTGGAGGGGTGTAAGTCAGTGTGAGCTGTGGGGGTGTGAGTGTGAGCTGTGGGGGTGTGAGCTGTGAGAGAGTGAGTTTGAGCTGCGGGGGAGTGAGCGTCAGCTGTGGGGGAGTGTGAGCTGTGGGGGAGTGAGTGTGAGCTGGGGGGGTGTAAGTGAGCTGTGGGGGGGTGAGTGAGTGTGAGCTGTGGGGGAGTGAGTGTGAGCTGTGTGGGGGTAAGTGTGAGCTGTGGGGGTGTGTGAGCTGTGAGGGGGTGAGTGTGAGCTGTGGGGGTTGAGTGAGTGTGAGCTGTGGGGAAGTGAGTGTGAGCTGTGGGGGAGTGAGTGTGAGCTGTGGGGGAGTGAGTGTGAGCTGTGGGGGGTAAGTCTGAGCTGTGGGGGTGTGAGTGTGAGCTGTGGGGGGGTGAGTGTGAGCTGTGGGTGAGTGTGAGCTATAGGGGGGTTAGTGAGAGTGAGCTGTGAGGGGGTGAGTGTGAGCTGTGGGGGGTGAGTGTGAGCTATGGGGGGTTAGTGAGTGTGAGCTGTGGGTGAGTGTGAGCTATGGGGGGGTTAGTGAGTGTGAGCTGTGGGTGAGTGTGAGCTATGGGGGGGTTAGTGAGTGTGAGCTATGGGGGGGGTTAGTGAGTGTGAGCTATGGGGGGGTTAGTGCGTGTGAGCTATGGGGGGGTTAGTGCGTGTGAGCTATGGGGGGGTTAGTGCGTGTGAGCTATGGGGGGGGTTAGTGAGTGTGAGCTATGGGGGGGTTAGTGAGTGTGAGCTATGGGGGGGTTAGTGAGTGTGAGCTATGGGGGGGTTAGTGAGTGTGAGCTATGGGGGGGTTAGTGAGTGTGAGCTATGGGGGGGGTTAGTGCGTGTGAGCTATGGGGGGGTTAGTGAGTGTGAGCTATGGGGGGGTTACTGAGTGTGAGCTATTCGGGGGGTTAGTGAGTGTGAGCTATGGGGGGGTTAGTGAGTGTGAGCTATGGGGGGGTTAGTGCGTGTGAGCTGTGGGAGGTGAGTGTGAGCTGTGGGGGGTGAGTGTGAGCTGTGGGGGAGTGAGTTTGGGCTGAGTGCGTGTAGGGGCTGAGTGTAGAGAGAGTACCTGTACCTGGCTGCTCTGTGCTGACAGGACCTGTGGTGATGTCAGAGTCATGTGACATCACTGCAGGCTCTGTCAGGTCGGTATTTGTGGCGGGGGGGAAGGTCTTATGATGGGAGGTTTGGTGGTGACGGGGTCTGCGGGCGGTGTGTGCAGTGTCAGCCTCTGATGTCGCTGCCAGCCTGCGCCATAATACTACACTCATCCCTTAGGTGTACTAATATGGCGCAGCGTCCGGAGCGGTGCATTGTGGGATTGCAGGATGTCTGGACGGAAGTGGCTGCAGACAATGTGAGGGAAGTCTATATTACACCATAATGATAAAAGCTGCTGTTCCCATTCTCCTACAATAATGGTGGAGTCGGAGGTCACTGACGTCACAGCCCTGACTCCACCCCTCTGATCTTCAGGCTTCTCCTTACATCATTGTATCTAAATCCTGATAAATCCCTTTATTTTATATTATTTGTTTTCCATCTCTGTGATCAGATATGGACGTCCTGTAGGACTCCAGTAAGGCGATGTGGTGACCAGGGGCTGACTGGCGAAGCAAAACCTGGGTGGCAAAACTTTTCCGGCAGCCCTTGGGTGGGGGGGGGGGGGGCTGTCGGAAATTTTCGGCGGCCCGTCTTTGGTGCGCCCCCCCATCGCGCCACGCCCCCCTGCAGAGAGAGGTGTAGCTAAGGGGAGCCTAGAGGTTCCCATTATGGTTGGAGTAGTGGATGGTTGCTAGATGACCGCCAGGAAGGAGGTGTCAGTCATGTTTTGGGTGGGTCGTAATCATGTGGAGAGAGCTAGTTTGCCCCTATAGGGTCCATGAAGGCGTGAAAAGGACCACGGCAAAGTATATATACTTTTAGACTGACCACTTTTTTTCTTCGTACAAAATCATCCCCATGCATGACAATGCACCATCTCTTGGTACAGAGCATAGCCCTGAGTAATTGGCTGCTATGGACATAAAAGTAGAGAAAACCATGGTGTGGCCACCAGTCTCCCCTGATCTCAGCCCTATTGAGAAACTTGGAAGTACCATTAAGCAAAAAAAATCTAAGATGCTGTAAGACATTAACCGTCAAACCAGCAGCTCTGGGAGTTAATTATGACATTCTGCAAACAAATGCAATCTTAAAACAACCAAAACCTGACAAGTGCAATAAATGCAATATTTGTGAAGGTGATATCAAAGAAAGGCGATATACAATATGAGACATACTGGTAGGATGTTTTCATTGTGAGCCCCAATGGGGACAGTGTTGATGATGTATGTAAAGTGCTGTGGAGTTCATAGTGTAATATAAATGTAAAAAAATATTTCTTCATATGTCGTCACAATACCGGGATCTGAGGATCTTCTATTTCGAGGTCAGGGGCTCTCTGATGCCATGTCGCTGCCTGTCTCGCTGTCTTCCTCTTTTGACACTGTAGTGCGGTGGACAAGAGAGCATTAACTGGTTAATAACGAGAAGTATGGAGTGTGTACTGAGCCATAAACCTCCCCATACCATGAAGTATGGTGTGTACTAACTGAGCCATAAACCCTCCCCATACCATGAAGTATGGTGTGTGTACTAACTGAGCCATAAACCCTCCCCATACCATGTCCAGGAGACATTGTAGGATTACTACATGGATTTTATTATTAGGGCACGGACACACTGGGGTGAAACTTGAATAAGTGCAATGTGTGATTTTATCACAGTGCAGTCAGTTAATCAACGTCTGAAACACATTGGCGAGTGTCGGACGCTTTTTTCTCATCCAGATTCTGGATGGGAAAAAAGTCACAACATACTGCAACAGTATACGATTCATGCGCGAGACTCACCAATGCAAGTCTATGAGTTCGACAAAATCATGGGCCGCACACTGACAGCACACGGACCATCCGAGAGGCATCAGTTTTTTTCACTGATACATTATCATTCTTCAGCTGAGACAACTGTAAAATGCTCCTGTAAATGATTCTACAGTAATAGCTGCTGAGAAACAAAACAGATTGCACATGGATGTGATCTAAGAAAACTGTCGGACACTCGCACAGCATTTGGATGTCCCAGTGGCCAGCCAAACAGACAGTCCGCCACAGCCACACACAGAGCCACAACGACACAAAAACAGTCAGCCACATAGACAGCCAGCCACATAGACAGCTACACAGACAGAGAGAGCCACACAGAGAGATACAGCCACACACATAGCCACAGCCAGCCACACACAGAGCCACAGCCAGCAACATAGACAGCCATAGCCAGCCACACACAAGCAGACACAGCCAGCCAAACACAGACACAGCCAGCTACACACACACAATCAGCCACACACATACAGCCACACACAGCCAAAGCCAGCCAGCCACACATACAGCCACACACATACAGCCAGCCACATAGACAGCCACACACACAGCCAAAGCCAGCCACACACAGGCGCAGCTACCCACACACACACACACAGCGAGCAATATAGACAGCCATAGACAGCCACACACAGACATACAGCCAACCACACAGCCAGCCACAAACACACAGTCAGCCACACACAGCCAAGCAGCCCCAGCCACACACACACAGTCAGCCACACACAGCCAAGCAGCCCCAGCCACACACACACAGTCAGGCACACACAGCTAAACAGCCCCAGCCACACACAGCCAGCCATGCAGCCTCAGCCCCAGCCATGCAGCCACAGCCACGCAGCCCCAGCCACACACAGACATAGTTAGGCACACAGCCAGCCACATAGCCCCAGCCACATAAAGACACAGACACACAGACAGCCACATGCAGCCACGCAGCCCTGGCCACACAGTCAGCCACACAGACACATTTTGCCACACACAGCCAGCCACGCAGCCTCAGCCACACAGACACAGTCAGCCACAGACAGCCCCAGCAACACAGACACATAGTCAGCCACAGCCACGCAGCACCAGCCACAAAAAAAACCCAGCCACAAAACCCCAGCCACATACGGACAAATAGTCAGCCACACAGACACAGCCCCACACACAATCAATCATACACACAATCAATCCTATACACACAATCATACACACACCTAATCCCATACACAATCCTATACATGCATACACAATCATATACACATTCAGACATACACATATTAAAGTGCTGTACAAATCATGTGAAAAGGATGACAGAAAAGACAGTGTAATCAGCTAATCCAATCTGCATACAGTGCACTGCTGCTGAAATAGATATGGCACAGAGAAATCAACCTGTCCAATATGCTAAAATTGCACCACTACCACTATTAAAGACAGATACAGCTACATCCAGATGAAGATGATAGTTACAGCCCAATTATATTGACAATGCAAATCTCCTGTAATAAATCCCTTCCCATGTATGGGGGGTTTGATGCTCAGGGACACTGGCCGCACATCTCCCACCTTTCTTGTTGCCCAATGTGAACAGTAGATTGCGGTTTCCTTTTGGCGGGAAGCACAATGTGGACGGAGTCTCGTCAGTATTGGCTATGGCCGGCAGCCACACACAGCCCTCACTGCTGAGATGCCGGCACTGCACAGGTAGCCGCCGGCCGCATCCCAGTACAGAGAGGCAGAGGGGCCGCCAGCAATCATGCTGCCCCGGCCCGTATAGCTGTCCAGCCCGCCCCTGGGTACGAGGACTACTTTGCCCCAGGAGGCAGTGTTCCAGCCAGGGCCGGACTGGGACCAAAAAGCAGCCCTGGATAACAAGCCCCACCAGCCCACAAACTATAACACCCATCAGCCTCGATCAGTGAAATTTGCTTTTACGTTGTCATGACCTCATCACTTTCGCAGGCTCCTTTCACATCAGCGGTAAACTGATGTTTGCGGCCAATCCAGCAGGTGGCACCACATCTGCCGGATCAGCCGACTTGCAGTCCAGATGCGGCAAGCCCCATGCATATTGTACGGCAAGTGCTGTTCTGCCAGGTGCGGCAGATCCGCCACTTGCGGCGGCGAAAAAAAACCCACCGCTTACAGCCACGTTTCTTGGGAAAGTCCCAGTGGTCAGATCCAGAGCGGAGGGCAAGTCACCATCTGTACAGAAGAGAAGTGATGACTTCCATATTGGGGATAATTAATTTAAACAACAGTTAAATGCTGAAAATCAAAGTCCAATACCGCCTCTCTGACAACAGGACAGGAGAAGTGGTACTGTGCAGTGTATATATACGGAATAATACAGATACTGAGGATTACACCCAGTATACAGGACAGGAGAAGTGGTACTGTGAAGTGTATATATACAGAAAAATGCAGATACTGAGGATTACACCCAGTATACAGGACAGGAGAAGTGGTACTGTGCAGTGTATATATACAGTATAATACAGATACTGAGGATTACACCCAGTATACAGGACAGGAGAAGTGGTACTGTGCAGTGTATATATACAGAAAAATACAGATACTGAGGATTACACCCAGTATACAGGACAGGAGAAGTGGTACTGTGCAGTGTATATATACAGAATACAGATACTGAGGATTACACTCAGTAGACAGGAGAATTATACCCAACATACCCAGGAGGCTGTGCTTTATAGATAGGATGCTGTGGTATATAGATAGCCAAGACTCAGCCTGATCCTAAAGATGGGTAAAGATGAAAGGTGGAGGCAAAAAGTCCAGTGCTAGGCGCAGAGAGAACAGAATTCATGGAGATACCGGGAAGAACACAGAGAGAGCTCTCAGGAAAATGTTCTGTTGCTGCACATTACAGACTGCGGGCCGTATACACAACACAGACTGTCCGCTGTGTACACACTAGAAGCTGCCTGCTGTATACACATTACACAGTGCGGGCTTTGGGCACGTTACACAGTGCGGGCTCTGGGCACGTTTACACGCTGCGGGCTCTGGGCACGTTTACACGCTGCGGGCTCTGGGCACGTTTACACGCTGCGGGCTCTGGGCACGTTTACACGCTGCGGACTCTGGGCTCGTTACACGCTGCGGACTCTGGGCTCGTTACACGCTGTGGACTCTGTGCACGTTACACGCTGCGGACTCTGGGCTCGTTACACGCTGTGGACTCTGGGCTCGTTACACGCTGAGGACTCTGTGCACGTTACACGCTGCGGACTCTGGGCTCGTTACACGCTGTGGACTCTGGGCTCGTTACACGCTGCGGACTTGGGACTCGTTAGTGGACTTGGCTCGTTACACGCTGTGGACTCTGGGCTCGTTACACGCTGTGGACTCTGGGCTCGTTACACGCTGTGGACTCTGGGCTCGTTACACGCTGTGGACTCTGGGCTCGTTACACGCTGTGGACTCTGGGCTCGTTACACGCTGTGGACTCTGGGCTCTTTACACGCTGTGGACTCTGGGCTCGTTACACGCTGCGGACTCTGGGCTCGTTACACGCTGCGGACTCTGGGGTCGTTACATGCTGCGGACTCTGGGGTCATTACACGGTGCGGACTCTGGGCACGTTACACGCTGTGGACTCTGGGCTCGTTACACGCTGCGGACTCTGGGCTCGTTACACGTTGTGGACTCTGGGCTCGTTACACGCTGTGGACTCTGGGCTCGTTACACGCTGCAGACTCTGGGCACATCTGAGACTGTTGGTTATATCTTGCATACACAGCACTATACTGTATATACAGGTCTCCACACTATATATACAAAGTATATAGGCACACTAGTACAGCATGTAGTGTGGACCTGTATATACTGTATAGTGTTGTGTAGAGATAGAGAGACACACAGACACTGTCAAACACACAGATAGAGACACCCAGACAGACAGAACAACACTCAGAAAGACACACACAGATATGATACTCACATATACCAGTAGCACCTGTGATGATGTCACATGGAGGGGAGGCATCCGGGGTCACATGATCATCTCAGAGAGAGATCAGGAATGTGATGAAGATGGTGGGAGGGCTTGGGACCTGCCCCTGTTATCCTGACTGCTGAGAGAAGGGCACTACTTTGGGGAAACGGCCCCGCCCCCTGGGCGTCCGTGGCCCCGCCCCCTGCATGCCGTGGCCGCTCGGTGACAGATTAAAGCAATGCTGAGGCTGGAGGAGCGGGCGGCCCCCGCACCCCATAAGTGGGTGGCCCAGTGCGGGCCTGGTTCCAGCCCTTGCAGTTGAGGAGGGGAGGGGAGGGGGGGCTGTGGCTGCTATTACGCAGCCCGCACTCACTTCCTGCCGGGCATGTCCACTGTCGGCTGCTGTGCAAGCAGCTGCGGCCGCAAAGCAGCGCCGCCGGGCCGTTTCAGTATGGGCGGCCCTAGATGAGGGCAATTCCACCAGCCTGGGGGGCACTTGCCCCCCAGCCACCTGGGCCAGTCCGCCCCTGGGTGTAGTATATAGAGGATCTGACGTCTCTCCTGTGTGGTGTAGTATATAGAGAATCTATCGTCTCTCCTGAGTGGTGTAGTATATAGAGAATCTATCGTCTCTCCTGTGTGGTGTAGTATATAGAGAATCTATCGTCTCTCCTGTGTGGTGTAGTATATAGAGGAGCTGTCAGCTGTCCTGTGTGGTGTAGTATATTTCACCTGTCTGAATTCAGCGCTTGTAAATGTACCCTAAATGTCTGAGTGTGACGGTGCAATATGTGAGCATTTAGGGCCCCACTTTAACCTTTTGCCCAGGGCCCCACTTTGCCTAAAACCGGCCCTGCATATGTGTCCGTACACACCAGCAATAACTTACATAGAATGGTGGTCTGTGTGGAAAAAAATGGTAGCATGCGCTAATCTGGTTTGTTTCAAGGACCAGACTTGTATGTGTAAATGTAGGCAGCTCTACCATGCAGACTAGTACACGGAGCCAGTATGTTGACATGACTGGGCTCTGTCTTAAGCAAGTGCAAAGCATAGTAGACAGAGGATCTCATGATCAATAATGTTCCCCATTAATGTTTGGATCATTTTCATTGGAATGCCCCTTTAATCTACCAAATTTAAAGGGTCAACCTATAAATGTCCTAGCATTAATAGGATGGATAGCCAATGGCTGCCGTGTCCAATTCAGGACTGTTATTTATTATTTATTTACCGGCCTTCAGCTTGATCCAAAGACATAACAACTTGCTGGACGAACACTGTGTAAGGCTAGGGTCACTCTTGGTATGCATTCTTTAAGGTGCTTTTTGGCAGCCTGCATTTTTGCATGTGTTTTTGCTGATAGGTGTGGGGGACTCTTGAAACACATGCAAAAACGCATGCAAAAATGCATGCAAAAAACACATGTACGGCCAGGGTCACATTTGTGTTTTGACCCTAGCCTGCCGGAATTCGGTTTTAACTTAGAACTTTTTCCAGCGCCGCATAGCGTTACAGCTATGCGGTGCTGGAAAACGCAGTCCCTAGTTACCCGATGTTTACCTTAACGACCTGTCACACAGGCAGCGGCTTGGAGTGCGCTTTACAGCGCCGCACAGGAAACGCTGTCTGCATCGGTTTCCTGTGCGCCGCTGTAAAGCGCACTCCGAGCCTCTGCCTGTGTGACAGGTCGTTAAGGTAAACATCGGGTAACTAGGGACTGCGTTTTCCAGCATCGCATAGCGGTAACGCTATGCGGCACTGGAAAAAGTTCTAAGTTAAAACCGGATTCCGGCAGGCCAGGGTCAAAACGCAAATGTGACCCTGGCCTACCATTTAGTGCCATATAAAAACGCATGTGTTTCCCATAGGCCCCATGTTAAAAAACGCATGCGTTTTTTGAAAAAGCACCAAAAAATATGGCATGCTGCGTTTTTGGGTGCATTTTCCAAAAAATCACGCATCATGCAGTATTTTTTTGTCCTGAGCCAAAAACGCACCCAAAAACGCATGGTACATTCAGACATGCATTTTTGCTATTGGGGCATGCGTTTTTTGCATGGGGGCATATGGATGCGTTTTTACATGCGTTTTTTGAAAAACACATGTCTGAAAAACGCATGTAAAATCTGCAAGTGTGACCCATGCCATAGAAGATCGATCTTGTGCTGCCTAGATAGGTCCACCAGGGATTTCTCCGCTCTTATCTTGACAGAATCAAGCCATTGGGTTGCTGTTTTCCCTCTTCGCCTTGCACCTTCTATTCTTCTTCCTACCATGATGTCCTTCTCCAGTGATTGCTCTCTTCGTATGATGTGTCCAGGGTAGACAAGTCGTAGCTTGGTGATCCTGTGCTTCCAGTGACATGTTTGGCTTGCTTTGTTCCAGTATTGATTTGTTTGTTCTTCTTGCCATCCATGGTATTGAGAACATCCTTATTCAGCATCACGTTTCCAAGTTGTTGATTCTTCTTCTGTCTTGTTCCTTTATCATTCAGGTTTCACTTCCATATGTTACCACAGAAAAGATCAGACTATGTACAAGTGAAATGTTCCTTGATTTGAAGACCTTGTCCAGTGACTTCATTTCTACTGTACAAATATGAACAATTTAGACAACTCAAATCTATACAAATTGATCTTACCGTTATTAATATATACGGTAATATAATAAAACTCTTACATACAATTGGGCAATTACACAAAGGCAACCACTGAAAAGGTTGAATAGCTTTAATAATGCATGAATAGAAGATTAAATTACAATTTCAACTACTCCTCATCACCAGGTTATATATTATGTGCATACTAGAGTAGGTGACTATGAAAACTAGTGGGGTAAAACTCACAAATAGTCAGAATAATGGTCTATAATGTAAGTGTAAGTCCCCTCTATTATACTGTATATTACAATCAAGCAATCTAGCACTGCAGATAGACAGGGTAATGACAGTAAAACAATAAGAAATACAAAATAAATGGTTCACCATGTGGTGGAGAAACAACCCAAAGCATGTTTCCCTTCGCTTGATCATTGGGGAGAATATTAACTTTAAAAGGACTCACCAGGTCTGTAATATTGTGGTGTACTATTGATGAGGGTCCCAGCTTCCTTTATGATCCACCTCCCCATTAATGATTATCAGACAGAGAACCTTACGCCTGGTTGTGTCTATGCCTAGCTCTGTAGTTCCCGGACACTAAAGACCGCTTCACACGCAAGGATATAGGTGAACGAGATCGTTAGCTATGTCACGTGACTGCGATCCTTCCGACATCGTTAGTGCGTTGTCACATGCAAGGATATCGTTAACGATCTTAAATTTGGAACGCTCCAGCTATTTGGAGAAGAACTAGTGAACGATTTTATAAAGCGGCAGGAATAGGAGAAATATGAACGACATCGTCCAAAAAGCTGTCACACTGAACGATGTTGCTGCTAATTTAATTGGATGACAAACGATAGATTTGAGGTCTGGATCACAAATTTTTGATGAATAATCCAACGATTTTTCCTTCCTTCATTGTTCGTTTACACGCAACGACGCACAAACGACATCGTTAGAATGTTCACAGAACCGTGATGTTTCATCGATATTGCTAATGATATCTTAGAGTGTGAAGCGGCCTTTAGTCCCAATCGAGTGTATAGGATGCAGCTGCAGTACCAGGTACATATCAAATCTTATATTCAGGTCCTTAATTCACTTGGTGCAAGCAATATTTAAAAATGCATCATTCTGCATTCTGTTCATTTTCTTGGAGAGTCATAAATTGTCCAAGAAACCTTTTTCATGAAAATTAGCGAGAGTGAATGTGCCAGTTACAACCAATGAGAGGCTTCTGACATCTCTCCAGTAAAAGTTCCTCAAATTTTCATTTGCACTAATTTTTCTAAAGAAGCTGCAATCTTCATTTCATATGATGTATACATGTAACAGCAGAACTCAGACATTATCAATCCTCCATTATTTAATTTTCTGCACTATGACTTTCTGTCTGGTTAAAAATCATGCTGGATATATTTTATTTCTTAAAATATTATTATGTGAAACTGTATGTCAGGATATGTTCATGCTCTATTTCCAGTTAGTGAGCAATAGTGTTACTAATGGTAGTCTTTGTGAATGGGGTCCCAGCTCTCTTCAGGTCATTGACTAGATCAGGGGTGGGGAACTCCAGCCCTCGAGGGCCGCAATCAGTGCAGGTTTTCACGATTTCCTTAGTATTACACAGGGATTGGAATCATCACCAGTGCAAGTGATTATGTTATCACCTGTGCAAAACTAAGGAAATCCTGAAAACATGCACTGATTGCGGCCCTCGAGGACTGGAGTTCCCCACCCCTGGACTAAATCCTCCCGGGGAGTTCAGGGCTGATACCTGACCTTTCTCCAAATCATTCTGTGATGACCTTCTGCTGCCAAGGCTGAGCTGCTAGGAAGGGCCGCTTCACACTGCGGCGTGATCCGGTCCGGGGCTGTCCGGGATGACCCAGACAGCCGCGGACCGGATCAGCACACAGGACTGGGGGGCTAATATGCCCTCCGGTCCGGTGTGCAGCGCATGCAGTTCCCGCTGCTGATAAGTCAGGACCGCGGGCGCCGCGGTCCTGACCTGTCAGTGGCTGGGTCATTCCAGACAGCCCCGGACCGGATCACGCCGCAGTGTGAAGCCGGCCTAAGACAGCACCTCGAGAAACCCCGACACCGTTTATCCCAATACAGGGATTTGGAATTACTATGGAGTTCAGAAGGTAACTGCCTATAGGTGAGCAGTAAGGATGAGCGAGTAGTTAAATATTCATACTCACTATACTCGTAACGCGTAGGTCCTAATACTCGGGTACTCGTTATGAGTAGCGAATCCAATGCTATTCAATGGGGAAATGCGAGTAAATTGTCTGCTGGACCCAAAAAAGCGGTCTGGGGGCTGAGGAAATGGTTTAAACAGGTGCATGATTATTTATAAGCCGGTGGTAAAAAGCTGCCGGCTTTTAAACAATTACTCAGCTGATGCACGCACCCCCACCGCCTCCCCACCCGCTCCTCTTCCCCCAACTCCTGCCCGCTGCCATTCCTGGAAGTGAGCCGCAGGCTATTTCAAATGAACAGCTGATGTATCAAAAAAAAGAAAAGAGTCTTGTCACCGCCGGCTTTCCCGCTGGCTGTTTCCAACAATCAGCTGATCAGCATCAGCTGATCGTTTGAAATAACCGGTTTCAGCTGATTCAGGTCCTTGAGAGTGATATTGCCACACGGCAAACCGATCAGATGATATTGGATCTGGATTGGATCTGGATTGGACATTGTGGGACCCTCGAACCTGGACTACGTCGGGGGGGTTCTTTTCATTAATAAAGATGGAGTCACTAATTGTGTTGCGTTTTATTTCTAATAAAAAAAAATTCTCTATGTTGTGTTTTTTTCTGATTACTAGAAATTCATGGTGGTCATGTCTAATATTGGCATGACCCCATGAATTTCGGGCATAGTGCAAGCTGATAAAACAAAGCTGGCCCTAATCCCATTATTACCCAGCAAGCCACCCGGCACCAGGGCCACTGGAAAAGCTTCTATAAACGCGCCATTTTCTGGGGTGGCCACAGACTGCAATTCACAGCAGGGGGGGGGGCCAGAAAGCTTGGGCCACCTTGCACTGCGGATTCGAGCCCCCAGCTGTATAGTACCTGGCTAGACACAAAAATAGGGCGAAGCCCACGTCAATTTTTTTTTAAATAAATTCATGAAATAATTTTAAAAGGCTTCCCTATATTTTTGGTTCCAGCCAGGTTCAACTAGGCAGCTGGTGGTTGGGGGAGTCCGTACCTGCATGCTGTACCTGGCTGGCATACAAAAATACGGTGAAGCCCTCGTCAAATTTTTTTTAATAATTCATTAAAAAAATAAAAAAAATATATATATAAATAAAAACACAAATACGTTTAGGGACTGCATCTTTATTATCCCATCAACCCATATCTCTGTGCTGAACACTCTGGGCTCTGCCTCATCAGAGACCAAGGAAACGAGCAAAGCTTTTTTCCTCATGGTCCCTGAAGGAGAGCCCGGAGAGCCATTGTAAGGGGGGGAGTAACTCAGGTCATGACCTGAGCTGTCCTCATGTGACCTGAGTTACCCTCCTTACGATGCATCATGGGTGTGTGTGACATCTCGATAACGATGTCATTAACGACCTCGCCTATTGAGAAGTGAAGGACGTAGGTGAGCTAACGACCGCAAGTATCGTTTGCTTGTCGCGGAATCGTTGCTGTGTCGTTAACGGTTTCTATACATGTGAAATTTCACTAGCGATCATTGAATGTCGTTCTAGCGATCTAGGTCAAGTCGGATCATTGATCAGATCGTTCAACCATTGAAGTGTGAGATGGGGCCTTAAGGCTGGCTTCACACCATGGTTTTGGTCTATCAGGTTCTGTCCAGTGTTTTGTAGGTAGCACCGGACAGAACCTGACAGCCCCGGATAAAATAGAACCAGAATGCAAATATGCTCTCCGGTCCTGTTTTCTGCCGGAATCCGCAGATCGCAGGTTTCAGGAGCTGTCCCTGCTGAAATTTCAAAATCACAGCTAGCAGGAGCTAGCCATGTTCCTGAAATGTCAGCGAGGAGCCCTCCACGGTGCTGAAGTTCAGCGCCGGCCAGCGCTAAGCCTTAGCAATCGGCATCCGGGAGCCGGACCGATTTTCACACGGATCCAGAAAACCGTGGTGTGAAGCCAGCCTAACAGGTCTGTGAGAATCAGAACTTTTGCTGGTTGATGGGTGGTCAAATACTAATTTCATGCAATAAAGGTCATTTAATTTTTTAATAATCATACAATGCGATTTTCTGGATTTTTTTTAGATTCTGTCTATCACAGTTGAAGTGTACCCACAATACAAAATTACAGACCTCTCTCCATTCTTTGTAGGTGGAAAAGCTGGAAAAATTGGAAGCGTATCAAATACTTATTTTCCTGACTCAAGAGTCCACAAAAATCTGACGTCAAGCACGGCTAAGCCATTGAAACACGCCTCTGCTGACACGCTCCTTGTGCCTGTTTGATGTCAAATTTTATGTTCTATGATTCTTTTATGAAAAACCTGAGGCCTGATGCCGGATTTTTGTGGACTCTTGTGATGGAAGTTTGGAGCTAGGCTTCATCTGAGCACCGTCAAGGTTTCAATCACTTCCCACTATATGAAGAGATCATGGTGACCATAATTCTCTATCTGATTACCGTATATACTCGTGTATAAGCCGACCCCCCTACTTTGCCCCCAAAAACTGGGAAAACTTATTGACTCGCGTATAAGCCGAGGGTGGACTCCAGCACAGGTATACAACCCCAGCAATAAGGTATACAGCCCCCAGCAGTGTGGTATACAGGCCTCCCAGTGGTATACAGGCCCCAGTAGTATCGTATACAGCAGGCCCCCATTGGTATACAGCAGGCCCCGGGGGTACATACAGCAGGCCCCCGGGGTACATACAGCAGGCCCCAGGGTACATACAGCAGGCCCCAGGGGTACATACAGCAGGCCCCCAGGGGTACATACAGCAGGCCCCAGGGGTACATACAGCAGGCCCCCAGGGGGTATCCAGCAGCCCCCAGGGGGTACCCAGCAGCCCCCAGGGGGTACCCAGCAGCCCCAAATGCTGGCACTCGCCCCCTTGTAAGGGCCCCCCCGCTGCTTCTCTTACCATCCCGGTCTTCTTCAGCGCGCTCCTCGGTGCTCCTTCCTCGCTGCTCCCGTCCTGCTACACCCGGGTTCCTGGCGTCGCGCGATGACGTCATATGCCTGCAACGGCCGGAGATCCCGGATGTAGCAGGACAGGAGCAGCGAGGACGAGCACCAAGGAGCGGCGCTGAGCAGAAGACCGGGATGGTAATATAAGCAGCGGGGGGGGGCCCTTACAAGGGGGGAGAGTGCCAGCATTTGGGGGCATATATGCACTGCTTCCCCTGCGCTGATTGACAGGGGGAAGCAGTGCATATATAATGAGCGGCCCCACGTGACGGGGCCGCTCATACAGAAGCCTCCCCCCGCCTCCCAGCCTCCACAGCCCCACCACGCAGCCTACTGTATAGACCCGTGTATAAGCCGAGGGGGAGACTTTTCAGCCAAATTTTGGGCTGAAAAACTCGGCTTATACACGAGTATATACGGTATTTTCCCGACTGTTTATGCAATGTTGAATCCTGGGTTATCTGCCTTCAGCTTTATAATAGAGGTGTGACCTTTCATTTTAATCCTTCCTGTGATGATAATGGCTTCTGAGTAATTTCTACAGGAGTGTCAGCCAACTATATGGCTCAGTGGGTTAAAGTGAAAACTGGAAGATGTCAAGATGTTTTTAAAAATATGTATAACATACGGTAGATATGTAAAACTGACATTTTAGTTCTGAATATCAAGTACATGTCATTTTCTTTTCGTTTTACTTTTCATTCTTAAATGCCGCTCTCCTGTAGTCTTAAGATGGTTTTATTATTGCAAAATAGGTAAAAGGATGGAAAGGTACTCTATGAATAACATTACATTAAGGGAATTATCTACCGAGAGAATGCACTTAGATGTATCTATGCAACAGACAAGTGCCCAGAAATGATTTTCAAACACTAAACTCTCTGCTAATGTACCTTCAGAGTGCAATAATTACTCCAGCATTATTCTACCAGATGTGGATATCAATTGCAATTGTAAGCCATTAGATTCAAGATGTTTGATCCTTGTGTATAGACAAACATAATATTAAAATGTACATTACGATGCACTTCACTCTGTCTTCCACATACTTATAGGGAATCTGTCAGCTGTCTTGTTGACTGTGATTGACAGGACCTGCAGCTCTGCTTGAACTTACTGTCCTGTACCATTTTGATTACAGTATAACTAAAGAAATAGTATTTTATTTTAGCGCATGGAGCTCTGCAAGTGCTATAGAGGCGGTCCATTATATTGAAGTGCTCTCCAGTCTGTTCATTAAAGAGCTCAAGACAACACTCCTCCCATTTACCTTCAAGAGATGACGGTAGTGTCAAACCAGGATCCTACTACAGCCATAACTAAAGAGTAAAAGGGAAAGGATGTGGAGCCCTTAAAGGGGGTGGTCCGTAAATAACATTTATTTTAACTCGAAATCCTGTCTATTCTAATAATCAAATCTCTTTTTTTAATACACTTTACTTGAAAACTCCATATTGTTCCCTCACTATACTATCTTACCATTTTTAGTTTTTCTAGACCTACTTCCTGTTTAATGACATTTCATTTAAGATCCCCCAGTGCATACTGAGATACTCAAACAAGACATCATCAAAGGCAGAGGCTGCGGTTACTGCCCCATCCTCTGTCCCCACCCTGAAAAAAATCATTATTAGTGACATGCCTCTCGTGGGCTGGGCCTTTCTCTACTGAGCATTAGGGCCCCATTACACATAACGATATCCCAGCGACCCGACCAACGATCGGGGTTGCTGGGACATCGTTATCTGATCGCTGGTGACCTGTCACACAGGCAGACTCACCAGCGATCAGCCACCAGTGTAACGACCTCGACATCGTGGATGTCGAGGTCCCGCTACGCTGGGCTAAGCAGGAGAACGCTGGTAACCAGTATAAACATTGGGTTACTAAGCGCATTGCTCTGGTTACTAACCCTATGTGTACCCTGGTTTCCAGCGCACTGTGCTTAGTATCCCGATGTGTACCCTGGTTACCAAGCATTGGGTTACTAAGAGCGCTTAGTAACCCCGATGTTTACCCTGGTTACCTGCGTTCTCCCGCTTAGTAACCCGTTGTGTACCTTGGTTACCGGAGAACATATCGGGTTAGCTGGTCGCTACCCTTGTCACACACAGTGATGCAGCCTACCCAGCGGGAGATCTCCGATCAAAAAATGGTCCAGAACGGTTTGTCACGATCAGCGATCTCCCAGTGGGGAGCTGATTGCTGCTGTATGGCACACACAGCAACGTCACTGGCGAGGTCGCTGCACGTCACAAAACCCGTGACTTTGCAACGATATCTTTAACGATATCGCTGTGTGTGAAGTACCCTTAGTTGCTTCTCAGTTCCATTGTAAGCTCAGTAGATCTCTCTTGTCACTGTGCGATATTACTTTTAATGTATCTAAACTCCCATCCTGAACACTACTTTTAATGGACATTGACAGTGCACTCCCTCACCAGGTCTCATGAAAACTACTAAGCCAGCAAGAGAGTGGTCAGTGCACATTTTAAGGAGATAATGCAGCCAGCAGGGAGAAGAGAGACCAGTCTCGCCCCTGCAAGTGATGCCACTTGTGGGAGGGGGGGCAGGGCTGGTCTCTCCTTGCCTGATCATCACTTCTCATTAGAGTTTGTGAGGGAGTGCACTGTCACTGTGCATTGAAAGTAATATTGCAAAGTGACAAGCTCCTACTGAGCATATGTCAGAATGCTCAGTAGAGCACAGAATTGACCAGCCTCTGAAATGGATGTCACTGATCACGTCTTGTTTGAGTATCCCAGCATGCAACGGGGATTTCCAAACAAATTGTCATCAAATAGGAAGAATAAATAAATAAAGCAGTTACAAGGGTTTTCCCGCACAAAGTTGATTTTAAAGTTCATTTTAATCTATAGATAATATTAATAATAAGTTCCACAATTGGATATTTTAAAAAAATGTTCCTGTGCTGAGATAGTTTTATCTATGTGTCCCTGCTATGTACTGTGTAATGGATGTGTCTGACCGTAGAGGAACATGGACTGATCATACCACATCTCCTGTGCTGAGATAATCTTATATATGTGTCCCTGCTATGTACGGTGTAATGGATATGCCTAACCGTAGAGGAACATGGTCTGATCATACCACATCTCCTGTGCTGAGATAATCTTATATATGTGTCCCTGCTATGTACTGTGTAATGGATGTGTCTGACCATACAGGGACATGATCTGATCATACCACATCTCCTGTGCTGAGATAATCTTATATATGTGTCCCTGCTATGTACTGTGTAATGGATATGCCTAACCGTACAGAGACATGGTCTGATCATACCACATCTCCTGTGCTGAGATAATCTTATATATGTGTCCCTGCTATGTACTGTGTAATGGATATGCCTAACCGTACAGAGACATGGTCTGATCATACCACATCTCCTGTGCTGAGATAATCTTATATATGTGTCCCTGCTGTGTACTGTGTAATGGATGTGTCTGACCGTAGAGGAACATGGTCTGATCATACCACATCTCCTGTGCTGAGATAAATATATGTGCTCCTGCTATGTATTGTGTAATGGCCATGTCTGACTGATCAGGTACATGGTCTGATCAAATCACATCTCCTGAGCTGGAAGGGACCCAGGATAAGGACATTTCTATTAGGATGGGGCACATATATACCAGAATGGGGTACATATATACAATGAAGGGGCCCAGGATGGGGACTTATTTGTCTAGACGGGCGACATGGGGGGCATGTACAGTATAAAAGGAATGTCGGACATATTTAACAGGAAGGGGCCCATGATGATGGACATATTAACCAGGATGGGAGACATTTTTACTATGATGGGGCTCAGGATGGGGACATATATACCAGGGTGGGTGACATATTTACCAGGAAAAGGTCCACAATTGGAAACATGTAGTCCAGGATGGGGGCATATATACCAGGATGGGGGGGCATATGTACAATTAAGGGACAAAGGATGAGGGACATATATACCAGGATGGGGGACATATTTACCAAAATGGGGACATGTATACAAGGATGGGGGACATGTATACCAGAATGGAGTACATAGTGCAAGAAAAAGGCCAAGGATAGGGGACATTAGAACAGGATGGAGGACATTACTACATAATGAAGTGTGATCAGTGGTAACACGTCTTTATAGGATTTAGAATGCTACAAGAACCCGTACATCAGACTAACATGTGGAGGGGGCTTAGGTCCAGTTTTTGCAATGGGGCCAACTGGCTCTTGTTATGCTGTGCAGAGGGTCTTTTGAGCACCATCAGCTATGTGTTACCTCTGCTCAGCGTCAGCACAGCACAAAGACCAAGAATAAATAACTCTATCAGCAGCATCTGACAGATGAGGGGGAAAGCTATTTAAAGCCAGGGGGCAGAGATTCCAGGTGAGTCACACCCAAGCCTCTCACCAATCCCTCAACCAGCAGCTGAGCATAATAGTGAGTGCTGCTCTGGAGTATAACACAGGAGGTAAGTCAGGATCAAGACCTTCACAACCATACCTCATGCAGCTCTTGAAGAAATGCAGACACAACACACACAGCAGCATCCAGCAAAGTCAGTGCAATCTAAGCGCTTGACAGCTGTGTGGAGCCAGATGACAGATATTTCCTTGGCACATGCTTCTTAGGAGTTTACACTGATCCTGACACTCTGATATTGCTTAGCAACTGTGCTGTAGCCTGAGATAATCTGATACATTGTTTCCTCATGAGCTGCACTCAGGAGTATAGGCCACGCCTTCTCCCTTATATGGTTACATGTCTTGTAATCACTGTAAAGAACGGATCTGACTGATAATAAATATATGTCTGCTTCACAAATAGTGCAGTGGGGACACCATGTGGAAGGTTTATGAATGGTTTTCATACAGAATTTTGTAATGAAGTATATTAGAAGGTTTATTAAAATCACTAGCTCTACATTATTAATAAATAAAAACTTAAAAGGCGTTTAAAATCTTAAAGTTCGAAACAGATAGACTTTTATTACTTGAACCAGAAAAACTTCAATCATTAAAAAATATTAGACTTCCACAAAGATATAATGAGGTAAAGAATCTTAAAGGGAACCTGTCACCAGGTATTTGCCATCCCATCTGAGAACAGCATAATGTAGAAATAGAGACACTGATTCCAGTGATGTGTCACTTGTTGAGCTGCTTGCTGTCATTTTGATAAAATTACTGTTATTTCTGTTGCAGATTTAGCAGTTTGTGAATATGCCAGACTACCTGGCAGCAGGCCATGGTGACTGCTAATGATAATCTCCAGCTGATTAAACAATGATTTTATCAAGACTACACTGAGCAGCCCAGTAAGTGACACATTGCTGGAATCAGGATCTCGGGTCCTATATTATGCTACTTTCAGATTAGGTTGTAAAAACCTGGTGACGGGTTCCCTTTAAGACACTTCTCAGTAGTTACACATTAAAATAAAATCACATATCTAGAACATTATAATGCAATTGTAATGTAATATTCAAGTTTTATCTTTGTCAAAATAGCCACCAGAAATTGTTTTGTGTCCTTTGTAGCAGGGTGGACCTACTACACACCTTCCCTTTGATTTCACAGAAAAAAAGGGCAATCCCTGACAGACTAAACCCGAGATACCCCAACACCCTTTAACCCCTATACAGGGATCTGCCTTTACTGCAAGGTCCAGAGGTTTGCTGCCTATAGATGGGTTGCAGTCCAGGATTAGAAAAGTCACCAAGCAGGGTCAAACCCGAGAGGTCATAAAGTACAATATCATCAAGCTGGAGAACTGTACAAAAACAGGTAGAGGTCCATGTGGAAAATCAATAATACAGGATGCAACAAATGAACCAGTGGATATTTCTGGCAGCTAGCAGTAACAGACTGAAGCTACAAATAGGCTGCAGTACTTCCTAAATGGCTGAAGCCAGGAGTTCATGTCCCCAGCTGGGCAGCCATACAAACACATCCCAGACTGCTCTATCACCATCCCCACCTTTGGAGTGAACACAGCGGCACTTGGTAGCAGAAGCAGAAGTTGCAGGAGCAGACTCTGGGAATGTGACATATCTCAGAAACAAATACCTTCCCACTTTGTGTAAGTCAGTAAAAAAATGTTATTTCACTTACAAGGGCTCATAAAATAGAGTAGAATATTGGGAATATCATAACCAGGAGGGGTATAGTTTGGCCTAGGCTACTTTACACCCCAGGAATAGTTTGGCCTAGGACAGTTTATCCCCTGGGGTATAGTTTGGTCTAGGACATTTTATCCCTTCGGATATACTTTGGCCTTGAGGGGTATAGTTTAGCCTATGCTACTTTACACACCCGGGTATAGTTTGGCCTAGGACAGTTTCTTCACGGGGTATACTATAGCCTGGGTCAAACTATACCGGGTTTAATCTGGACAGGGGTTAATTTGACCTATTAGGGTAAGTTCACATTACCCGGCGGGTTGGTCGGCGGCGGCTGGGCGGGACCCGCCAGGAAGCTCCGGCGCCGTCCACCGGCTTCCTGGCGGGTATGTGCGGGCGGTATCCGGCGGCTGCCCAGCGGGTTCTCGGCGGCGATTCTGCAGCGGCTGGAAGCAGCACATGATTCTGCTTGCAGCCGCTGCAGAACCGCCGGTTTTTAGAACATGATCATTCTTTGCTAACCCGCTGGGAAACCTGCGGGTTAGCAACGGATGACGCTGGGTAACCGCCGGTGTGTGCACAGCCTTGGGCTGTTTACATTAGTTTTAATGTTAATCCAAACGCCGGTTTGGATTAACATAAATTAACATAAAACTAATGTAAACAAAACGGCGGTTTACACAGGTAAACCGCCGAAAACCCGGCCAGTGTGCACTTACCCTTACTCTGTTATATCATGTGAGCTCTGTGCCCAATCAGCGCTGGCTTCTCTCTCTCCGCCTTTGGACTAATCAAACATCAAGAGGCGGTCAGGGCTGTGGCTGGCCACTCACGTCTCCTTGATGTTTGATACATCTGAAGAAGGAGTGAAATCAGCGCTGTTTGGGCACAGGGCTCACATGACATAACAATATCAAGTGAGTCCCTGAAGAGTAAGTGCTGACACATCCAGAACGGTGCACATCCAGAACATGACTCATGAGCGCTGTTATTTTAACTTGGGCAAACACTGCTCATTGCTGATTGAGAAGATGTTGTTCAATGCTACAACCCCTTTAAATAAAATCTTTCATGCTATTAGAGGCAATAAAAGATTGTAGAGGCTAGGAGAAATATGAGAATGGCAAAGTACTTTACTATCTGCAGTATTTTCTACAAGGGATAGTAGATGCAAGTGCTTTTATGTTAGAGCTGCATGTAGTTCTGTCGTAAAACGAGAAATGTGTGTTTTGGTATATCTTCCAGGAAAATAAGGTGCTTATCTTGATCTGTGTTAGGCGGCCGGCACACGCTACAATATCGTGAGCGATATTGTAAGCGATCACGTGCACGCGCGATCGCTAACAATATCGTTCACATCGGTGGTGAGCTGTCACACAGACAGACTCACCAGCGATGTGGGCCAGCGAGATCGCTCGTAACTATGGTACACATCGGGTTACTAGGCGCCGCGCGGCGCTTAGTAACCCGACGTTTACCTTAGATACCATCTCCCAGCATAGGCTCTGCCGCTGGGAGATCGTTCATCGTGGTGTCACACACCACGATGAAGCAGATTGAACAAGCGATGATCGCTTGATATGAGCTCCGGCTCTCATATCTGCGATGTAACGATCAAGCGATTTTACATTGTAAAACGATGCACAAACTATATCGCTTAAGCGATCAAAAAGCAGATCACTTAAACGATATTTTTCAAGAAATTGAACCGTGTGACGGCCGCCTTATGTTCATCACATGAAAGCATAAGATATTTAATCTAGTGCATCTCAATATACAGAACCTGGAACGTGCCTGCAACCTCTTCCTCATTGACAAGCTGGGCATTGCGAGGTGGTATAGCCATATGTTGGCTACTAATGACTGGAATTACAACTCTTAAGGAAATATCATTGCATAATTGTGTGTTTTGTATTCAACAACATACCTGAAAAGTTACATTGTAGTCATTTTCTCAGTAACATGCCTGTACTACATATTTACATATTTCTCGAAAAATGTGAAGTTCACCGCACTGTGCTTTATCTGCTACACTCTCAAATTCCTGGTAAGGTCAATTGTTATCTCTTCAGATGTTGAAAAAGACACTACATCAAACTTACGCAAAGGAAACACAAAAAATACAGGCAGAAAATATTAATTCAAACCCAGACGTTCAGTGCTACAAGACAGTAGTGCTGACCATGGAGCCACCATGGTATTGTCTATTATCTCCAATAGATTTTTAGAGAATGTCAAAGATTGCCTTAAAAATGACAACATTTTTCTGACAGGGTGCTTCACTGCTGAGTTGAGGCAGAGAGAGAGACAGAGCCGAGGCCTTTGGCGAGGGAGGTGACTAGACTTCGCTGCCCACCCTCAGAACATCGGACAATCCAATACCCCTGAGTTGGTGGAGATGTTTTCATTTGCATCACTTCCTACGCACGCTTCCACCGAAATGATGTTATGAGTGCCTGAAAACACACTTTGAGATCATTTGCACAAGCTCAGGTACTGGAAAGAAAGAAGCAAGTTGTTCCTATATCAAGGGAAGCTCTGCAGAAGGCACACCAACCCTAAAACACATAAGTTGGTCTGGCAGATTATCGTACCCAAGAGAGACGTCAAAATGGTCTTAGAAGCCTACAACGACGGTGCAGGTCATTTTGGAGAGAAGAAGTTGGAAGTGCTCTAAGAGAGAGATTCTACTGGGTTGGCATGAGAAAATCAATTGAAGATTGGTGTAGAAAATGTGGCCCGTGCATCCTCAGAAGAAAGGATCAACAGAGTCAGAGAGCCCCACTCCAGTCCATAGTAACCAAGAAACCACTTGAGTTAGTTGTGTTAGACCACGTCAAGTTGTCACCAAGCCGGTCCGGCTATGTCTATGCCTTAACCATCGTGGACCATTACTCCCGCTTCTTAGTGGTGGTACCCATCAAGGACCTGACAGTGAAGACAGCTGCAAAAGCATTTCAGACACATTTCTGTAGATCTCATGGCTACCCGGAACAAGTCCTTGCAGATCAAGGTCCAGCTTTCGAGTCAGAGATTTTCCAGGAATTCTGCAACATGTATGGCTGTAAGAAGATCCGCACAACAGCCTATCATCCCCAAACCAAACCAATGGCTTATGCGAAAAGATGAACCATATTGTGATTGACTTGTTGAAAACCTTACCAGAGTCAGAGAGAAATCAAAGGCCAGAGAAATTACCTGACTTGGTAGACTTGTACAACCATGTCCCAGTGAGTTCTGCAAACTGCACACCAGCCTACCTTATGCTAGCAAGGCCCGGTAAGCTGCCAATTGATTTAGATATGGGAATTTTGAAGTCAGATGCAGAAGTTGAAGAATTCAATTGGGATACCCTATGTCAACAGCAGCATTGTATTAATATACACTGCGAAATTTAACAAAAAGTAAGCCAAATGTGTTAAAAATAATAAAGAATGAATACTTACCCTTCTGCCGGGCTGTTTGGGCTATCTGGAGCTGAGCCAAGCACAGGTACCGACTGGCAAGGACCTGGCATCTGTGATTGGCCACTCACGCTCATGTGATATGCATGTCACATATGACATGACGATGAGTGGCCAATCACAGATCTTCCAAGGCCCTGGAAGGTCGACACCTGTGGATGTCTCGGCTCCCGGCTCCCGGAACACCTGGCGGAGGGTAAGTATTCAATTTTTATTATTTTTAACACATTTGCTTTATATTTGGGTTTTGCAGAGTATATTAATACACTACAAAACCCAAATGGGGCTGTCTCACAGGGGAGGAGGAACAGGATTCTTCCTCCCCTGAGTGACATCAGTGCCGGCATATTACCGCTGGAATTGCGCATTGTCTGAACGGCGTAATTCCAGCGGGGATAATGAGACCTATGGGAGAAAGCGTGGGCGCAGGTGCGTAAAGAATTGACATGGTCATTATTTTTACGCCCACACTTTCTCCCATATATTTACGCTGTGTCTGAACGTCAAAAGTGAATTTACATTCACTTTGCTGGCAGACGCAGACACACATTGCGCATTTGTGGAAAGCGCGTGCAAAAATGTGCAATGTGTGAACGTAGCCTAAGAAGAGAAGATACTGTGTGAACAGACTGTCATGTATGTTATTCTGGAAGACTTGTATGAAGATTATTAAAGCATTACTTCTTACTACTGGCTGTAACAGTGTTATAAAGCAATGTGCTTGCTGGAAACTGTTACATCACCTAAAGTATGGAAGATGCTGGTTAAGCGTGCCCTGATTTAATTCTCCAAAATCCAAAGAACTCATGTTTACTTTGCCCAACCTCCCTAAACAGAGTGGCGAACATGCAACACATTCATACTATAACTATTCAGTAGTGTCATCCCTAATGGTACCTTTACACGCCGCTACAGAGGGTTGGAAACAACCGGGTGTCGGAGACAAATGTATCTTGCACCGTCAAATCAATCCGAGGTAGCGGCGTGTAAACTCGGTTGTTGCCACCCATCACTTTTGGCACCTGTTTCAGAGCAGTGCTCTAAAACAGGTTGATTTCAACCCGATGGTAGCGGCATCTAAATAAGGTACGGTAAGGTTTTTTCGCCACCTAGTTGACTCCCTGGGGCGTGACACAGCCTCCGGGATAACGCCCACCTTCAGCGATCATTGGTGGAAGCTCCTGAGTTACGATTGGTCGTCTCTGCATAGGGCAGCATATTTAAGGAGCTGACCACTCACACTACACATTTGCTATAGCGTCATGTATTAGCCAGCCTTCCTGCGCTGGCTGGCCAATCATGATGCTATTGCATTGTCCAATCATCGTACGAGCGTCTCGTAATCCACAATTCTGGCACGCCTATGTGTTGTCCCTGCTGCCCCAGGTCCTCCCATATTATCTTCTGTAGCGGCGTGTAAATGAGGGAAGGTGCTCTACAGAAGGTAACTTGTGGCACCCGGCGGTGCCTCCAGGGATAGATTAAACCTTCTGTAGAGCACCTTGTAGCGGCGTGTAAAGGCGGTATCGGGTACCGTTTGCAACCGTTGGAACGTGCACGTGAGACACCCGGTTGTTTCCAACTTTCTGTAGCGGCGTGTAAAGGTACCATAAATGATAAGAATCTGATGAATTTTCACAATTTTAATTGCAATCCTCCAAAAAAGATGAATCATATACCTGGAACCCATCTGTTGATAATTTACTGTGTTCACACTCTTGGGAAACATGGCTACAATCACAGATGATGACAAGGTTAGGTGTTATTTTATGCACGATCAATCTTCAGATTCAGTAAGTATTCTGATACAGAGGAAACTCTTTCAAGTAGTAGAATGCTGAAGTTCTCTCCCCGAGGCCGTCTCCCCCTCCAAGGGTTTTCCAACATCGCATTCAATCATGGCCAATCAGTTCTGAAAGTGATCTAAGTAAAAATTGTAAATTGTAATAGGGTTCTTGGTGTTAGGGATGAAAGAAGAAAGCTGGGTCGTTGCCAGTTTTATTGTTTGCCTGAGGGCATAATAATATTCTGGAGATATGTCGTACTCATGTCAATATTCCTTTCATATTTTCAGATATCGCCAACATAAACACAAGGATGAATGTTGATCCGGCGTGAGCTTTGAAATCGGGCTGATGCACCTATGATATATTCCTGTTAAATCAGGTCAGATTCCAAAGTGGCCGTTGGATCAGATTGTGAATAATTGAGTAAAAAGATTTCATGGAGAATAAAATGTAGAAAGAGTGATGTGGAAATATAAATGTCAAATTACAAAGTATAAAATTGTGGGAATGATTAAAGGGATTGACCGCTGAAGAAGACTTCCAAGAATAATTTGACCTCAGGGATCCCGAGTGATCAGATGTAATATGAGCGGGAACCAGCAATTCTCTTGCAGCTCTTCAATAAAGAAAATGTAATATTACTTGACAATCACTGAAACCAGAGGGCAATTCCTATAATGCATGGAAGTGTTGGGTTCTCCAGACTGAGGGCAGCTCATTGGGTTGCTTTTCACTCTGGCTTTGTGACGTTGCAGCGAACTCGCCAGCGACGTCGCTGTGTGTGACATGCCGCAATGACCAATCAGCTCGCTGATCGTTGCGGAATGGCCGGGACCATTTTCCAATCGTTGGTCTGCCGCTGTCACGCATGCATCGGCATGTGTGACAGATGGAACGACCAGCGACACCCAGTGTGCTCCCAAGGACCTGAACGATCCCAGCGACCGTCAGGTGTCGGCGCATCGCTGGGTGATCACTGGTGAGATCTGCCTTTATAGATATAGATCCTTAAAGGGAATTTGTCACCAGTTTTCTGCTATGCCATCTGGTAGCAGCATGATGTAGGGGCAGCGACCCTGATTCCAGCGATGTGTCACTTACAAGGCTGTTTGCTGCAGTGTACAGATAGTGATAGGTTTGGGGCCATAAACTAGGTGACAGGTTCCCTTTAAATGTAACCCAGAAAATACCTTTTTATCGGCAGGCTTATCACACTCACTAATATAACTCTTCATTTCCCCATTCTACATTTTTCCTTGGAAACTTGTTCGTATCTTGCACTTCACGTCTGTGCATACACACATAATAGCTAATGAAATGATGACAATTATGCAAAACAAGTATTTTTTACCTTTTGTGTAGCCTCTATTTCCTCATAGATTGTGAAGAGCACACATTACTCTTGACACATACTCAAAGTGCTGCAGGATATGCTGGCGCTCTATGGCTATGTTCACACACAATTTGCGTTTTTTTAGCACTCTTAAAAGCACTTGCGTTTTTTTAAGAGTGCTAAAAAATGTCCCTTGTGTGTCTGAAAGGATTTGCCACGTTTTTGGACTTAGTCATTTTTCACCAAAAACGCAGGCAAAAACGCAAGCGTTAACGCAGGGTGCATAAATGTGCCTTTTAAAAACGCATGTGTTTCCCATAGGGCCCCCATGTTAAAAAAATGCATGTGCGTTTTTCCAAAAACGCATGCGTTTTTTTTAACATGGGCCCCTATAGGAAACGCATGCGGTTTTGAATGGCACTAAAAGGTACTAATGTACCATGCGTTTTTGCATGCGTTTCCCATAGGGCCCCATGTTAAAAAAACGCACATGCGTTTTTTTACAGCACCCAAAAACGCTGCATGCAGCGTTTTTTTGACTAGGGGTAAAAAATGCAAATGGAGCTGAAAAACGCAGCTACACTCAAATGTACCCTGCGTTAACGCACCTGCGTTTTTTTTAACAGCCCAAAAACGCAGAGATGGTCAAAAAAAAACGCATGTGTGTGAACATGGCCTAAGGTTACAGATGGACACGATAACCAAAAAAATATATAAGGGGCAACTCCCATATGGCTAGCAACAAACAAACAAATGAGAAATTGGAGTATTTTATAAAGCCCAAGATGTAAAACACCATAAATATGTTGCTGGTCCTTTGTTGTTGAGTCAAATAATTTACTTTTACAGAATAGAGCACAAAAAGGTACACAATAAAAAATAGTTTATATCGATTATGATATATGGATAAGACCAAGATGATCTAAGAGCGATGAAGAGATGAAAATGATGTCTCACCGCAAACCCAACATACACAGTATAACAAGGCGCAAGTCTCATATAAATGGTATCAGTTAGGGCCCCATTACACGAAGCGACGCTCCAGCGATAACGACAATGATACGACCTGGTAGGGTTCACTGGTGCATCGCTACTTGGTCGCTGGTGAGATGTCAAACAGTCAGATCTCACCAGCGACGCAGCAACAATATGGAACGCTAAGGCCATCGTTGGGAACCTGCCACTCTCGGGCGTTGGATTGAGATCGTTGTCCCTGTCAAACACATTAATGCATGCTGCCCAGTGGGAGTGCAATGACCAAAAAATGGTCCAGAACGATTTGTAATGATCAGCGATCTCACAGAGGGGGCCTGGTCGCTGCGGCATGTCACACATAGCGAGATCGCTGGTGAAGTCGCCGTTTACGTCACAAAACCTGTGATGTTGGAGGGATATCACTAGCGATATCATTGTGTGTTGAGTACCCCTTACTGTCAGCCCATAATATAATTAGCTCACATGTACAGCAGATTACATCCCATATGGATGTGGCGGCGATGGATGGCGGCGGTTTCGAGTGGCGGCAGCACCAGTGGCGGTACCATGTATTACACTAATACCACCAGTGAGCGCCATATTTGGCTGACGGGACAGGACATTTATGTAAGTAGATCATCTCAGAACAGGAACATTTTTTTAACTCATTCAATTGTGGAACTTATTATTATTCTAAGATCTATTGACTAATATAAACTTTAAAAATTTTGTTCGTGTAAAAACACCTTTAACTTAGATCTCTACTTCACTATCTCAAAGACATCTGCACAATCTGACCATTTATTATCATCGAATATAAAACATCTTATTGTCACTCTGATTCATTCTTATCTTTATTACTGTAACTCCATATTAACCAGTCTTCTTCTCAGTAACCTCTCCAATGTCCAATCTGTCCTGTATGCAGTAGCCAGGCTCATATTCCTGTCCAGCTGCTATACCGATGCTTCCACTCCATGCCAGTAATTGCACTGGTTACCCATCCACATCAGGTCACAAAATAAACATATCTCACTCATAAAGCTCCCCATGGTGCAGCCCTATATCTCCTTCCTCATCTATATCTACCACACTTTTATGTGCTCTACATAATGCTGCACCACCTTACATCTCCTCCCTCAGCTCTTTCTACCACCTTCCCATGGTCACCATTCTGCTATTTGATAATCAGAAGCGCGACTCCCATATCCAAGTCTTTTCACGTGCTGCACCAGTTTTCTGGAATGCACTACCTCAGAACATGTGTGTACTTCTCTATGTCCACAACTTTAATTGTACCCTAGAAACATGTCTGGTCTTTTACATTAATTAAACTAGCTATTCTCCTTTTTCTGCCTCATACAGAATTTAGCCCCATTTTTCCTGTGTTTACATCACACTCCATGTACATAGTGGCACTTTATATTTGGACATATGCAAACAATAGCAGGTGACTGGGTCATGCAGATTTACATTTAACATGAATACCCTTATTTATTATAAAGATGGCTGCACTACAAGTATGCTTGCCCCTATTTCCTCATAGATTGTAAGCCCTTGTGAACAGGAACCTAACTCCTCTTGTTTGAACAGATGAATTACATGTTACTCTGCATATGTCTGATATTGTTTCTCTATGTACCCTCTGAAGTGTAAAACGTTGCAGAATATGTTGGCGCTATGTAAATATTATTATATGCTTCAGCTGCCAACTACATAAACGTACCGTCACACGCCGCCATATGGCTTCCATATCTCTGGCAATTTGATGTGATCGCGCACGTTTCGGGCACTTTTTTCACATTGCTGTGGAACTGTCACATGTAGCGATCTAGTGTACGATCTTCGGTGATCCTGCGTTCCGGAAATCGCCTGCAGGAGACCGGAAGCGATCTTTCCTTCACACATCGCCGCGTCACATGCCTCAATCGTAGAAGCGATGTGGCCATACTATTTCGATAGGGGCGTGCTAGAGTGTGTTTCCCCATGCCCCTATCACTGCGATTGGTGGACAGAACTGCATTTCCATTGGTCAGCCTTGTGTGAACGCACGGGTCATCAAATAAGGCGCCTCGGACACGGCCAGCCAAATCGGAACGCAGTATCACCCACCAATCGCCGCAGATGCGGCGCTAAAAAACACCATCCAAACACGCCTACGGGATTGATTTCAGGATCGCTGTGTACGTCGCTATCGCCCTGTCACACGCCACCATGCGCTGAAATCGCCTGGTGGATATCACCTGATTTCTCTGCAGTGCAGGACGATCAGGCGACGCTCCACCAGCGATTTCTTGCCGTACAATCGCACAGTCACATGCCACTACGCACATGCGATGTGGTTTCCTCATCGCCGAATTCGGGAATTGGGAGCCATCTCGCTGGCGATATGGCGGCGTCTGACGGTACCTTTAGTGGGGGATTACAATCTTTATTTGACTCTTTATCCTCTTATCTGATACTGGAGGAGGCTGGATATCCTATTCTATGTGAGAGAACAGACCTTGAGACCAGGAGTGGAGACAATAATGGGTTTATCATTACAGGGGACATTACGAGTGAAGGACAAGTATGTTATTAGCTCATACCTATGTAATTTAATAGACTTGACAGATTTTGAAGAATGCCATATACAGTAAAATATAGTACATCTTCAGGAAATGAGGTTTTATTTAAGAGAACTAACAAGATAATTAAATATTACTACTGATAATTGACGTCATATTGGTCCCATCCTGTTCATAAATGTCGGATGTATGAGAAATATATGACTGTCTGCCGTTCAGAGCTGCTATGTACTAACCAGAGAAAAGAGCAACTACAATGAGCAAAATATTTTCCACCATGAATATGGGTGTAAATCGGTGACGTTCATTGGCCAACATGTTAAAAAGCATATAATGTGGAGCAATCCACCATATAGGAAAGCGCAGTCTCTTGGCTACTCGTGTGGCGCCCCGCAACGAGTGCGTCACAAGAGGGTATTGCAGCCATGAATGCAGCCGCAATATCCTCTGACTCAGCAATGATATAGTTAACTTTGAGATCCAACCCAACATGCATCACCTAGAACAGAGGGCCAATCCTAGGTCCTGGTGGGTGGAGTGTTAGGGAAGTGTAGTAGAACACACACAATAATCTAGACAGAAGAGAATAGTCTAGAACTCGGAGAAGAAGGGTCTAGGACTAAGCTTGGAGAGGAGCGGGGGCTCCGCACCCCGTGCGGGCCCCTGGGCCGTCACCGGTCGGGTGTCAGCACTTGAGGCCTTGACCACTGGGATTGGGCATTATCTACACGGGTTCCCAAAAGACTCCCGTGCCCGCAACTCACAGCCGGTTCACTGGTACCGAAGCTGGCAGCAGTTCACCTCTGCTACGCGAACCAGAAGAGTGGAGGACCAGCTTCACAGGAGCACCCCACCACCAGCCAGTTTCCAGTCGTCTAACCAGCGGTGTACCCACTGAGGGATCCAAGGCTCCCCAAAGCATCCAGAACGTACATCATGGCTAGGGCATTGAAGCAGCCTCCCCGTACCCGACCTCGTATTCCTGGGCGACGCTGGCAACCAAGTTAGGTAGAATGGAGGAACACTTGCGGATCTCTGAGGGACACTATCACTGCTGAGTCCACCTGGTCTACTACTCAACCACTGTATGCCATGTATTGCCTACTGGTTACAGTAAAGAACCGTTATATAGACTTTCTGTGTCTGTGCTTCCTTATGAACTGTCCGTCCGCACAACAAGGTAACCGCAGCTGCCGCACAACATCTTGAGCAGCTCCAGCCTCCGGGGATCACCGCTCAGCCTGTGGGGAGCGTAACATCTTGCTGCTGTCCATCCCCCGGAGGTTCCGCAGCATCGGTAGCCCTTACCGAATCTACTCATAGGTGGCGTCACGAATAAATTAAAAACCCCTTTAATCTGTTCCACCAAGACGTCTTCAAACACTTTTGATCTGCACTACACCGGGTCCCACTACCGGCAGGCGCGGTCCACCCGTGACAAGGAGGAAGGAAGCATCGCCTGTCTAAACCGGAGTCTCGGCCACGGTGAGTCAGAAAATGGCGTCACGAACAGGATACGAGCAGGCCCGTTACCCAACGGGTATAATGTGCTTAAAAATGACTTTCTTGTCTACAATTTGGACTTTGTTCGTCCCTAAAAGAACTTTCCCGCCTTTTCACCATTGGGTCAAGATGGCGCCCAAGATGGCGTTCCCGCCACAAGAAGCCGCCACGTGCAAGCCCAGGAGTGAGTCGACCCCCCCCTCATCGTGGGAGGGCTAAAGACAAAAGGCGCCAAACTCTTTGTCCGCCCTGATTGCTCGAATCAACCATGGGGGCGGACCCCAAAGACTTTTCCCACGATTGGACTACAAAAGCCCACAGGAAATGGGAGTGTCAGACAGACTTCTTCACCAGCTCTACCAGAACGTTTACCGGTTGAACGGGTGTGTTTCCCTCCATGAAAAGAATGGCCAGCACGAGACTCCAAGACCTGATGCGGGAGGTCGAGGCGGAGGCCAGAGCAGCCATAGGCCAACCGGGTCCGGATCCTGCCCTTACTGTAGACGGCAGCCCCGACTTCTGGCTAGAGGCTCTGCAAGACCTCCGGGTGCGACTACTTGAGACAGTGGAGTGGACGATTCGCAGCTGGAGCGCGACCCTAGGCAGAAGACTCCATCATGCGATGCAGCAGAGCCGACCGGGTACAGCTTCTCCAAGCCCAGACGACATCGCCAGCTTTTCAACAGCCTCACCGTCGCCCACCACCTGTCCTGCTTCGTCACCGGAGCCCATAGACTGTGTCATCCCAGTGAGAGTTACCCCTCGACCCGTTCCAGCGGACGAAACCGCAGCCGACCCCGTTCCAGAGCCGGAGCTTCCAATACGCTCCCACGAAGAAGCTGACACCTACCTGGTTCCACCTGCGGAACCCGCGACTAGTTTCTACACTACCGAGACAGTCGCCTGTTTCTCCCCTGAACCGGAGGCCTCCTCTGCAACTACAGAGGCCTACCTGGTGACCGGGATTGAAACACCACTTCCCGCTGCTACAGAAGAAGAGGCAGGCAGCCTGGAAGTCCTGCACAACGACCCCGAGGAGAACTTTGCAGCACAGCCACCCACCGATACAGAGGATTCCATCCCATCGTCTTCGTCAGCCGAGCAGCCCGACGTAGTCATCGAAGGAGAGATTGAGGAGGATGACGAGGAGACCTACAGTCCAGCTGAGGATCTCTACACCGGGTTCGCCTGGGGAGACACAAGGAACCCTTCTGCTGGGCGATCAGCTCAGGTGCACTGGTCGGGTGCCGCCGCAACAGCACCTTCTCCGGTTCCGTTGAACCGGGCTCCACTCCAGACTGCCCACCAAGCTCGAGCAGTTCAACAATCAGCACGCCGTAGTGACTGCATCCACACGCCGCACCACTCCGACGAAGAGGTACGTCGTATCCGGAGAGACGAGTGGCACAATCGACTGCAAGCTAACATGCAGGCTCGCGCCGAGGCCCGCCGCCAATCTCCATTACCTGAACAATTCCGTAAAACCGGGCGGGTAAGCACCTTCAACTTATCCACCGGGTGGGGATTCGTAAGGAAGGAGGGTGTGAGTACTGAAGTGTTTGTGGGGCGTCGTGATGTGGAATCGCACCTACCGCGAGGCCATCCAAACCGAGACTTGTATAGAGGGGACATTGTAACCTATGAGCGACATGTATGCTGTGACGGGTGGTTCGTTATACGAGTCCGGAACACTGCCCTCCATCAGTGACTGTTGTTGTTTGAACTTTGCTACTAAAAGAGACTTCTTCCTGTTTGCACCGTAACACCGCGACTTGGCGGCTACAGTCTGAACTTTTATTCTAAGGACAGCCGACCGACCGCCCGCCGGGTCCGCGCAATGTGTTAACCTGTTTATTTACCTCACTTTTATGCATACAATGACCTGTCATTAATAAAAGTGTATTACCTGTTATAAAATATAAAAACCTCTGTAATGTGAGTAGTGTGACGCTTGGGGACAAGCGTATTCAACCAAGGTGGAGTGTGGCGCCCCGCAACGAGTGCGTCACAAGAGGGTATTGCAGCCATAAATGCAGCCGCAATATCCTCTGACTCAGCAATGATATAGTTAACTTTGAGATCCAACCCAACATGCATCACCTAGAACAGAGGGCCAATCCTAGGTCCTGGTGGGTGGAGTGTTAGGGAAGTGTAGTAGAACACACACAATAATCTAGACAGAAGAGAATAGTCTAGAACTCGGAGAAGAAGGGTCTAGGACTAAGCTTGGAGAGGAGCGGGGGCTCCGCACCCCGTGCGGGCCCCTGGGCCGTCACCGGTCGGGTGTCAGCACTTGAGGCCTTAACCACCGGGATTGGGCATTATCTACACGGGTTCCCAAAAGACTCCCGTGCCCGCAACTCACAGCCGGTTCACTGGTACCGAAGCTGGCAGCAGTTCACCTCTGCTACGCGAACCAGAAGAGTGGAGGACCAGCTTCACAGGAGCACCCCACCACCAGCCAGTTTCCAGTCGTCTAACCAGTGGTGTACCCACTGAGGGATCCAAGGCTCCCCAAAGCATCCAGAACGTACATCATGGATAGGGCATTGAAGCAGCCTCCCCGTACCTGACCTGGTATTCCTGGGCGACGCTGGCAACCAAGTTAGGTAGAATGGAGGAACACTTGCGGATCTCTGAGGGACACTATCACTGCTGAGTCCACCTGGTCTACTACTCAACCACTGTATGCCATGTATTGCCTACTGGTTACAGTAAAGAACCGTTATATAGACTTTCTGTGTCTGTGCTTCCTTATGAACTGTCCGTCCGCACAACAAGGTAACCGCAGCTGCCGCACAACATCTTGAGCAGCTCCAGCCTCCGGGGATCACCGCTCAGCCTGTGGGGAGCGTAACATCTTGCTGCTGTCCATCCCCCGGAGGTTCCGCAGCGTCGGTAGCCCTTACCGAATCTACTCATAGGTGGCGTCACGAATAAATTAAAAACCCCTTTAATCTGTTCCACCAAGACGTCTTCAAACACTTTTGATCTGCACTACACCGGGCCCCACTACCGGCAGGCGCGGTCCACCCGTGACAAGGAGGAAGGAAGCATCGCCTGTCTAAACCGGAGTCCCGGCCACGGTGAGTCACTCGCTTCCTACTATATAGACTAAGGCTGGTGACACATGGTGTGAGAGATACACAAACAGCTCCATGTTCCTGTTGAGAGAGCTGGCAACCTCTCCAGGTGAGGCACGCGAGACTCGTTCGAGTATCTCCCATGAATTTCGAACCGTGTGTCACCAGCCTAAGAAAAGGTATGCCAACATAGGGAGAATGGAGACCTATTTCTCTATTTGGTATACATACATACAGGAGATTTATTAGTGCAAGTAACTCAAAATTTCACAGCCTTAAAACAATCTCCCATACATATATTAGTTCAAAGTCACCTAAACCAATTGATATCTAATGGCATGGTGGCCTAACAAGTTTCTACCCAACAGAGGATATCAGGGAAGATTAGGGTCAGGAAAACCTGTAACTTGCCATAAATATACAGATATGGCCGAAAGTGTTGGCACTCTTGAAATTGTTCAAGAACATTAAGTATTTCTCCCAGAAAAAGTTTGGAAAGATGCCAACAATTTTGTGGCTTTGTGTGAAATTATATCCAATTAGCTTTTTTTTCTGTCTATTTTGTGTTGTTCCATTATATCATTATATACAAGGGAAATAAACATAAGTACAAGAAAATGTGTAAATGCCCTAGAAGAGCTTTTGTATTTCAACAAGGTCAGTTGCATAGTTGTAGGGTAGAAACACACTATATGAGATGCGTGTGTGGTGTTCCTGCGGTCCAGTCGCCACAGTGGTATCGCCTTCCTAACAGGTGGTGGTTTCATGTCCAGAAGAAATTGGAGCTCCCTACACAAGGTAACCCATGCATTTACACACAGCCTGATCCCTGACCAGAATGGGGAGCACAAACACCTAGTTTTGTAGGGTGTCTCACTCCTCTGGCTGGAGGGAGGGGTTAACATTTTGAGAAGAGGAGGGAAGAAGAAGAAAAAGGAAAGAGAGTCTGGAAGTGGAGCTGGATAAGCTTGCTCTAGGATTACACAAGGAGCAGGAAACCAGAGTCCTGGGCTATCAGGCATTGCAATCCCTGGAAGAAAAATCTGGAGACCAAGGGACTGGACATCCTCTGGTCACCTGTCAGCACCAACAGCACAGCATTACAGAGAGCTCTGGCTGGGACTTAGAGAACAGCTTACAAGGGGCTTGCAATACAGGCTGGCTGGATCGGCTGCAGCAGAAGAGACAAAGGGAGACAGATTAGCTCATAGACTACTGAATCCCCACACAGACGGGCATAGAAAGGAAGGCTTATTCTACCCACTTAGTGGAGCAGACTTCATCTACTTTGGACAGACTGGACCCTGGACCTGGTGACCAGTACCCCTGGATTCAACTTGCCATCAATCTTCAGTAAAGGTAATGACTGCATTCAACTGCCTCCTTGTCTGTGTCTTCTGTGTCTCACACTACAACCCCCATCATCACCTCAGGGACTTACTTCTGCTGAGGGAAGTGATCCAACTTGCTGCTTCACTATCTATCCCCTGAGGCCACTATTATCAGTGCTGGTCACTCCTGACCAGATACCTCAGCTGGCATCAGGGATCATTTAGAAACTATAATCCCCTATAAATATACCCCCTTTCACTTGTCCGGTCAGTGCCACAGACTGGCCAATCGCCACCATGATGCCTCATCAGACTGCCTGCCCAGCTACCGAGTACCCTGGCCCATGCGACCGTGACACATGCAAGATAACTCTCGCATGTGTGGCCCCCTGTAGACCGGTCGCCACTAGATGGCGCAGCACCCGGGATCGGTAAGTTCGGTCTCCCCAAACACACTCTATGCCCAGCAAAATGATGGCAGGAGGAGTCAAATGGAGGGTGGGACAGTTAGGACAGAACCCGGTCAGGGGAGACAACAAAAAGCAGTCAACACCAAGTTCAGCGAGCAGTCAGCCACGTACCACCCGATAGTCAAGTTCAGTCAGAAGGAGAGGTGAGAACATCACACGGGACTGAAAGGACACGAACCCGGCGGCCTGTGCCACCATGAGGCTTGTCTGGGTCTCGGGCTGCAGACCGTAGGGAGAGACAGAAAGAGTCCCAGGTGTGCTTGGATTAGCGGGGACACTATGGGACTGGGCAAAAACCAGGGTGCCGCCTCTGAGGAATTGGCCCGTATGCTTTATGCTCCAAGCACAAACACTGACAGGGTGCGGTTCTTTATGTCCCTAGAACCAACCTCTGGCGCAGCGAAAAGAAGGCCTCCATATTAGGGCCAGGGGACCAGGCAGGTTGCCCACCAAAAGCTGTGGCTGCTGGATCGTAGCTAGTGTGCAGACAGACCGAGAGGTCCATGAAAGGAACATTAAAGGGGGTGATTTGAATGAGCTGTTCAAGCTGCTATGAACATACCGGTACCGCCACTGCACAGTGTTGCAACCATCTGCCGAGAAAGTGAAGTAAACCCGGCTGAAGCTCAGCTTTGTGTGTGTGACTGTGATTCCCGCGCCTGAGGGGAAATAGACTGATTCACAGAATCGGCAGCAGCGGCCTGCCTGAGTGTGACCCTGAACCCTGCACCCCAATGAACTATCACACCCATAGACTTTACAGGTGCCCTGGGGACCTGCTCTTCCTGTGGAGAGCTGAACCATCTTCGCTGCTACTACCAACATCCCCAGTGGTCCCGACTGCACCAGTGGCTATACCAGCCGCCTTCCACGGGTGGCGTCATGACACTCCTTTATTTTAAACTTTTATTTTAACCCATTATTTAATATCCCCTTTTTACTGATCGCCCCAACGAGGGGATCATGGACTGGGTCACACCACTGTGACATCCCGCAGCCTCTGACGACGACGAAGAGGCCCGGTTCCGAGTACCCCACAGTCCCCACCAGGGGCGAGTAACATGACTCACCTGGAATGGCTGCCAACTCTCCGGGCAAGAGTGTGTCAGCTGCTTGGGTTTCTATACAGCTCCACAGGGCCGTTCCAGATGAGTCATGCGAGTGTCATGCGAGTATCTCACATGCATCTCAAATAGTATGTTTCTACCCTTCTATAGACTTCTAAACCTGACAGGGATTTCTTCCAGTATGACCAATTAATGATTAGACACGTGTTGTACAGTAGATTACCACTTTCATAATAGGTATGTATGGTGATTTTAGTACTGTGTTTTATGCCTGTGACTAAGGACGTTGCTCAGAAACATGTCAGGTCTTTTTCTTTTAATGATGTCGACCTTTTAATGAATCAACAATAAAGTCATTATGAATTTTGAGGAAGTATAGACTTCCGGATTTTTCTTCTTTTTCTTCTGATGTAATTTTTTGACCTGGTATAAAGGATGTTCTTCTCCTGAATCGGATGTAGTTTCATTTTTGTCCTGTGATACAGCCCCCTTTTTCTTCTAAGTAAATTTAGTCTTGTTAGCCAAGTGGGTGTGTCCAGCAACGGCTCTCTGTGAGTGCCTTTTTGAGGCCATGCTCAGTTGGCTAAAAGGCTAGAGTTACACACAGAAAAAAGAAGGCCATATCTCTGGAATCGATGGATGAAGGAATAACAATAAACGACATCAAATTCCGGAGAAAATCGACATTTACAATAGGTAAAACTGATATACATATTATATATAAATAATAATAATAATAATAATTATATATATATATATATATGTACATATATATATACGAGTGCATATCAAATGAATTAGAATATCATCAAAAAGTTAATTTATTTCAGTAATCCAATGCAAAAAGTGAAACACATATTATATAGAGTCATTACAGAGTGATCTATTTCAAGGGTTTATTTCTGTTAATGTTGATGATTATGGCTTAAGGTCAATGAAAACCCAAAGGTCATTATCTCAAAAAATTAAAGTAGGGAGGATGAAGGGTTAAAAATAAAACTGCGTTGCCGTATTCCACGAGACATCAAAGGGTGAATATAATATTGACTTATTAGTCAACGTGTATCAGGGCTCCCAGAAACGCCCTGAAACATGGTAATGTGATATTGAATTTTGATGATATTCATTGAGATGCAGTAGTATACATATACAGCAAGTGACAGGTCCTTTAAAAACCCTGTAGTTTGTCCTAAGTAACACGTTTTATTCTTGAAAAGCATTGTCAAATAAACCTTCATTAATACAATCTGGTCTGTGAATTTCCGGTAGTACCAAAAGCCAAGCAGGCAAGGGGTACTGGACTGTTGATTAATGGTAGGGGATAATTTGTGTGATACTGCTGCTCCTCCTTTTACAAAGGTTATGTTTCAAATAAAGCTGAGTGGGCTGGTTCATGCTGAAAGATGCTACAAGGGGGAGAGATTATGTGGCATGATCACCCCCCCCACCCCGGTGTTAAGTCGCTAATGGTGCATTGGTTTTGTTCCTCTTCCTGCTTCTTGGTATTTCTCCACTCCCTCCTTTAGTGTAAGAGATGGTATCTACCAAAGTATTAAGGGAGTGAGTCTCCGGGCAGTTATCACTCTTCCGGGACCAGTACCTGCTGATGAGCTGCCCACCCTCCCTCCCTGTTTGTTAACCTTGTGTGTCTTGTATGTTGATGGTATTTTCTCGTTACAGTGAATGAGTCTTTTCTCTTGTAGTGATAGCCGTCCTCCCCTCTGGTTTTTGTGGATGACGTGTCCTACATCCTCCACACACCGGCCTCTATTGCTTTCCTGCACAGAGCAAAGTACTGTAATGTGCATGTGCGAGAAGAGGTCAAAGACTACCCGGGCATGTGCACTATGTGGGCATTCTTTGACTTTTCCATGTGCCTGCGAATGCATTTGTGGCGCCCCGCAACGAGTGCGTCACAGGAGGGTATTGCAGCCATAAATGCAGCCGCAATATTCTCTGACACAGCAGTGACCCAGTTAACTTTGAGATCCAACCCTGCATGCATCACCTAGAACAGAGGGCCAATCCAGGGTCCTGGTGGGCGGAGTGCTAGGGAAGTGTGTAGGGAGAACAGACACTTAGTCTGAGGAGAAGAGTCTAGATCAGAGTCTAGAACAGAGAACTTGGACTTGGAGTAGGAGCGGGGGCTCCGCACCCCGTGCAGCCCCCGGGCCGTCACCGGTCGGGTGTCAGCACCTGAGGCCTCAACAACCGGGATCGGGCATCATTAACCACGGGTTCCAAAAGACTCCCGTGCCCAACTCACAGCCGGTTCACTGGTACCGAAGCTGGCAGCAGTTCACCTCTGCTACGCGAACCAGAAGCGTGGAGGAGCAGCTTCACAGGAGCACCCCACCACCAGCCAACTTCCAGTCGTCTAACCAGCGGTGTACCCACTGAGGGACCCAAGGCTCCCCAAAACATCCACAACGTACATCTTGGATAGGGCATTGAAGCAGCCTCCCCGTACCCGATCTGGTATTCCTGGGCGACACTGGCAAAGCACTTAGCTAGAATGGAGGAACACTTGTGGATCTCTGAGGGACACCTATCACTGCTGAGTCCACCCGGTCCACTACCCGTAAACTGTATACCATGTACTGCCTGCTGGTTACAGTAAAGACCCGTTGCAGAGACTTTCTGTGTCCGTGCTTCCTTATGAACTGTCCGTCCGCACTACAAGGTAACCGCAGCTGCCGCACAACATCTTAAGCAGCTCCAGCCTCCGGGGATCACCGCTCAGCCTGTGGGGAGCGTTCCATCTTGCTGCTGTCCATCCCTCGGAGGTTCCGCAGCGTCGGTAACGATTACCGAAACTACTCATAGGTGGCGTCACGAATAAATTAAACCCCTTTAATCTGTTCCTACAAGACGTCTTCAACTTTTGATCTGCACTCAACCGGGCCCCACTACCGGCAGGCGCGGCCCACCCGTGACAAGGAGGAAGGAGCTTCAGCCTGTCTAAACCGGAGTCCCGGCCACGGTGAGCCACAGTACTTTGCTCTGTCCTCAGTATTTCAGAGAGAAGTGCACATCCTCAGGAGTGCAATGGAGGAATTGTGTGTTGATGACATAAGACGTGTCATCCACAAGTAGCAGGACAGCAAATCACAAGCAGAGAGGAGGCACTGGATCAAGATCAGCGACACCCATTGGACCGGACCGTCCCATAGCGAAGTATAATAAAAGCTCTTTTTTATGTTATGCAGATCATCCTGGGGTTTTATATACAGTATTCTAGTATGCTGTATGTAAGAGAGGTGGTGAGTTCTCCTTCAATGGAAGTCTTCACACAGAGGCTGGACAGACATCTATCTGGGATGATTTAGTGAATCCTGCTTTGAGCAGGGGGTTAGACCAGATGACCCAGGAGGTCCCTTCCAACCACCATGCTATTATTCTATGCTATATATAAGGCCTTACTGGTGGGTGCCGCAGCTTATATGGGAAAAACTTGGTGACAGGTTCACTTTAACCAACATATGCAATACAACAGTCATGTTGAATTGCATAGACATATCCAGCGTACAGGTCTAGAATACTGCAGCTTTCTCTGATCTGATTTGCAGCCCTGTTCATATAACCCCACGGGTGATAACAGAGAAGAGAGCTTCAAAGCTTTGTAACACCAGACCTTTTACTGGAAGATTGAATTCATTATCATACAGATGTTTCTCTGTCAATGAAACTTGTACGGCCATGTAGCCCAGATATGTTACTGAACAGAATCTCATTCATGTTTTACTGTAAGTATGTGCTTAAGGACAAAAACTATGAATCAGGTAAGTGCCCTATGTTATTTACATGTACTATAACTACTTATTGATGTACTTACTGCAGGGTGTTTGTACATTTTGTCTTTCCTAGGTTTTGTCTGTTAATGGCCGCAGTGTGACTGTGCACTTATATATTGAACTAATGCCAACATGTGTGCCAGCCCATTTCTTCGGTTACATGCAGTTTTGGCGCCCCCCCCCCCCTCCTTTTTGGACTATGCATCTTGTCTATAAAGCTTACCACAGGCAAATGTGAAAGAGTCAGGTCCCATAGTGAGGTGAGATACTAGAGATCGGTCCATCCTGGCTAGGTGCACCTTGTCATGGTGGGATGGTGGGATGCTCTTTGCTATTAGTACCCTAAGTTATATACGTATTCTTATTTCTTGGATATGCTGGTCAGTTTTTTGATGTTTGTAGCATCCAGCATTCTGATGGAGCACTCCACCCACCAGTCAAAGGCATTATAATTATCATTATAGCTGGAGCCATTTAAATTGCAGGCTCTTAGCCCAGGTAGAGGCATTCACAGAAAAGTCCCAACAACAGGGAACGCCTTGTCGCTGGCTGTTGGGCTTATCACAAATTGGCCAAATTGTGCACCAAGTATCTCATTTATAACCTGGTTTCTATGGCAGTAATGCCGTTCCAAATTTTTTATATTCAATATTTGCACAGTATAGCATTTTCAGTGTGTAGCTGTATTCAGTTTAGCTGATATAGGGTCAACTTTCCATTCAGAGCTGTATTCAGTATTCTGCAAGGTACTGAAATGAAGTTTCACAGGATAGATAGATAGATAGATAGATAGATAGATATAGATAGATAGATAGATAGTTGATCCAGTGTTCATCCAGTTGCTGTCATGATAAACTCTACAGACCAAGAGTGATGGAGGGTAAATTGTTTACCCCCAGATTTGAGCACCACGAGAGCTCGCCCCATCCTTAGTGAGACCAGATGCATTTGTGGACAGTCAGCCATCAGGATATAGGAATTATGCTGTATAAGCATTCCCATCCCAACCTCCTTATTTGAAGTTTTTAACTACGTAAATTATTTACAGAGATAGGCTTTTATGCTTATTTTTGGATGCCACATTAAAACTCCATTATATTCTCTGCACAATCATAAAAAATTAACCAGGATATGTTTATTTTAATGTATATATAGTGAGATCAACAGCACAATGTATATGTATATAAGAGTTATGGGGCTTGAAAAGTCCAGCTCTGTAGTTTTAATATCTGCCTCCTGCTCAAGACATAAACAGACACCAACTAATTGCTCTGTGTGGGGAGGCCTGGTTCTTCTCCCCCAGTATTCATGTGTGAAGTCAAAGAAAGGTCTTTGATGATGATTGAAATAGCTATCCTCATTCTCAAAGAGATTGCTGCTATTTGGCACAAGTTTATATACCTGGCCTATTAGTTATATATCCAAGACTCCCAAGACACCAGGCGATAATGCTTAAAAAGTCTTTATTCTTTATTAAAACATCACAACAGGAAAACAAGGCAACTGTCATGCGCTTAGTTGGCGCTGACATTGCTGGATGCTGCTGTGTATGTGTTTGTCTTTGAAGAGCTGCATGGTTGATAGTTGTGAAGGTCCTGGCCTCCTGTGCTGGGCTCCAGAACTGCAATCACTATGAGGTTCGGCTGCTGGTTGAGGGGTTAAGGTGTGACTCACCTGGCTCGACTCCCCCTTGCCTTTAAGTAGCCTCTCCTTCCACCAGGTGGTGCTGCTGATAGAGTTTCACTCTATGCCTGGAAGCCGTGCTGTACCTGTGTGTTTGTGTTGCTGAAGTCCTTTCCTTTGGAGTTGCTGTATCCCAGTTCTGTAGAGGAAGGTGAGGGGGGAATAGCACAGAGACGGTGGAGGAGTATTAGGGAGAGGCTGGAGGCCCAAACCTTCTCACCTTCAGAGATACCTTTGGGATCAGGGCCATTCAGGGTTCCTAGACTAGGGTGAGACTAGTCTTCCCTGGTCACCCTGCACGTAACTGCCATTCCCTCATCAGCATTCTCACTACACCGTAACAGCAACTTTCAACCATATCTGAGCGTTATCAAGCCTCAAAATACCAGCCATAACCCTACAAAACCAAAAAACGATTAAATATACAAAATAACATTATGATACAGTATGGTCTAAAATAATATATATAACAATTTGGTAATATTTTTGGCAATCTTTAATAAAACGCCCATTTTTCCTACAAACATGCATACAGTGGTCATAGAGAGACCAATAGCTAAAATAAAGGTATTCTACTGCTACTATTACACCCATCAATCCAAGAAGCTATGGCATGGCCAAGCAAATGTATTCATACCTCCCTCTCCTGAACAATTACCATCCATTCTACTGGAGAAATCAAGTATAGCGTTCTAGGACATTATCCCACTGCATCTGCTGATTTTGCTTGCATTGACTAGAGGGGAAGCCCTATTCATATATTCTATATAAAGTGCAGATGATCCGGATAAAGGTGGGCCTCTTCTTCTAAGGGGCCAATACATATTTGATTAAGCTTTCTCCTTGACAATGGTCCAAAACTATTGTAAATCTATAGTTCCCAGCTTCAGCAAGCAGTTGTGGGAGTTTTGGTTTTACAATAGCTGGAGAGTCACCCATTGGGGTCAACCACTCTTTGGTATGTTACAAGGTGGTGGGAGAAAAATAACTGTCTGACAACTTCTGTGTCACTTATCTCAGTGTCAACATCACAGTTTGATGGGAAAAAGCCAAGGATTTTTAAACAAGTGCTGTGTCCTCTTCTTTTTTAGGGACCAAACTCTCCACAGCAGGAGGCGGGTGTGCTCCTGACGACTCCTAGTTTGGCACAGTGGCATAGCTGACCCATTTGTTTGAACTGTGTGCTCTCTCCCACTGCAAACAGAGGCAGCTTTACTTCTGCGGCATTGGAGGTCCAGCTTCAGATCTATCTAGTACTATGCTTCTTGCTTAGGAGACATTAGATAAATGGTCTCACCAAGATTGTTGGGTTTAGCTAACTTTCATATTCGGGAGCATTCACTCTTAGACCACGTGCACACATTGAGTATTTGGTGAGTTTTTACCTTAATATTTGTAGCCAAAGCCAAGAGTGCAACAATCAGAGGAAAAGTATAATAGAAACACGAGCACCACTTTATTTCTTAACCACGCCTGTGACAGGACTCCGGCTTTTCCAGGTTACCTTCTGTGTCACCTTGCCCTTATCCAAGATGGTGTCTGCTACTTCGTCCTGTCCAAGTATTCCTGCTTCCATGCTCATTTAAGCTCCAGTCTGACTTCCAGGTCTTGCTTGAGAATTTGGCTCCTCTGTGCATCATCTCAGTTTGCTCCTTCTCCAGCTACTTCTGATCGATTCTTCCAACTACTCTGCAGTCACCTGCTCTACTGGCCTCACCTGTTCTCAGCTTGCCTCCCAGCTGCAGGCTGTGCTCACTTAGGATTGTTCCTGGTACCAGTACCCTCAGTCCGCTTTCCTGCACATAATCTCTGCTATACTAAAAGGCTCTGCTGCTGTTATTTAGTCTTTTATTTGCAAGTGCGGCACTCAGGACTATTTCTGTACTCTAGTATAGCTGCACCGCACTGTATTAACATACGGGACTGTGTTTGCTCTAAGACTTTTTCCCTTATCGCCTGCACTAGCACTTAAAGACTATTTCCATATTCAGCTCTGCATTGTGTCAATTGCCCTTAAAGACTATTTTCTGCACTGTCTCTCCAGTGTATAAACTGTATTTAAAGGACTATTTCTGAATCGGCTCTGCAGTGTGTGAACTGTGTTTCAAGGAATATTTCTGTTGCCAGCTTTGCAGCTTTTTTGAAATGTTTGCTCTTGTGATAATGTAAAATTGAACTCAAACCTTTGTCTTTGCCCTACCATTAGATTCCTGAAATATCCATTCCACACTAGTTCTTACATCCTGGTTTTGGCTTACAAGTACTGAGGTAAAAAACTTACCAAATATTCAACAGGCACACGTGGCTTTAGATGTACAAAGTATGTTCTTGCCCCAAATTAAAATGATTTTTAGCACTTATTAATGAGAGCCAAATAATAAAAACACAGAGCTGCCTGTAGTTCCAAACATTTGGGTGTACCACCAGATTTTTTCCAAGGTTTTACCAAGAATCTCATGTTTTCAGTTTCCTTTTATCACAGCTAGAATCTGCTCCTATCTTTCTTCCTGCAAGTTTGGGCACGGAGATACATTATTATCCAATATAAACTAACTTATCAAAACATAAGAACAAGTATGTGCTGGAGCTGCCCGAATTAAAAAGAACAAGATATTCTAAAATGATCTCTATTATCTGAAGCCTAAGGAGGAAAGGTGTGGGAATATATTATCACCAAACAGTATGGGCTGGCAGTGATCGAAGAATGCAAACAACTATATAGAGGTAAGCAGCAGTAACATACCGGGGCTAATTAACAAAGCTTTATTTGTGCCAATAAACTGTCTTTTAGGCCTTATAACTCATTTCTTATGTGTTTAGACACTTTTTCAACATGAATAATGTGGGTGTGGACTATAGGGAAATGGATAAAGAAAAGGGCATGATCCACATTGTGAAAACGTTTTGTGTAAGGCAGACCAAAGTAAAACAACTACGGTAATCAGTGGTGTGAACTGATGGCCGCTTTACACGTCCCGATATCGTCGTCCAACACTGATAAAAAGGTCACGTGGTTCGGCCGTTGGCGCCGATATCGTTCGTGCGTTGTGTGGTGTAAATGTGCAATTCGATGCAAGAACGATATCAGGGAACAATTGTGCAGGCTCTCCAACTGCCCGATATTGGATGGACGATCTGGCAGGATCGTGCTGTGTGACAGCCCAACAACGATTTGAAGCACAACTTCCCCTATTCACTCCCATGTTAAATGGTCGTTCCCTGGTTCGCTCGTACGAGGGGGCGTAGACATCGCAGTTGTGTTGTCTGCTGATATCTCCCTGTCTGACAGCTCCTATGCGATCTTGGATTACTGCCAAAAAAGTGCGCGCTCCCGTGCCGTTGCATCCAATATTGAAACGATGTTGGGACGTGTAAAGCGGCCATGAGGCTAGATTGTGTGAATATAAACCAAATTGATCAAACAGCATAAATAAGCCTCTTAACTACATTTTAAGACCGTTTAAGTTTGCTCAGTCTACAAATTAGACAACTTTAGGCTAAAGACACACTGAGCAAGAAGCATGTGAAATACTCGCATCACACGGCCTCACCCGGCACGGCCTCCGGCTCTCTGGATGGGAACGTGTCAGCTGCATGTGTTCCTATGAAGCTGACGCGCTCCCGTCCAGAGAGCCGGCGGCCGTGCCGGGTGAGGCCGTGTGATGCGAGTATCTCTCATGTGTCTCCCTCAGTGTGCCTCTGGCCCTATTAATATAGTCACTCTACTTTGCAAAGTTTCATATCTATATACATAATCGCCAGTTTTGCACTTCTGGCCACTGTGCCGCTATCGCGAGCAATGGCGCGCATGCACCGTCGCGAGCCGCCAACACTGGCCAAAAGCGCAAACATCCTGGCGCCACACACCCGCCCGCCGCTCACCCCGCTGACCCGCCACATCCTCCCGCTCCCCGCCGCTCCCCCGCTCCCCCGCCACATCCTCCTGCTCCCCCGCAATTCCCGCCCAGCGTCGACCGCCGCCTCGCGCACACGCGGCGCCACCCGCAATTACCGCCCAGCTCCCACAACACAGCACACAGTGCGACCCCAGCCCACCCACAGCCGCGCACTTCATTGATGACGTCACCGCCCGTACCAATGTGTGTATACAATCTGTGTCTAATGTATCTCTATACTGTGTCTAATGTCTCTCTATACTGTGTCTAATGTCTATGTATACTGTGTCTAATGTCTATGTATACTGTGTCTAATGTCTCTGTATACTCTGTGTCTAATGTCTCTGTATACTCTGTGTCTAATGTCTCTGTATACTGTGTGTCTAATGTCTCTGTGTACTGTGTGTCTAATGTCTGTGTATACTGTGTGTCTAATGTCTCTGTATATTGTGTGTCTTCTCTGTATACTGTGTGTCTAATGTCTCTCTGTACTGTGTGTCTAATGCCTCTGTATACTCTGTGTCTAATGTCTCCGTATACTGTGTGTCTAATGTCTCTGTATACTGTGTGTCTATTGTCTCTGTATACTGTGTGTCTAATGTCTCTGTATACTGTGTGTCTAATGTCTCTGTATACTGTGTCTAAGGTCTCTGTATACTGTGCCTAATGTCTCTGTATACTGTGCCTAATGTCTCTGTATTCTGTGTCTAATGTCTCTGTATACTGTGTCTAATGTCTCTGTATACAGACTCTAATGTCTCTGTATACTGTGTCTAATGTCTCTGTATACTGTGTCTAATGTCTCGGTATACTGTGTCTAATGTCTCTGTATACTGTGTGGCTAATGTCTCTGTATACTGTGTGCCTAATGTCTCTGTATACTGTGTGTCTAATGTCTGTATACTGTGTGTCTAATGTCTCTGTATACTGTGTCTAAGGTCTCTGTATACTGTGTCTAATGTCTCTGTATACTGTGTCTAATGTCTCTGTATACAGTCTCTAATGTCTCTGTATACAGTCTCTAATGTCTCTGTATACTGTGTCTAATGTCTCTGTATACTGTGTGGCTGATGTCTCTGTATACTGTGTGTCTAATGTCTCTGTATACTGTGTGTCTAATGTATCTGTATACTGTGTGTCTAATGTCTCTGTATACTGTGTCTAATGTCTCTGTATACTGTGTCTAATATCTCTGTATACTGTGTCTAATGTCTCTGTATACTGTGTGGCTAATGTCTCTGTATACTGTGTGTCTAATGTCTCTGTATACTGTGTGTCTAATGTCTCTGTATATTGTGTGTCTTCTCTGTATACTGTGTGTCTAATGTCTCTGTATACTGTGTGTCTAATGTCTCTGTATACTGTGTGTCTAAGGTCTCTGTATACTGTGTGTCTAAGGTCTCTGTATACTGTGTCTAATGGCTCTGTATACTGTGTCTAATGTCTCTGTATACTGTGTCTAATGTCTCTCTATACTGTGTCTAATGGCTCTGTATACTGTGTCTAATGTCTCTGTATACTGTGTCTAATGTCTCTGTTTACTGTGTGTCTAATGTCTCTGTATACTGTGTCTAATGTCTCTGTTTACTGTGTGTCTAATGTCTCTGTTTACTGTGTGTCTAATGTCTCTGTATACTGTGTCTAATGTCTCTGTATACTGTGTGTCTAATGTCTCTGTATACTGTGTGTCTAATGTCTCTGTATACTGTGTGTCTTCTCTGTATACTGTGTGTCTAATGTCTCTGTATACTGTGTGTCTAATGTCTCTGTATACTGTGTGTCTTCTCTGTATACTGTGTGCCAAATGTCTCTGCATACTGTGTGTCTAATGTCTCTGTATACTGTGTGTCTAATGTCTCTGTATACTGTGTGTCTAATGTCTCTGTATACTGTGTGTCTAATGTCTCTGTATACTGTGTGTCCAATGTCTCTGTATACTGTGTCTAATGTCTCTGTATACTGTGTCTAATGTCTCTGTATACTGTGTGTCTAATGTCTCTGTATACTGTGTGTCTAATGTCTATGTATACTGTGTGTCTAATGTCTCTGTATACTGTGTGTCTAATGTCTCTGTATACTGTGTCTAATGTCTCTGTATACTGTGTCTAATGTCTCTGCATACTGTGTGTCTAATGTCTCTGCATACTGTGTGTCTAATGTCTCTGTATACTGTGTGTCTAATGTCTCTGTATACTGTGTGTCTAATGGCTCTGTATACTGTGTCTAATGGCTCTGTATACTGTGTCTAATGGCTCTGTATACTGTGTCTAATGTCTCTGTATACTGTGTCTAATGTCTCTGTATACTGTGTCTAATGTCTCTGTATACTGTGTGTCTAATGTCTCTGTATACTGTGTGTCTAATGGCTCTGTATACTGTGTCTAATGGCTCTGTATACTGTGTCTAATGGCTCTGTATACTGTGTGTCTAATGTCTCTGTATACTGTGTCTAATGTCTCTGTATACTGTGTGTATAATGTCTCTGTATACTGTGTGTCTAATGTCTCTGTATACTGTGTGTCTAATGTCTCTGCATACTGTGTGTCTAATGTCTCTGTATACTCTGTGTAATGTCTCTGTATACTCTGTCTAATGTCTCTGTATACTGTGTCTAATGTCTCTACACTCTGTCTAATGTCTCTATACTCTCTGTAATGTGTCTATACTGTGTGTAATGTGTCTATACTGTCTGTAATGTCACTATACTCTGTCTAATGTCTCTATACTGTGTGTAATCTCTGTATACTGTCTGTAATGTGTCTATACTGTGTGTAATGTCTTTATACTCTGTGTAATGTGTCTATACTGTGTCTAATGTGTGTATACTCTCTGTAATGTGCCTATACTGTGTCTGATGTGTCAATACTGTGTGTAATGTCTGCATACTGTCTGTAATGTGTGTATACTGTGTGTATAATGTGTGTAATCTCTGCATACTGTCTGTCTATACAATGTCTCATGTATGTATATACTATGTGCTTCTCTCCTCACCCGTCCACCACTGAGCAGCATCTCTCCTCAACCCTCCACCACAGAGCCGCATCTCTCCTCACCCCTGCACCACAGAACCCATCTCTCCTCACCCCTCCACCACTGAGCCGCATCTCTCCTCACCCCTCCACCACAGAGCCGCATCTCTCCTCACCCCTCCACCACAGAGCCACATCTCTCCTCACCCTTCCACCACAGAGCCGCATCTCTCCTCACCCCTCCACCATAGAGCCGCATCTCTCCTCACCCCTCCACCACAGAGCCGCATCTCTCCTCACCCCTCCACCACAGAGCCGCATCTCTCCTCACCCCTCCACCACAGCCGCATCTCTCCTCACCCCTCCACCACAGCCGCTTCTCTCCTCACCCCTCCACCACAGAGCCGCATCTATCCTCACCCCTCCACCACAGAGCCGCATCTCTCCTCACCCCTCCACCACAGAGCCGCATCTCTCCTCACCCCTCCACCACAGAGCCGCATCTCTCCTCACCCCTCCACCACAGAGCCGCATCTCTCCTCACCCCTCCACCACAGCCGCATCTCTCCTCACCCCTCCACCACAGAGCCGCATCTCTCCTCACCCCTCCACCACAGCCGCTTCTCTCCTCACCCCTCCACCACAGAGCCGCATCTCTCCTCACCCCTCCACCACAGAGCCGCATCTCTCCTCACCCCTCCACCACAGCCGCTTCTCTCCTCACCCCTCCACCACAGAGCCGCATCTCTCCTCACCCCTCCACCACAGAGCCACATCTCTCCTCACCCCTCCACCACAGAGCCGCATCTCTCCTCACCCCTCCACCACAGAGCCGCATCTCTCCTCACCCCTCCACCACAGCCGCTTCTCTCCTCACCCCTCCACCACAGAGCCGCATCTCTCCTCCCCCTCCACCACAGAGCCACATCTCTCCTCACCCCTCCACCATAGCCTCATCTCTCCTCACCCCTCCACCACAGAGCCGCATCTCTCCTCACCCCTCCACCACAGAGCCGCATCTCTCCTCACCCCTCCACCACAGAGCCGCATCTCTCCTCACCCCTCCACCACAGCCACTTCTCTCCTCACCCCTCCACCACAGAGCCGCATCTCTCCTCACCCCTCCACCACAGCCGCTTCTCTCCTCACCCCTCCACCACAGAGCCGCATCTCTCCTCACCCCTCCACCACAGAGCCGCATCTCTCATCACCCCTCCACCACAGAGCCGCCTCTATACTCTACTACCCACAGAGCCGCCTCGATGCTCTGCTACCCACTGACCCGCCTCTATACTCTGATACCCACTGACCCGCCTGTATACACACAATTCATTTCACCGTGCTCCCGATGCAATTGCATCTGGCCGTTTTACTAGTGTTAAATATAAAAGTGAAGGCTGGTGCGCTCACACCTATAAATCAGCAACAACAGACGTAAAAAATATATACAATAAAAATAAGATTGTGTGAAGAAGTGGCCAAAATTGGACATTTAATATATACCGTAATATGAAATAGAATAAAACACACAGTAGATATGATCAATATGTAACGGGCAATTATGGTAATTTAAGCCAAGAAGAAGAAGATGAAAGGTAAAGGATGATGGTGTGACTTGTCTGTGATCTTAGAGAGGCTAATGTGAGCTTCTCTTCACACTGAATAAAAAATCCCAAATAAAAAAAACCAATTATACTTATACCAAAAAGCAATATAGTGTTCAGTAATATAGCTTTTAGAACGCTATAAACAATGCACCCTGAAGGATCCCAATACAGGTATAAATATATAAACAAATCAATACCCAGATAAAAGGGAGTGGAGGGGAATGAATGAATAAATGAATGAATGAACGTCTAGAACGTCCTCCAAAAACAGACAATTCCTATATCAATCTTGAATATTCATGTTACACCAAAAAATATCTCTAGATGTCAGAGGTGCCTATTCCCAAAGATAGAAGTGACAAAGGGATATAGATCCATTAAAGTAAGTCACCTACTCAAATGCAATAGTGGAGTATCGCAGCCTTATTTTTATTGGTATTGAGGTCAGCAATACACCTGAGCGGCGGTGGTTACCTATATTTGGTTGTGTTTCATATCTTGTTAGTGCTGGTTTTATAAGCCAATATATAAGACTAAAATAGACAGCTTCAAAATATAAATTAGATTTCTAGCTTTTCAGAAGGATTGTCTTGTACAATATAGTACATTAAAACCAAGGAACACATTGTTTTTCTTATGAAATTCTGAATATGTTTGATGTGTCACATGACCCTCTTCCTATTGAGACAAATAAAGTTGGATTCAAAATGGCCGACTTCAAAATGGCTGCCATGGTCACCACTCATCTAGAAAAGTTTCCCCCCTCCCATATACTAATGTGCCACAAACAGGAAGTTGATATCACCAACCGTTCCCATTTTATTTAGGTGCATCCATATAAATGGCCCACCCTGTATATTAAAATGATACCGATATGTATGTGCATCTCAGAATGATAAGAAAAACAACAGACGTCATGTCACTAACAAGATAGAAAACTTCTATAAACTCAGGAATGATTAGTGAAAATGAAAACTTTTATGTCATTCTTGAGGCTAAAGTTAGCAACAAAGAAGTTTGTGAATAGCCGGTTCTCATATGACTCAGTGATGACCGCTCCACATGTGACCCGATACATGATGGTTATGTAAGATAAAGACCGTTTTGTAAATTGTATTTAAGGCATTATTTACTGCTGACAGGGATCTACAGTTCTTACAAAGCTGTACAGAAGCGTGACATTAAAGGGAATCTGTCAGCAGGTTTGCACTACCTTATCTGACAGCAACATAATGTAGGTAAGGAGTTTCTGAACCCAAGGATGTGTCACTTAGATTACTGGCTGCACCCATTCTGACACAATCAAATGATTTATTTTCAGAACACAGCAGAGCTGTGAGAGCTGCCCCCGCCCATACCAGGCTCTCTATAGAGATTGTACATTGATAGTGAGGTGTCAGTCACAGTAGGGGAGGGATGTTGGAAAGCCTTGTGCATGACAAAATAGTCCTGTCATGCGATGCACAGGATAATAAGGGTATGTGTCCACTGTATGTATCCTTGTGCTGCGTTTGTCAGCTACACAAATGTATTGTGTTTGCGCTGCATTTGTGCACATACAAATGCAGCACAAATAAGGGAGCACACAAATCAGACAAACACACACAGAGACAGACAGACAGACACACAGACCCTTTCTCACCCTCCCCGGTGATTATTCCTCTGTGCACCATCAGAAGCTGTGTTTATCAATCTTCCAGATCCTGCGCACCATGTTACAACCTGAGTCACATGACCAGTCACAGGGCACAGATCCTGGAAGATCAACACACATCTCCTGCCGATGCATGAGCTCGCCGGGAAGGGTGAGTATTGGAGCATTTTTGTCTTGGAAATGGCTGTAAAAAGCCTCACAAACGGACTGTGGGAATACCCATCCATTTGTGGTGCTTTTTTGGGGGGTTAGAATGGAGTCAATGGGGATACACAGCCCAAAAACGGGCAAGTTGATTGACAAGGAAATTAAAAAAACGGAGGCAATTTCTGCAACAAAAACTCAGCACCCACAAATGCACATGTGGACACAGCTTTGGGAAAATCACATTGACTGTAATGTTAAAACTGTGGGTGTGTAATGACCGGAATGCTGGTCACCTGTGTATGAGGGATACGGCGCTGCCATGAATGACTCTGACCACAATATGATAAACCAACTTATCTTTATAACGTTGAAAAATATAACAGTAATTCGCTTCTCGGCAAAATACCAGCCACAACAGGCACAAACCATAACATACAATTTACATTATATAACCGGAGAAAACCCAAGCGCCAGCTTCACGGACAAGAGGAAGATAACCCCCAGGTTAAGCGACTCCCACCCTTATCCAAAACAGGGTGCACCCGGGTTTCTTCCGTGACCATGACATGTGGTTTTCTCTGGTATACAATCTTACATAACTAATTACACTAAAACAATATTTACAAAGTGGACAGTCATACCCCTTCGCTAGCGCTCATCTAACTAAAATGCCTACGACGCCCTATTACACTGCTCACACTCAACTCTCTTGGATCACCGTTAGACACTCTCGGGCCAGAGTAACCAAGATAATCGAGCCTATCGTCTCTACAGACCTAACTCATCTCCATCTAGCTCTATGTCTTTGGGTTCCAAGATCGGCAGGTTTCAGGTTGCTGCATAGCCAACATCCAGGCCTCCAGACAATCCACCTGGTATCGGAAGAGTTCCTTTAGCCAACTCTTCCCAGCCGCTCTTTCTCACAGTATATATCAGAGGTCTACATGCTGGTGCACCACTTCTCTGATGTTGCGCCAGCCAGGATGGTGATGCTCACTTCCTATATTGCAGATCCCGCCTCTTTCAGCGCCACGGACCTCCCGCATCACCCATCCATTGCACTGGCCGTGCCCACAGCCACACCTCTCATACACGCTGGTCTATTCTGACCAGCCCACATCTCTTCAGACACCGTGCCCTCCACTCGCAGTCACCGCCTTCGCTGGGCCGGACCTTCTGCTTCCATCGGATGCACCTCCAAGATGTTCCTCCCTTTTTAGGATGGACTTCAACCACTGCACATCCCCTCTTGAAACACTTCACACCTCCCGGCCAGGTACGGTTGTGGAGCCCACGGGGACTGGGTACTCGGTACCGGACCGAGGCACTGATGGGGATGTCACGGCGGTCCTGGTCCGGACCGTGTCCCGGGTTCATACAATAAAATGGGGGATATAGGTTTGTCGTGACGCCACTCACGGGTTGTGGTCAGTTAGGGGACCACCGCTGCTGCAGAACCTCCGGGGATGATGTTTTGGCAGCTTTAGATGGAACGGCTCTCCGCAGGCAAAGCCTGGTTCCCCGGGGCAGTGGTAATTAAAGTCTGTGATGGTTGTTATAGATGTTGCAGGAAAGTAGGGGTAGTAGTAGAGATGATGAGAGTGGAGGCAATGGCAGTTTATGAGGGAAAGTAGGGTTTCAGCACAAGGATGACACACACTCACGTTTGTTGTCGTTTTCCAAGTCTTTACTGTGCAGATGGTAAAGCAGAGTATTGTCCACGGAGTCTGTACCGGGGCCGGGTTGCTCCCACCCTGATCGGGTCCTTGGCTTCCTACTTCTGCGCTTTGTGTGTGGCCCTCCTGCCGCTTTTGCTAAACTGCTGGCCCTGTCTCCCCTCGCGGGTACCAATCTGCTAGGTAACTTGAGTCTTCCGTGTCACTGACCCCTCCGTGTTGCTTTGCTGTGGTACAGTGAAGATGGTGGACCTTCATTATTCCAGTATTCACTGTGCTGTCTAAATGTTGATTGCTCTCAGTGTGAGAAACAAGATACAAATCTTGTAGTTGTGATACTGTGGAGCCCACTGGGACGGGGTACTCGGTGCCGGACCAGGGTGCTGCTGGGGGATGTCACGGCGGTCCTGGTCCGGACCATGTCCCGGACCCGCACAATAAAATGGGGGTTATTTACAGGGGATTTGTCACTTGTGAAGCCACCCACTATATGCGGCCAGTGATGGGGCCACCGCTGCTGCAGAACCTCCGGGGTTGATGGGATAGCAGCTTGGATTAAATAGTTCCAGTGGGTAGAACTGGGTTCCCGGGGCAGGGATGATAGTAGTAGTGAAAGTCTGTGATGGTGGTTATTGATGCTGCAGGAGAGTAGGGGTAGCAGTAGAGATGATAAGCGTAGAGGCAATGGCAGTTTATGAGGGCAAGTGGGTCCACGGAGTCTGTACCGGGTTGCTCCAACCCTGACCGGGTCCTTGGCTTCCTACTTATGCGCTGTGTGTGGCCTTGCTGCTGCTTGTAGCTGAACTGCTGGCCCTGTCTCTGCTCACGGGTACCAATCTGCTGGACAACTTGAGTCCTCTGTGTCACTGACCCCTCCGTGTTGCTTTGCTATGGTACAGTGAAGATGGGGGACCTTCACTATCCCGGTGTTTACTGTCCTGTCTGTCTCAGGTACAGCCTCGCATCCGGTATCCGTCTTAAGCGCCTCTCCGGGGTTAAGTTTGGGGTAACTCTTTGTCCCGGGGATGTTCCTCTGTTACTCTGACTCCTTTCCTCAGACCTCTCAGGACCTCCTCTTCTAATTGACTCTGCTCCTGACTAAACTAAACTGCAGACTGACTAACTGTCACTCCTGCTCTGTGATAAAAACATTAGCTCCTCCCACTAGTGCAGGTGCCACCTAAGCTCCTCCCACTTTCTAGTGTAGTGTTGTGTGGGGAGTAAACCTGTTATTGATGTTTCTGTGGCATATTAACCCTTGGGGTGCCACAATACCTTTTAATGGCTTACAAAAATTAAATAAATGATGTTATAAGGCGAGCTTTCGAGACGACTCAGGTCTCTTCATCAGGCATGGTATGACAAGGTATTGAATGAAACTCAAAATATATGCATGCACAACTAAAATGATTGGACATTTGACTAAATAAACATCACAAAGACTGGACACTTGGCAAAATAAACAAAGCGGCCTTGGAGAAGATCTTCAAACAGACAGGCCCAGTGGTAATAAAGTCTTTAGGACACTAAATTATAAGAAAACTTGGTGTCTAAGATTTCCATGTCTTTGAACAACATTGTTTAGACATCGTAATGAGCCATAAAACCATCAGCGATGTTCAGTCCATTCTGTATACAATTGAAACTTATAATTAGCTTGGATTCACAGACTCTTCGATGTTTTTGGGATTTGAAATTACCTCTCAAAATCAAAACCTTCATATTATCAATGTTATGTCCCTGGCCAGAAAAATGCTCCGCTACTGGAAAATGGATTTTTTTGTGTGTAATTGTGTGACGATGAGACCTCATCCTTGCTCTTAGACGCTGCCCAGTCTCACCAACATAGAAAGAACCTACTGGGCAAATGGTGCACATAATTAAATATACCACATTGGAAGAGGAGCATGTGAAAGTCCCAGGAATCTTATAATCCTGCTGTGTGTTGGGGATCTGTATCCTGTCTCTGGTCTCTATGTGAGTACAGGTCTTGCAGCTCTTCACATTGCATGGATAAGTTCCTTTTGGTGTATCCGAGGGCATCAAACTTCGGACCATGATGTTTCTTAAATTGGGAGGCTGCCTGTAGCACAGCAAGGGAGAGTCTTTGAATATTATTTTAAGTCGGTCATCCTTGTGTAGGATGTGATGAAGTTTCCTGGCAGTATTCCTTAGTACCTCAAGCTGTGGGTTGTAGGTCACCACCAGGGAAACACGTTGATTCTTTTCTTTTTCTCTGTATTGGAGTGCTTGACTTCTAGGGATCCTTGTGGCTTTAATGATCCGATCATCAATGGAGGTGGGGTGGTAGCCCTGGTTTAAAAATGTCTTTTTTAGCTGGTTTAAGTGTTCATCCCTTTCCACTGGGTTGGAGCAAATACGGTTATATCTCAGGGCCTGGCTGTAGACAATGGATTTTTTTATGTGTTTCGGATGGAAACTATCCCATCTGAGGTATGTGGGACGGTCAATCGGTTTCCGATATACTGATGTCTGGAATGAACTATTTAGAATTTTTAAAGTGGTATCCAGAAAGTTGATTTCTGTTTTTGAGTGGTCCAGTGTCAGGTTTATGCTGGGATGAAATTGGTTGAACTTGTCATGGAATTTTAGAAGTTCATGTTCAGTCTCAGTCCAGATTATTAAGATTTCATCAATGAAACGGAAGTACGCCAAGGGTTTGATGAGGCAGGAGGCTAAAAAGTCATTTTCCAGTTTAGCCATGAAGAGGTTGGCATACTGGGGGGCCATTTTGCTTCCCATGGCAGTTCCGGTGCATTGTAAATACAGTTCTTCACCAAAAGAGAAAATGTTGTGGGTGAGGATAAATCTGGTGAGCTTTAGAATTGATTCTGAAAGGATCCCATTGGCTTCAAGAAACAGTTGGCAGGCAGTAAGTCCATCTTCGTGTGGGATGTTAGAATATAAGGACTCCACATCCATGGTGGCTAAAATGGTACTCTCGGGTAGGGGACCTATTGTAGAGAGCTTATTTAGAAGGTCCGTTGTGTCCTGTATATAGCTGTCTGTCCTCCTTACCAGCTGTTTAAGGACATTTTCCACCCACCCAGAGATTCTTTCAGTGAGTGTTCCCACCCCTGAGATGATGGGTCTCCCTGGGTTACCTGGTTTTGAATCTTGGGAAGCATATAGAAAACTCCCATCCTTGGTGCTGTCTATTTCAGGCACAGCATTGGATCCAGTATCCATCCTATGCGCTTCTCCGGGGTGAGTTTAGGGTAACTCCTTGTCCCGGGTGTGTTCCTCTGGTTCTCTGACTCCATCCCTCGGACCCTGGCCGGCCTGGAAGTGGGTAGCAAGCTGTGGAGAGGCTTAAGGTCGCCCCATTTACACCACCAGTCTTTCTTCAGTCCTTCTTCACTAACTCCAACTCAGACTCCATTCAACTCCAGACTGACTAACTGTCACTCCTGCTCTGAGGAAAACAACATTAGCTCCTCCCACTTTTGCAGGTGCCACCTAAGATCCTCCCACCACTCTGATCTTTCCCACTTCCCAGTGTAGTGTCCAGTGTTGTGTGGTGTGGTGAGCTAACCCTTTGTTGATGTTTCTGTGGCACATTAACCCTTGGGGTGCCACACACTTTTGCTCGCTCCGGCGCCTTTTCTGCCCAGCATGAGCTGTACTACCCTCTCTCTGGTCATGTGCTGCCGCTGACTCACCGTGGCCGGGACTCCGGAGGGACAGGCGTTTTCTTCTTCCTCCTTGTCATGGATGGACCGCGCCTGCCGGTAGTGGGGCCCGGTGGTACCGATCAAAAAGAGAGACGTCGTTAGTGGAACAGATTAGGGGTTAATTTGTCGTGACGCCACCTATGAGAGTTCCGGTAGCTGTACCGGTGCTGCGGGGCCTCCGGGGGATGGAATGCAGCAAGATGGAACGCTCCCCACAGGCTGAGCGGTAATCCCCGGAGCCAGGAGCTGTGCAAGATGTTCTGAGGCAGCTGCGGTTACCTTACTATGCGGATAAACAGTTCATAAGGAAGCACGGACACTGTAAGTCTCTGTAACGGGTTCTTTACTGTAACCAGCAGACAGTACATGGCATACAGTTAACGGGTAGTGGACCGGGTGGACTCAGCAGTAATCAGTGTCCCTCAGAGCTCCGCGGTGTTCCTCCATTCTAGCTAAGTTGTGTTGCCGTTGTCACCCAGGAATACCAGATCGGGTACAGGGAGGCTGCTTCAATGCCCTACCCAGAGTATACGTTATGGGTGTTTTGGGGAGCCTTGGGTCCCTTGGTGGGTACACCGCTGGTTAGACGACTGGATTTGGCGGTGGTGGGGTGCTCCTGTAAAGCAGTCCCTCCACTCCTCTGGTTCGCATAGAAGTGCTGAACTACTCCTAGCTTCGGTACCAGCAAACCGGCTGTAGATGGGCACGGGATGATTTTGGACCCGCATGTAGATGCCCGTAGATCGGTTGTAGAAGCATCGGGATTAATGGCGCTCAACCGGGGTGATGGCCAGGGGGCTGCACGGAACTGTGCAGGCCCCCTCTCCTAGGTTGCAGAGCTTGTTGGTTTAGCTCCTTCTCCTTCGTTGCTCGGAAAGTTCTCTTCTTCCTAACTAACTAATTGTACTAAGTTTTCCACTACACACTACCCTTACACTCCGCCCACCAGGACCTGATTGGCCCTCTATGCTAGGTGATGCATGTAGGGTATGGATCTCTGAGTTAACTGTGTGACCGCTGAGTCAGAGAATATTGCTGCTGCTGTTTTGGCTGCAATTCCCTCCTGTGACGCACTCGGTGCGGGGCGCCACACCGCCATCTTTAAGACCACAGTGCCATACACCATTTTAGGGTCCCTTCTTCCTGTATCGCAGGCTGTCTTTAAACTCCTGGTCTTTGGCATCATCCCCACCATCGCATACAGTCTATCATATGGGGAACGACCCTGCTCACGGCAGCCCCTGGTGTGTGTGGGTGCTGAGGATCTTACAGCTTGGGTGAACATTACACAGCAGGCAGGACTCTTCTCATCTTCTGTCTGATACAGAGGCACAATCTTTATGGTTACAAATGACGGCATCTTACTTGTGGACGTTTCCCTACCAGGCAGCTGGATTAGACTCACTTCACACACAACTACAGACAGTGATCCTTTCTATGGAAGGAGCGCATTTGACTTTTTTAATGTAAAATTAGCTGCAAAAGTGAAATGGCGCTCCTTCCCTTCTGAGCCCTGCCGTGCGCCCAAACAGTGGTTTATGACCACATATGAGGTATCGGTGTACTCAGGAGAAATTGCCCAACAATTTTTAGGATCAATTTTATCCTGTTGCCCATGTGAAAGTGAAAAAAGTTAGGCTAAAAGAATATTTTTGTTGGAAAAATTTAAATGTCCATTTTTTTCCTTCCACATTGCTTTAGTTCCTGTGAAGCACCTGAAGGGTTAATAATCTTCTTGAATGTAGTTTTGAGTAGCTTGAGGGGTGCAGTTTTTGGAATGGTGTCACTTTTGGGTATTTTCTGTCATGTACACCCCTCAAAGGGACTTCAAATGTGATGTGGTTACTACAAAAATGTTTTCTAAATTTGCAGGAAAAATGAGAAATTGCTGATGAACTTTGAACCCTTAGAACTTCCTAACACAAAAATGTTTTTTTGCAAAATTGTACTAATGTAAAGTAACATGTGGGAAATGTTATTTATTAACTATTTTGTGTTACATAACGCTCTGGTTTAGCAGAATAAAAATTCAAAATTTGAAAATTGCGAAATGTTCCACATTTTCTACAAATTTTTGATTTTTTCACAAATAAACACAAAAATGATTGACTTAAATTTACCACTACCGTGAAGCCCAATATGTCACGAAAAAAACAATCTCGCTAGGATCCATTGAAGCGTTCCAGAGTTATTACCTCATAACTGACACTGGTCAGAATTGCCAAAAAATGGCAAGGTCATTAGGGTCAAAATAGGCCGGGTCCTGAAGGGGTTAAAGTGGTTGTTTAGGACTGTTATATTGCCTATCTTTAGGCTAGGCCAGGGGCGGGGAACCATTTTTCTGCCGAGGGCCATACAAAATTATTAACTTGAAAATTACCATTCTATATTTGGTTAAAGAATCACCTCACCCTACTGTGGCGGCTGGAGCTGCTTCTCTTTGGCGCGGGTGATATTAGTCGTGTTGCTTCTCAACTGCTTTTCCAGGTTTGCTAGAGCCATAGACGTCACATGAGAGGCTGAGAGCATATACTTCACTGGGGAGGATGAGACTGGGGGCATATACCTCACTGGGGAGGCCGAGTCTGGGGCATAGAGATCACTGGAGAGCTGCATATAAAGGGCAGCCAGTCGGCAAAACGCGTCTACCAACCTGAGCACTGCGGTCCCCAGAAATCTGCCCAAGGGCCGCAAACAAGTCATCAAAGGCCACATTAGGCCCTGGGGCCTGAGGTTCCCCACCCCTAGGCTAGGCCATCAATATAAAAACAGTAGTGGTTTGACATCAACAAATGAGCTGTTACCAGCTGCAGAAAAGGGTGAACTAGCCAGACCAGCCGAGCACCAAACCCTATGTAGTGGTCGTTCCCAGATACTGCAGATCAGCTACAACTGAAGTGAAGGGAATCTGAGCTGCAGTACACAGGAGCAGCCATCACACAGAGTATAGAGCCGGGGTGGACACACTCTATTCCGTTTACATCTTCTGCTATAGCTGTAGCAGGCGATCAGCGGAGGTGCCAGAGCTCATGTCAGATCCCTACTTATCTGCTATTGATGACTTATCTATAAGACAGGCCATCAATAACACAGTCCTGGACAAACTCTTTCAAAAAGAAGCCACAACCATCACTTTTCTTTTGGCGCCATCAAGCAATAGTTTATTATTATCCCTAGATGCCTTCATGTAGCTCTATTGTAAGTGGTCTTATTTTTTTTTTTTTACAATAAAAAATTAAATTTTCATTCATACTAATGATACAATTGTATATTAGTAATTCTAGCACACAATAATGCAGAGCTTATATTATATGGGGTCTTCACTAGAACTTGGTGATGCCTGCATCTCACCTTTGGTTAAAGCCATTGGCAAATGTAAACATACTCTACACTACGTCTGTCTATTGGAATCAATGCAACATTAAAGCATAATTGGTGATAGTATGCAGCACTCCAGTATTGATGAGCTGGTGCTCGAATGAGGTTTCGGTCGGTGATAATAGAAAGATATAAACTCACTACTCAAATGAAAGAAGTAAAAAATGAAAATATTTATTCATGTAATCCAATGAATCCAGAATATTAAATCCAGAATTTTTTTTTAACATTTTGGTCCTGTAACCAGATCTCCATTAGAGTGATGTGGATTGCCAGGGATTCAGTAGAAGAACCATGTGTGCAGCGCTGCGAAGGGTGCAACCTGCGCCATACATCCAACGACTACTTGTAATATAATAGTAATAATAATTATTTTATTTATATAGCGCCAACATATTCCGCAGCACTTTACAGTTCAGAGGGATTATAATACAATACTATATAATAATACAATACAGACAATATGAAACAATACGAGAAAAAAAACATGTTCAGATACCGTGAGGAGTGAGGGCCCTGCTCCCAAGTCTATGCGGAAATATGGGAGGCACAAATGGTAAAAAGTGCCATCATATATGGTCCAGCCATCAATATAATAAATTGGGGATTCACATAATGCTGCTCACCAACCGGGATCTGTACAAGAACAGATAAAGTGCTATAAAATGCACGGGGGATCCACTTGAGAAAGACATCTGTTATGTCGAAACATGTTGTGGTGTGAGGACCTGTAACATCCACTGTTCATATTAAATTTGAAGGTAATAAGCTATAGGATCCAGTGCTTGTAATCTGTTCCCAGCGCTCATACTATCATACCATTTCATTACATATCGTGGCACAGGATAGAGGAATCGGTGAAGCGCTTGGAGAGGAATATGATTCTGACTGCTGCAGAGGACTATCTAGGTTTTCTGGCACCTGGGGCAGAATTTTGGTTTTGCGCACCCCCCCTCCCCCCCTTCCCCAGTGGTCTCAGGAGACATCATGTGACCAATCATCCATATGCGATTATTGCACTTATACTGTAGGTACAGTGACTGCTGGAACCAGCAAGAGCTGTTTCTGGCAGTGAGTATATTACACGTTGTTAGGAGAGAGTTAAGGTGTTTAATGTTATAATTAAAGCGAACCTGTCACCCCCCGTGGACATCAAAAGCTATAATAGCCACCTTCAGCAGCACTAAGGCTGCATTCAGGGAAGGTGGCTATATGCTTTTGATGCCCTATATTCAGTCAAATATGAAGTTATATAAAGGCTTACACTTAAGAAGACCTAAGACCGGGAGGCGGGGTTTCGCGCTCCTCCGACCCGCCTCCTCTTGTCAGTCATGGTGCTCGCCTGCTGCTGCCTCCCCTCATGAACGCGCGCCTCCGTTCTCGTCTATGGAGCCGCGCATGTGCTGTGCGCCGGGTGTCCAGGAAGTCGTCGGGCTGCGTGCGCAGCCCGACGACTTCCTGGACACCCGGCACACAGCGCATGCGCGGCTCCATAGACGAGAACGGAGGCGCGCATTCATGAGGGGAGGCAGCAGCAGGCGAGCACCATGACTGACAAGAGGAGGCGGGTCGGAGGAGCGCGAAACCCCGCCTCCCGGTCTTAGGTCTTCTTAAGTGTAAGCCTTTATATAACTTCATATTTGACTGAATATAGGGCATCAAAAGCATATAGCCACCTTCCCTGAATGCAGCCTTAGTGCTGCAGAAGGTGGCTATTATAGCTTTTGATGTCCACGGGGGGTGACAGGTTCGCTTTAAAGGGCTTGTCCAGGTTTGAGATGAAAGTCTAGGTGACTGCAGGCCTCCGAATTCTCATGGCGCGTGCACTACACACTTTCAGGATTCTCCCATGTCAACAGTAAGATTGGACAGTCATGTGAACACAAGTATGCGATTTATATACTTCTGGCCACATTCTGACTAGACGTGTCTGGCCTTGCTCAATTCATGTCATTGATCAAGTTCTCACTAGGGATGAGCGAGCATGCTCGGCGCTACTCGTTACTCACACGAGTATCCCAGTACTCAGGATGCTCAGCGACCACCGAGTACCGCCGAGATGCTCGGACTTCTCGCTAATAATTAACGATCTGACACAAATATACAGCTCCCTTCAGTGCACACAGTGAGCTGGCACCTCACAGAGAGCAGATTGATTGTTAGGGTCACTCTGGGGGGCACAGCAAGGTGTTGTAGGCTGCAGCGATTTGAAAAAGTTTAGTAGAGTTTAGTAAGAGGGAGAACGATTTGTAGAGTATTGCAGTAATCCAGACAAGAATGAATAAGTGCGACAGAGTTTTTGCATAGTCAACAGTAAGAAAAGGTAGAATTCTAGAGATGTTTTTGAGGTGTAGGTGACATGAGCGAGCAAGAGACCGGATATGGGGAGAGAAGGAGAGATCCGAGTCAAATATAACCCCAAGACAGCGGGCGTACTTCTGAGGAGTAACGGAAGAACCACATACAGAAATGGCAATATTAGGTTTCAGAAGATCAGTAGAGGGAGGAAACACAAGAAGTTCAGTTTTTGACAAATTCAGTTTAAGGCAGAGAGAAGACATGATGTTAGAGACAGCAGAGAGACAATCACTGGTATTTTGTAGTAATGTGGAGGTGATGTCAGGAGATGATGTAATATAATGTAATATGTAATATGAAGGAGCATAGGTGCTCTCCTCTACCCCTGTAGACTGGCTCTGCAGACTTCTATCAAATCCATTCTTCAGTGTCATGAGAACAGAGTTGCTGCTGCTTCATTTTCACAATGACTGGAAAAGGAACAATACTTTTTTTACATTACTTATTATTATTATTATTATTTATTGGCCTTCAGCTTGATCTCAAGCCATGGTGACTTGATGGTTGAACACTCTGGAGGAAAATCGGTCTTGTACAAGCCTAAATAGGTCCACCGGGATCTTCTCCACCATTATCCTGATAGTATCAAGCCATTGGGTTGCTTTTGTTCCTCTTCGCCTTGTTCCTTCCTTTGAAATGACAGTCACACAAAGTAAGTTAAAGGGGTCATCCACTACCCTTAAAAACTCCTGAGAGTGAGGATTATTATACACATATATAAGAAAGAAGAAATAATTACCAATGGAATCCTGCACCCCTCCAAAACTCCCGAGCCATCAAAGCAACAATGTTGGAGCTTAAGAGAATTGTTGTACTATGGATCAGTTCTTTTGTTCATTTTTTAACCCTTTTTTGTCCCTACCGTTTATAAAATAGTGAACATCCTATTTTACAACCTTATTGAACCAGAAATTGATGCCATTAGTCAAGTCCAACGTGTCCAGCAGGACATTGGGAAAGGAGGCTCAGTTTGATTACAGATTTATTTACCTTTGACGCCCAACATTTAACCACTTTCTGTAAATATTTATAAATATTTACATTATAGATGTTTGTATTCTCTGTGTTTTATATTCAGTGATCTACTAAAATAATCAAATCCTAATGTGGATAGAATAAACTGTGACTTCTTCCATGAAGCATAACTTGAGTAATATCTGCGGATGACACGCTGGGCTTTCATCATTGACTTCTTGACTTCGTCTCGATACCGGCCCTCTCATTCTTGTGTTTCTGATGCACATTTACCCTCTAAATACTGTGATGTTTGTTGTGACTACAAGAGACAGAAAATGGACTTCTGCACATAAACAGATATACAGATCCCATTGTGCCGAGCAGACAAATCCTATTAGTGAGGAATCTCCAGACTATGAGCTGCCACATAGATAATAACCAGCACAATGTCCTCTGAAGAAAAGACAGCAATATCTGGACATAGCAGCATATACAGCCCTCACATGGGATCATTCATTATACCTCTGCTAGTCTTCAAACAATACTTACTATTCCTCTAAACACATAGCTTAGATGTGTGACGGGACAGAGAATATATACCGTATATACTCGTGTATAAGCCGACCCATGTATAAGCCGACCCCCCTAATTTTGCCCCAAAAATCTGGAAAAACCTATTGACTCGTGTATAAGCCGAGGGTGGACCCCAGCACAGGTATACAGCCCTCAGCAGTGTGGTATACAGGCCCCCCCAGGGGTATACAGGCCTCCCCAGTGGTAGTATACAGCAGCCCCAGTGGTAGTATATAGCAGCCCCAGTGGTAGTATATACAGCCCCAGTGGAAGTATATAGCAGCCCCAGTGGTAGTATATAGCAGCCCCAGTGGTAGTATACAGCAGCCCCAGTGGTAGTATATAGCAGCCCCAGTGGTAGTATACAGCAGCCCCAGTGGTAGTATACAGCAGCCCCAGTGGTAGTATACAGCAGCCCCAGTGGTAGTATATAGCAGCCCCAGTGGTAGTATATAGCAGCCCCAGTGGTAGTATACAGCAGCCCCAGTGGTAGTATATAGCAGCCCCAGTGGTAGTATACAGCAGCCCCAGTGGTAGTATATAGCAGCCCCAGTGGTAGTATACAGCAGCCCCAGTGGTAGTATATAGCAGCCCCAGTGGTAGTATACAGCAGCCCCAGTGGTAGTATATAGCAGCCCCAGTGGTAGTATATAGCAGCCCCAGTGGTAGTATACAGCAGCCCCAGTGGTAGTATACAGCAGCCCCAGTGGTAGTATACAGCAGCCCCAGTGGTAGTATACAGCAGCCCCAGTGGTAGTATATAGCAGCCCCAGTGGTAGTATACAGAAGCCCCAGTGGTAGTATACAGCAGCCCCAGTGGTAGTATATAGCAGCCCCAGTGGTAGTATATAGCAGCCCCAGTGGTATACAGCAGGCCCCCAGGGGTACATATAGCAGCCCCCAGGGGGTACCCAGCAGCCCCCAGGGGTACCCAGCAGCCCCCTGGGGGTACCCAGCAGCCCCCAGGGGGTACCCAGCAGCCCCCCCTTGCAAGGGCCCCCCCCGCTTCTCTTACCATCCCGGTCTTCTGATCAGCGCTGCTCCTCGGCGCTCCGTCCTCGCTGCTCCCGTCCTGCTACATCCGGGATCCCTGGCCGTCGCGCGATGACGTCATATGCCTGCGACGGCCGGAGATCCCGGATGTAGCAGGACGGACGGACGGAGTACCGAGGAGCAGCGCTGATCAGAAGACCGGGATGGTAATATAACCAGTGGGGGGGGGCCCTTACAAGGGGGGGGCGAGTGCCAGCATTTGGGGGCTATATGCACTGCTTCCCCCTGCCGCTGATTAACAGGGGGAAGCAGTGCATATTTAATGAGCGGCCCCACGTGACGAGGCCGCTCATACAGCAGCTCCCCCCGCCTCCTGCAGCCTCCACAGCCCCGGACAAAGCCCCCACTGAGCCACCATACAGTGCTAACCACTGAGCCCCCATACAGTAAAAACTACTGAGCCACCATACAGTGCTAACCACTGAGCCACCATACAGTGCTAACCACTGAGCCCCCATACAGTAAAAACTACTGAGCCACTATACAGTGCTAACTACTGAGCCACCATACAGTGCTAACTACTGAGCCACCATACAGTGCTAACTACTGAGCCATCATACAGTGCTAACCACGAAGCCACCATACAGTGCTAACTACTGAGCCACCATACAGTGCTAACCACTGAGCCATCATACAGTGCTAACCACTGAGCCACCATACAGTGCTAACCACTGAGCCACCATACAATGCTAACCACTGAGCCACCATACAGTGCTAACTACTGAGCCACCATACAGTGCAAACCACTGAGCCATCATACAGTGCTAATCCCTGAGCCATCATAAAGTGCTAACCACTGAGCCATCATACTGTGCTAACAACTGAGCCACCATATTGTGCAAACCACTGAGCCATCATACAGTGCTAATCCTGAGCCACCATACAGTGCTAACCACTGAGCCACCATACAGTGCTAACCACTGAGCCATCATACTGTGCTAACCACTGAGCCACCATATACAGTGCAAACCACTGAGCCACCATACAGTGCTAGCCACTGAGCCACCATACAGTGCTAACCACTGAGCCCCCATACAGTAAAAACTACTGAGCCACTATACAGTGCTAACTACTGAGCCACCATACAGTGCTAACCACTGAGCCACCATACAGTGCTAACCACTGAGCGACCATACTGTGCTAACCACTGAGCCCCCCTACAGTAAAAACTACTGAGCCACTATACAGTGCTAACCACTGAGCCACCATACAGTGATAACCACTGAGCCACCATACAGTGCTAACTACTGAGCCACCATATACAGTGCTAACCACTGAGCCACCATACAGTGCTAACCACTGAGCCACCATAAAGTGCTAACCATTAAGCCACCATACAGTGCTAACCACTGAGCCACCATACAGTGCTAACCACTGAGCCACCATACAGTGCTAACCACTGAGCCATCATACTGTGCTAATCACTGAGCTACCATACAGTGCTAACTACTGAGCCACCGTACAGTGCTAACCACTGAGTCACCATACAGTGCTAACCACTGAGCTACCATACAGTGCTAACCACTGAGCCACCATACAGTGCTAACCACTGAGCCACCATACAGTGCTAACCACTGAGCCACCATACAGTGCTAACCACTGAGCCACCATACAGTGCTAACCACTGAGCCACTATACAGTGCTAACCACTGAGCCACCATACAGTGCTAATCCCTGAGCCACCATACAGTGCTAACCACTGAGCCACCATACAGTGCTAACCAGTGAGCCACCATACAGTGCTAACCACTGAGCCACCATACAGTGCTAAACACTGAACCACCATAACAGTGCTAACCACTGAGCCACTATACAGTGCTAACCACTGAGCCACCATACAGTGCTAATCCCTGAGCCACCATACAGTGCTAACCACTGAGCATACAGTGCTAACCCTGAGCTACCATACAGTGCTAACCACTGAGCCACCATACAGTGCTAACCACTGAGCCACCATACAGTGCTAACCACTGAGCCACCATACAGTGCTACATGAGCCACTACTGCTACCACTGAGCACCATACAGTGCTAATCCCTGAGCCACCATACAGTGCTAACCACTGAGCACCATACAGTGCTAACCAGTGAGCCACCATACAGTGCTAACCACTGAGCCACCATACAGTGCTAACCACTGAGCCACCATACAGTGCTAACCACTGAGCCACCATCAGTGCTAAACACTGAGCCATCATACAGTGCTAACACTGAGCCACCATACAGTGCTAACACTGAGCACCATACTGTGCTAACCATGAGCCACCATATACAGTGCATACCACTGAGCCACCGTACAGTGCTAGCCACTGAGCCACCATACAGTGCTAACCACTGAGCCCCATACAGTAAAAACTACTGAGCCACTATACAGTGCTAACTACTGAGCCACCATACAGTGCTAACCACTGAGCCACCATACAGTGCTAACCACTGAGCCACCATACAGTGATAACCACTGAGCCACCATACAGTGATAACCACTGAGCCACCATACAGTGCTAACTACTGAGCCACCATACAGTGCTGACCACTGAGCCACCATACAGTGCTAACCACTGAGCCACCATAAAGTGCTAACCACGAAGCCACCATACAGTGCTAACCACTGAGCCACCATACAGTGCTAACCACTGAGCCATCATACAGTGCTAACCACTGAGCCACCATACAGTGCTAACCACTGAGCCACCATACAATGCTAACCACTGAGCCACCATACAGTGCTAACCACTGAGTCATCATACTGTGCTAATCACTGAGCTACCATACAGTGCTAACCACTGAGCCACCGTACAGTGCTAACTACTGAGCCACCATACAGTGCTAACCACTGAGCTACCATACAGTGCTAACCACTGAGCCACCATACAGTGCTAACCACTGAGCCACCATACAGTGCTAACCACTGAGACACCGTACAGTGCTAACCACTGAGCCACCATACAGTGCTAACCACTGAGCCACCATACAGTGCTAACCACTGAGCCACCATACAGTGCTAACCACTGAGCCACCATACAATGTGTAACCAGTGAGCCACCATACAGTGCTAACCACTGAGGACACCTACAGTGCTAACCACTGAGCCACCATACAGTGCTAACCACTGAGCCACCATACAATGCTAACCACTGAGCCACCATACAGTGCTAACACTGAGCCACCATACAGTGCTAACACTGAACCACCATACAGTGCTAACCACTGAGCACCCCCCCCCCCCCCCCCCCCCCCCCCCCCCCCCCCCCCCCCCCCCCCCCCCCCCCCCCCCCCCCCCCCCCCCCCCCCCCCCCCCCCCCCCCCCCCCCCCCCCCCCCCCCCCCCCCCCCCTTTTTTTTTTTTTTTTTTTTTTTTTTTTTTTTTTTTTTTTTTTTTTTTTTTTTTTTTTTTTTTTTTTTTTTTTTTTTTTTAGCCACCATACAGTGCTAACCACTGAGCACCATACAGTGCTAACCACTGAGCCACCATACAGTGCTAACACTGAGCCACCATACAGTGCTAACCACTGAGCCACCATACAGTGCTAACCACTGAGCCACCATTACAGTGCTAAACACTGAGCCACCATACAGTGCTAACCACTGAGCCACCATACAGTGCTAACCACTGAGCCACCATACAGTGCTAACCACTGAGCCACCCTACAGTGCTAACCACTGAGCCACCATACAGTGCTAACCACTGAGCCACCATACAGTGCTAACCACTGAGCCACCATACAGTGCTAACACTGAGCACCATACAGTGCTAACCACTGAGCCACCATACAGTGCTAACCACTGAGCCACATACAGTGTAACACTGAGCCACCATACAGTGTAACCACTGAGCCACCATACAGTGCTAACCACTGAGCCACATACAGTGCTACACTGAGCACCATACAGTGCTAACCAACTGAGCCACCATACAGTGCTAACCACTGAGCCACATACAGTGCTAACCACTGAGCCACCATACAGTGCTAACCACTGAGCCACCATACAGTGCTAACCACTGAGCACCATAAAAGTGCTAAACACTGAGCCACCATACAGTGCTAACCACTGAGCCACCATACAGTGCTAACCACTGAGCACCATACAGTGCTAACACTGAGCCACCATACAGTGCTAACCACTGAGCCACCATACAGTGCAACACTGAGCCACCATACAGTGCTAACATGAGCCACCATACAGTGCTAACCACTGAGCACCCATTACAGTGCTAACCACTGAGCCACCATACAGTGCTAACCACTGAGCCACCATACAGTGCTAACCACTGAGCCACCATACAGTGCTAACCACTGAGCCACCATACAGTGCTAACCACTGAGCACACTACCACTGTGCAACCACTGAGCACATACAGTGCTAACCATGAGCCACCATACAGTGCTAACCACTGAGCCACCATACAGTGCTAACCACTGAGCCACCATACAGTGCTAACCACTGAGCCACCATACAGTGCTAACCACTGAGCCACCATACAGTGCTAATCCCTGAGCCACCATACAGTGCTAACCACTGAGCCACCATACAGTGCTAACCAGTGAGCCACTGTGCCGCCCAATACAACACATTTAAAGAGATTTACAACTCTGTATTGTATTTTGAGAATTATTGTCAGTTCTCTGTCTGAAATCTTGTGGGGAGCATTTGGACATGGACAGTTAATGGTGAAAATATTTTCTTTCCACTTCCGGATCATGTCCACAACAGTGCTCACTGGAACCGTCAGCAATTTAGAAATTCTTCTGTAACCAATGTCATCAGCATGTTTTGCAACAATAAGGTTGTGAAGGTCTTGAGACAGGTCATTGGTTTTATCAATCATGAGATGTTTTTTGTGTGGCACCTTGGTAATGAGACACCTTTTCATAAACCATCAGTTGAACCAGCTGATATTATTTTTCACCAAGTTGCTGGATTGTTTTCTAATTACTGATCGTTTTCAGCTGCTGTCATGACTTTCCATTACTTTTTGTACCTCTACAAACAATGAACGATCAGTCGGCTGATCGTTCATCATTTGATTTGAGGACAGGACCTCAAATCTATCGTTCGTCGCCCGGTGGACACGCAGCATCGCTGTGTGTGACACAGGGAGACGACCGATAAGCCAGCTCCCAGCGCCTCTCTGCAAGCGCTGGGAGCCGATCTCCAAGGTAAACAGCGGGTATCTAGGCAGCGTGCTCTGCCTAGATACCCAAAGTATACCTTAGTTACCAGCCTTCTCCGCTCATGGGCTGGTATCCAAGTTACACAGCGGGTAACTAGGGATCCTAGTTACCCGCTGTGTACCTTTGATACCAGCCGGTGAGCGGAGAAGGCTGGTAACCAATTTATACATCGGGTACCTAGGCAGAGCGCGCTGCCTAGATGCCCGCTGTTTACCTTGGAGACCAGCCAGCTCCCGCTTACCACAGCCTGGCAGCGGGAGCAAGACATCGTGGAAACAATATTTAAATCATTTTCACGATGTCGTTGGTCCACTGATCGCTGGTGAGTCTGCCTGTGTGACAGCTCACCAGCAATCTGAACGATTTTGTTAGTGATCGCACGTGCATGTGAGACGCTAACAATATCGTTCATCGGATTGATGCGTTTGACGGTACCGTACACGTCGCAACATTGCTTCCAATTTCACTGGCAATTTGCTGGTTGCAGTGAAATTATTATTATTATTGTTCCATTTGTACACAGCAACAAAATAGAACAATGTGTCCATAATTTCACTGCAACCAGCAAATTGCAAGTGAAATTGCATGCAGTGTTGCGACGTGTAACGGTACCCTAAGTCCCATTCCAAAAGGTAGTTGTTCAGCACTCATGTGATTTCCTTTAAAATCAATGTTTATTCAAAAAATAAAACAAAAAATGTATATCAGAGAAATATGAGTTATGTTTATGATTAGCAATCAGGGTATAACAGGTTTGAAACATGTAATGTTCTAATCTCTCCTTATAATATGTATTTCTAATTATTTTTCTGATTTTATTGGAAATCACCCAAGTGCTGAAACTACTACCTTTTATTTAGTATAAATCCAGTGAAACTTGTAATTTATTTAAATTCCTACTCATTCTATACTTAGGAGTCCAGTGAGTGGTCATACTCATAGACTGAGAGCCTTCCTAGTTAGTATGACTGTGTATAGGATATAGCTGTCAGACACTAAGTAGGATCACCCACTGGACATCTAAGCATAGAATGAGCCTTGGTGTCACGTGTTGACTGCTTTGCAGTCCATGAGTGTTCCTGCTGAATTAAATCTGAGTTTTTTTTCCTTTCATCTATACTTTGTGCGGCTCTTCAGGTGGAGGAGTGAGTCATAGCATTTAGGTGAGGTGGAGGGGTGTGTCTTCCATTCTGATCTACACTCCCTCAGCCTTGAAGTAGTTCCACTTCCCACCACCAGGTGTCGCAGATAGAGTTACAGTTATTTCTACTTGGACCCCGTGCACTGAAGATGTGCTGTGCTGAGCTGTGTTGTTGCTGCTGTTGCCTTCCATAGGAGCTGCTGAGTTTTTCTGATCCGTAGGTAGAGATAGGGGCTCTTAGCCTAGGGCTGATCAAGAGCAAAGGGCTAGGGTGGCGTCCCAGACCTGTCCGCCATCTGGGATACCTCTGGGAACAGGGTGAGTTAGGGAACCCCAGTCTAAGGGTCAGACAAGCTCCCCTGAATCCCTTTGCCCATCCAACCTTCCTGCTACCTGATTCCCTATCCGCTCTACCACACTGAGACATTTGGCCACTTTGTCACCAGTTTTGCTTATCATCCCCCAAAAAAACTGGCTAGTTGGAAGATCCATTGCAGATGCTTCATTCTTTGGACTCATGCAGGGCATAAAATGGCAATTATACTGGTTAGTACTTTTCAACCTTTCTGTCCGTCATGTATGTGTGTGTATTTCTTCTCTACATAGTTGCCTGCACTTCTGTTTTTCATTAACTATTAAATACATCCCACTCTACTGTGTGTTACTCTCTGGTTACACATGTGTCCATCCCAGTTTATTCATGTTCACATCATTTCTTTTTCATCTTTGATCCAACCAAGCATTATAGTGAAATCAAAGCTGTGGAACATAAACATAAATTCAATATTGTGTTTACTGAGTATTTACAGTTTGGATCTACAGATCACTTCACATGTATTTCTGCAGATTAAAGGCATCAACGCATAGCAAAAAATATATAAAAAAGGAAAATACAAAAAAAATTAACATAATGGAATGGATGTAATCACTAAAAAAGTAACGCTATAAAAGTCTTAAATAAATTAAATTTGAGGATCTCCCATATGAGGACTACCCTTGTACATACACTCTTGATGGGGCCATATTAATGGAGGGGTGTTAATTCTGCTCGTCCCCCTACATAATTGACGAGGGTCGTCGAATGATAATGTATTGGTCAGATGAATGATTGTTCTTCAACGGCCCAAAATACATCTCAGAATGGATCGACCAAATATTGTCAGCCAATGATGCAGCCATTATCACCTGCCAGGAAAATCCAACATGACTGATTGTTCGTTTTGACCCACTGACATTTGTTATGTTCAATACACCAATCGTTCGTTTAGGTGAAAATTGCACATTTCTTCTGTCCTCTAATTTGTCCACAGTTAAATTAGGATCTTTATTCTGACATTTACACCAAACATAAACAAAAACTACTGTATAGAATTATAAAGGATCTTTACCATTTATGCAGTTAAATTCCAGTTAGTGAGATGTACAGGTTATTACCAAAATGTAAAGAGGAGAAGCTAGCTACTTCTTGTCTCACTATTTATTATCATCATTAAAGGGAAGGATTTACGTCTATAAAGTGAAGCCAGTGCCTTACAGGAACTGGGATACTAAATGCAGTCATAACTTTACTTGAATGATTCCATGTTTGATTGCAGAGAAAAGTGTCGTAAAACTCCTGGAAAACAGGGCAGCAGATGATTGATGTGTGCAGCACTGTGTCACTATTTGGGGTTGTTGTTTTTCCTCCTCTATGGACAAGCCTTTCGGCTGTAAACCAAGCCCTTCCCGCTCCCTCTTATCTCTACTTTCACTATACTCCAGCCACTGGGTGCCTGACAAAACTTAAAGTAGAGATGAAAGGGAGGGGGAGGGATTGGTCTACAGCCGAAAGGCATGCCCGAGAGGAGGGAAAGCAAAAAAACAAAATTGTAATGCAGTGCGGAACACATCAATCATCTGCTGCCCTGTTTTTTAGGAGTTTGATCACCCTTTTGTCTGCAATCAAACATGGAATCTTTCAAGTAAAGGTATGATTGCATTCAGTATTCCAGGACCTACAAGACACAGACTTCACTATGTGGCCTCAAATCCTGCTGGTTGATCGCCTTTAAACTATACTTTTTTACGATTGTTTGCTATTTAACTTGCTTGAAAAAAAAGTAACTATGAAAGCTGCATATAAAAATGTATGCCAGTGAGTGATGAGAAAGGGAGCAAGAAAAAGGGTGACAGGTAGAGCAAACACGGCTGGCAATAATAGTTTTCAGGCAGCTACTTTCTATTCCAAAAAAAAACAAAAACAAAAAAGTGATATTCTAGATCTCTAGCAGGGCGTAACTACAATGGGTGCAGGGTTGCGATCGCACCCGGGCCCTGAAGCCTAGGGGGGCCCCAAAATTCCCTTTGGCCTATAGAAAGAGACTAATACTATTAAAGATTTGCAATAATTGGGGGCCCCGTTGGAGCTTTCGCATCGGGGCCCCTGGGCCTGAAGTTACGCCACTGATCTCTAGCATTGACCACATAAGAGAAAGTCACACAAAGCTATAGCACCGGAAAAATAAGTGAGAATTCAAGAAGATTTTTTTGGCTTTGAGCTCCTGGCTGTTGACACCTTTCCTGGGAAGCCATATTGGCATCTATGTTGGTGGCACGGTTGTTTAATCTACTTATAGTATTCATTAAACCTCATCTATTGTGTGGGTAAGAGCCATTCAGAAGACTTGGTAAATTTCACTGAACCCCTTGACATAGTTTCTTTATTGCTCAGATCAGACCCAACTTTGCATAACAATAATGTCCTGTGTAACTAGAGAGGATGGGAAAAATTCCACATCATTGACACCGACCCTTTTTTTGAATTACTTCTCTGGAATCTACTTTGATGATCTTGACCACATGGATTCTTTTGATCCACTTGAAATCAATAAAGCCTAACATGGAGGACAAAACAGTGTGAGTCACCATCTAAGAGGACGTGGTTATTCAACATGACGGCTTCAAAGGCAATTTATGTGTTGGCACTTACTAGAGACGAGTTCATGGAAGTAAAATTACATATACAAAGGGAGTTAAAGTCAATTTTATGCTTATTTCTTCTCCCGATTGTAAAGCAGCATGGAACATATTAATGCTAAATATAAATGCCAGCATTGATCAATGTTATATCAAGATGTACAGATTTGCCCCAGATCTTATAATTTTTCTACATTGCTAAAATGCCTATATTTATACCTATGGAGCCTTAGACATTTTTTTTATTTACAAGGAATGCAGTGAGCTCCTCTTTCAAACTCCTTGTTCCTATTTTGGCTTTCTCCTTGATTTCTGAAACTAAAGAAAGAAAAATATTAAAATCGGAGAGTCCTCAGTGGTTGATACCTTTTAATGGCTAACTGAAAAGACTCTATGGCCTCTTCATCAGGTTTAATAATGATACTGTGGAGCACACTGGGACAGGGTACTCGGTACTGGACCGGGGTATCACGGGGAATCACGACAGTCTTGGTCCGGACCGTGTCCTGGGCCCACAAGTATTGAGTTTGGGGGTTAATTACAGGGGATGAAGTCGTGACGCCACCCGTGGTATGTGGTCAGGGTGACCACTGCTGCTGCAGAACCTCCGGGGATGATGTTTGGCAGCCTGTGATGAAACCTCTCTCCACGGGCTGATCCTGGTTCCCCGGGTCAGCGGTGATGATAGTCTATGGATGATGCAGGGTAGGGGTAGTGGTAGAGATGATAACAGTTTGTGAGGGAGAGTAGGGCTCGAGCGCAAGGATCACACAGACTCACGGTTTTGTAGTTTTCCAAGACTTTACTGTAGATAGTATTCAGTAAGTTTGTCCACGGAGTCGGTACTGGGGCCGGGTTGCTCCCACCCTGACCAGGTCCTTGGTTTCCTACTCCTGTGCTGTGTGTGTGGCCCTGCTGCCGCTTTAGCTAGGCTGCTGGCCCTGTCTCCCCTCACGGGTACCAAGCTTGCTAGGCAACTTAAGTCTTATCTTTGTGTTTCTGACCCCGCTGTTTTGCTTCGCTGTGGTACAGTGAAGATATATAATCTTCACTTATCTGGTGTTTTCTGTGCTGCTTGTGTCAGGCACAATTGCAGATCCGGTATCCGGTCTTTGCGCTTCTCCGGGGTGAGTTTAGGGTAACTCCGTGTCCCGGTTGTGTTCCTCTGCTTCTTTTGTGTTCCTCTGCTTCTCCTACTCCTTTCCTCAGACCTTGGCCGGCCTGGAAGTGGACAGTGGACCGTGGATTGGGCCTGACGCAGCGCTTTTACACCCAGGTCCTTTCCCTCAGTCCTCCCAGGAACTGAACTAACTGCCACTTCCTCTCCACCCAGAATATATAGGGAACTAGCTTTAGTTTCCCCTTCTGGGCTGGACACGCAAGTATAGTGTTGTGGGTTGTGTGGGGAATTAACCCTTGGTGTTGTTACCGTGGCACATTAACCCCTGGGGTGCCACATTACAACTTCTGGAGAAACACATACATATACAAAAGCAGAGTGCGATAATGCAATACATAACACAGGTGACGTAAAGCATATAGTGGTCAGCTGGGAGGGGGGGAAGGAGCAGCTGGGGCAGTAAAATCAGAGTTCAGAGATAAGAGGCCTTTGATTAGGGGTTGGTCCAAGAACAGGAATGAGACGGGGGAGGGGGGGGAACGGTTGTGGTAACAGTTCACGTAAGAAGTGTCAAAGTTTTATTGTCCTCCAACTGGAGTCTGTTCAAAGATATGATACCTTCTAACTGGGGTCTGTTCCAAGATATGATACCATCAGATTCTAATATTTTTCTATCTACTGGCTAATACAGTACATATTTTACCTTATGAAAATAAAGATGGAATTTAAAGAGGTTTTCCACTACTAATGTTTGTACTAACTATTCCTAACTAACACTTTCCCAATATAGTTCTGCTACCTACTCTGCTCCTGTAAGCTGATCTCTAAGAGGCCAATAAATAAATTTATTGTTGTTGTTGTTGTTTTGATCATTCCGGTCTGGAGACCGGAACCGGACAAACTGAGCAGGACACGTCACTATCTCTGTGAGTGACAGCAGTCTGGGCACGTATGATATAGGAGTCACAGAGAGATCAGCTTACAGGAACAGAGTAGGTACTAGAAGTATATTGGGAAATTGTTAGTTAGGAAGAGTTAGAACCAATGAAAGATCACATTATTAGTGGAAACACTCCTTAATATCTAAAAGATAATATCTCCTGTAAAATTATCAGTTATTCAGTGTTTACAATTATCAGGTAAGTATTTTGACCTTAATCATCATTTTTTGCAGATTTTCCAACTCCAAGCTATATAAACTTGGATGCTTATTGGATGAAGCAGATAAGGTGATAATGCAAGACCCTTTATCAAGATGTGCAGAATTTGTAGGCAGCTTGTTTTCCTAAGACAAATGGGCCAAAAAAGATATTTAGCTGTCTCTGAAAATGTAAAAAATTGTTAGAGCCTTACAGAGGGATGCAGCGCTCCTGAAATTGCTAAGATATTGGGGCACGATCACAGCAAACATGTTGTTGCAAATAATCAACAAAAAACGTGTTGGCAAAAAAATGATGCAAAAAGAATCAAACGTGAAATCAACATAATTACAATCTCCCTGATGGGCCCCTACGTACAAGGTGTTCAGAGCTCAGAGACACAGCTGAGATAAAAAGAATTAAGCCCGACCACCACTAAGCAAAACACAGGAGTACAAGGTGTTCAGTGTGCAGAGACACAGCCAAGGTGAGGAAGGATGAAACCAACCACCACTGAGCATGACACAGAAGAACAAGGTGTTCAGAGCTCAGAGACATGGCTAAGGTAAGGGAGGATGAAACCGACCACCACTGTGCATGACACAGAAGAACAAGGTGTTCAGAGCTCAGAGACATGGCTAAGGTAAGGGAGGATGAAACCGACCACCACTGTGCATGACACAGAAGAACAAGGTGTTCAGAGTTCAGAGACATGGCCGAGGTAAGAAGGGATGAAACCGACCACCAATGAGCAAAACACAGAAGTGCAAGGTGTAAGGGGAGAAAAGATATTGGCATATGCAGGGAGCACACCACAATATAATTGAATGTAAAAGAACAACAAAGTTTTATTAAACAACTGTGAGACACACAATATAAAATCACTTAAAATAAACATACAATAGACATGGGGCCCATCATTCCTCAAACCAGAATATGCGAGGAAAATAATTTATGATAAGAGAGGGGAATTACCTCAAACACCAGTACAGATAACAAGTGATAGTAGATGGATTATACAATATGCAAAATCTATCTTGTGCAAAGAATATTCACTTATAAGGTGCAATGAGATTGGCAGAATACTGTAAATAATATAGCAACCACTATACAAAGCAATATATGTATATATATTGCACTATTCCCAAGTATGGTTGATAAATAACAATAGGTGTAAAATGTTGTGACTGTAATCAAGGGAATCAAGAACAACCAAATGGGGGTAGCTAAACAAAATAGCTGGAGTGACAGCCAGGTGTGTAGAAGGACCTGTAAGTGATTAATATATGCACATAATTACTCAGTTATGCACAGTTTATAAAGGAGATTAGTAGATGCAAACAATATTATGCACAAGATAAATAAACAAGCAGTAGGTCTGTGGCACCAACCAAGGTAACACAGCAATATTAGTGGTCTATGAAAGATGTGTGCAATTGCAGGGGAAAAATTTCACTAATCCACATATAGGTGTCTGACAATCCATAGGTAAATCTGATCATATAAATCCAAAGGACCATATGTGGAAGTAACTCAGATAGCTTGTGCAGCAAGAGTAATAAGCTGCACAAGGAGGCACATTTCATAGAACAATTATGGCAAAGTGGCACATCACCTAACCCAGTGGAATGAGGAATCCCATCAGTCAAAGTCAGAGTCAAGTGGGGGCCCCCACGTCGCCCTCCCCACGCGTATCGCTGCTAAAGGGGTGCAGCTTCGTCAGGGGTAGGTATCACAGTGTGTAATATTACCTTTTATAGTTCTTCTGAGTCTATTGTGAGGCTAATGAGTGAAAAAAAAAAGAAGTACAAGGTGTTCAGTGCTCAGAGACACAGCTGAAGTAAGGAAGGATGAAACCGACCACCACTAAGTAAGACACAGAAGTACAAGGTGTTCAGTGCTCAGAGACTTGGCCGAGGTAAGGGAGGATGAAACTGACCACCACTGAGCAAGACACAGAAGTACAAGGTGTTCAGAGCTCAGAGACACGGCCGAGGTAAGGAAGGATGAAACTGACCACCACGGAGCAAGACACAGAAGTATAAGGTGTTCAGTGCTCAGAGACATGACCGAGGTAAGAAAGAAAGAAACCGACCACCACGGAGCAAGACACAGAAGTACAAGGTGTTCAGTGCTCAGAGACATGGCCGAGGTGAGGAAGAATGAAACCGTCCACCACTGAGCAAGACACAGAAGTATAAGGTGTTCAGTGCTCAAAGACATGGCCAAAGTAAGAAAAGATGAAACCGACCACCACTGAGCAAGACACAGAAGAACAAGGTGTTCAGAGCTCAGAGACATGGCTGAGGTAAGAAAGGAAGAAACCGACCACCACTGAGCAAGACACAGAAGAACAAGGTGTTCAGAGCTCAGAGACATGGCTGAGGTGAGGGAGGATGAAACTAACCACCACTGAGCAAGACACCGAAGTACAAGGTGTTCAGAGCTCAGAGACATGGCTGAGGTGAGGAAGGATGAAACTGACCACCACTGAGCAAGATACAGAACTACAAGGTGTTCAGTGCTTAGAGACATGGCCGAGATGAGGAAGGCTGAAACTGACCACCACCGAGCAAGACACAGAAGAGAAACATCAAAACTGGGCCCAGAAATATCTGAAGACAGGTTTTTTTTTCAAATGTTTTATGGACTGATGAGATAAGAGTGACACTTGACAGACCAGATGGATGGGCCCTTGAGAGGATCAGTAATGGGAACTTTGAATCAGACTCCAGCAAGATTTAGGTGGGGTACAGTTATGGGCTGGGCTTGTTAAAGATGATCAAATTGGACCTTTTCGGGTTGAAGATGTGCTCAAAATCAACTCCCAAACCTAATGCCATATTTTAGAAAACACTTCCTGCAATCAGTGATACAGAGAAGAGTCTGCAGTTTTCAAAAAAACCTTGATATAATTAATGCCAGGCAATGTTCCATCACAGCATCGAAGTCCCCACTGCTCAGTTGCACAGTAAGGGCCCTAAGGATTAAAGAGTAATGACACAGCCCCTTCCTCATTGGACCTAAACCCTATTTAAAACTTGCGAGCCTTTCTCATAAGAGAGATATAAAGTGAAGGAAAACAGTGATCTCTCTGAGCAATGTCCAGGAGGCCGTGGTTGGTGCTGCCCAAAAGTTGATCGCCAACAGATTGTCAGTTGACAGACCTCATGGATAGAAGGGTTATGACTTTTATTGGTCACTGATATTTTTTTTTTTTAAATGTCAGAAATATATTTTGTACATTTTGAGGAAAAATCTAATTTCCCAAAAAGTCCTCCACAGTAGCCATGGGTTGGGCAGGAGCTCCGCAGAGTGTGCCAGATTCACGGTGTAAAATCGCCATCACAATGTAACCTTTAGTATTTCCTTACGGCAAACAAGGTCACGTGCAACATTTTTTCCCCATAGTAAAACATTACAATTGTATAAATCTCACGACTTACAACAATGCAATGTTGACATGGACTCTTCACCCTAAAGTTAAAAACACAGAGACATAACTCTGCAGAAAGCCTCTGTCTTCCGGCATCATTCATGTTCTCTGATGTGGGTAAGATTGGCACATCTGTTAGGGAGTGGTAGATCTTTTTAATTCTTTGTTACACGGAGGCCATTGTACAGGTGAATTCATACCTTTACTTTGATTCATTGACTATCTGTCACACTATTTTACAAGTTTGTTTAAAAAACCCCTCTATAATGTCACACTTCCAATATTAGGGCGACATGGACAACAGATTATAATTTAGATCATAATTATAAATGGTGAAAATTTGTGATAGCAAAATCTTCATTTACAATAACTTTAGTTTAAGGGGTCTACTAGGATTTTAAAAAAGTTGAAAGTACAAAAGTAGGCGAGTGCTTCTGGTGTAGAGGTCCTCGATGCCCCTTGTTTTATTGCACTATTCGCATATGAGACATTATCTCTGCAGGACCATCGGGGAACACTGGAGAATTGCACTGGTAAAATGACTATTTCTTTACTTTACAACACTTCCTTTAAAGGGTTTGTCCACTGCTTAGACAACCCCTTCTCATTCTCCGTGTGTGCCCCCATAAAAAATAAAAAAAGCCTATACTCACCTCAGTGCTGGCGTAGTTCCAGTGTTGTCAGAACTTGCACTCCCAAGGCCCATGTGAATGAATACCAGTGGGATAGAAATCGCAATAGGGTCTTATCTGATAAAAACAATGACAGGTAAGCTGAGATGAAACTGCTCACCTTAGAGGATGGTGTCACACACAGCCAGTCTAATGGCTCAGAACAGCTAATGCAGTATCCACAGGCCGAAGCAATAGAATTCCTCACCCTTTCATCAGGACACCCACCAATAATATGGTATTGGTCATTGTCCTAATGAAGAGGTGAGGAGTACACCTTGAAAAGCGTTGAATAAAGCCACTTTCATTCACTGATTTCCTTTGGTCTGATCATACCACATCTCCTGTGCTGAGATAATCTTATATATGTATCCCTATATGTACTTGGGCTGAGATAATCTTATATATGTGTCTCTGCTATGTACTGTGTAATGGATGTGTCTGACCATACAGGTACATGGTCTGATCATACCACATCTCCTGTGCTGAGATAATCTTATATATGTGTCTCTGCTATGTACTGTGTAATGGCTGTGTCTGACCGTACAGGGACATGGTCTGATCATACCACATCTCCTGTGCTGAGATAATCTTATATATGTATCCCTATATGTACTTGGGCTGAGATAATCTTATATATGTGTCTCTGCTATGTACTGTGTAATGGCTGTGTCTGACCATACAGGGACATGGTCTGATCATACCACATCTCTTGTGCTGAGATAATCTTATATATGTGTCCCTCTATGTACTTGGGCTGAGCTAATCTTATATATGTGTCCCAGATACATAATGTACAATGGCCGTGTCTGACCGTACAGGGACATATTCTGATCATACCACATCTGCTTTGCTGAGAGAATCTTATATATGTGTCCCTGCAATGTACTTTGTAATGGATATGTCTGACCGTACAGAGACATGGTCTGATCATACCACATCTCCTGGGCTGAGATAATCTTATATATGTGTCCCTGCTATGTACTGTATAATGGATGTGTCTGACCATAGAAGGACGTGGTCTGATCATACCACAACTGCTGTGCTGAGATAATCTTATATATGTGTCCCTGCTATGTACTGTGTAATGGCCGTGTCTGACCGTACAGGGGCATGGTCTGATCATACCACATCTCCCGTGCTGAGATAATCTTATATATGTGTTCCTGCTATGTACTGTGTAATGGCTGTGTCTGACCGTACAGGGACATGGTCTGATCATACCACAACTGCTGTGCTGAGATAATCTTATATATGTGTCCCTGCTATGTACTGTGTAATGGATGTGTCTGATAGTACAGGGACATGGTCTGATCATACCACAACTGCTGTGCTGAGATAATCTTATATATGTGTCCCTGCTATGTACTGTGTAATGGCTGTGTCTGACCGTACAGGGTCATTGTCTGATCATACCACATCTCCTCGGTAGGGGAGGACACAAAATATAGGATAACATGGCATCACAGCTGCTGTATTCTGTGAGCTAAAAAAAAATTTTGACAAGGGCATGGTGGAGTCAGAGGCTCCTAATTCATTAAGAGGTGATTCTGTGCACCTCGGCACTTATCTTACTACATTCAGTATAAGAAACGCTATAGCTTGTCATGAATTAGATGAGCTGTAGCGTTATGCACCTGTTGCCTCTTCCAACACCCCACCCCACAATTTTTGGCAGAGCTGTGCAAAACTGGTGTAAAAATGACAAAAGTTGCAAAATTGCTGCCCAACTCTGATGGTACCTTTACACGCGGCTACATTTCTAGGGTGTCAACAGGTAACTTACTGGCTGCAGTGAAATCATGGAGACATGATTCCATTTGTACACAGCAACAAGATAGAACCATGTCTCCATGATTTCACTGCAACCAGTAAGTTACCTGTTGACACCCTAGAAATGTAGCCGTGTGTAAAGGTACCATCAGGGTACCTTCACACACGGCAATTTTGCTAGGCAATTTCACTTGCAATTTGCTGGTTGCAGTGAAATCATGGACACATTTGGACACAGCAATAAAATAGAACAATGTGTCCATGATTTCACTGCAACCAGCAAATTGCCAGTGAAATTGCCTAGTAATATTGCCGTGTGTGATGGTACCTTATACCGTCACACGGGGAAACATCTCTGAAACATCACCGGCAACTCAGGGGCAGGGCCAAGTTTCCGCAACATCGCCAGTGTGTTGCCCCGTCTAACAGGGTGATATCAATGGTGATAGTTGCTCCAGCAACATCGCCAGGTTTCAAGACAATGTCCTGAAACCTGGCGATGTTGCTCAGGCGATCTGCCTGAATCGCCCTGTGTGACGGGGCAACAGCGATGTCTCCTCATCTGAGCACAACACGTCAGTTGCCGGAGATGTTTCCACCTGTGACGGTACCTTAAGTTGTGAATACATTTTTGTGACTTTTCAAAGTTTTTACTCCAGCTTTATGGTGAAAAGGTATTGATGATTGGGTCCTAAGTATCTATTCTTCACAGTTTTCTAGAATTATTCTTCCCTTTCTCCTAAAAACTGAGTACAATCAAAAAACAAAAAAACTGAGTTTAAACAACATGGGTTATTAGGCACTTAATGAAAACAATTCATGAATAAGTGATGTGGGATGAGTAGAGGAGCAGCAGAACCAGTACCCACGTGTTGGGGTGAGACAGGGGTGTAACTACAATAGGTGCAGGGGTTGCGATCCACCCGGGCCCTGCAGCCTAGGGGACCCCAGAAGTCCCTTTGGCCTATAGAAAAAGACTAATACTATTAAAGATTTGCAATAATTGGGGGCCCCGTTGGAGCTTTCGCATCGGGGCCCCTGGGCCTGACGTTACGCCACTGGGGTGAGACATTGACCATCTCCATCTGACATCTCGTAGCTAGTGGATAATCAATACATTATTTAGGTTGGAATACTCCTTTAAGTTGGCATGCTCGCTCATTACCATCCAACTAATATTGCATAGAGAGGTCTTACAATGTGATGATGGGGGTCTGTATATAAGAGCTTCCCCTTTGGATCAGAAGATCCTCCAGCACCTGAGCATATGAGCAATTCTGTTAGTATCTCCCGGATCAGACACAACAGTCACTGGAGACGGCTGTATGTTCCTCTAAGGACACTGGGGAACAACATCCTCAGAAGTGGTTTGCAATTAGTGACTCAGACACTATAACTGGATGTTTTAATGGCACCAAATAAATCTTTCATCAATATAAAGTCATGTTATCACAACAGAAGTATCTCAATGATGTTCAAACAGGCTTTCATGTTACAATATTGTTTGGTAGATCGAGCGAGATCTCAAGTGGCATTAATGGACTTTTATAAATGTAATGTTGACAGTGTTGTATTGAAAACCTCCCAGACTTTTTCCCTTGATATTCTGGTTTTAGGAAAATGTTTGTATTGAGTATATTAAAACAATTTGGAGCTTGCTAATACTTTATGTGTTTTTCTACATTTTTGTTTTCTGTGAATGACAAGTCTGGCGATGTGCTGTCCACCACTGGCGATGTGCTGTCCACCACTGGCGATGTGCTGTCCACCACTAGCTATGTGCTGTCCACCACTAGCTATGTGCTGTCCACCACTAGCTATGTGCTGTCCACCACTGGCTATGTGCTGTCCACCACTGGCGATGTGCTGTCCACCACTAGCTATGTGCTGTCCACCACTGGCGATGTGCTGTCCACCACTGGCGATGTGCTGTCCACCACTAGCTATGTGCTGTCCACCACTAGCTATGTGCTGTCCACCACTGGCTATGTGCTGTCCACCACTGGCGATGTGCTGTCCACACTAGCTATGTGCTGTCCACCACTGGCTATGTGCTGTCCACCACTAGCTATGTGCTGTCCACCACTAGCTATGTGCTGTCCACCACTGGCTATGTGCTGTCCACCACTGGCGATGTGCTGTCCACCACTAGCTATGTGCTGTCCACCACTGGCTATGTGCTGTCCACCACTGGCTATGTGCTGTCCACCACTGGCTATGTGCTGTCCACCACTGGCGATGTGCTGTCCACCACTGGCGATGTGCTGTCAACCACTGGCGATGTGCTGTCCACCACTGGCGATGTGCTGCCCACACTAGCTATGTGCTGTCCACCACTGGCGATGTGCTGTCCACCACTGGCGATGTGCTGTCCACCACTGGCGATGTGCTGTCCACCACTAGCTATGTGCTGTCCACCACTAGCTATGTGCTGTCCACCACTGGCGATGTGCTGTCCACCACTAGCTATGTGCTGTCCACCACTAGCTATGTGCTGTCCACCACTGGCTATTTGCTGTCCACCACTAGCTATGTGCTGTCCACCACTAGCTATGTGCTGTCCACCACTAGGTATGTGCTGTCCACCACTGGCGATGTGCTGTCCACCACTAGCTATGTGCTGTCCACCACTAGCTATGTGCTGTCCACCACTGGCTATTTGCTGTCCAGCACTGCCAATGTACCATCCACCACTAGCTATGTGCTATCCACCACTGGTTATGTGCTGTCCACCACTGATGATGTGCTTTACACCACTGGCTATTTGCTGTCCACCACTGGTTATTTGCTGTCCAGCACTGCCAATGTACCATCCACCACTGGCTATGTGCTATCCACCACTGGCTATGTGCTGTCCACCACTGATGATGTGCTTTACACCACTGCTATGTGCTATCCACCACTGGCTATGTGCTGTCCACCACTGCTGATGTGCTTTACACCACTGGCGATGTGCTTTACACCACTGGCGATGTGCTTTACACCACTGGCGATGTGCTGTCCACCAGTGGCGATGTGCTGTCCACGACTGGCTGTGTGCTGTCCACGACTGGCTATGTGCTGTCCACGACTGGCTGTGTGCTGTCCTTGACTGGCTATTTGCTGTCCACCACTGGCTATTTGCTGTCCAGCACTGCCAATGTACCATCAACTTCTAGCTATGTGCTATCCACCACTGGCTATGTGCTGTCCACCACTGATGATGTGCTTTACACCACTGGCTATTTGCTGTCCACCACTGGTTACTTGCTGTCCAGCACTGCCAATGTACCATCCACCACTGGCTATGTGCTATCCACCACTGGCTATGTGCTATCCACCACTGGCTATGTGCTGTCCACCACTGATGATGTGCTTTACACCACTGGCTATTTGCTGTCCACCACTGGTTACTTGCTGTCCAGCACTGCCAATGTACCATCCACCACTGGCTATGTGCTATCCACCACTGGCTATGTGCTATCCACCACTGGCTATGTGCTGTCCACCACTGATGATGTGCTTTACACCACTGGCGATGTGCTTTACACCACTGGCGATGTGCTGTCCACGACTGGCTATGTGCTGTCCACGACTGGCTATGTGCTGTCCACGACTGGCGATGTGCTGTCCACGACTGGCGATGTGCTATCCACGACTGGCTATGTGCTGTCCACTATGTGCTGTCAAGCTTTGTGGGTTGGCGTGCAGAGGTGACTAACATAAAAAGAAAAAAATTACTTTATGTAATTGCTCTGTATTATTTTTAGTAGTTTTATAAGAACACAAACAAATCTGACTTTTTCCTTAATTCTAGTATACAAGCAACATAGAAATGGATTGTGTGATCTGTGCCTAGATCTCCTGCCTGATCTACAGGTCAAGATAACCAAATCCTCCAATGCTCATCACATTAGAGCCTGTGCCTGTCAGTGCTGAGATCCGGGGATTGAACCCCGGCTAAGGCAATGGTTCACGGCTGAGGTTATAATGAAGCCGGTTGAGGCCCCGGTGATCGGTGTGAGCTCACTCACCAGCACTTTTTTAAAAGATATTTGTTTAATTTTTTTTTTTTTTTTTAAATGTTTGTAAAGTGTATCCTCTGCCCCCGGGACAAAGTGCATCATCACCTGCGGGACAGTGCGGGACCCCGGATCGGGACAGTCGTGAGGTGTGCACCCCGCCCCGTCCTCCCGCTCGCCCGCCCCCGGCTCTCCCTCCCCAGCCGCCCGGAAGCCTCCGCTCTCGGGGCCGCGCCTGTGTGGACTCCGGCATTACTTGTGCTGCGCGGGCACAGAGCGGGAGGATCAGGGGAGGAGGACGGAGACCACAGTGCAGGCGGCGGGACCGGCACAGCGGCATCACCGGGCCGGGGACACCGGAGGACGGACTGTGACTGCGGAGCCCCGGGCAGGTAATGTGGAGCCAAAGCAAACTTGGAGCATTCTTCTTACACTTTGCATCCAGCTACAGGTATAGGGGGGCAGTGCGGAGACTGGGGGCGCAGTGCAGCTCTGTCCCCGTGTATTAGGTGCACGGGGCTCTTGCTTTGCAGTATTTGGGGGTCTCCTGTATTTGGGGGTCTCCTTGCCCCTTCTTTTTGCAGCCTGAACTTGTATTCCATCTTTGTAACATGGAGTCCGGCCCCCTTATATTTACGAGGTGACATCGGGGCAAGTTTGGTAAAGATGGGCACCTTGTATCATGGGGGTGTTTCTATTCTGCATGGTGTAGGGATATTTATTTGGGGTTCCCTGTTATCCTGGGTGCAGTTTTGTGCTCTCTTGTACCTGTTTGTAGGTGTAAACCTCTGCACATGTTCTGCTCATACCTGGGGGTTGTGTGTGGAGAGGGAGATCCCCTGTAGGAAGGATGGGGGGCGCTGTGTGGAGGGGGAGCCCTCCTGTAGGAAGGGCGGGGGCGCTGTGTGGAGGGGGAGCCCTCCTGTAGGAAGGGCGGGGGTGCTGTGTGGAGGGGGAGCCCTCCTGTAGGAAGGGCGGGGGTGCTGTGTGGAGGGGGAGCCCTCCTGTAGGAAGGGTGGGGGGGCGCTGTGTGGAGGGGAGCCCTCCTGTAGGAAGGGTGGGGGGGGGGCGCTGTGTGGAGGGGGAGCCCTCCTGTAGGAAGGGTGGAGGGGGAGCCCTCCTGTAGGAAGGGTGGGGGGGCGCGCTGTGTGGAGGGGGAGCCCTCCTGTAGGAAGGGGGGGGGGGGCGCTGTGTGGAGGGGGAGCCCTCCTGTAGGAAGGGGGGGGGGGGCGCTGTGTGGAGGGGAGCCCTCCTGTAGGAAGGGGGGGGGGGCGCTGTGTGGAGGGGGAGCCCTCCTGTAGGAAGGGTGGGGGGGGGCGCTGTGTGGAGGGGGAGCCCTCCTGTAGGAAGGGTGGGGGGGGGCGCTGTGTGGAGGGGGAGCCCTCCTGTAGGAAGGGTGGGGGGGGGGCGCTGTGTGGAGGGGGAGCCCTCCTGTAGGAAGGGTGGGGGGGGGCGCTGTGTGGAGGGGGAGCCCTCCTGTAGGAAGGGCGGGGGTGCTGTGTGGAGGGGGAGCCCTCCTGTAGGAGGGGGTGGGGGGGGGGGGCGCTGTGTGGAGGGGGAGCCCTCCTGTAGGAAGGGTGGGGGGGGGCGCTGTGTGGAGGGGGAGCCCTCCTGTAGGAAGGGTGGGGGGGGGGGCGCTGTGTGGAGGGGGAGCCCTCCTGTAGGAAGGGTGGGGGGGGCGCTGTGTGGAGGGGGAGCCCTCTGTAATCCCCCACTTATATCAAATCATAGAAAACTGTACATCTGCCTCATATTCTCATTACAATTGACGGATCAATAACTGTTTTTACCTTTTTAAAATATTTTTTTTCCACTTATTACAATTTGAGCCAAAAAAAACTATGGTGTTACCAATCCCCTTCCTCTACTGTCTGGATTCTCCCCACCAGTATTTACTTTCTGGTCCTTTTTGACACATTTAGGCCGGGGTCAGAGGGCCATATATCATGGATGACAGTCACATCTAAATGCCCAAACCGGAGTCTCTCCTGACCGGAGTGTGACAGCTTCATGTATTTCTATGCAGCTGTCGTGTTTGGGTCAGGAGAGCCGCCAGCCAGTCCGGGCATTTTGATTCGATCGTTGTCCATGTTACACGGCTGCCTGACCCCGGCCTAGATGTCAGCTCAGCCAATCTCTGGCCTCAGATGGATACTGTCTGCAGGTGTTGTATGTCCCCGTATCAGGATGTGAAAGTGGAGACCAGCAAAGATCAGGGTGTGTTGGAACTGGAGCAAGAGATTCGGCGTTATAATATATTTCTTATACAGTACCAACCTATATCACAGTACTTTATATACATCAACACTCTCCACCGGCGTGGCGGTGCCTGCCCGCTGAGGCGGACGTTGCGGTGCCTGCCCGCTGAGGCGGACGTTGCGGTGCCTGCCCGCTGAGGCGGACGTTGCGGTGCCTGCCCGCTGAGGCGGACGTTGCGGTGCCTGCCCGCTGAGGCGGACGTTGCGGTGCCTGCCCGCTGAGGCGGACGTGGCGGTGCCTGCCCGCTGAGGCGACGTTGCGGTGCCTGCCCGCTGAGCCGCCATGCTGCTGTGTTGGTTTTATATTACTTCTAAAACTATGACATGTCAGTGGACAGTGGCAGATATTCTTGGGTAACAGAGGGGTCAACTTTACTTCCAGTTTTGGCCTCATTCACACTTCAGTATTTGGATGCCAGCACCAGGATTGTCTCCAAAGCACAGATCAGGTGTCAGTCTTTCCATTATAGTTTCTCTAGAAGTTCCACTCCTGACTGTGGCTACAAACACTGATGAAACTAATATTGACCTGAATGAGGCCTTATGTTAGTTGTATAAGGTACCATTTAAAACAGATACATTATAGGATGTCTCTTTTCCCATTGCTTGGATTTCTTTCCCAAGTTCTTGTCAACAAGGGACAAATCCACTGCAAAAGTCCTGCAGCAGCACCCCCTCCCCCCACTGATTTCACTCTTTGCAATATCAGCTGTGATAATCTATTGCCCAAATCCACATGGACGGATGTCAAATTTTCAGCTTTGGCCGATTTACTTATTTTCTCTGCAGCATGTGCGGTGAAGGGCAGAGACACACTTATGTGAGCTGCATCTGAGTGTCTCGCATGCGCCTCACATGAGTCACCCCGGCACGACCCTGCCTCTTTGGATAGGCGCGTGGAGCTGATTGTGTTAGGGTGGGTTGACACGTTTCAATATCGTTGCGATATCTCAATTCAATGGCGCGGGAGCGCGCATTTAGTGCACGTTTCTCCCACATCGCATCGGAGGTTTACACGTTGCAATTTAGGAATCCAACGTCTGTACGATGTCTACACCCCCAACCCAGGAACGACCATTTAACATGGGAGTGAATGGGTGACGTTGAACTTCACATCGTAGTTGGGCTGTCACACAGCACGATCCGGCTCCAATCTCCCTTCAATATCGGGGCATTGAATAGCACGCTCATTCAATCCCCGATATCGCATTGACATCGTTTCTGCATCGTATTGGACGTTCACACCATACAACGCAGGAACGATATCGGCTCCAACGATCGAACCACGTGACTTTTCATTGAAATTGGACGCCGATATCGCAACGTGTAAACCCCCCTTTACTGTACAGCTTCATCAGCTGACATGTGGGTGACTCATGCAAGGTGCATGCAAAACACTTGCATGCATCTCGCATAGTGTGTTTCTAAGTTCACATGCCCATTATCCATTAGAACAGATCCAGTGCAGACTGTTGGCAAAAAGGTTGTGCTGACACAACTTTTTTTTGTCAGTTTTTAAATAACTAATTTTAGCGAAGTTCAACTTTATAATTTTTGTTAACATGTAGAACCGATGCCTGGAAGGTAATGGGCCTGAGCAGCTTGGGTGGTGGACGTGGTTGGGCATCGGTAGCCGTGGCCTGACGTTTCCTGAAGGAATAAAGATTAACTGTTTAGTGTATGGGGTCATGCAATTGTTTATAATAAAAGTGGGGGCTGTTGTGGGGGTACGAATTCCACCCGGGGGGGGGGGTGCATAATCAATTTAGAGTGCATTGACAGTTACCCCGCCAAACCCACCACCTAAGCTGGTCACACCCACAATCCTCCGGGGGTCACTTCTACATGTGTGCCGAAAATGGATCTATTAATTAGCCTCCGTTTTTCTTTCTTTTGTAATGATCCATTTTTTCTTTCTGGATCCGTTCATTATAGACTCCAATGTTAACCGGATCCATCTGAAATCGGAGAGAAGTTGTGGTTTGGCAACAGATCTCTACTAGAGATGAGCGAGCACTAAAATGCTCGGGTACTCGGTGCTCTGGTCGAGCGTCTCAAGATACTCGTGTACTCGGCCAGAACACCGAGCCCAATGTAAGTCAATGAGTGACAGGCTCCGCCCACAGACTATAAAACAAGTGCTTCTGGGAAAGGGTGGGCTTTTTCACATCGTCGCAGCATACAACCCCTTGCTGTGGCCCCCAGAGGGATCCTAACAATGAATCTGCTCTCTGTGAGGTGCGGCTCACTGTGTGCACTGAAGGGAGCTGTGTATTTGTGTCACATCGATAATTATTACCGAGCAGTCCGAGCATCTCGGCGGTACTCGGTGCTCGCCTAGTATCCCGAGTACCGAGCAGAGCATACTCGCTCATCACTAATCTCTACAGGATCCGTTCTAATGAATGATGACTAGAAGTGAGAATTTAGGCTGGCATCACACCACGGCAAGATCAGGTCTGGGGTTGTCCGGTGTGACCCTGACAGACCCGGACCCGATTTTGAAACCGAACCGGAGGGCATCCGGATTCCTCATATCGCAGCTGCTGAAATATCAAGATTGCAGCTAGCAGGGAGCTGGCCGCGGTCCTGAAATCTCTGCAGGGGACAGCTCCAGGTGCTGATGTTTAGCAGCGCTCGCTACTAAACTCCAGCAACTGGCTCCCAGATCTGATTTTATGTCAGATCCGGCTCCATAGATCCCCATGTTAGGGGGTGCCAGATCCGGGAGGATCAGACTTGTGGGGATTTTTTTTTTTTCCCCCCGGACACACAAGCAACGTTTTTGTGTCCGGGAGAAAAATCCAAATTCTCACGGATCCTCCCGGACAGATGGAAACCGGATGGCACATAGCTGCCATCCAGCTCCATCCGGCCTCATAGGGCTGCATTAGTGCAAAATGGGGTGTGGGGCTTTCAGGTTTACACCGGACAGCCCCGGACCTGATCTTGCCGTGGTGTGAAGCCGGTCTAAGCTGCAGAGACAATACTGAGCAGCTGTACTGAATTCTCACCGCTTCTGTAATGTTCAGGGGACTTTCTTCTATCAGATCCGCTTCTTGTACGGTTGTGGAGAGTGATCTTAGTGTAAATGTGGACAACGCCTGGTGCTGAGGACTTTCCAATTTAAGTGTGAAAAATCCACAGATTAATACAACCGCTCGTTAGGATAAGACTCCAACAAATGACATCTTAACGTTACTGAAAATTTCTGCGCAGAAAAATATAAAGTTACCAAGTGACAATATTCAGTGCAGAATGTGTAAGATTTTAGTCTCTGCAATGCACATGGTCACGTGGGTGGTGCGCAACATGTGGGAGGCACGCGTGGTGCGCAACACGTGGGTGGCACGCGCCACAATCCTTTGTTTTTCTGTAACAAACCTGTCCGTGCATTAATTCTAATAATCAGCCGATTTTCCGAACCCAAATCCGCTTCTCAGAATCCTCAGTAACCCTTCAGAGGTGAAGCATTAAGGACACAAAGAAATGATCCTTAATCTCTCTCCCCAGGAGGAGCTGAAGACTACACCTGTGACATAATGCCATATAACACTGAGCCTGTAATGTGAGTGGGTGGTCCCGGTCCTGACACTTGTAGTTTTGCAGGTTGTCTGTGGACATTGATGGTGGCGCTCCCCAGAGATCAGGCTACTGATGATGTCATGTAAGACAAATCCTGAATGACACCTAATCCTCTGATGTTATTGAAGGCGACAGTTATCACCTGGATGAAATGCAGGGCTGGGGAAAGGACAATATGTGCATTGTGCATGGACGGATACAGGAGGATCTAGAATAAGAAGGTGCTCATCATGGTGGAGCCGATATCCTGCAGGGACAATGGATCCCTCCCTTCTGATCACCAGTTCCTCTCTGTATATGTAGCTATAATTAAATCGTTTACCTTGGTCAGTCTTCAGAGCATAGATCCTGGACAGGTGTAAAGGAAAGCCTGCCGGCGCATAGGGTTGTCAGCTGATTGAATGTAAGTTATCAAACTATATGGTCCAGTGAAGACGTCCTACACGAGCCAGTGCCTCCCTCCATAGATCACAAGCATATTGAGCAACCCATTCATGGCCTGTTTATCCTAGTAGAGAGAATTTCAGCAGGTTTTTTCTACCTCATCTGAGAGCAGCATGATGTAGGCAAAGAAACTCTTGATTCCAATGATGTATTACTTACATTACTGGGTGCCGCACTAAGTTTTTCTATTTAGCAATGCAGCAGAGCCCACACCAGTCTCTCTATGTACAAAGTCTATACAGAGTGAGGTGCTAATCAAAGCGGGGGGCCTGCCAAACTAGCTGACCTCTCTGACCCACTCTGTCTATAATAATCTCCTGAAGCTAAAACAAACATTGCAGGTAAACAACTGCAAACAGTGTGAAAAAGGTGCTGTTACACACAGCGATGTTCCAGCGATCCTGACAATGGCCAGGATCGCTGGAACATCGCTATGTGGTCGCTGGGAAGCTGTCAAACAGGCAAATCTCCTCCACGACCAGGGAGCCGAACTCCACATCGCTGGGTAAGTGGGAGTATGCTGGTAACCATGATAAATAGCGGGTATCTAGGCAGCCCACGCTGCTCAGTTACGTGGTGTTAACCATTGTTACCAGCCTGTGAGATCGCTGGTCGCTGGTCTCTCGTTGTCACACGCAGCGATGCGTGCTGACCAGCAGGAGATCAAGGACCAAAAAATGGTCCAGAACGATTTGTAACGATCAGCGATCTCACAGCGGAGGCCTGGTCGCTGCTACGTGACAGACGTAGCGAGATCGCTGTTGAGGTCACTGTCGCATCACAAAACTTGTGACACAGCAGTGATCTCGCTAGTGATCTTGCTTAGTGTGACGGGGGCTTTATGGTATGTGCATGTATTATGCTGCAATATTTGTTGGTAGTCTTCAGACTTCATAATGCCATGCACACGGTCAAGCAGTCCAGTGCCAGAGGCAGCAAAGCAACCCCAAGACATCAGGGAACCTCCGCCATGTTTGACTGTAGGGACTGTGTTCTTTTCTTTGAATGCCTCTTTTTTTCTCCTGTAAACTCTAAGTTGATGCCTTTGCCCAAAAAGCTCTACTTTTGTCTCATCTGGCCAGAGAACATTCTTCCAAAACGTTTTAGGCTTTCTCAGGTAAGTTTTGGCAAACTCCAGCCTGGCTTTTTTATGTCTCGGGGTAAGAAGTGGGGTCTTCCTGGGTATCCTACTATACAGTCCCTTTTCATTCAGACGCCGACGGATAGTACGGGTTGACACTGTTGTACCCTCGGACTGCAGGGCAGCTTGAACTTGTTTGGATGTTAGTCGAGGTTCTTTATCCACCATCCGCACAATCTTGCGTTGAAATCTCTCGGCAATTTTTCTTTTCCGTCCACATCTAGGGAGGTTAGCCACAGTGCCATGAGCTTTAAACTTCTTGATGACGGTAGACACAGGAACATTCAGGTCTTTGGAGATGGACTTGTAGCCTTGAGATTGCTCATGCTTCCTCACAATTTGGTTTCTCAAGTCCTCAGACAGTTGTTTGGTCTTCTTTCTTTTCTCCATGCTCAATGTGGTACACACAAGGACACAGGACAGGGGTTGAGTCAACTTTAATCCAACTGGCTGCAAGTGTGACTTAGTTATTGCCAACACCTGTTATGGTCCCGTCACACGGCACGACCTGGCCAGCGATGTCGGAAGCGATGCGCGGGTGCCCGCTCGGTTCCGACATCGCTGGCCAGCTGTCACACAGCATCGCTGCGGCCGGCGACACCGCAGCGATGCGGGCGGTGACATCACTCGCTGGGCTGGGCTTAGCCCAGCGAGCGATCCGCAGCAACGCTGCGGTATAGGCTGGATCGCCGCCGACATCGCTCTGGTGATGTCACACGGCGCGATCCAGCCTTATCGCAGGTCGCAGGTTGACAGGTTTACGGTTCTTCCCGTAAACCTGTCAACCTGCGACCGGCGATAAAACGCGGTCGCGCCGCGTTTACACAGCGCGACGTTGCTAGCGACATCGCTGATACGTCACTTTTTTGGCGATGTCGCTAGCGACGTCGCCAGGTGTGAAGCCACCATTAGGTGCCACGGGTAAGTTACAGGTGCTGTTAATTACACAAATTAGAGAAGCATCACATGATTTTTCTAACAGTGCCAATACTTTTGTCCACCCCCTTTTTATGTTTGGTGTGGAATTATATCCAATTTGGCTTTAGGACATTTCTTTTTGTGTTTTTCCATTGAAGACAAATTAAATGAAGATAATAATACCAGAGAATTTGTGATTGCAATCATTTTCAGGAAGAAACTGAGTATTATCTGACAGAATTGCAGGGGTGTCAATACTTTTGGCCACAACTGTATGTACACAAGTGCTGGCCTCATGGGTGACACTACAAGAGCATTGCCACTAATTGATAATGCCAGCAACATTTTCTCCAGGGGAGAATTAATCCCTAATTATGGTACTAATTAGCCATGTGTTTATCACACGGTATAAGTTATGTTCTTGTTGATGATGTTTAGGTGCCATATCACAGATGTGTGCAGATCTGTAGTATGTCCATGTGTGTGAGCCCTGATGGCAGTCCATAGTGTATCCTGTAAAGGATTTTTTTTTGTTCAGGGGAACCTGTTAGGTCCTCTGTGACCCCAGAAGCACCAGCAGTTCTGTGCCCATACCTGTAATCCCTGCCTAACAGTGCCTTCATGTTTGCAGCATACAGAAAGATCTTTAGGGTACCGTCACACTTGTTGTCGGGATCGCTGGAATGTCGCCGATAGGACCTGGTGAGGATCACTGGTGCGTCGCTATGTGGTCGCTGGTGAGATGTCAAACAGATCTCACCAGCGATGCAGCAACGATACAGAACACAGATAAATGTGCAGAGATTGTTCGCATACCTCTGTCCATGATTTCACTGCAACCACATTGTTACATTTTGTGGCTGTGTACAAATGTAACAATGTGTCCATGATTTCACTGCAACCAGAGATCTGCAAACAATCTCTGCACAATTATCTGTGTGTGTAACTGGGCCTTTAGTGTGACTGGGGCTTAAAGGGAACCAACCACCTCAGATTACCCTAATACACAGTTAGTACATGTCCCTGCACCCTAAGGATACCTTTCCAGCACTGTTTTTGTGTAAAATCTTGCATTAGTATAACTGATATAAAGACTTAATAAACTTACTAGCCTGAAGACTTCTGGGCGTATCCCTCCTTCTGTTATACTTCAGGGCTGTGCATTGCATGTCTGTGCTCCCCCTCCCTCTGTGCCTGCTGCCCTGCCCTGATGGGCGTGATCGTTATCTCCTCTGCACAGAGGGAGGGGAGCACAGCCATGCAATGAATGCACAGCCCTGAAGTATAACAGAAGGAGGGATACGCCCAGAAGTCACCAGGCTAGTAACTTTATAAAGTCTTTATATCGGTTATACTAATGCAAGATTTTACACAAAAACAGTGCTGGAAACGTATCCTTAGGGTGCAGGGACATGTACTAACTGTGTATGAGGGTGATCTGAGGTGGTTGGTTCCCTTTAAAGCTGGAAAAACACGACCGTCTGAAAGATCTGACTGTTTCTCGTCAAGGAGAGTAGGACGAGTGACATCCACATTGTGTTCAGTGTGGCGTGTGAGTGCACTGCAAGTATACAATTTTTCTCTCAGCTAACATCCGTGTGCAATGCGTTTTTAACAACGTCTTTCCCATGCTGTAAAAAGTTAGAATAGAATAGACAGGATGGCTAGACGGGTAGTTAGGATAGCTAGATAATCTTATTATCAGTCTCCCGCTTCTGGGGCTGCCTATTAAGCTTCATGAATATTCACTGCACTGACTCTGCGAGAGACTGTGATTGACTGTTGCAATCAGACTGCTCTCACAATCTACCGGTGTCTGTGCTTGGTTGTCATACACATTAGTTTACGTTGACTGGCAAAAAATAAAAATTGGGTGGGCTTTACTAGTGTGGCACCCCACTGGTCGGTGCGCCACTAAGGGGGTACTGCACCCAGACCAGCGTGTACGGTATCCCTGTGGCCAGTGAAAGGGGAGGTTGATATGTAGCTTTCACCCTGCATTCACACACTCTTAGCTTCAGGGGACCAATTGGTTCAACCTGTTACCTAGGTAACCGGTCCCAGGGGGAGGTTATAAGAGTGGTAGTGGAAGGCAGGAAGAAAGGAGAGTAGGAGAAGTCGAGAGAAGAGAAGAACGGAGTCCTAGAACGTCTGAGGAAAGAGCTGAGGACCCCCTGGGGGGGATGCACAGAAAGGGCACCGAAAAAGAGTGGTTACCCAGGCAGAAGGAGGAGACCGTACGGTTAACCGGTCTGGGGGAATCCTAGTCCACATCGGAGGAGAACCGGCTCCCGGAGTGGTACGGGCAAGTTCAACTCCGAGCCGCCAACACCAGTCGGACCCAGGAGAGTTTAGCCTCTGGGCCACCTGCAAAAATCACTAACTCTAAGAGCCAGTACCCGCGTAAAGCCACAGAGGTAGTGGTAATCCGGAGAGGGTTCTTACCCACGTTAAGCAAAGCAGGACAGGAACAAGGAGGCCAGCCTCGGTTTCAAGCCAGCCAGGCTTCACCACAACAGGACAGAGAAAGGACAGTTTAGGGATACGCTTGTAAGCCACATAGAGACTTCCCATTCATTGGTCACTACCCAGGCCAGCTACCTGTGACTGTGTGTGACTGTTAAACTGTTGTTGAACTGCGTTTACCAAGTGACCAGTAAATACCCGTGCAGAGCAAAGAAAGCTTCTCTTGTCTTTTTACGCTTAAATTACAGAGCTGCTACCACGTCAAGCAGCACAGCAGCAACTCTGCCCCGGGGATCCTGCACCACCTACAGGGAGCAAGACCAACTGGCTGCAATACCATAATCTCCGGAGGCCTGACAGCGGCGCTGGTGTTATTACCAGTTACTGCATGTGGTGTCATGAACAATTCAACCAATTTTATTTCAACACTTTTCAGTGACCATTAGGGCCACAGACTCTGGCATCAACCACCAGTGACAGCACCCCGAAACAACATCCAAGATCTGAGTACCCCTGTCTGGGTGAGTCACTAGCCAAGGTAAAACTAGGCAGCTGCGGGGTGGGGGATTATAGTTATTGGGTCCCCCTCCACGCTATAGAAAAACAGCTCGCAGCTGCCCCAGAGTTTGGTGCATTCATTAAAAGCGCCAAATCATGGCGCTTTTCCTGGCTCTTTCAGTTGCCTTAAATGCCGGTGGCAAACTGGGTAATAAAGGGGTTAAGGACAGCTGATGATTGACATCTTGTCAGTTAGGCCTGAATTGGGAATGTCAGGAGTCTTCTGATACCCGCCCATTACCAATCCAGTAAGTGAATAGTTAATAAACACACACCCCACCTTTATTAGAAATAAAACACACTGACTGCCCTCATTTACCCCTTTATTAAAAGTCCAACAACATACCCTCCGACGATAATCCACCACGAGGTCCCACATCTCTCAGCTCTGCCACATCGGAGGCCGTGGTGAAGAAGAAACATGCAGTCATGGTGACCTCCGAGCACAGAAGGGTGGCACAGAGAGCTGTGGCTGTGTGAGCGGCGAGTCACTGAGGTCACCCAAGGACAGGTATACTGTAGCAGTGTCTTACAGACAGAACAGAACCAAAGATAAAAACAAAATGACCAAATGACCTGTAGTAAGTGAATAAATAACATTAGGATATGTAAATACATGGGGTATTTAGTGGACACTGTTTTGATCAAAAAAGTCATTTGTGAATACTTGGAGCATTCAGAGAGGAAATATGTGAAGACTTGAGAACGAGATGATGGTAAACGTTGTACATTGCTGAGGGTCAATATATTGAGGTATTTTTTTTTAATTTTTATATATGGTACAAAGGCACCTCTGACCAATAGGGAAACACTGGCATCACACATTCTGTCGATTTTTAGCGTATGCTGTTCAGTGATTTTTTTTTTTTTTTTTTTTTTTTTTTTTTTTTTTTTTTTAGCATGCATCCATCACTCTTGTCTACAGAGTTTTTCCTTTGCATACAGGAGGTGAAATCTGCAGTAAAAGTGTTCAGTATTGACAGTCTAAGAATTTAAGACAGGTATATGTTGAAGCAAGTTTTTGCATACAACATTTGAATGGGGCTGGGTAAAATCTCATCCATTGTAAGATGCTGGCAGTGTATACATTAGGCCGGAGACAAACTGAGCGAGTTGGATGCGTGATACTCGCATGAGTCTCGCATGACTCACCCGACACGGACAACGTCTCTCTGAACAGGAGTGTGTCAGCCGCATAGCAACACACGCAGCTCCACGCTCCAGTCTAGAGAGACGGCAGCTGATCCGGGTGAGTCATGTGAGACTCATGCGAGTATCTTGCATGCATCTCGATTAGTTTGTCTCCGGCCTTAGGCAGTGGACCTTAACCTGTCTTGGCTGAAGGTGGGGTGGAGATGATGGAAGGGTGAACTTAAAGTGTCGCTGTCACCAAATTTGAATGTGAGAACCTAAAAAGCCAACGCCTATGCTGCATTTTAAGAAGATGGCTATTATGCCCTGACTGCCCCCTGTACACCTAATAAGCAAGTTTTAAAAACTTCCCTATATTATAATTACCTGTTTCTGGTCTGATGGGCTTGATTGCAGTTTGGTCTGACAACCACTTCTGAGTCAATCCGATGCAGGAACGATGTCAATGCGATATCGGGGATTGAATGAGCGTGCTATTCAATGCTCCGATATTAAATGGAGATTGGAGCCGGATCGTGCTGTGTGACAGCCCAACTACGATGTGAAGTTCAACGTCACCCATTCACTCCCATGTTAAATGGTCGTCCCTGGGTTGGGGGGCGTAGACATCGTACCGACGTTGGATTCCTAAATCGCAACGTGTAAACCTCCGATGCGATGCGAGAGAAATGTGCACTAAATGCGCACTCCCGCGCCATTGAATTGCGATATCGCAACGATATTGAAACGTGTAAACCCACCCTTAGTCACTGCCCGCAGTAGGGCAGAACACTGCGCAGGTGCAATCTGGAGAGGCCTCTGCGCAGGTGCATGATTTGGAAGTCACTGAAAAGAAGAGGCTGTCAGACAGCGAGGAGAAGCAAGACAGACCAAACTACAATCATGGCCAATTGGACCAGAAACAGGAAATTATAATACAGGGTGGGAAGTTGCTAAAACCTTTATGTATTATGTGTATAGGGGGAGTCAGGGCATAATAGCCACCTTATAATGCAGCATAGGCGCTGCTGAAGGTGGAGCTTTTAAATCTAGTGACAGGGTCACTTTAAATAGAATCTGTCAGCAGGTTTTTGCTATTTAATCTGAAGACAGCACTCCAAAATTCACATTAAAAAACCTCTTTTGGAACATGCTCTAAACCCCTCTGTAGAATATTATGACATCACTGTGACCCCTGGGAATCCTCCAGGTTTAGAGAACTGATTGGGCCCAATGTCCCTTCTGGGTTAATGTGTATGGTAACAGATTAGAGTGAGATGGAGTTGTGTTGGTGTTGTAGGATATATGACTACTGCATACAGGAGATCTAAGGGTGCCGTCACACGTGGTGACGCTCCAGCGATCCCGAAAATGATACGACCTGGTAGGGATCGCTGGAGCGTCATTACGAGGTCGCTGGTGTGATGTCAAACAGTCAGATCTCACCAGCGATGCAGCAACGATACAGCGGTCGTTGGGAACCTGTCACTCTTGGGTGTAGTATTGGGATCGTTGGTCGTTGTCCCTGTCAAACACAGCGATGCACCATGCTGCTCAGCGAAAAACCAAAAAATGGTCCAGAACGGTTTGTAACGATCAGCGATCTCACACCAGGGGCCTGATCGCTGCTACGTGTCACACATAGCGAGGTCGCTGTTGAGGTTGTTATTGCGTCACAAAACCTGTGACTCAGCAGGGATCTCGCTGATGGCCCTGTTACATCGCTGATACGTAACGGGTTTGGAGTCGTTCCAGCGACCTCGTTGCGTGTGACTGGCAAGTTGTAACGATAAGTCGCTGGATCGCTGATCACAGGTTTGAGAACATGTTCTCAAACCACACGATCAACGCTCAGCCAACCTTGTATATCGTTGTGTGTGACACCGCGATAACTATGTCGTGGACGAGTTCGCCCATTCACAGCAATGAGCAGGGATCATTCGTAGGTTGTGCGAACTATACCTGCTCACAACATCATTAGTGCATCATCCACAATATCTATACGTGTGACATCTCACAACGATGTCAAAACAATGTCTGCAACGACCACGCGCCCACAAGATCGTTGCCGACATTGTTCCAACGTCGTGCCGTGTGACGGGGGCTTTATTCCGGGTGTGGTGGATTTACTAGCCTCCTGCTGTCTTTGTGCCTTCAGAAAGGGAGTAGAGGGTTTGCCTGCCTTTCATGTTGACCTGTCCTGTATAGAGTGAATTCTCCCTATTTGCTGGCTGTGGTCGGGATGGATATTGTTTGCCCTGTTGTGGTCTTTAGTTATTTCACTTAATTGGATGAGGGTCATCTGAGTCACAGCACAAGTATTCGGTAGCATGGCGTTCACCCCTGCCAGGGTCTGCTTACTTATATAATCTGAGCATAGCCTGATTAGCGCTCTGTCATCATAGTTTTGAAATGGGTTACAGACCATGTGTTGCAACATGGCCTGGCAGAGTCGCTCCGGCGCTCCTCTACTGACGATGTTTGGTGTTTTGTACAAAATGTACTTCACTTATTCCCCGGAAGAATTATTCTGAAATGAAATGTGAGTGCCTCTGACTTTCATTTATTGAATTCTTTATGTAATGTGTTTAGTAATTCTAGGTTTGGCTCCATGATGGCTGGAGTGTGTGGTCCCCTCTACCGCGGCAGCATTGAGACAATTTAAAGTGAAGCTGTCAGCGGGTTTTTGCTATGTAAGCTGAGGACAGCATGCTGCAGGGGTTAAGTCAAAATGATTAAAATTATCCTGCCCTGCTGTGGGAACAAAGCATAAACAGCACAGCAGGAGGCGGCACAGAGAGGCAGAGGGGGAGGGAATGGCCCCTGTCAATAGAGCTGGCTCCTGCACCAGGGACTGCCCTCATGGCTTCTAACAGTGCGTTTTACAAAGGCTATATCTCGGGGTACACCGCACACAGACACATTGGGGACCCCTTCCCTGAATGCAGCAGACATCCTGCATTTAATTTGCCATGCAGCAGGGGGATGACAGGTCCTCTTTAATTGTCAATGCACAATCTGTATAAGGAGGCTGGTGTGGGTGGGACAGCTCTCTCAGCTCTGCTGTGTTCCTGAAAATAATTAGATTTTCTCAGAACAGTAACTTATCTGACACATTATTGGATTTAGGATTACTTTTTCTTACATTATGTTGCTGTTGGCTGAGGTAGCAAAAACCTGCTGTGGGATTTCCTTTAAAGGGAACCAACCACCAGGATTTAACCACCTGTATGTACATCAGTGCAGCAGGTGACTGACGTGTGCAGCGTGACATCACTATTTTTGTCTTTTTTTTTTATTCCTCCTCTGTAGTCTTGTCTTTCTGCTGTAAGCCGAACGCCCCCCCCCACTCCCCACCTGATGAGAGGGGGGGGAGAGGCTTACAGAAGAAAGACAAGCCCACAGGGGAGGAATGGAAAATAAATCTCCATCAGGATCGTAAGTGATGTCAGTCACTTAACCTGCAGCTAGTGGCTTCATCGGTCAGGTTACTGTATGTACAGGGCATCATTGAACCTGGGGGACTGCAGGAGTAGTGTAGCTTCAGAGGGGGGTAAGTTACACTACTTTGTTTTTAGAAAGTTTTGTTTACTCTGGACACTTTTTTTCCTTTTTCTTTGAAGTGGTGGAAATTAAAAATCAATCCCATTTCTTGTGTTGTATGTAGCGACTAGGGTATTTTAATCTTTATTTTCAATGGGAATAATGTTATCATGCGGCTCCTCTGGTGCTTTGATTTTTGGAGCGTGGTGACATCAGTAAGTGACCTGTCGTAATACACAATATCGGCTGGTTCTGGTGCCAATCTCTGTCTGTCATCAGAGCGATGATTGCGGTGCTCATGTCCGTCATTCTCCCAGTGATTATCAGGAACAGAAATAGCGCAGGCTGGACCACGCTGATAACGCCGAGCCTTCGTAATTATTACCTCTATAAACCGCGGTGCAGCTGGAGCTCCTGGTGACCAATAGTGACCCTGCCGGCTCCAAATAGAGAGAATATTTACCGGTTCTAACAATATATTTTACGTCCAGTTTTTCTGGAAATACTTGGTAACAAGTAAAGCGTTTATTGCAACATCCATAGGAGCAGTCATCTAGTGTTGTTGGGGGATGAAGACACAGGAGAGGTCATGCCATCATTGTGTTTTGTCTATGGGAATGTATTCTTCCCTATTTGTTTATATAGCACCTACTTATTCTTCTGTGCAGGCATGTTCTCAATGAGCTCACAAGATATGAACTGTGTGTGAAAGGAGGGATATGCTTGAAATGTAATACGACGTATTCAACAAGGTAAAGCATCATAAGACCATGTGGAAATGGGTAAAGTTCAGGATGTGATATGGCAGCAGTTCCTTACGCCTTAGGGCCACTTTACACACACCAACTTCTGTGTCCAACTTCTGAACAGATCTCTGGTTGCAGTGACACATTATTACATTTGTACACAGCCACAAAATGTAACAATGTGTCCATGATTTCACTGCAACCAGAGATCTGTTCAGAAGTTGGTGTGTGTAAAGCGGCCCTTAGGCTTTGTGCTCACGGTCCAGAGGAGCTGAATGTTGGACCCAACCCCTCCGGACCTGAGTGAAGCCGCGGGTGGCCGCAGAGAGACCGCAGCCGCCCTGTACTCACTGTGTGCAGCGGGTGCGGGGCGGATTCTCCCTGCAGTCACCCGATGAGAGCCGCTTCCAACTTTGCGGCATGAAATGAACATGCAGAGGAGGAGCGGAATGACTGCAACCCGCACCACAGTTAAAGAACGCTACGGTCGGGTTAAGCATAGTGAGGATGGGATTTCTTAAAATCCCATCCACTATGCTTCTACTGTACTATGCAGTGTTTTGGATGCAGCGGCAAGACGCTGCATCCAAAACACTGCGTATACTCATCGTGAGTATGCAGCCTAAGGTTATGTATGTGCGCATGCTGAGTATTTGGTTGCAGAAATGTTCTGCACCAAATCTGCATCTTCTGGTGGAAAACACCCCAAAATTGCAATGCATTTTTGGGTGATCTAGGGTGTGCGGGGGGATGGTCTCTTGGGTGTGCGAAGGGAGGAGTCTATGGTGCTAGATGAGAGTTTAGGGTGCGCAGACGCAACTGTTAGTCAGGAAACATTTCACAAAGCATGCATGTTTTTTTATTTTTTAATTTGCCAAATCCATATTTTTGATTGTACACCTAAACTGCAAGGTAAAAATAAGCAATGTATTGTAAGTACATTATTTTCTGCCTGCACCTACGCTTAAAGTGGTGATGCCGTCATAACCTGATTCATAGGTGTACAATGTGTCCATAACACCTCAGAACTCTCTGACTTTGCTGGATAAGCATATTGGCATGCACAATTGTGACATAAAGAAACGCACTGTGTGCACATGGCCAGACAGTGTGCATGGGGTCAATAGCCGGCACACATTCTAAGTGTTTTTGAAGACTTTTGGCTGCTTCATACAGTCGGAAAGAGAAGGCGTTCTGGCTGCTGCTTAGTCCTGGATAATTTTGCAGACCGTGATGAATTCGGGATTAAGGGTGTGAGGTGGCTTTAATGGAAGCAGGTGCTGGAGTAAGACCTTCTTGAGACAGGATGAAAGGGAGAGTGTTTTGTAGGACATGACGGGATTACCAGGAACTTGGCAGAGATCTCAGACGCACATGAACTCCTGTGGATTCAGGAAGGCAGGAGATGATCTGTTTTCCATTTAATATCATCTGGGTCTTTTTATTTTATCTTTTGGCTCCTAAGAAGCTCCTAAATAAAGCCTTTGTGCTCTTTGTATCCACACCTGATCTGCTCGTCCCCAGCCTGGACTAAGGCTGCGGTGATACAGGATATTCTGGGCACCTTGGATCAAAGGTCCAAACAGTCATCTCTGATTTTAATGGAGAGATATTGTCTCTAAATAATGACCTATCAGAAACATGCAAACATGACATTTATGAATAAATATTTTAATATGAAATTTGGCATCTCTCACATGTTGAACCCCCGCGGAGCTCCAGGTATCCGGTCAACGTCTGCCAATCTGTGATTGTCAGGATACTAAGTACGGTAATGCAGGCAGTACACACGTGTAAAGTCGGCCGCCGCTTTCAGCAACATTGTTTGATTATTTTTAAGTTAGTAATGGTAGAAGTAACATTTGTGGGCATGCTCGCTCCTGGGTACCCACCCATGTGAATATATTGGGGAGCACCCAAAGAGTAAGCATGATTCTCGCTCATTACATGATCGCATTGTTTGTGGCGGCAAAGAAACCCTAAAACATTATGGGCGTCACATGCTGAATGGAGACCGTACAATAGTATTAATGATCGTTCTGTTCCTGTCATTACTTGTCAGTACATGGTGCATATTTGAAGGGGTTGTGCCGCAGACAATTGGACATTTTAATAAATAGATATTGGAATGAAAATAAATTCCACAATTGGAGGTGTTAAAATATATATATATATATTCTTATAAATGTGCTCCAGTGTAATGTGTCCGACCATTCAGGTACAGGTCGGATATACTACAGCTCCTGGGCAGGGAAGGAAGTTAAAGGGTATACAGACATTACAGCATGGGATCACAGAATATAAGAGTATACAGACATTACAGCCGGAGATCACTGAATGCAAGAGTATACAGACATTACAGCCGGGGATCACAGAATATGAGTATACAGACATTACACCGGGGATCACAGAATATAAGAATATACAGACATTACAGCCGGGATCACTGAATGAGTATACAGACATTACAGCCAGGGATCACAGAATATAAGAGTATATACGGACATTACAGCTGGGGATCACAGCTGATTCTTAGTGATGTAAAACAAGTTTTTAAACAGGCAATTAAATGTTTTTCCATCACAGAAAGAATCAGCTGTGATCCCCAGCTGTAATATCTGTATACTCTTATATTCTGTGAACCCCGGCTGTAATGTCTGTATTCTCTTATATTGTGTGATCCCCAGCTGTAATGTCTGTATACTCTTGCATTCAGTGATCCCCGGCTGTAATGTCTGTATACTCATATTCTGTGATCCCTGGCTGTAATGTCTGTATACTCTTGCATTCAGTGATCCCCGGCTGTAATGTCTGTATACTCTTATATTCTGTGATCCCCGGCTACAATGTCTGTATACTCTTATATTCTGTGATCCCCGGCTGTAATGTCTGTATACACATATATAAGAATATCTTGGGATTGGAACATTTTAATTAAACACATCCAATTGTGGAAATTATTATTCTAAGATTTACTAATTAAAATGAACTTTGTTTGTTGCACCAACCTCTTTAAGGTGCAGTAATGGGGCAAAAGTGCACATCTAAACATACGGTACCTTATGTAGTGTAGGTGGCATTTCTAACCTTCGCCTGATAGTTTTTGTGGCATTTCTGCTACCATTAATGTCGGGATTCTGTTGAGTCATCCTTGCTTTATTGAAACGCTGCATACTTGGTTGATCGGAGCATTAATGCAGATAGGAAGAGCTGGGGCTGTTGTACAAATGAGTGCACAACCGGTGCCTATAAAATATGTATGACCAACTGTACTCTTAACAATTGACCTAAGCTGTGGAAGCGAGATCTTTTCTTTCTAGGGTCCTGATAACCTGACTATACTTTTGGAACTGACCCAACCCCTATTAGGCCTGTGTGGGCTATCAGTGTTGCATATGTCTAACAATGATCCAGTTATTTTTGGCTGGGGTGGGGGAGGAGGCTGGTGCACACCGTGTGACTGTAATGACTGCAAATGTGGTCTGTGATGATGGAAATGCAAAAATGTCTTTTACATGTGACTGTTGGAAAATAAGACATGAAGTGGATAAAGAGTGGTGCACATTGGACTCCATTCACATGACCATTTGGTATCCATAAAGAACTATCCAGTAGGGAGGAAAAAACAAGTGATGTAAAGAGGGGAGTCCGAGAGGGGAGTCCGACCTAAATCATCCCAGACAGATATCTGTCCAGCCTCTGTGTGAAGACTTCAGTTGAAGGAGAACTTGCCACCTATTCAGCGTTTCTGTCCGGATCTGCCAGATCCGGACAATAAACCTCATCTGCCTCCTAACGGCCACACTTGCGGTATACTTACGGCAAGCCCCATGCATGCTTTATGGGGCTTGTGGCAAGTGCGGTATTGCCATGATCCGATCAGCTGTTTTTTTTTTTTTTTGCGACCGCAAGTGCCAGATCACGGCAATACCACACTTGCTGCAAGCCCCATAGATACACTTGCGGCAAGCACCATGCATTATCGCAAGTGCGGCCGTTAGGTGGCAAATGCGGCAGATGTGGTTTTCTGTCTGGATCTGCCGGTTCCGGACAAAAACGCTGGTGTGAAGCACCCCAACATATTTCTTGCAGTTTAACTTTTCAGCCATTGAGTTGATGATGAAAAGACACTATTTCTGCACCAAAAATGCATCAAATCCACACCGTAAATTTGGTGCGTTTTCCTGCCACAGTGTGCTGATTTGGTGCAGAAATGTCTTCACCAAAATACTTGGCGTGGGCACATAGCCTTATTGTCACTGTGACTTATAAGTGTTCTAATGTGATCCACACTATATGTAAGTACCATATATGACAATGTAAGCACAAGGCTCTTTCTAGTTTCTTGACCGATCCTTGAGCTGGACTGAAGAGAGGAGCCGGTCTGTAAACATCGGCCGCCTCTGGCTATATGAGAAGCCTCTACTCCATGTGAACAAGGAGGCCTTTGTGCGCCTCATATTTGCTTATTGCCTATAAAATATAACCGGCCGAGACCCTGTGACACAAGTTCATTCTCTGGTAACGCACAAGTGCCCATAGCCGAGAAGACATCCCCAGCTTTGTTCTGAAGTTTTGCTGTTCTCTGAGATTTGCATGTGATATTTGAATACTCGTTACTACCACTCCTCGTGGAGATGATGAATCTACGGTATCCCTTCTGTATTGTTGTCTGGCCCGGGACCATTAGTTTCAAGCACGCACTTGAATTGTGAAGTGTGGTTTTTGTTTTGTTTTTTTTTATGCATTTTTTTTTTTAATGCGTTTTTCATACAATGCTGCAGTAATTTACATACGGTCATTTATTTCTGCACCAAATCTGCAAGGGAACCCAAAAGCATTATGTGCACAATGTGGTACCCCACAGCCCTGGGGCAGGTCACACAACACTTCAGGACTCTCATTGATTGAAAAATGCAAAAACAAAAAAAGTGCACAGGGCCTTCCTTAAAGGGGATGTCTGTCTTGGGTTGTGTTACAGGACGTGTTTCATCTGTTTTTGGTGCTGCTTTTTTTTTTTGTTTGTTTTTTTTGAAAACTGCGCAAAAAAACGAATCATTCACTGCGTCTGCAGCAAAGTGAATGGGATTTTCAATTTGCTACCCAAACGCTGCGTTTTTGACTGCTGTTAGTGATGCAAAAAGCGCATCCAGAAAATGAGCGTCAGTCATTGCTCCGGTTTTGTGCTGTGCTTTCATCACCACTATCATCCAATTACTCACCTCCCTGGCCAGGGGCTGGCTGGTAGATCTTGCCCTGGGGGGCAGTACACTTAACCCAGCCAGCGCCCAAGTGGGGGGGTGCTGTCGGAGCGTGGCCAAATGAGGGGGGTTGGGATGCTGTTGAAGCGTTGCCAAGTGGAGAGCGGGGGTGGGGGGGGGGGGTACTGTTGAAGCATGGCCAAATGAGAACCGGCGGGGATGCTGTTGAGGCGTGGACAAGAGGGAGAGTGCTGCTTCACTCACCAGCCCGCCCGCTACCCACCTGCTGCTTCCCGGGTCCCGCTGTGAGCTGCACGGCTGTTATCACTACAAGGGGCGGCCCTAAACTAGGACTCAACCACCAGCCTGGGGGGCAAATGCCTCCCTGCCACCTGGGCCAGTCCGCCCCTGTCCCTGGTGATCCCACGGTGATCTCCGGTGCAGGCTCCAGAAGGACCTGCGGGTAGTTGGGAACAGTACATCCAGGACCTGCCCATGTGACTCGGCCTGAGAGTCACATGGTGACAGGGCGTGTAAGTACTTGTGCTACTCAGAGACAGGTCCTGCTGATGCTTGGGAGGAAGACGTCACTGTGGGATCACCTAGGAGTCTGAAGGTACCGTCACACAGGGAGATATCGCCGGCGATGTTGCCGGCAACTGAGGGGCGTGGCCAGGTTGCGGCGACATCGCCGGAGAGTTGCCTCGTGTGACAGGGCGATAATCAGGCGAAAAATCGCCTGAGTAACATCGGCAGGTTTCCCAACAATGTTGGGAAACCTGGCGATGTTGCTCAGGCGATCATGCCTGATAGCCCTGTGTAACGCGGCAACCTGCAATGTTGCGGGCGATTCCGCCTATCTCCAACATTGCGAGTTATCGCTCGCTGGGTTGCTGGGCAACCCAGCGAGCGATAGCCGTGGCAACTAGCCGGCGACATCGCCGGTAAGTTGCTCAGTCTGACATCTTCCCGGCGATGTTGTCAGGGATGCGCGCTCCCGCGATCGCCGGCAACATCGCCGGCGATATCTCCCTGTGTGACGGTACCTTAATAGTGTGTGTCTTTGTCCCCCGAAAACAAAGCAAAAAAGCAACACAAATGAATGATGAGTTTGTGACACTTTTTTACAAAAAGAGGATCAGTTTATAATGCAGAAAATGCACCAAAAACGGATCAACAAAACAAGAAGCCCAAACGCTTTGTCTGAATAAAGCCCAACAGGTATCGCATGCAGCGTGTGCTCTATTCTAATGAATGGGACACATGCACAATACTTGCTGATTGTACACGTGTCTCTACAGGAGTGTGTGCTTCAAATATCCCCCCCGCTTCTGATGTAGATGTGAATCATGTTGTATAACCCTTTAAGGCACCTTTGTAGGGTTTTATTTTTAGTGCTGGAGTGGTGCTTTAACCCTAGGCCCCCCTGCCCTCGGTCTTATACTCACCCTCTGGTATTCTCATCCTTTTCCCATGCCCATTCATTTATAGTTGCTGTAGAATTGTATGCTTTTTTTTTTTTTTTCTTAATCTCTTTTTCACCTAAAGTCTTTTTCAGAAACCTCATAAAACTGTATATAAAAAGCCTCCGTTGTATTTTTAAGTGTGGAGTCCAAGGTTTTCTGCACTGAAAACAGCATTAAATTAAGCGTTGCATCATATCTGCATCAAATGAATAAAAAAGGGATAGCGCATAAATATCCGAATCACAGCAGATTCCTTTTGCATGCACTGATGAAGACACCTGCATTAATAAGCAGCACATGGGAACAATGGCGTAACTTGAAGCTCTTGGGGCCCGATGGGAAAGCTGCTATGTGGCCCCCAATTATTGCAAATCTTTAATAGACAATAGTCTTTTTATAGGCCCAAGAGACTTTTGGGGCCCCTAGGCTGCAAGGCCCAGGTGCGATTGCAACCCCTGCAGCTATTGTAGTGACACCCCCTGCATGGGAATGAGGCCTATAAGGCTGGTTTCACACTGCGGTCAGATCAGGTCAGATCAGGTCAGATCAGGTCAGGTTTTGTGTTTCAAAACCAGGAGTGACTCCAAAACCTAGAACAGGTGTCAATCTTTCAATTATAGTTTTTCTCTGCAAGTTCCTCTCCTGGTTCCTCTCCTGGTTTTGGCACACAAACCTGATCGAACCTGATCAGTGAAAAACCGCAGTGTGAAACCAGCCTAAGGCTACTTTCACATTACGATTTGAAGGGAGCCGATGCTGTCCGATATAAATCGGACAGCATCGGCTCCCTTCTGATGCCTGGAATCGGGTGCCAAATAGGCACCCGATTCCGGCATAAAATCGGCGCCGGGCTGCAAAAAAAATAAAAAATAAAAAAAATAAAGGTTATTCTCACCTCCCCCCGAGCCCCCGCCGTCTTCCGCCATCTTCTGCCATCTTCTTCTAGGCTCCCGGTGGCTCCCGCAGGCTGCCGGTGTCAGCAGAGGTGTACCTCTGCTGTACACAGGACCTGCGGTGATGTCACAGTCACGTGACTGCGGGTTCACCATGGTGAAGCCGCGGTCACGTGACTGTGACATCACCGCAGGTCCTGAACAGCAGAGGGAGCGCTCTGCTGACACCGGAGCCTGCGGGAGCCACCGGGAGCCTAGAAGAAGATGGCAGAAGATGGCGGAAGACGGCGGGGGCTCGGGGGAGGTGATAATAACCTTTATTTTTTTTTTTTTAACACTTGTGCTCCCAGTTAGGAGCAGTTTTACTGTACTGAGCATGCTCAGTACAGTAAAACGGGGTCCGAGGAGACATAGATGTTTCCTCGGACCCTTCTCCATAGGGCCCCATGTTATAGGGATCGGGTCAGATCGGATGTGCACTAAATGCCATCCGATTTGGTCCGATCCGAATCTGTCAGATTTTATTTTCGGTGCTAAAATCGGAGCAGGCTCCGATTTTAGCACCGATAATAAAATCGGACAGAATCGGATCGGACCAAATCGGATGGCATTTAGTGCACATCCGATTCGGTCCGATCCCCATAGGGATACATCGGGTCCGAAAATCGGTCCGATGCTGTCCGATTTTTTTCGGACAGCATCGGAAAGGCAAAAATCGTTATGTGAAAGCAGCCTAAGTCTTGTTTGTTTACACATCCAATTTCACTTCATTGTATGGATAAAATCAGGAGTGCAATGCTTTTATCTTCTGGGGTGAAAAGATCAAGTATTTTGTATTAATGTCAGATCTTGATGTCCTGCAGTCTACAGTGTGTAGCGGAGGTGAATGTTATTACCTGTCTCTCATAGATCCATTCACGTTCATTCCTCGCCCTCCAGTGTATCAATGGACTATTCATGGCTGCGAGATCTTAAGAATATACTGACGGATACTTGCCGTGCACTCATGTGTGATCTTCATAATAAAAGTGGAACTAGTTCTACAGGACCTGTCATGTGTCCAGTAATATGCACTATATGATCGCTGCTCTGTGCGCCTGTGATCGAAAAAACATAAAATGTCAGAAATCAATTATTTATTACTTTTATATTTTATAGCAATTACAACAATGCTGCAGTTGACAGTGGTATTTTTAAAATGGAAAGATGCATAAATGTTGTGTCAGAAGGTTTCATCACGGGAGTCCGGTCATGAGACCTCATTGACGGCTGAGATAAAAAGGGCAGAAGATCCTTTCTATCTTCTGGGCATCTGCAGCTAAGTTCTTCGTCTTTGGTGATCCTCCAAGATACCACCGGTGTACAGATCCATAGGAGTAAATTATTCTATACTTTAGCTAATCCAGCCTCTCCAAGGGTCAGCCAACAGTTGGAAAATAGAATTATTTTTACCAGTAATTCGGTCTCTAGGAACCTTCCACGACAGCAGCATCAGAGGTCGTTTCCCCACCCTAATAGGGGACCGGAAACACACACAGGTTAAATACCCCTCCCCTTCCTACAACCACCAGTGTTTTTCCGGACACACTAGCATAAGTAGTTACCATCTAATATTCAGGATCATCCAATAAGAAGATCAGATATGGAGGGAAGTTAATGCTGTCATGGAAGGTTCCTAGAAACCGAATTACCGGTATTTTGTCCAGTCACCTTCCACGACAGCAGAACGGAGGAATACCAACGAACTAATTATTTAGGGAGGGATAACAGCCTGCCGAATGTGAGGTCCCAATTAGTCTAGTCTGTAATGTCTGGTGAATGTATGGACTGAGGACTATGTGGCGGCTCTGCAGATCTGCTCGGTAGATTCATTTTGTCTATCGGCCCACAAAGCCGATACAGACCTGGTAGAGTGAGCCGTCAAGGGTTCAGGTGGTGATAAATTCTGGTTTGAGTATACCATGCAGATGGCTTTTTTAATCCAGTTGTTAATAGTGCCTTTAGCAGCTTTCTTACCCTTCTTACGGCCGGAGAGCTGGATAAATAAGTTCTGGTCAGTTCTCCAACCTTTCGCCTGTTGGAGGTAATAAAGGACAACTCTACGTACGTCCAGATTATGCAAGTTCTCCTCTTTAGCATTAGAAGGATTTGAATAAAACGAAGGCAGGATAATGTCTTAGTTTCTGTGGAAGTCGGTGACCACCTTAGGAAAGATAGAGGGGTCTAACCGAAATACAATACTATCTTCTAGAATTCTAAGGTAAGGTTCTCTAATAGAGAAGGCCTGAAGCTCCCCCACCCTTCTAGCTGAAGTCATCACAACCAAGAAGGCTGCTTTTTGAGAAAAGCATTTGTAAATTGGCAGAGGACAGGGTTCAAAAGGCGACTGTGTCAGTCCATTAAGCACTATGTGAAGATCCCAAGGAGGGACCCCGCTGTGGAGTCTGACTGACTCTAATGGCAGTCATAAATCGTTTAATCCAGCGATGACTGGCTTCATTCTGGTCAAAGAAAGAACGACGTGCAGATACTTGTACCTTGATGGTACTGGGTGTAAGGCCCAATTCCAGGCCACTCTGTAAGAAATCTAAAATATGCACAATTTGGATGAAATGGGTGTGGAGGATTTGGAGAGCACTATGATGAGAACTTCTTCCACACCTTGCTATAGATGGCTTTAGTCACGGTGATCTACTTTTTTTGTGTATATGACCTTGTCCGAGAGACTCCTGGTTTCAGAATTCTGGCCTCAGCAATCAGGCTGCTGGGCTCAATTTCTGAGGGTTTGGATGAACAATGGGGCCTTGATGGAGAAGGTTGCCTTCTAGAGTAGAGGAATTGGTCTTTCCTGAGCTAGTTCTATTAATGTGCTGTACCAGCTCCTCCCTGGCCAGAGGGGAGCCACCAGAATTGTGGTGACGCGATCTGTCCTGATTTCTTTTGTAGAGTTCTGGCAAGGACCGGAATCGTAGAAAAGCCATAGGTGAGATTGAACACCCACGAATGGGAAAGGCATCCACTCCAAGGACCTGCTCCTGGGTTTAGAGAGAAGAATTTCTCTACGTTTGCATTTAGTTGGGTTGCAAAAAGGTCTACATCCGGAAGGCCCACACCACTGCACACCAGTGTCATTAAAACGTCTTCTGTTGTTGAAGTGTTAATGACTCGCCCACCCCGGGGCCGTGGAGCATTTGGAACCGGGCTTTGGTGCTTCAGGGGGAGTCACAGGGGTCAAGACCTGATTTCCGTGACCCCGGGGGAGTCAGGTGTGGCTTTACTGGTTTTAGGGATTGTTGGATGGGGAATAAAGTTTATTGAAGTTAAGTTCCTGACGTCACCTACGGTTCTTGGTCAACAGGGACGGACACTGTGGGTCAGACCTCCGGGTTGTTGGTATGGCAGCCTGATGTTGTCGCTCCCCGTAGGTGGAGCAGTACCCTGGGGCAGATGTGTTAAATTGCGATGGATTTGCTATGCTGGTGTCACAGTGGGCCTCTGTCTCGTCTGCTGTTGCAGTCGGCAGCTCCGCAGGCGGGAGAATAAATCTGTCTCACACAGTGTTGGAATTCTGTACCCGGTTTACTCACTGAAGTTGCAACTGGTCACCAGTTGCTTATCTCTGCCAAGTTCCAGTCTGAGAAAGGGGTGAGAATGCGCAAAATAGGGTCTTATCCTTAGGAGACAGCTTTTGATGGTGTAACTTAGGAACTGCTCACCTGATAGGGTTGTGTAGCACACAACCGGCGCGATCGCTCAGAACAATACAGCTGCTGCCAGGACCGTACCTCCACAGGTCACTGTGGTCACGATAAGCTTCCAATAGGACAAAGTACCTCGTTGTCCGAGCTGCTGTGTTCGTATGATGTAAAAACCAGATACAGCAGTATGTCTGGGTATAGTAGTAGCTGTTTGTTTTCCGAAGCGTTTCGGAGTCATATCCCAAACTCCTTCCTCAGGGAACAATGTTCCCTGTGAGCGTCAGCCTCTCCGGCTCTGGCGGGGTCACTGTACCATCCTCCTCCTCTAACGCCCGGGTTAATAAATAACTGATGTTAGCTATAACAAAATAGAATTTGAATATGTCATATTAATGACCTGTAGGAAAATAGAAGCTGAGCTGTGATTGGTTGCTATTGGCAGCCTAATAAATCTCCAGCCAACAATAAACCCTCCCCCCTTCGTCACTCTTCTGCTCCTGGCCCAGAGTGTTGGGCCAAGGCTTTCGGGACTAATCCTGGTGCTAGTGGAGCTGTTGTCTCTGCTCGGGCGGTCACCTCACTCTCCTCTGGTAGCACATCCTCCACCAACCTCCCCAGCGGCACTAGAGTTGCTGATGCTGCCGTCCTTCTGGCTAGCTTTGCCAGCATATTGCTTTTCCAGGCTCTCAAAGCCCACATTTGAGCCCGCTGCAGCTGCTGGTTCAGGTCGTTCAGTGCAGCGTTCCAATATTCCGGGTTCGCCGGCAGCGACAGGCCTGCACTCCCCTCTGCTTCTTCGCACGCCTGCTCCTGGTTTCCCACCTGCCGAACCCACTGAATTACTAGATGCCATTGTGTCTTTTCTGCTCGCACTGCTCCCTTCTTCTTCCCGCTCTTTCGTCTGTTGAACTCACCCTTCCGATCGTCACTCCTCCTCCCAGGCGGAGTCGTCATTGCCTCGAGAAGGCCCTTTGGCTTTTTGCTGGCTCTTGGGGTGGGCCTGCTCTTTTGCACCCTGTGCGGGCCCAACCCATGATGAGAGTGACACCAGAAGTTGACTCGCCTACCCCGCAGCTGTGGGGCACTCGGAACCGCTTTGCTACTTCCGGGGGAGTCACAGGGGTCGAGACCAGGCTTCTGTCACACCGGGGGAGTCGGGGCTGGCTTTACTGGTTTTAGGGATTGTTGGATCGGGAATAAAGTATATTGAAGTTACGTTTGTGATGCCACCTACGGTTCTCGGTCAACAAAGATTGACACTGTGGTTCAGACCTTCGGGGTTGTTGGTATGGCAGCCTGATGTCGTTGCTTCCTGTAGGTGGAGCAGTACCCTGGGGCAGATGTGTTAAATTGCACCACGTTCAGGGCCGGTCCCCTGGTTCTCAACCAACCCCTTCGTCCGAATATCTTAGTCCTGGATCTGAGCGCCCAGGTTGTTTTCACTCCACCTGTGCTCCTGGGGTCTTCTCTGTTCCCCTGACGACTGCACACTTTTCCTTCCACTCACTTCTCCTTCTCACTACTTACTGCCACCCCCACCTGCTCTTCCCCTTCCCCTTTGACTGGGCCCTTCCCCTGAGTTCGCCCATGGTCCTCTGGGTCCTAGGGCGTGTTGGGCGTGTTTTTGGTGGGGGTCTGAGTTCACCATCCCGTTTCCTCAAGGACTGAGACACCACACCCGTTCATTGAGTGGAGTACCTCTTCATGGTGACCAGACCGGTGGGTGCCACATTAATATCATGGAAGATGCAGACTATTAGAATTTTCCATATCTGTAAACTTGGGTCCTGCAGCTAATAAGTGCAGCCCTGTTACTAATATTACATTTCTCCAATTATATATTCTGTAAAAGCAGATCTGAAGACTGTGAACAGTCACTTTTTCCGGGTGCTCAGTCCAGGAATGTCTTAGCATTTTGCAGCCAGTTGTGCGTCGTTCCTTGTTGTGTATTAAGTTCTTTTGCCACACGACTCTATAATCTGTCAGACACCACTGTGTGCAGCCTGGATGTCATGGCGTAGATGGCACAGGCAGCCCTGCCTGCTGACACTTTCCACGCTCAGTGCCACTACCAACGTTTCCGCCTCCATCGCTCTGTGATGATCCAATTCAGCAGCTGTGAGTGTCATGTGAGGAATGAATGGCTGCTCCAAGTTAACTGAGCACAAAGTGGAGAGAACACTTCACAAGAATAGCTCCGAGCGTGAAGGTCACCAGCAAGAATGAGCCTGGCTCCATAGGTTTGTGCATTTTATTTTCTATGTGGTTTATATTAGGCTGTTGTCAGAATAAAAGAAGTCCCAAACTTCTGCAGACTACCCTGTGTGCAGCCACTAGTCCTGGCAGAGAATGCTGCATGTTGTAGATCCATAAGCTGGAAACCAATGATGGCATGCACACTACTGAGCACAATGGTGTCAACGTGTGTCCATATAAATAGAGAAAAATGACTCCCATCACTGTGTAATGACAAAAATATTACAATGATTCACACCTTTCCTTCAGCAGACGCAGTGAGGTAATAGGATTTGGTTATTTATATATGGAAACTAGTCTATTCCTGCAGCAACGAGCATGGGGGTGTCTGCTGCTTTCTGCAATGGATTCGTTGTGTTGTCTTATATTTTTTATTTTTTATTTTTCTGTTTACCATCAAATAAATGGCAAATATTGATGGTGCTGGAAGTTCTTGTGGTGGTGCTGGTAGTGGTTGTTGGTGGTGGTGCTGGTAGTGGTTGTTGGTGGTGATTTTTGTGCTGGTGGTTGTTTTAAGATGTCTAAATATATCCCAATTGTTATAATGTAAATGTGTAACTTATTTTCACCAGCAAGATCCCTTATCTATCTGCTGGATTGATCGGTAGGAGTTTCAGCAGATGGGACCCGTACAGATTGTAAACCGGGGATAACCGTGCCCTTCTTACCAGTTGAACTGCAGTGCGCACGCGCAGTTGTCTCCCCAATCATTCTCTATGAGGCAAACTAGTACTGTGGAGCGGCCAGGAACGTACAATGTGACCCAGGTGTAATGGGAAACATGGTGCCTCGGTATTTTTGCTATCCTGAGGTCCAAGGTCAAAGAAGGCCACCCCACCTAGGTCAGTCCTATTTAAGATTTCCGTTGAGTCCCCACCTAAACCCTGATGTCACTTCCTCCCTACCTTAAGACCACTACTCCTAGATCACTGTTCGTCCTCCCCCTCTTTCTTCATCTGTAGTCACCACCTCCCTCCCAGTGTCATGTCAGTCTCCCCCTACACTTGGATTGAGGGTCTGGCTGGTACTTGAAGGTGGGCAGGGGAAGGGGGGAAAGTATACAGACATTACATCACGAGATCACAGCTGATTCTTTTTGAGAGGTAAAACGTTTCCCTGCCTGTTTGTAAAAAAAAAAAAAAAAAAACAGAAAAATGTTTTACCTCTTAAAAAGAATCTATGATCCTGTGCTGTAATGTTTGTATACTGTTTTGCATCCTCCTCGGCCAGGAGATGTGGTATGATTAGACCATGTCCCCGTGTGGTCAGACACATCCATTACACAGTGCATAGCAGGGACACATATAAGATTATCTCAGCACAGGAGATGTGGTATGATCAGACCATGTCCCTGTACGGTCAGACACCTCCATTACACAGTACATAGCAGGGACACATATATAAGATTATCTCAGCACAGGAGATGTGGTAAGATCAGACCATGTCTCTGTACAGTCAGACACCTTCATTACACAGTACATAGCAGGGACACATACCGTATATAAGATTCTCAGCACAGGAACATTTTTTTTAATTGCATCCTTTTGTGGAAATTATTATTTCAAGATGTATTGATTAAAATGAACTTTGTGTGAAAGCTCATCCTATCCATAAGCACTCCAGTCTAGTAATACAATGTATCCTTACTTTAGTAAGTTCTTGATGTGTTGTCAAATATCTCTTTAAACAACCAGAAGTGACCCCTCCGCTCACCGTCCCGTGACGTTTTGGGACGTGTCCCTGTTTGTATGGTTTTGTGCTATTGCGGGAAGTAATTCAGACTTTCCTGGATCCTTTTCCATGCGGCCTCCAGTGTGCTCAGAGGGGATGTGGATGTTTATCTCCGGTAGTCTCCACTCCGGGTCGGCCCGTGCTGTTCTGGGGATTTTCATTCTTAACAGGAAAGTTATTTTTCTACCTGTGTCTCGTACAATAGATTCCGCTGGGAAAGGTTTAATTTAGCCCTCAGCTGTTGTGACCCGCTGTTTACTCAGCTGCCGGGACGCAGGCGGCTCCTCTAAGTCCTGTCCATCTGTAGAAAGATTGGAAAGAGCAGAAGCTGATGATGGAGCTTCACGTGTGTAGGATAAATCCGCACGCTCTATACTTTACTATAGAAAGGACGCACAATAACAAGGATCGCTCTTGTTAGATTTAGGCCACGTGCACACGTTCAGTACTTGGTGAGTTTTTTACCTCAGGATTTGTAGACAAAACCAGGAGAGGAACAATGAGAGGAAAAGTCTAATAGAAACACGTCACCACTTCTGGATTTATCACCCACTGCTGGTTTTGGTTACAAATACTGAGGTAAAAAAAACTCATCAAATACTCAATGTGTGCACGTGGACAAAGGGTACCTTTACACACGGCTACATTTGTAGCTTGTCACCAGGTAACTTACTGGTTGCAGTGAAATCATGGATACATGGTTCTATCTTGTTGCTGTGTATAAATGGAATCCTGTATCCATGATTTCACTGCAACCAGTAAGTTACCTGGTGACAAGCTACAAATGTAGCCATGTGTAAAGGTACCCTTAGTCTACGGGATCAGTGTTTATATTCTCACTTTGGTTAAATGTTCACTATACATTCAAACAACTGCATAGAGATAATCACTAAATCGCCTTATTTAAACATTATGGTGTTACCCTAGAACAGTGATGGCGAACTCCAGGCCTCGAGTGCCGCACACAGTGCAGGTTTTCAGGATTTCCTTAGAGTTTGACAGTTGGTAATTTGATTGCCAACTGTCAAATGCAATGGAAATCCTGAAAACCTGGACTGTGTGTGGCACTCGAGGCCTGGAGTTCGCCATCACTGCCCTAGAAAATTTGCTAAAATATGGCGGCGGCCAAGATGTGTCTTAGGCGGCCGTCACACGCTACGATATCTTGAAAGATATCGCTTGAACGCGCCTGATTAAAAATCACGTGAACGATGTCTCTGCGTGTGACGGCAAGATACGACGAGCGAGAAGTGTTCAAATCGCAAAATCGAGATCTGAGCTCCGGACCTCACATCTTGCGATGAACGATTTTACAAACAGCTTCATCGTGGTGTATGACACCACGATGAACGATCTCCCAGCGGCAGAGCCTATGCTGGGAGATGGTAACTATGGTACACGTCGGGTTACTAAGCGACGCGCGGCGCCTAGTAACCCGATGTGTACCATAGTTACCAGCGATCTCGCTGGTCCACATCGCTGGTGAGTCTGCCTGTGTGACATCTCACCAGCGATGTGAGCGATATTGTAAGCGATCGCACGTGCACGTGATCGCTTACAATATCACAAGAGATATCTTAGCGTGTGACGGCCGCCTAAGATGTTTAAAGGGAATCTGTCAGCGGGTTTTAATATCCTCATCTTACAGCAACTTAATGTAGGCAAAGAAACCCTGGATCCATTGATGTATTGCATAGATTACTGTTTGAAGCCGTTTGGACATAAAACATTTAGATATATCCATATAGATGAGTTGGGAGAGCTGCTCCCCCCCCCCCCCCCCTTCCTGCTCACACTAGGCTCTCTGTAGACTCGAGATTTAAACCCCGCTGTCAATGCACAATCACAGCAGGGGGTGTGGTGGACAGGCATGCACTTGGCAAAGTAGTCCAGTAATGGTAATCACCAGGTAATAAAGCCTTTAGTTTAGGTAAACAACACAGAGATTGATAAGAGGTGCACAGTGTGTGTGTGTGTGTTTGTTTGTTTTTTTTTTTTGTTTTTTCTTTCTTTTTTTTTTTTTTTTTTTTTTAACCCTTAAAGCATCTGAACTCCGTTTACATAGCAAAAACCTGCAAACAGATTACCTTTAACTGCCTATGAACTCACAATTGGCAAGACGGGATATGGGGGCAGATCGTCCTGTCTACTTTTCTGTCAAGCAGCATAAGGGCCGCTTTACACACACCAACTTCTGTGTCCAACGTCTGAACAGATCTCTGGTTGCAATGAAATCATGGACACATTGCTCCATTTTGTGGCTGTGTACAAAATGGAGCAATGTGTCCATGATTTCATTGCAACCAGAGATCTGTTCAGAAGTTGGACACAGAAGTTGGTGTGTGTAAAGCGGCCCTAAGAGTCAGGAAAACAAGTGACTAATTATAGGAGCAAAACATAGTGAGGAGTGAGGGAAAGCAAGTATCGGCTCCTATAGTGCTGGCAGAATGCTGATAAAGATAACGGTCTGCTCAAAGGGAGTGCATGGCAAAATGCGCTGCATGAGAGTTGGGGCGAATCCTGGATATAATAGACCAGTAATTGCACCAAAGAAAAATGATTACAGTGTGTTGTTTTTTTTTTTTTTTTATATATATTTGTAGGGAATGATTGCATGAAAAAAAGCAACCTTTTATATAGGCAATCTGTTCTCTGGACATATACCATACATGCAATTTCCAAAACTGACAGCCACAATGGTCGTCTATACTATCGCTCCTATCACCTGATCGTCCACAAGACTATGCTGGATCCTTTCAGACCATTCAACAAAGATTTAGCAGAAGAGAATCCGTTTTGAATTAGATTTTCTGAATTCTCATTCTGGTCAAACTCCTGTATTTGTATATTGATATTTAGCAGGAAACCCTGCGGTGATGGTGGTCCCTCCTGCAACTGTGATGAGTTATTTGTGAATTCCCCAGTTTATTCACATCCATCCACTTTACTACACACATGACTTGTCACATGTAGGGTGGAGGCCTGTATTTGTATGTGTGATGTAGAGTTGACTGGGGAAGGATGTGAGCGGTGTGTAGTAACACCTGATGACGTTGGTCTTGCAGCAATGCCCGACTGTCAGGGTGGTGGAATCAGCGGCTGATGTTGATCTTGTTCCTGGATTACACTCATTGCTCTTGTGCATGTTGGTGTTCGGAGAACTGACCCTGCTGTAAACACTCCTAGACTATCAGAAATATACACTTAGGCTGGCTTCACACTAGTGTTTGGTCTGCATGCGTCCGGCATGCTAACAAATGCAGTGCAGAACACGGTCAATACTGATGTGGACGCAGTGGTGATTCTCCGCATGCGTTCACATAGCATGTGACTGTAAATGTTCCTGGCCACCCAATCAGCAGTCTGGCCTCAGGGAGATCAGCGACGGCGTGAGAACTAAAGATGGGAGAGAGAGACTCTTCGGAGGTGTCTGTCATCCCGCAGCGTTCACCTGCGTTGTCATGCAGATGACACTGAGGATCCATTGACCCCCCCCCACCCCTGATTCATTTTTTGTGCGTATGAAGCTCTCAGAGGAAATCCTTTTAGGGTGTGTGCTCACGGTCAGTATATGCGTCCAAAACTCTGCGTAGTACAGTATAAGCATAGTGGATGGGATTTCAAGAAATAAGCATAGACTTAACCCGACCGCTGTGTGTTTGGAGCTGCGTGCGGATTCCCGGAGTCCGCTCCACCGCAGCATGTTTATTTCATGCTTCGGAGTCTGGAAGCGGCTGCCATTAGGTGGCTGCAGGGAGAAGCCGCCCCGCACCCACCACACACGGTGAGTACAGGGCGGCTGCGGTCTCCCTGCGGCCACCCGCGGCTTCCCTCAGGTCCGGAGGAGCTGCGTCCAACATGCAGCTCCTCTGGACCGTGAGCACATACCCTTACTAGAAAAGTCAATGAGAACTGTGAAGTGTTGTGCACACATTCAGGATTTTTTCCTTGCAGATTTTAGTGCAGAAAAAATTTGCAGCATCTTAATTCTTTCTGCATTTTTGCCTACGTTTTTCTCATTGACTTAATATAAGAAAAGAGAAAAAAAGCTGCAAAAACGCTCAACTGTGCAAATTGTGGGACACATGGTGGACACTTTCCCTCCGGGATCCACCAGAAGCCATATTCTGGATATATTCCGCAGGCCTTGAAGCTGTTGGTGGACCTGTCTGCTCCCATGAAAGGCTGTTTTAGTAGTTACTGATAGTCTTCATGAATAGTGATGAGCGAGCACTGCCATGTTCGGGGGGCTCTGTACATGTCACGACCATTTTGACACTGATGTGCTCAATTCGTTTACAGTATGATGGAAGATGATGGAGAACGCGAGCACTTTTTTTTTTTTTTTAGAAAAATGCTTGAAGTTCCCCATTGACTTCCATTATAGGTTATGGTCATAGGTGGCACTGGAGTTTGTCTACTTCAGAGGTCCCGACTCGAGTCCTTAAGGGCCACCAATAGTGCAAGTGTTCATGATTTCCTTAGTATTGCACAGGGATGGAATCGTCACCAGTGCAGGTGATTCAACTCGTTCAAACACCAACGACTAAGGGGTTCCCCCCGAAATGCGTCTGGCCGGTCAGTCCCCTGCGAGGGACGTTGTGATGATTTTAATCTTTTTACACCAATAAAGGACTGAAAATTTGAGACGTGGCTCCAAGAAATCTCATTCTTATTACGGTACTTAATTGGTGGAAGCTGAACCGCCTTGCTTGGTAGCCTGGGGTGCGGTGAGCTATTCTGGTGGAAGCAGCTAGATCCCTCTCCCCTTACCAATCCTATGGTATGCTAAACAATGTGGCACTATCCAATCACTGTGGGCAATGCCAGACGAAAAAGGGACACTCCCCTTTGCTACAAGTGTGGTCACACCCAGTTGTTCATACATTTTTGGGAGGCATAAAAGTAGAACCCAAGGTTTGAGAGCGGACGCCCCAGAATTATTCCTTTCAAGTATTTACGGTACTCAGACGTGTCTGAAGTTGTGCTGGGTGCTTTTTAATAAAACTGTCACGAGATGTGTATTTGCCTCAGGTATAATTATACTGATTATTTCTATCAGTGATGGAACGAAAGGCTAATTATTGTGTAACCCGTAAAGGAGTAATCTCCAGCGGTCAGCCTTAATGACCATCGGTAATTGCAATCATCTACGTCAGTTTACATAGTCGACTGGGGCGACTGTAGGGCTGGTGGAACTAATGAGACTCCTGGTCCTGGATCACTGGAAATTCTCCTATAATTCCGCAGTGATTACATATCACATGGCGTGTGCTGGATCCCCCATGTCCGGGCTGATTTCTGCACCACGTGCCATCACGTCTCGTCCTGTTCGGAGACTCCTTGTTTATTGTGGGATTCAGAGGTTAGACTCCTCGTGCTTTGGAAAGAGAAGCCAGCAGTGAAGTATGTGCCTGGTCTGCAGCCACTTGTTGGTGGTTGTGTAGATGAAGGGCTGAACAGCTGCTCCGCATGCGCCGGGATCTCGTGCTCGGCGTCTGCCATTGTGCTGGGTATAAACATGTAGCAAAAAATTGGATAAAATAGCAGCTTGTTGATGCGAGGTCCAGCGTGTGCCAGCTGTCCTTTTCTTCGTTGTGCCGGGCCGGCCAGCTGCTCCATCCGGGCACGTGTGGTGTACGTCGTTCATGTGCTCTGTCTGTAGACTGGTAGCAGGCGAGATGTCTTATAGGAGTGTACAGGTTTCATCCCGGCCTTTTGCAGACCTCGTACATTCCACAAAGTCAATAATCTCCATCTCCATACACCTGTCACATTAAAGAGCATGGGGACACCTATGGCTTCTTATTACAGACCAATCTGCTGTATTATTCTGCCACTGTCTGGCTTTATCACACCACATTAGGCCTCAGTCACACATCCATGTGGTATCCATATTACGGATACAAAAAGTACCAATTATAACCTATGGTGCTACTCCTATTCACATGTGCGGCTTTCTACATGGAGAGACTGTGCCAAATTGTCATTTTTGTTGTGTTGGATGACAAGGGCCAACACAAGTCTATAGCCCATGAAAACACGTACAGCACCCGGATGACATCTGTGTGCCTTAAGTGACACGCCAACCAGGGCGGTGGGGTACTCTCAACCGGCTGGGTCGGCCCTTTTCTGGGGAAGTCACGGGGCTGTGACCCGCATTCCCTTACCCTGGCGGTGTCGTTAAATGAGGAAATGGTTTATATGAGATTATGTGACGCCACCTGTGGTATTCTGCTATATAGGGCCGACACTGCAATTTAGGACCACTGGGGCATTTGATGACGCAGCAAAGATGACACAGCTCCCCACAGGTGGAGCAGGACCCCAGGGAAGATTATAGTCAAACAGGGCTGTGGTGATCGTTGGGGAGCAGGGTGAAAGAACCAGAGGACACAGGGTTATAGTTTCCATTACCTTCACTTGGTAGTTGCAGATGAAGTCCGGGGCATTTATTACAGACTAGATGTGGGCCTGATGCTATCGCATCGGGAGGGCAGTGACATCACGATGGGGGCAGCTCTGTGGTGCTAGGGGTGGGCAGCTGTGTCTCCCAATGTATGTAAGTAAATGTATTTTTAAGTTAAAAACCTGTTTCTGCGGGGAGGTGTGTGGTGTGTGTGTGGGGGGGGGGGGGGTTGTGTTTAATAATGTCAACTGGCAATCTTATTTAATTTCCTGGTGAAAAAAGGTGTAGGGTTTCAGTGTATTTTGCCTTGCCAGCGCAGGTTAACCAAGCAGCTACTGGCTGCCAACCCCCGCTGCATGTTGTTACTTCGCTGGCAATGAAAAATACAGGGAATTCTTTGTTAATTTTTTTATTTTTGGCTAGTGCTCCAGTGGCGAGTAAGGATCTGGGGGGGGTGCTAGCGCTCCAGAGGCAAGTGAGGGGCGGTGTGGCCGACTTGCGACTTGGTGTTGGCGCAACAGAGGCCTGCATCACTCACCGGCCGGCTGCCTACTGCCGCTGCTCCAAACAGCTGCGTCCCGGGTCCCGCAGTCAGTGAAGTGTGGGGGTGGCCCTAAACTAGGACTAAACCAGTCCGCCCCTGATGAGCCTCATCCCATGTCTAAGGATAAGAAGCCAAACCAGAATCTCCTGTTTAGAGCTGTTTACCCCTCATCAGTGTGGAGCAGGAGGTCTGATTTTGGTTAGCAAAGAGGCCTCTAAAATGGAGTTTAAGGACTCATTCACAAGTATGCGAGTATCTTGCACGAATCTCGCATTACTCACCTGGTCTGGCCACCAGCTCTCTGGACGGGAGCATGTAGCTTTATAGGAACACTATCGGCTCCACGCTCATCTTCTGGGAGGTAGAAGCCTGGTTGGGTGACTCATGTGGGATGTATACAAGATACTAGCATGCAGGCTCGCATAAGTGTGTCTCTGTCCTTCTGCTTCTGGTTTTAGAACACAAACACTGATACAAAAATTCTGACAAGAATGAGGCTTTAGGAGGAACTACCTCCTTGTGGAGAGTGTAGAGCCAGTGTAAGGAGACTTATATGCCATGCAATACTTCACTGGGAATGATAAACCAATAGCCTCTATTTGGCATCATGGGCATGCCCCCCTTTGACCTGCTGGCTGATCTCTCGCATAACCAAATTGGACTTCCTGCTTTGCATGATTAGGGACAAACACTCCAAGACATGTTTGCAAATTTAAGTTTTTAGTTTTGTCTTTTTAATCCAAGTTGTCACCTTGGTTTGTGCAAGTCGATATTGACTGTTAAGATTACAATGGCCAATAGGTGGTGCTAGAGATCCTGTCCTCTTCCTCTGTGAAGAGGATATTTGCATACTTATAAGGCCTTGGAATGCTCCTCTAGGAACATGAATTTCCTTACACCAGATTGGCACTCTCCAGAAGGAGAAACATTCTCCTTATAGACATGATATGCATTTTTTTTTTAATTGTTGAAGGATTAATACAAAATGCATATCAGTAAAAACATATAAACTTTCCATTTTTTTAAAGTTATTTTTATTGCTGAAATGGAAATATCTTAACATGTTACATTTTTAATTAATTTTTTTTCTACTGTGGAAAAAATTGCCACAAGGATTTTGGAAAATTGTACTAGACAAAAAATGTCAAACTTAATGCATGTATGAAATGATTGAGCGGACTATTTAGCTAATAAAAAGCCAAGAAGCCAGCGCTGCTTATGGTCACAATGCAGTACACAAAGTGCACATGCTCATATTAATGCTAACTGTACATTAAAAATGAGATATTTGGCAAACAATTGAAAAATTCTTTCAGACACCCCTCCACTTCACGGCAATCTGATAGGGCAGAGCTACTCTACGTTTTTATATATATCTTGTGCCATAACTGCCTCCTGAATATATTAAAAGCCGTTCCATATTGATACAACACGTACCTAAAACCTTTTTGAACCGCTCCCATGGAGCCAAAAGGGCAAGTGCAAATAAAGGTTGACTAGGCCTGGACATGTGCAACAAATGCTACAGACATCCGGACATGATCAGATCTGACCCCCACACTGCCAGACCAGCAGACCATGAATGAGGGCGGAGCAGGCCCAGATAAATGTGCATGCAATCAAGTAGAGCCTATGGGAAGGGTTGGGCGGCTGTGTGTGTACAGCGGCCTAGGTCAATTACAATAAAGACAAAGAATGGCATACAAAATCAAGCACGCACGGCAAAACGTGGGGGCCAACCACAAAGTAATTATAGATACTTTCAGGGAAACCATTGGACTGTACTTGGATGAGTATTTTCTCGGGTGGACACCGTGGAGAAGACTTTTAAGACTTTTGGAGAATTATTATTTTCTTATTCTCCATTTTCAACTCCTCCAAGAGAAGTGGTTTACACTATGCGCACTGATGAGTGTCATCTGCATAATTTGCCCCATTTTCTTGGATGAGAGAATGTCTTACCCCAACCTTAAAGTGAGGTCAAACATGCACTTGATTTTTACAAGCGAACCGCAAATCCGAGTTCTCATTGAGATACTGCCACAGGGTGCGAGGACAATGGCTGTGCAGACAAGGCTCGGCTCCCGATGGCTGCATGTGACAATTGACCATTGTATTGAGCAAAGTTTCGTCGATTTGTGTACAGCTGATCCACTTTCTCACACTACACTTGGTTAATTTTACAGAGGAACCGGTGTTTGAACCACAAAAAGTAAGGCTGCTTTCACATCACGATTTTCGGTCATCCGATTGTATCCGTTTCAAAACGGATACAATCGGATCTGAAATCGGACCCCATGTTCCCCTATGGGAATCGGATGGGATCAGATGTGCCACTATTGGCATCCGATTTTGGCACCATCCGATCCCATCCGATTTAATTACGGGCACAAAATCGTAGCCTGCTACGATTTTGTGTCCGTGACTCACATCGGACAGTCTCGGATCACAGCTGATCCGAGGCTGTTCCGAGGGCCCACAGAATGGGAGCCTATGGACATCGGATCCGAGTTCACCTCGGATACGATGTCGGCTCCTTACTCCCTGTCTTTCCCTGCTTCTGCTCCTCCATCTTCTTCCCTCTCCTATTCTATATGCTGTGCCCCCGCTATTCTATCTGTGTCCCCCTCTTCTCTATCCTCCTATATCCCTATCCTGTCCCCTGTCCTCTTCCCTGTGTGTAAAAAAAATAAAAAAACTCCTCCGGGAGTATACATCACCTCTCACCGGCTCCAACGCTGCAGCACCATCAGGGCAGAAGAGCCTGTGATGATGTAAGAGACCCTGTCAGCTGACAGGTCATGTGACCGGATCTGTCACATCATCACAGGTCCTTCAGTCCTGATGGTGCTGCAGCGTTGGAGCCGGTGAGAGGTGATGTATACTCCCGGAGGAGTTTTTTTTTTTTTTTTTACACACAGGGGAGAGGACAGGGGAGAGGACGACACAGAATAGAATAGCGGGGGCACAGCATATAGAATAGGAGAGGGAAGAAGATGGAGGAGGCAGGAGTAGGGAGAGACAGGGGACCGCAGGAGCCACACGGATCCTGCAGGTCGGATGGCTATTTGCCATCCGATTGCAGGGATCCATGTGGATCCGTGCCTGTCCGTGGGATTCTCCACGCACAGGCACAAAATCGTAGTGTGAAACCACCCTAAGTGATTGGTAGACATTTGATCAACAACCGCTTATTTTTCGGCCACGTCAGCCACGGCTCGAGGCTCCATTTAGATTCAAAATTTATGGTACGCGTTATCTTGTGAATAAGCAATTTGGTGGACGCTTCCAATTTTTTTTTTTTTCTTACTATCAATAAACCATTAGCTTTGAGTTTTTATACTTAACCATGGTAGAGAACTGGTGGCCTCTACTCCTCTATTACAGCACTTTCTCAGTGGGCTGGCGATGGTAAGGTACATCTTACACTCCCCTTTTTTTTTTTTTTTTTTTCCTTACTCCAAATCAATCATATGTTGCCCATGTGGAATAGGAATTTAATCTTAAAGAGGACCTGTTGCCCCCCCCCCCCCAACTCCCCCTGGTGCTATGCTAACTGAATCCAGCATGTCTGCTGCATTCAGGGAAGGGGTCCCCCATGTCTCTAGCCCCCCTGTAAGCTGTTAAAAAGACTTTAGAAAGTGTACAGATAAGGAGTCCAGAGGGACTTACTCAGTATGGAGTCATCACTGCTCCCTGGTGTCCTTTCCGCCTCCTTCCTCTCTGTGCCACCTCCAGCCTGCTCTGTTCCACCTCCTGGCTCTGTGTGTCTCCCCTCATCGTCTGAAGTGGCGCAGAGCAGGCAGGTCCCTGCAGCTGAAATGCCTCCTGCCGGTGACGTCCGCGCCGGAGCCCGCCCCGCTGTATGAATACAGTATAATCTGAAGCAGGGCAGGACCGGTGCTGACGTCACGGCAGGAGGTAGTTCAGCTGCTGGGACCTGCCTGCTCTGCGCCCGCGTTATTTAAGATGATGAGGGGAGACACACAGAGCCAGGAGGCAGCATGGAGGGGGCTGGAGGCGGCACGGAGAGGGCTGGAGGTGGGGAGGACACCGGAGAACAGCGATGACTCCATACTGAGTAAGTCCCTCTGACCTCCATATCTGTACACTTCATAAAATCTTTTTAACAGCTTGCAGGGGGGCTAGAGACATGGGGGACCCCTTCCCTGAATATAGCAGACATGCTGTATTCAGTGCTGCATACAGTTGGCATAACACCAGGGGGTGACAGATCCTCTTTAAAGGGAACCTGTCACCCCAAATCACCTTCCTAACCAAATAATACCTGTCCCTGCAGCCTTACAATACTTTCTAACACATTCCTGTCTGACCTATTTTACTAATAAATGAGTACAATAAAGTAGTTTTGAAACTCTCTAAATCCGTGACAGCGGGGCGTTCCTCCAGGCGTTTGTGACGGGTAGGCGGGTCCCTTGTGCCGCGCTATCCCCGCCTCACCGCTCTAGTACGCCCTAATGGGAATCATTACACACTGCAGGCCTCGGGCACGATTTAAATATCGCACCCGCAACGTCACCGCTGCGACGCGGTCATGTGACGCCGGTACGCGTCACTTCCAGTCGCAGGTCTCACACAGGCAGACTTCGCGCATGCGCAGATTGCATGCTGAAGTTTGCCTGTGTGCGACCGGAAGTGACGCGATCCCGGCGTCATATGACCGCGTCGCAGTGGTGACGTTGCGGGCGCGAGAATATAATCGTGCCCGCGCTATACAGTGTGTAATGACACCCATTAGGGCATAATAGAGCGGCGAGGCAGGGGTAGCGCGACACAGGGGACCCGCCTACCCGTCACAAATGCCTGGAGGAACGCCCCGCTGTCACGGATTTCGTAAGTTTCAAAACTACTTTATTGTACTTATATATTAGTAAAATAGGTCAGAGAGGGATGTGTTAGAAAGTATTGTAAGGCTGCAGGGACAAGTATTAATAGGGTAGGAAGGTGATTTGGGGTGACAGGTTCCCTTTAAAGGGAACAGCGCACCCTGCTGACGATAATGGGGTCCACTGCAGATGTGAATACATGGACTTAAAGGGAATGTGAAACCAGAAAATTACTTTTTGCTTAAAGGGATCCTGTCACCTCCAGAACGCCTCCTAAGCTATCAAAACATGTCCCTGCAGCATCCTATCACTAATCTCACACTCCTTTTGTCTCCTAAAAGCATCCTGTGAAAGTGGATAAAACGTTTTAATACTTACTCATTAGTGATTATAATTAGCAGGGGCCATATTCTTTAGTCACCAGGGCATGTTGTTTTGCAGCCTCGAGGATCCACCCTCTCTCTGTGTGTGCTGCTGTGATGTGGAGCTGAAGGCAGGACTAATGATTTGCATTCTGTGAGTGACATAGAGGGGGGAGGGCAAAAGCCTGCACAAGCAGAGCACACAGACAGAGAGAGGGTGGATCCTGGAGCCTGCAAAACACACCCTGGGGACTAAAGAATATAGCCCCTGCTAATTATAATCCCTAATGATTAAGTATTAAAACGTTTTTATGCACTTTCACAGGATGCTTTTAGGAGACAAAGGAAGTGTGAGATTAGTGATAGGATGCTGCAGGGACATGTTTTGGTAGTTTAGGAGGCGTTCTGGAGGTGACAGGATCACTTTAAATGTAGGTTTTGTGTTGCATTTTTTTTTTCTTTTTTGTGTTCTCATCATGATTTTCATTAATACTTACTACTGTTTGGTCACTGAAGTTATTTTCAATTTCTTGTCTTTTTCCAGAAGAGTTTTCAGCAGACTCCTTATCAGAGGCAGGATTATAGGGGAGGTGCCATCTCTATACACAGCCTATACTAAGCACAGTAGGCAATGTACGGCTGACCTTGCTCCTCCTCCCTTCATAATGATATTTGCACACACTCATTAGATGCCTAAAAACAATGGGGTCAGTCTATTCATTGCTGATATGTACATGTAGCTTTCCTAAAATAGCAATTTAGAGTAAAGAGAACAAAAATCCCTTTTGGCCAGTGTAAAAATTGTAAGATTTCTATTTATTTTCAGTAAAAAATTGGTATGGGAAACAAGAAAACATTGCTGCCATAGTTATGACATACAGTAAACACAAACCTGGTTTGAGCAATAGGTCACTTACTGATGTCAGGAGCACAATGGCTCCTTGTGTGTAATATTAAGCTGTGACCCAGGAGAGAGGACAGTGTGGGGTGTCAGCAGTGCTGTGTCTGCAGGTCTCCTGCTCATTGAGCCTCTATTCTTTATCTGTTGGGCAGTTTGTCTTCCTGACTTGTGTGTATTTGTCCTAATCCTCCAGTCAAGTTCTTCATTGTCTGATCAACCACAGAAAACACTGAGGACAGTTCAGTTCCTTCTTGTTCTGTGTTCAGGATCACAAAGCGACGGTTCATGTTTCTTCATTTACCAGATATCGCACCGTAAGCCGGCACTGCTCGGTAAGGCTGGCTTCACACTTGCATTTGAGAGCGCAGCGTGCCGAATGCAGCCAAATGCTTGTGCACATGCGTTCCTATGTTTGGCTGCATTCGGTTGCGTTTGCGTTTGGATTGGATGTACACAATTTGTGCACCCTCCGAGCGCAGCATGCTGCATTTTTTGTGCGGGCGCTTGTTTTATCTGCAAGCTCACAAACCATGCATTGAAGTCAATGGATTCGCAGTGTCCTTCGCATGACAGCGCAGGAGAAAGCTGCGGATCTCATTGAAACCTCTCCCGGTGGCCGCCGGTTATCAGCTACCACTGCTCTCCCGCCGGTGTCGGCGCGAGAGATTTGATGACACAGCTGATCTGACAGCTGTTTAAATCTCCCGGGCTGACACAGAACACGTGATGTCGGCGCGGGAGATGTGAAGCAGCGATCAGCTGTTTCTTATCTCCTGCACCAATATCACCTATTCGGAGATTTAAACAGCTGTCAGATCAGCTGTGTCATCAAATCTCTCGCGCTGACACCGGCGGGAGATCAGCTGTGGCCGGGAGGAGGAGAGCTCCACTGCTAATCTCCTCCTACCGGCCGCCCCCGAGACAGCTGATTGGCCGGGGTGCATACTAATGTGAACGCATGCGGAGATTCAGTATGGGCTGCGTTTTCACTGCGTTTGCGTCTGCATGCCATAAGCATGCAACACATACGCAAATGTGAACCCAGCCTAGCAACTTATATGGTGGAAAAGACAAAACAATGAGCCGGAGCATACGATGGTATGGTATACAATAGGAGCACGTTCACACTGTGTCCACTTCAGATGAAGACTGGTTTCACACTGCCGTTATTTGCAGTCTGGGGGAATGTGGGTAAAATTGCACTGAGGAAGATGCTAATTTGTGCTCTGTCCACAGTGGGATATTCTGTCCTAAAGGCTGGTTTGCACGTAGCGATCCTACTAACGATCCGACCTGGCTGGGATCGCTGGTGCGTCGATATGTGGTCACTGGTGAGATGGCAGATTTGCCAGTGATTGATTACCCAGCAATGTACCCACAATCGTTGGGATCGTTCAGGGTCTCGGCCACAGAATGGGGATCGCTGATCATCGCCCCTGTCACATAGTATGATGCCGTCTGGCCAGTGGGAGATCGTCAATCAAAAAAATGGTCCAGGCCATTCGTTACCGAACTCCCAGCAGGGGGCCGCTCACTGGTGTGTGTCACACATGGTGATGTCGCTGGCGTTGCTACATCACAAAACTGGTGATGTAGCAGCGATCTCGTTAGTGATCTCGCTATGTGTAAACCGGCCTTAAGAGGATGAGGCATTTGATGTTCCTGACTGTTGGCCATAGGTGTTTTGTCTTGCAGACTTGTTGGCTGTCACTGGGTGTCACTGTAAACGCAGCAGTGTGATGGGCAGAGGGATTTTTGTCTGTATTGCACTAAATGAATGGAAGGCTTGTGGTGAAGACAAACAATACTTGATGATCCTTCATAGATTACCGTTACTGTATGCGCCCATGCTGCTTTATTGGTGCATAAAATATCTGCAGCAGAAATGCTACAAAATTGCATACTGTTTGGGCACTTTGTTTGGGCGCACGTTTTTTCTATTATAGTCAATGGCTGGGAGGGCTACAAAATGTAGCGAACAGTTGACAGCTCATTCTTTTGTCTTGACCACAATCTGCACCTAAACTGCAAGGAACAAAAAATGCAGCCTTCACACTGGAGCCATTGTGATCCGTTTGGATCCACCACTAGCAGGATGCCCACAGATCAGTTTTCGGCCCCTTTCTCTTTCAATGGGGATGGAAAACACCTGGTCTCACCGCTTTGCTGCAGATCCGCGGCAAAACATAGTTTTCACGGAGGCCAAAGTTATATCTTGCTATGCCTTGGGTCTCCGTGTAAAGTAACGTGATTCCGCAGATCCACACGGATCCACGGCACTACATGAAAAATTATAACACATGCCTATGGGCACGGACAGTATGGATCCCTGGGGGATCTGTACTTCCGGGCTGTGACGCATGAACTGCACATGACGCCTGAATCCTATGGATCCATGAAAAGAACACAAACATATGCTGCTTGCAGCTTCCAGCTTGCCTATATGTGGGAATCCATGGGTATGCAAGGTTTTCCTGTATGCCAACTGATTCCAAAAGTGACAGTCTGAAAGCAGCCTGAGCACTGTTGTCACAACACTTCAGAATTCTCATAGACTTTTCTGGAGTAAGGATAGACATGCAGTTTTATGACAAAAGGTGACACAAAACGATGCAAAAACACATAGCCTTAAGCTGTATGTACTGCGAGCACTAGATGGCTATAAAACTTTTACTATGTTTAGTAGTAGTGTGAAAAAAAAAAAATTAATAGAAAAAAAGTTTTACTTTTTTTTTTTTTCCATATCCAAGTGCTAGCTTATCAATCAACTAAAGGCAGAGGAGCTTGTATAGGGGCAACGTTAAAAGATCCAACCATTGTGGTCAAGGGACAGATCGTTGGTTAATTGGATAATAAAGAATGTGGTGGCGACAGTTTAGAAGTTGGGAAATCGGATGGATGTAAAGAGAACCTGTCAGCACAGTGAACCATATGAAGGTATTGAGGCACATGTGCCGCTCAGTAATTAGCCTCTTGGAAGTGCATGGGGTCAATGCATAAATACGACTCCTGTGAGCTTCTACACTGGGTTTCTCTTGATGGTCTAAAGTGTGGATCTGGGAATCAAACGTGACGTAAAAACCAGGATGCTTCTTACTGTATGTGGACTTATCAGTATATCATTGTACACATTAGAGCAGTGGTAGGGAACTCCAGGCCTCAAGGGCCACCAACAGGCCATATTTTCAGGATTTCCTTAGCATTGCACAGGGTTTAAATTCTCACCAGTGCAGATGATCACTGTGTGACAAAGGTTTTGTTCCTCGGACAATGTTGAGTGTTCCTGATAGATGTTTTCATGCTGATTTCATATCCATTTATATGGATACACCTAAATGAAACTGGAATGGTTGGTGATATAAACTCCCTGTTTGTGGCACATTAGTATATCGGAGGGGGAGAAACTTTTCCAGATGGGTGGTGACCATGGCGGCCATTTTGAAGTCGGCCATTTTGGAACCAACTTTATTTTTTTCATTGGGAAGAGAGTCATGTGACACATCAAACATATTGAGAATTTCATAAGAAAAACAATGGTGTGCTTGGTTTAAACACAACTTTATTCTTTCATGAGTTATTTACAAGTTCCTATGTTTACAGTCATTGACATGTCACAGAGGTTAACATGTGAGGAGCCGATAGACATTTTGTTGATGTCTGGTGAACGGAGTACCTGAGACATTGCAGAAAGAAAACTGTCACTAATGAAGGAACATCAGTGGCTGTCCTAACTTCATTCAGCAAGAGCCCACAGCGTAGCACTCGCCACATGTCACTGGAGAGTGGCATCAGTTGAACATCCCTTCAGTGGATATTAGCTAGTCACAAATGGCACTCCTACTAAATCCAGCTGCTGCAGCATCTCAATGAGGATGACCCAGATTGGCGCACTGAATTTGCAGAATGGGAAAAACAAAAATTGGAACAGGACCCTCAGTTTACACAGAATATTATGTTCAGTAATGAGGCAAACTTTTTTGTGAATGGTGAAGTTAACAAACAAAACCTCCGCTATTGGTCTGACACTAACCCACAGAGGATAGATCCCTCCAAGACTGCTGGAACACAAACATTGATGGTTTGGTGTGGTATATGGGGCACAAAGATAGTGGGGCCATTCTTCATCAATGGAAGCCTCAATGACACTGGATATCTGAATCATGTAGCAATTTCAGATATCCAGTGGCATTGAGGTTTCCATTGATGAAGAATGGCCCCACTATCTTTGTACCCCATATACCACACCATACCATCAATGTTTGTGTTCCAGCAGTCTTGGAGGGATCTATCCACTGTGGGTTAGTGTCAGACCAATAGCGGGGGTTTTGTTTGTTAACTTCACCATTCACAAAAAAGTTTTCCTCATCCCTCATCTGAAGGCAATTGTCTATGCTGTGAAGATACGAGATGTGCAGCATCTGAAACACCAGATACTGGAAGCCTGTGCAGCATTTCTTCTGTGGTGTTGCTATCAGTGTGTCAAGAGTGGGAGAAGAGGGTTGCATTGACAATCCAACACAATGGGCAGCATGTGAACACATTTTATAAGTGGTCATAAACTTGTAAATAACTCATGAAAGAATAAAGTTACATTTTTCTTATTAAATTCTCAGTATGTTTGATGTGTCACATGACCCTCTTCCCATTGAAAAAAATAAATTTGGATCCAAAATGGCCGACTTCAAAATGGCCGCCATGGTCACCACCCATCTGGAAAGTTTTCCGCCTACCATATACTAATGTGCCACAAACAGGGAGTTGAGATCACCAACCATTCCCATTTTATTTAGGTGCATCCATATAAATGGCCCACCCTGTAGAATATACATACAGAAAGCATGGCATAATTGACAGTATTTTGTTTTTGGCGTCAGACATCGGCACCCCAACTTCTGAATGGTGCCATTAAAGTCTGTAACCTACTTCTTACCTCGAAGTAGAATCTTCAATGTTCAGTGATGGGTTAATCACCTTCCGAGACACTACTATTACTGACCACTGATATCATAAAGCCGACATCACCGAGTTTCATATAGAAGATTATGTCATGACTTCTGTCTGCAAAAATAGATTCTTGTATTCAGTATCGTGTGGAAAGTGTGTGTAGGTATAAACTGGCAAGCAGCCTGTAATGTGGAGGAGGTGAGCTGTCCTCTGGCATAACCATTCATTTTACATGTATATACTTTTGTAATAACCACTTTCTCTTAGCTTAGAGGGGTGGACTTAAATTAAAATTGTATTTTAATCCTAAATACCTGTCTTAATGTAATAATCTAATCTTTAGTTTAGTATACTTATTAAGATGTTGTCCACTACTCTTCTCATCTCCATGTTTACAATAGTAAAAAAAAAAAAGAACACTCTCCCATGTTGGTGCTGCTCCAGTGGGGTCATTGCTCGCTCCCCTGGGGGCTCATATGAGGTTGTGATCAGTGACGTCTGTTTCAGGGGCTGGCTAGTTTCCACTCTGAGCATATATCGGTTGTTTATTCCAATGTGTGCTCTATAGAGCTCCCTTGTGCGTTATTATTTTCAATGCACAGTTACAGTGCACTCCTTCGCTGGCTCTGATGAGAAGTGAGCAGCAGGCAAGAGAACACAATGTCAGTGCACATTATAATATAAGGAGAGATTTCGGAGTAGGAACAGCGGGAACCAGCCCCGCAAGTGATGTCAAGTGGAATCAACACAAATTCATTAAAATCCATGGTGCTGTTCACAAACGTGTTTCACGCTGTTGAACTGCATAAAAATTACCAGCTCTTCTTGTTCTGGAACGCACTATCCCAGACAATTTGGTTCATTCCCAATTTTCAGCGTTTTAAAGGCAAGCCTGAAGAGTCGGAAAGCCAAACTTCCGACACTTCAATTTCCTGAATCTGACTCTGACTCCACCAAAATCAACTCCGACTCCACAGCCCTGTTTACAGGGATTGTCCATTACTCGTACAACCCTTTCCCAATTGCCCTCCCCCCCATGTAAAATAACAGCCTTATCAGCGATTTTGGCACCTTCTCTTTGGGGTTTGTGTAATGTTGGCTGCAGGGTTCACATGACATAACGGTCAGCGACTGCTTCCCTCACTTTCTTGGGACGAATTGACACTCTGAAAATGTGAGTGCTCCTGTCTGACCGCTTCAGGATGTCCATTTCGTTCGAAGGAGCTGGTGAAGCTGCGGCTGATTGGCTGCCGGAAACATGTGACATAATGTCCAGCGAACCACAGGAGAGCAGGTGCTGACATCACTGCAACAGCGGTCGATGGGGAGTATAGGTTGTTTTTGTTTTACGTGGGGGAAATGTAGCGATTGAGAAGCGGTTGTTAGAGTAGAAGACAAATAAGCTTTTTTTTTATTGCCTTGCTAATCCCATTATTTCTTGCTCTTTGTTCCTAATTTTTCTTTCACCAGGTTTTTGCCACCTAATCTTGGAGCAGCAAAGTGTACAGACAGAGACCCTGATTCCTGAGTTTTGTCACTTACTGGGCTGCTCAGTATAGTTTTGATAAAATCGCTGTTTAATTAGCAGGAGATTATCATTAGAGGACAACTTGACCTGTGTCAAACTCAATAATGAGCTCTGTATAACCTTGCCCCACCACTGATTGATTGGCAGCTTGTGGTGCCAATCAGTGGTGTGGGTGGGGTTATACAGAGCTCAACATTCAGAGAACTGTAGATCTTCAGAAGAGAAATCTGCTATTTTCTCAAAATGACAGCTAGCAGCTCAGTAAGTGACACATCGCTGGAATCAGGGTCTTTGTCTCTACGTTATGCGGCTCTCAGTTGAGGTAGCAAAAACCTGGTTGCAGATTCTCTTTAAGATTGTGAACAGAACCCTCACTCCTCATGTTGTTTGAATATGTCTGAGCGTTTGTTCATATCCCACTGGAATATGTTGGTGCTCTAGAAATAATAAAATATGTTAAGGCTCGGCTACAACACAGATTTTAAGGGTATGTGGACATTATGCTTTTCTATTTTTGTTTTGTTGTATTCGCTGATGTTTTTTGTGTCCGTTCCTTTAAAATGGCACATGTGGTCCATGAATTTTGTGAAAATTAGTTTTTAACTGGATTTCCGTGACTTTTCAGTACCAAAACTCTCAAATTCTTAGTCTGAACAATTGCGCCAAATTTGAACATTCCAAAAACCTTACTCCAGGCAGGGGCTGAAGGGAAACGTGCCAACAGTGTGACATTTGGCAAACATCACATTTCATGAACCTGTGTAAAGCTATGTGCCCACAAAAAAAAAACCTGATGAGTTTGTGGTCAGGAAAAATTCTGCATCAAAGTCTTATCGGGTTCTCAAAAAAAGCACCAAAAGCATTTGAGCTGTCCTCCCCGATGAGCTGACTGAATCAGCTGATCTGTTTCCTGACTTCACACATTGTGGGACTGTCCTGTAATTACGTTGGAGGGTATTGGTGGGAGCTAATAAAGTGGGAGAACAAGGTGTGTCTATCTAATTTGTATGCAATAAAGGATTCATCTGTTTGTTTGTTTTTTTTTCCTCTTTACTGAATCTATTGCTAATGGTCATCTGTCACACTGACGGCTGACATTGGCAAACATAGCAGAAAGAAAAAGAAAAGGGCGCATGTGTAGACACACAGGGCTATTTGTATGAATAAAAAGTGCCAGTGCACTCACCTATAATGGTTGTGTACGTCTACACAACCAAGCTTAAACGTGTGGTTAATGGGACTCCGGGTCGCCTCTCTTTAATAATGCTGCCGTCCTGCCGGTGTTTGCGTTCGCAACTCCATGCTCTGCGAAATTCAGGTGATCCTGCGGGACCAGATACCGCGTCGCCACAGGTTTTTACCCCACCTGATGAAGACGGCTTAGACCGTCGAAACGCGTTGTGGCAGTGGTGTTGGAGGAAGAATAAAGGTCTGTTCTTATCCACTAATTGTCCAGTATTCCTTTGGCGCTCCCTGAGACCGCTTTACTATTGTTTTTTATGTGAGATTGGCAAACATAGGACTTGATGTCAGCTGCCAAAAAAATAGCTGACATCAACAACTTTACCAGGGCAGGTCGGAAGTGTGTGGTAACCGTTCTCTCATGGAGGTGCCAATTCTGGGGCAGCGATTTTCAGCGTGGGGGGCCCAGAACTTCTTGGGCCTCACCACACTGAGAATTACAGGTTACCTTGGCTGGTAAAAGAAACTACAACCAATTATTTTTATTTTTTAATTAAATCATTAAGAAAATGGTTCTCCACTGTATATTACATTACCACCTGCGCTGGCAATAGAAAATACAGGGAAGCCCTACTCCTTTTTTTTTTTACCAGGAAATGTATACTTTTTCTGCCTCTAAACATTTTCTACATTGAGATGAGAGCAGAAATGATTTCTGGAGCAACTAGCCTCCACTCACTAGCTCAGAGACAACTGAAAGCTTATTAAATTTCTGAATACAAGTCATATAGCCGTTGTTCTGCATGTGTACACTTGGCAGTGTTTTCTATAGTCACTAGAATAGATCTGTGTATTGTAGGTTTCTCTTGAATGGGTATTTTCTTGGTCAGTACTAAGAAGAAAAAAAAACTTGTGGCTGAATGACATTTTCTACTGTTTGGTTTGTGCTGGAATGTGACAGCCTCTGTAATTCCGGGGTTTTGATGGTCGTGTTTTCGTAACCTGCAGCGCCTTGTATAAACTGATCTACAAAACTGGATTTCTAGGTTTCATATTTAAGCAGAAACTTGGAGTTCAGATGTTGATTTTATGCAAATGTAAAGAAGGTGTCACACTTGAATTCTCTTCACATTTATATCACAAGTCCTGTTGCAAAAATTGTTGCACATGCACTAGAGAGAGTTGTGCTTTAGGATAGCGATTGGACAATGGAGGGCACAATGCATGCTTACATGGGTTTGAAAGGCATTTCTAGTCCATATAGTGGCAGAATGCTGAAAAGGAGCATAAGAATCGGGGCAGATTCTGGGTATATTGGACTTGTATGTGCACCAAACATCTTTAAAGCGAACCTGTCACCCCCCCCCCCTCCCCCCCCCCGGGCATCAAAAGCTAAAATAGCCACCTTCTGCAGCACTAAGGCTGCATTCAGGGAAGGTGGCTATAGGCTTTTGATGCCCTTTATACTATGAAATATGTAGTTAGGTAATTGCTCACACTTCTGAAGACCAAAGACCGGGAGGCGGGGTTTCACGCTCCTCCGACCCGCCCCCTCTTGACCATCATGGTGCTCTCCTGCTGCTGCCTCCCCTGACTGTGTAAAATGAATGCGCGCCTCCATTCTCCTACACGGCGCCGCGCATGCTCTGTGCGCCCGGTGTCCAGGAAGTCGTTGGACAGCGCATGCGTGGCTCCATACAGGAGAACGGAGACGCGCGTTCATTTTACACAGTCAGGAGAGGCAGCAGCAGGCGAGCACCATGATGGACAAGAGGGGGCGGGTCAGAGGAGTGTGAAACCCCGCCTCCCGGTCTTTGGTCTTCAGAGGTGTGAGCATTTACCTAACTGCATATTTCATAGTATAAAGGGCATCAAAAGGCTATAGCCACCTTCTCTGAATGCAGCCTTAGTGCTGCAGAAGGTGGCTATTTTAGCTTTTGATGTCGGGGGGGGGGGGGGGGGGTGACAGGTTCGCTTTAACTGTTGTAATGAGGGCAAAAAGACCTTTTAACCCAGTGGCTTTGGTTGGTATCACAGACACACTTTAAAGGGCTTCTTCACGTTTTTTGCTGCTGTTGTGAAAAAATACTACTAATGCCGGAGACGCGCTATGTGAGATGCATGCGAGATACTTGCATGACTCACCCGGAACAGCCCCTGCCTTTCTGAACTGCATAGAAACACAAGCAGCTGACATGCTCCCGTCCAGAGAGACAACTGCCATTCCGGGTGAGTCATGCGAGGCTCATACAAGTGTGTTTCCGGCCTAACCTGTAGAATTGGGGTTAATAGTGAAGGTGCTGGGTGGAGTCGGAATGCCAGGAGCCCTACTGTCCAGAGGGAATGATGTCCTTCCTCCAGGCAGTGTCAGGCTTTGTCATAGGGGTCTGCTCTGAGTCCAGCCTGAGGCTGCTGATAATTGCAGGGTAAAAGTAGGTTTTTTTGTTTTTATGTTGCTGAATGCATGCATTCATGGTTAATATTTTTCTTTTTGAGTGGATGGTATTTATAGGCTGATTGTTATCCTACACATTGAACCTTCATTTGGTCTGGGATTCTTGGGTAACTCGTTCTGCAGCCAGTCATAGAAATGTAATACAGGGGCTACAGGAGACTCACACAGTCACACTCACTCACTCTCACACCTGATAATTCTGCAGTCACTCTTCTATGTCCTTCTATGTGGCAGCAGCCTTACCAGTCCTCTCAGCGCAGCAAGGATTCACTGGTCTCTAAACCGGGAACGGACCGCTGTTATGCGGTATGCATGTTCCAGGCAACAACATGACTAGTGGGCCGGGCTCGGTCTATACAAGTGTAAGGAGTAAGGGCACGCCTACTAGTCTGTCACGCCCGCTCCATACACTTGTATTGAGTGAGGCCGCACCCACTAGTCGTGTTTGTTGCCGGGAACATGCATATCACATAACTGCGGTCCGTTTCCGGTTTAGAACCTGCAGATCCTCACAGTGCACAGTGCAGGTGCTGGGAGGATTGAGAAGTCTGCAGTCACATAGAGACGCATAGAGACTGCAGATTATCAGTTTTAGACCGGACAACCCCTTTAAGGCTCGTGCATATCAACATACTTGTGATCTCTATCCTAAATACATTGTTGGGCACGAAGGGTAAAGCAAAAATCATAACCGCTGCATATCTGGATGGCGGAATATTTCACCTTAGTAATGTGCACATTGCTGGTTGACCCTGAAGCCTATTCTGTGTCATGGTGGTGAGCAGCCGCAGCCTTGGTAACCTCCTATATGCTTACAAATGAGAACACACATTGACCACAGATCATAGGGGCATGCGTCCATTTGAAACATAGTGAGTCAAAAAGTCCAGTCCAAGTCTATATTATAAGATAAATGAAACCTCAAACTGAATTATTATTTTTTTCCATTTTGTAAATGGCTTCATTCACTCGGGGGTGTATTACCAGCCGTCTCATACATTCTACAATGGTAACACTTCTCATCTGCAGGAAATCTTGAAACAGACAGCTCCTTGTAAACTGTAGTAAGAAGATTAGTCTGGAGGTCAAGTACTGTCATGTGTCATACTGCAAAAAGCAGTTCGTGCCTATGGTGATTGGATGCACTGGTTAGGATACCCATACTAAATACATTACACTAGCGAATATTAGGCTGGCTTCATGTCGCATTCCTGGTGCGGACGACAATGTATGATTTGTATGCAAGCATGCGCATGCGGACAAGTCAAACATGGAAATGAATGGGTGCGCACGGTCAAGCGCAGCACCGTGCGTCCCCATGATAAACATAGGGGCTTGCGGTGGCTGCGCTCACAAGGCGGTTCCCCTCCGCAGAACGCTGTGGAGGGGAACGCCAGTGTGAAGGCACCTCTAGAGAGCACATACTTCTCCAAAATGCAAATCTCTTTGGCTGTTTCAGCCAATATGAAGGGGGGATTGTATCAAATGGGTTAAATTACAAGTTTCTTGTAAAAACAAGGACCTTTTGCAAATAACTTATTGTTGCAAATTCTCCCTGTTCTCAAAAATGTAGGGTTTGTTTTATTTATGGTTTGTTGCCAAGATTACTGACCACTACTCTAGCGGTGGTGGCCGGTCTCTTAGGCAAAGAGTGCAGCACTTACAAGCTCTTTCTAGTAAAACTTGAAAGCTCTGCCTTGAAGCTAACTAGATCACTGCCAGTGCTTCAGTGCCATGGTGCTCTTCTGAAGATTCCTCATATAGCCGGATAGGAGAGATCCCAGTTCAGCCCAATGCAAAAATGCTGGTGGTCCTGGTGACAAACTGCGCTAACGTCCCCCAGTTTGTCACCAGAAAACAGGTAGACTACAGAAAATGAGACACCCCTATTAAGTGTCCAGATTATAAGTGAATAAATATATTATATAGCGCTATTAATTTCTCAGCACTTTTTCATACATCATCATCACTGTCCCCATTGGGGCTCACAATCTACATTCCCTATCAGTATGAATATGGAGTGTGGGAGCAAACCGGAGAACCTGGAGGAAACCCACACAAACATGAGGAGAACATGCAACTCCTTACACATGTTGTTCTTGGTGGGATTTGAACCCAGGATCCCAGCGCTGCAAGAATACAGGGCTAACCACTAATCCAGCATACAGTGCTGACCACTGAGCCACCCTACAGTGCTGACCACTGAGCCACCCTACAGTGACGGGACCACTGAGAGCCACCCTACAGTGCTGACCACTGAGCCACCCTACAGTGCTGACCACTGAGCCACCCTACAGTGCTGACCACTGAGCCACCCTACAGTGCTGACCACTGAGCCACCCTACAGTGCTGACCACTGAGCCACCCTACAGTGCTGACCACTGAGCCACCCTACAGTGCTGACCACTGAGCCACCCTACAGTGCTGACCACTGAGCCACCCTACAGTGCTGACCACTGAGCCACCCTACAGTGCTGACCACTGAGCCACCCTACAGTGCTGACCACTGAGCCATCCTACAGTGCTGACCACTGAGCCATCCTACAGTGCTGACCACTGAGCCACCCTACAGTGCTGACCACTGAGCCATCCTACAGTGCTGACCACTGAGCCATCCTACAGTGCTGACCACTGAGCCACCCTACAGTGCTGACCACTGAGCCACCCTACAGTGCTGACCACTGAGCCACCATATACAGTGCTAACCACTGAGCCACCATACAGTGCTAACCACTGAGCCACCCTACAGTACTAACCACTGAGCCACCCTACAGTGCTGACCACTGAGCCACCCTACAGTGCTGACCACTGAGCCACCCTACAGTGCTGACCACTGAGCCACCCTACAGTGCTGACCACTGAGCCACCCTACAGTGCTGACCACTGAGCCATCGTGACGGCACTTAATTTTTTAGCAGTGCTATGAATCTCCTCTCCCCGCCTTTATTTAGCCTCTTGGTTTGTAAAAGGAAGGCAGTGACATTGATGACATACTGTGAGGATACTTTATCAAAATCAACTGAGACTAAAGGCCACTTTACACACACAGATATCTGTGTCCAACTTCTGAACAGATCTCTGGTTACAGTGAAATCATGGACATATTGTTCCATTTTGTGGCTGTGTTCAAATGTAACAATGAGTGCATGATTTCACTGCAACCAGAGATCTGTTCAGAAGTTGGACACAGATATCTGTGTGTGCAAAAGTGGCCTTTACATCCCCGCGGACTGAAGGAGTTACTAATCACATAAAGTGCACAGCGCCATATATTTTGTAGTGGCGGTTAGTGATACTGCAAGCTTTCTTCCATTCCATTCTAGTGGACAGTGCTTGCAGTACTATTAAGGGCCACTATATCATCTATGGCGCTGTGCCCCTGTTGGTGCTCAGTTTTTGTTACTTTATCCTTCTGATAGGTGGGATTCAGGAGAGCTGTGGAGTCAGAGTCAGGGAAATTAAGGAGTCTGAGTCGGTGGTTTGGCTTACTGACCACGCAGTCCTGGTCAGACCCCTTCCAAAATCATTAGTGATCAGCTATGGCAGATGGTTATCAATACTGGTCTCCTGGTAGGCATCATCCACATCTGCATCTTTGTGTGTTAACATAAGTTATGCTAACAAAAATGTAACCGCTCTCTTGCCACATTTCCAGCGAATTAGAACGTTTCCCATTTATAGGAACAAATGACTTCTCCGTCTGTTTCTTCACATTCCATTATGTTTGTGTGGTTTGTACTTTTATATGGCACATTTACAGTTATGTAATGTTTGTATGAGGAAACCTGTATTATGACTACGAGGGAAAAACAAACCATGCGGGGCATTCTCCGCTCTTATACCGTAATGGTCCCATGTTTAGTTCATTGACAGCAATGATATGGACTTTTTTTTTTTTTTTTTTTTTGTATTGTAAATGACACAATGTTAAATATGCAGATGATACATATTGATGGATTGAATGAAGATGACCCACCCCAGGGCCTTGGGGTACCCAGTCCCGGGCGTTAATTAAAGGGGTTGTCACGGGCGGCCTGTGCCTGGGTCTATGGCCATGGTGGTCGCTGAAAAAGGGGGTTAAAAGAAAAACAAGTGTCTCGTGACGCCACCTACGATGTCCGGTGATGGCACCGGTGCTGCTGCAGACCTTCGGGGATGATGGTTGGGGCAGCTAGATAGTGACACTCCCCATAGGTGGAGCGGGGTCCCTGGGGCAGAGATGGATGATGAATAGGGGATATTTACTCTGTGAAGCAGTTCCTCAGGCGACATTGAATAAGACACCACACACTGCTCAAGTTCTGCACGGGTTTTACTGATGACTAGGCCATAAACAGTTCTTTACAGTTAATGGCTTAAAGTGGCCAGAGGTTAGGGCGTTACTTGGGACCCTCTTTGATGTACCTTTCAATTCCTTTCAGCTGTTCTTAAAGGGATCCTGACCCCTCCAAATCGGTCCCCAGCCTCTAAAAACCTGTCCCTACACCTTCCTATAAGGTTTCAAGCTATCCCTCTCTTTCCCTATAGCTATTCTGTAAAAGGTAATTCTCACTTTTATTACCTGAGAAATCTGCGGCTTTTGAATCCCCGAGGAGTTACAATGGGTGTTCCTTCTGGCCTCTACTGTTGTTTTTCATGCCCCAATGGGCGTGAAAATGAATGTTGATAATCCTGTGTCTGATCACTGGGCGGGCTTAGCCAGAATCCCGTCATTTCCGGCGCTGTGACGTCGATACACCCTATGTACGGACCTCACTGCGTATTGCGCATGCGTGAAGTGTTATTTACAACTCTCGCATGCGCAATGTGCAGCGAAAGGTGTATCGACGTCACGTCGCCGGAGATGACGCGATTTACGTCATTCTGGCAAAGCCCGCCCAGTGATCTGACACAGGATCATCAATATTCATTTTCACGCCCATTGGGGCGTGAAAAACAACAGTGCAGGTGGCGATAAGGAGCCAGAGGGAATACCCACTGCGACTCGGGGATTCAGAAGCCGCAGATTTTTCAGGTAATAAAGGTGATAATTACACTTCACAGAATAGCTATAGGGAAAGAGGGATAGCTTGAAACCTTATAGTAAAGGTGTGGGGACAGGTTTTTAGAGGCTGGAGACTGATTTGGAGGGGTCAGGTTCCCTTTAACTTCACCTCTCTCTTTCACTTCCTTTGCACTTCTGACACAGAGCCTCTCGCTGGTCCCCACGGATCCCTTTTTGAGAGACTTGACTTGGGTCTCCGGATCCTCTACCGGTACCTTTTGTGGAGTATATCAGGTGTGGCAGCGACTTCTGGAGAAGTCCACGGCCTGCGGTTCAGCAGCTCTGGGATAGACACCCGCACCGCTCTCTGAGCTGATCCCCCTGTTGTGGACTGGGTTACCTCCCGGCCAGTGGATGTACTGGTCCGAATTCGGGTGCACCTCAACACTCTAGGGTCCCCCCTTCTGTCAGGGCCACCTCTCCTGAGGTGCCCTCTGCTGCGCTACCCACAGGATTCCCCTCCAACTACTTTCTCCAACTCCTCCTGACTGACTTTCCCGCTCTCCACTTTACCACCTAAGCTACTCCCACCGTGACCGGTTCCCTAACAACGGAGTAACCCATTGGTCCCCTGAGCTAAGGTGTCTGGTGAGGGTCCCTGATTGACATCCCAGTCCCCTAGTCATAGTGATACTACACACTCTGGTCTGGGTGCAGTACCCCTCCGTGGCATACCGACCAGTGGGGCGCCACAAAGGGCTTATTATGGAGAGTCGAGATGGAAAGTTCAACATGGGACTGCTACTCAACACAAAGATAACAAAGGATACACGTGAGATGGATGGTGACAAACAAAGTGGTAAAGAACTTCAACCTACTCGGATCAATGGTCACTCAAGATGCAGCAATGACACTGGACGTCAATAGGAGAATAGCGATGGGCAAATGAACAATAAAGTCACTAGACAAGGTCTTCAAATCAAGGAATATTTCACTGGTGATGAAGACACGTCTCGTACATAGTCTGGGCTTTTCTGTAATCACATACGGAAGTGAAACCTGGACGATAAAGAAACAAAACAAAAGAAACTCCACGTCTTCGAAGTGTGGTGCTGGAGAAGGATGTTATCAATACCATGGATGGCAAGAAGAACAAATAAATCAAGCCAGACATGGGACTTGAAGCAAAGATCATCAAGCTACGACTTGCCTACTTTGGACGCATCATACAAATCACTGGAGGAGGACTTTATGATAGGACAAATAGAAGGAACAAGGTGAAGAGGAAAACCAGCACACCAATGGCTTGATACTATCATAAAAATGATGGAGAAGACCCTGGTGGACCCATCTAGGCTTTACAACATCTATCCTCCTACAGATTGTTCAAGTCACTCCCATGGCTCAAGACAGAGCTGAAGGCCGTTATATGACCCACATTAATGCTAAAGTTTGCCAGTGATTTTTTTCTACATTTTTTTTTTATTTATTTTTTATCTGAGATTAGAGAAGGATTTGCTTCAATCTAAAGAATAAAACCAGTCAAGCTTGGTTGCTTTAGGCTATCTCTTGTGAAATAGAATGATCGATGTCCTACATTTAGGGCCCCCATTCATCAGTTATCTGTCGGGCAACTTTACAGTAAGTAAATAACTGATAGATTGCAGCTATGGTCAGTGACTTTTTGTGGCTTTTTTACATTTCTTTCTTTGTCTCATTTCTCATTGTTACACATAACGTATTTATGGACATCTATGGTTTGATTGTTTTGCCTGTGTGGATTGGATGGGTTGTTACCAATATCTGGTAAGAAATTCATGTAAATAACATCTTTAGAAATATATTTTGTTTGATAATTAGTGACTTGTTCAACACTTATTTCACCCCGTGGTAAACACTTTATATATATATATATATATATATATATATATATATATATATATATATATATATATATATATATATATATATATATATATATATATATATATATATATTGTATGTAATCAGTCACTATATAAGGACAGTGTTGCAAATGTATGTAAAGCACTATGGAATTCATAGCTCTGTATAAGTGAATAAATATTATTATTATGTCGTACTTACTCGCTTTGCCGCTCAATGAGGTAGGAGAAGTAAAACAATCCTCTCCATTTAAAAGTCCATTAGGTTTATTCAGGTCTTCATAAACCAGGCACTTTAATATAAACAGGAGCCTTCCTCTTGCTGTACAGGCAACATAACATAAATGTCCATAACCATTCCATTGACCCCCAATCAGTCTTCAGATATGGATTTCAGATCTGTTACACTCACAGGAGCTCTGACATGCCCTCCTCACATATGGTTTCTCTACCATGTGCTGCTAACTTGCAGGACCTACCTTACATCACAGACCAGATGAGATACTCCCATGGGAGGTTTGTGGATAGTCAGTCCCTCCCATTGCTACTGACCATCCAATGCATCCAGGCCTTAAAACACTAAATGACTCGTGGAACTAGAAGTCCCAGCAAAACAATCTTGATGTACGCTTCATCAAGCCACCGACTCTGCAACACATAGCGGCCATTTATAGCATAGCCAGTTGGTACATCACAACCCGATGTATAATGTTATCACTTGTTTGTAAAATGCCTACATTTCTAATCGTACCCCTGGAAGGGTCATACTGATGTGTTTTTGTTACTTTTATTTTTCAGATCATACGGTTTTATGAATGGTCACTACATATTTGGACTCTAAAGAAGAAAAGTAAGTGGTCGGAAACCAAAAGACCAAACCTTTTTTATCAATGGCTTATCCCACATTGTGCACCAGGGGCGGTACAAGCAATTTTCTTAGGGGTGCAGGACTGTGTGACAGGTGGCCGCACAATGTTCTTAGGGGTGCAGGACTGTGTGACAGGTGGCCGCACAATGTTCTTAGGGGCGCAGGACTGTGTGACAGGTGGCTGCACAATGTTCTTAGGGGCGCAGGACTGTGTGACAGGTGGCCGCACAATGTTCTTAGGGGCGCTGGACTGTGTGTCAGGTGGCTTTGATGTTTGGCGTACCTTTTGAGGCGTCTTTTTAAGGACATTTTTGATATTTGATAGCTGTTATTTTGTAAAATGTGTGAAGTGTCTGATGTCTTCAATAACCCTTACTGTTTTTCAGTATTTGTGATTTAGTATTGCGGTTTGGTAACATGTTGCTGGAGCGTAATTGTAGGTTTGAGGAAAGAAACGTGGTAATTAGGGATTGACTGACTATAATTGATGTGTTGTACTCGCTTGTAATGAGTGTAAAAACAATCGTTAGCAATTTGCAGAATACGTGTTACAATTTACAACCCTTTTAGGGAATGTTGACATGATGTGGATGAACATTGTATGTGCCGGGCGGAGAATTCACACTATGTTGTAGTAGGTATATTGTATGAGAGTTAAACAAATCTAATTTCTTGTACCCCCACCACCTTGTAAAAGTACTTTAACCCCTTCCTAACATTGGATGCAAGTTTACGTCATGGTTAGAAAAGGTTACCGCATAATGATGTAAATGAACATCGTAGTGGTCGCACAGGTGCTCTGCCATGTGATTGGCGCCTGCGGCTCGGCGTAAGTTATAGCCAAGCTGCGGCTGACACAGCCCCAGGGACAGTCCCCACACCACCCCGGGCTAATTAACCCCTTAAATACTGCTATCAATGGCGTCCACAGCATTTAGGAGGCTGAGAGGGGGAGTGTTCTTTCTCTCCATCTTGATTGGGACCCCTGCAACTTGATCACGGTGACCCAATCGATCCCATGGTCGCAGTGACCACCACTGGGTCAGGCAGCTACAAGAAGCCTTTTAGAGCATGCTGGGAGTATGGCCTAAAAGGCTTTTGTCAGGGTCTTACTGATAGGTATAATGTATTGTAATGCAGATTCCTTGCAATACATTATACCGGCGATCTGATTAATAAAAGTTAGGGATATAGTAAAAAGAAATAAAATAGTGAAAATTATTTTTAAAATCAATCAGAAAATAAAGAACAAAAAATACAAAAATATCTACAAATACGTGCAGAAACCAAGTTCCCACTCAGGTGCATCATCTGTTAACGGAAACATAGCAGGCTTCCACTTTACTAGTACCACAAAGGCTCTGGAAAAGCGTTATGGCTCCCCCCTACCCCAAAATAGAAATTTGGCAAAGTCTGCACTCCCCAAATCCAAATGTCTCCCTCCAATCTGAGCACCACAATGTGTCTAAACCACAGTTAACGTCCACATATTTGGCATTGTGGTAGTGAGGGAAGTTTGCCTAATGTACAGGAAGTGTCTCCAGAAGCACGAGCTGGGCGTAATGTATGGGCATTACAATGTATGGGCATTACAATGTATGGGCATTACAATGTATGGCCATTACAATGTATGGCCATTACAATGTATGGCCATTACAATGTATGGCCATTACAATGTATGGCCATTACAATGTATGGGCATTACAATGTATGGGCATTACAATGTATGGGCATTACAATGTATGGCCATTACAATGTATGGGCATTACAATGTATGGGCATTACAATGTATGGGCATTACAATGTATGGCCATTACAATGTATGGCCATTACAATGTATGGCCATTACAATGTATGGCCATTACAATGTATGGCCATTACAATGTATGGCCATTACAATGTATGTTAATGTATGGCATTACAATGTATGGGCCATTACAATGTATGGGCATTACAATGTATGGGCATTACAATGTATGGGCATTACAATGTATGGGCATCACAATACCATAATGGATATGAAAATACTAGTTCTGAAAGCTAACTTCAGATCACAAAGAATAAGGAGAATCTGGGAATATAAACTTTTGATGACCCCTGACCCATTCAGAACAGGAATTAATGTGTTGCATGGAATTATGTCTTCCTACATCAATTGAGGGATTTTCAACTCTTGAAACAACCACTAGTCAAAGGCGAATAAAACGATCAGTGCCTCTTATCTCTGAATTCTGATTTTACTTCCCCAGCTGCTCTCTCCTCCTCCCAATACTGACCACTGTATTCTGCTTCACGCCACCTGTCTTATTTACTGCATCATCCAACCCTGTATATGTGTATATATGTGTTCAGAATTTGTGTCATTATTAAGCCTGATGAAGAGACCTTGGAGTCTGGAAAGCTTGCTATGTTTACCATCTTTTCAGTTAGCCATTAAAAGGTATCAGCCACTGAGGACTCTCAGATTCTAATGTTTTTCAGAGAGGTGCAATTGTGGCGCCCCACTGGTCGGGACGCCACGTATCGGTACTGCACCCCTAAAAGGGATTGTGGTACTCCTGTGACTAGGGGATTGGGATGTCACATAAGGGACCATCAATTTACCCATCCACACACCTTAGTGCAGGCGGGACGTGGGTGGGCCCGTTGCCAGGGAGACCCAGTCCCGGTGGGAGTAGCTAGGTGGGTTAATGGAAGAGCAGGAAGACAGTTAGGCTACTTTCACATTACGATTTCTTTAAATCCGATGCTGTCCGATATAAATCGGACAGCATCGGATCCAAACTGATCTCTGCAATCGGATGCCAAATAGGCATCCGAATCCTACTTTTTGCAGGATCAGTTTGGGCTGTCACGTAGCTCCCCCTCCTCTCCCTCCTGTCATCTTGCTGCCTCCCTGCAGCCCCCCTGTTTTGCCCTAGTGTCCCCCTACTCTCTCCCTACTGTCCCCTGCTGTGCCCTCTCATGTGCCCCCCTCCTGTGCCCTCTCATGTCCCCCCCCCCTGTCCGCTCCTCATGTGCCCCCCTCCTGTCCGCTTCCTCATGTGCCCCCCTCCTGTCCGCTCCTCATGTGCCCCCCTCCTGTGTCCCCCTCATGTGCCCCCCTCCTGTCCCCCCCCCAACATAACAAATGTTTATTCTCACCTTCCAGCGCTCCCTCGGCGTCTCCAGCTGCAGCCGATCGGGTGTGCAGGACCTGTGATGACGTCAAAAGCGTCAGCGGTTACCGCGGTAACCGGTCATGTGACCCGATCAGCTGATCGGGTTCTGACATCATCACAGGTCCTGTTACCGAGCGGCTGCAGCTGGAGACGCCGAGGGAGCGCTGGCAGGTGAGAATAAAGATTTTTTATTTTTAAACACTTGATTTAACTTATATTTAACTTCTGCAATGTATGTATATACATTGCAGAAGTAAAATTAGGCGGCACACAATAGGTTTAGTGTACTGAGCATGTACTGAGCATGCTCAGTACACTAACATCGGGTCCAAGGAGACATAGATGTTTCCTCGGACCCTTCTCCATAGGGCCCCATGTTATAGGGATCGGGTCAGATCAGATGTGCACTAAATGCCATCCGATCTGGTCCGATCCGAATCTGTCAGATTTTATTTTCGGTGCAAAAATCGGAGCAAGCTCCGATTTTTGCACCGATAATAAAATCGGACAGACTCTGATCGGACCAAATCGGATGGCATTTAGTGCACATCCGATTCGGTCCGATGCCCATAGGGCTGCATAGGGCCAAATTCGGATCCGATGCTGTCCGATTTTCATCGGACAGCATCGGATTTAGACAAATCGTAGTGTGAAACCACCCTTAGTCAGAGAGAGTCTCAGGAGAGCTCTTGTGGGGAACAAGGATCGGAGGGCCATCGAGTAAAAGAGAGGGACCCTAGGGGCACCAGGTGCCTGATCATGCTTTGTCCTCTTTTTTTTTTTTTTTTTTCTTTCTTTCCTGTCCCCAAAACCGGAGCCTGCAACGATTTCGTGCTCCGGCAAAAAAATCGTACAAAACTGGACAAACCAATTCGCGGTGACCCGGCACCAATAAGGTGGGAGTCAATAGGCACCGGATCCGGTAAAAAAATCAGATAGTTTCCCGGATGCGATTATTTATTTTTTGCACAGCGCATGCTCTGAAATGCTGCCTGCCGTGCTCATTCAGCAGCATTTCAGAGACACGGCTGAATGTACAGGACCATGGAAAGCAGCACTACACACACAGGCTGACATATCAGCACCGTGGACAGCAGCAGAAAACGAATCCTGCAAAAAACAGGACATATATGGCCACACTTTGTGCTCATCCTGTGCTGTCAGGTTCTGTCTGGTGGATCCTGCAAAAACAGAATCCACCCTGACAGCCCAAAACCGTGGTGTGAAGCCTGCCTAATCGGTCTGGAGGAGCCAGAACTCCTAATGGTTGGTAAGGGATCACATACTTATTTCTCTCTGCAAAATGCAAATTCATTTAGACAATGTGATTTTCTGGATTTTATTTCTGCACAGGACCCACAGGTTGAGTGTACACACATGCAGCAGTCCCCACTGCACTGACACACTGTACCGAATCGCCTTCACAGCAGTGGATTCGGCACAGGGTGTCAGTGCAGTGGGGACCAATGTGTACAATGGGGGTGGGTGGTGACATTAGAGGCTGGGGCGGGCGATAGGTGCCCTGGGGGTGGGTGGTCATACTGAGACTAGGGAGGGAAGGTGCCTATAGGAGCCCTGAGGGTGGCTGGCCATAGTTTATAGTGGGGGAGGGGGCATATTTGTAGGAGACTGAGAGGAAACAACCTGTTTTCCATTTTCATACAGGCTCCAATACAAACACACCCCCTGGACGTTCCCTGGCTGCTGCAAATATGTGATATCTAGGTAATCCTGCAAAATGTTCACAGCAAGTATATTACAAACTGTCAAAAGTTTGCAGCCTAAATACATATGAGTTATAGCAAAAGCCTGGACAACCCCTTTAAAGCTGCATCGAATTCTACGAGCTTGTATTGTTGTCAGGGCTGTGGAGTCAGTAAGCCAAATACCCTCCATATCCCTGAATACAACTTAGAGTCTGAGTCCACAACCATGGCTGTGAAATCGGTAAGCCAAACATCCGACTCGGACTCCTCAATTTCCCTGAATCCAACTCAACCAAAATGGCACAGACTCAACGACTCCAACTCCACAACTATGGCAGTGAAGTCAGAAAGCCAAACATCTGCCGGACTCCTCAATTACTCTTTATCTGACTCTGACTCCACCAAAATGGACACTAACCTTAGACTCCACAGCCCTGATTGCAGCTGTTTGTTTAAAGTGGGTTCAGTTCTAACTTTTTTCCAGTGTACCACAAAACATTTGAGACCTACCAGTTGGATGCTGTATGCAGAGGTAGCACCCCTGGCAATTATTGATGGTATATCCTAGCAATGCCCTCATTTACTGAGATGAGAATATCCCGTTTATATTGACTTTTTTCATATCTGGGTCTTGCTTTGCCCGATGCTGTGGATCTTTGACTTTTTTGTTCTGTGCCCATTTGCATCACCATTTCCATATTCCCATGAACTTTTCATCTTGCTAACTTGGCATGGAGAGTGAATAAATCGAATTGTTTCTGAGCAGGATACGATAATACAAGCGGGAGATCGGATCCATGAAATGTTTATTGAATTATTCGGGGCATATTTTGCAGCTGTTTTAGATGAATGCTCCCCGTCCAGAGTCTGTTATATGGAGAACGCTCAGTGTCCCCCCTCCCTTTCCGCTCTTTGGCTCCTTGCAGCAATGATTTAGTAACGCTCTCTGAAAGGATTACTACATATCCTAGGAGCATAAACCATGTATAACTAGAAGTTACAGCAACGAGGACTGTGGGCTCAAGGTAGAAATGTATTGGTGGATTATAATCTGCTTCTAGGGACACTGATCCTAAAGTCTCATGTCAATTTATGGTGTAGCTAAACACAATCTCCTATCAGTCGGTTCCCCTTATTCTCATTTTTTGCAAATACTTACCATATGTTACAGGGAAAACACAAATACTGGGGCATTAATTCTTAAAATTCTGCTTTGAGCTGTACCTGCTGTAAATGTACCGTGTTCATAAATTGTTTTCCTTGTCAATACGATGTGTGGCGCCCCTAAGGGAAGGCACCACAGGAGGGTACTGCACCCCAAACAGAAGGTGTTGCGCCTCTGTAGTCATGTATACGGTGTTTCATACAGAGTCTGTCATAAGCACCTATACACTAGGCCACCTTGGCATAGAAACCATATATTTAGTAGGTCCAGGGGGTGGAGCCTAGAGTAGTGCGGGAGACTTGAGTGACAGTTGAGTGAGTTCCAGTCAGACAGGAGGGCACCTCTTTTGAGAGGGGTGACCCAGAAACCGGAGGGGACAATCCAGGACCGGTAGGAGCAAGCTGGGGAGTCCGGGGTCGACACCGGCATACCAGAGGCGAGGCAGTCAAGAGGTCTATCCCTGACTGTGAACGGACAAGCTGTGGGACCGACAGAAGGGAGCCATAGCGCCACAGACTGTACCTCTACCTCCGTTCCAAAAAGGTCCAGGATACGTTAGGGAAAGGACCGAATTCCGGTGGCGGGAGGCTTATATTCTTTCACTCTCGTCCGTACTGGTAAGGAACCGACTGCACCTAACAGTAGCAGACCAGGGGACTGGCGAAGGAGCTTTTCAGAGTGGTTAATGAGAGTAAAGAGGAACACAGACCCCGAAAGTTGTAAGAGGATACCACCGACAGACTCTGCAAAGTTACCTCAAAATCTGTGGCTACGTCACTGCTAAACCAGACTGTACTGTGTACTTCATCATTTGCCCGGTACTAGTAAAGAACTTCTTGAGCTGATCTGGTGTCTGTGCTCCTTTTCTCCTCCACCCGGAGGGCACCCACAGCATCAAAACGGTGAGGACTACTACTCCCCTCATCTCACCCCGCTGCCCTGAGGTAAAGCTCCACCTGTGGGGAGCTGTATAACTCTGAGCTGCACCTCAATCACCTCAGCGGCCGGCCGCAGCGCTGGTATCCACGTTACCTGGTACCATTGGTGGTGTCACGTTACCATTTCCCCATCCATCATTATCATCCCTTCCCCCCCACCACCACTGCCATTGAGGGTCCAGGTCACGGAACTGGGAACCGACCAGCCGTGATCCCCCATCAGTGACCATCTGTCCCAGCATCCGATTCCCCCCCCCCCACCCTGTCGACCGACTCATTTCTGGTGTCACGAACAGGATCCTGTGCCCGGTAAAACCAGGTAATGTGTGCTCAAAATAGACTTTATTGGGGGCGTGGCCTGACTATGGCTGCGTAAAGACGTGGTGGTAGAGAGCTCCTGGTTACATCGACGCTATTTACTGCCTGGCCGACCCGAGTTCCGCAGATATGTCAAAATCCCGCTGCTCGTTTTCCTGCAACCCTCCGCCAGCTGCACGGAGGAAGGACACGGCGTTTGACCGACTTTTTCAGGTCGGGAGGTCCGGCACAGGCGCTATAGCAGCAATGGCGCCGGAGAAGAAGGGGGGAGGAGCGTATGTATGTGTGCGGCCGGCGGCGGAGGAAGAAGGGAGACTGATACATGATACATGATGCAGCTAATGTCACCAGCGCTGCTCCCTCGGCGGGGACTCCACTCCAGACCACATCAAAGGTACCTGCTGGGAGAGGGGAGGCACAAATGGAGGGCAGTCAGATCTTGGAGAGAGGAGGAGGAGATGCTGCACACAGCAGCACTGTGGCTGCTCAGGCCTCACTACCGGCCACCCCAGAGCTACAGGCCATTTATGCCCTGATTAGCACACTCCCCACTAAGAATGACCTGGATCTTGTGAAGCCTCCATTCTGGTGACCATATGAGAAGGCCCTATCTGCCCTGAGTGCTAAGGTGCACCAGGTAGAGCAGCGCACCTCCTTCCTAGAAGAAAAGGTTGACGTTCTTACCTCACAAGTCTCTAAAATGGGCCAACAGCTTGAGGACAGACAATCACAGCTGCAGACCCTAGCCTTATTGCAGGACAGCCAAGAAAATAGGGGTAGGCGGAATAATATCTGGTTGAAAGGCAAACTGGAGTCTATCCCTGCAAGCACCCTGACCCAAAGAGTCTTTGAAATGTTTAATATGGTCTCCAAGAAGACTTTAGATTCTCCCTATACTATTGATAGAATCCATCATGTCTCTCTCCAGGGACGGATTGATGCAGCTAATCCACGTGACGTTCTGTGCAGGTTGCACTACTGCACTGAGAAGGAGGCCATCCTCCGTGCTCCTTGGGTGTGTGATACTCTATCCCTGGAAGATGCGGAGATTAAGCTTTTTCCTGACATTTCGGCTCGCACACTGGCAATGCGGCGAATGCTTCACCCTCTACTCCTGAGAATCAAAGACTTCGGGGCCACATATAGGTGGGGCCATCCGTTTCATTTAATTGTGCGACGTGAGGAGGAACTCTTCTACCTGAAGACACCAGATGAGTTGCCGGATCTTTTTAGGTTTTTGGATACCTCCCCCATCACCATCCCGAACTGGCTGCAGTGGGGTCTATCCCGACCTCCTACACGGCAGGGAAGAGGAAGGAGGCAGGACTGACGCTCCTCGCAGCAGCCCCAGCAGAGGAAGAACCGTCGCCGTGGAAGGGAGGGGGAGGACTGGTTCACACCACCACCATGAGATGAGTCACTGGTTATTTTTTTGGGGGGGAGGGGGGGCTCTCTTCTTTTACACAGGATTTAATGTTGGAGGCATCCTTGATTACAAGGAATGAATGCTATGTAAAGACTATTTCAGTTTATCTTTTATGTTCGTCCGCTATTGATATACTGGTCTGATGGAGGGTGCTGTTTTGGTTAGGCGGGAGGGGGCTGTCTGGTTGAGCCCCTTTCCCCTGTCTCCCTCCAATACTATACTATATCTCCTTAACATTGTTGCTGATACGCCGGCTGGCTGACCTGACACGGAGGAGGGCAGTGGTAAGAATTAGGGCCGGCCATGGCATCATGTAATACTCACGTATGTTTTAAACGTGATTCTTCTAGTTTATTCTACAACAGCCGGTGTACCGGGGCCTAGCGCCGCCTGGTTTTCCACATTCCCCTGAAAAAGTGTTTTCCATAATCTCCTTTTTGTCACCGGAGACTTTATACTCCGGTTATTTTGTTATTGGTTATTGACTACTTTTTTTTTTTCCTTTTTCTTTCTATTGAGAATTTATTTATTCCTATCTTTTGTTTTTCTCTTTTTTTTCTTTTGAACTCTCCTGCTATTTTTCTTTTTTTCTCGGCTTCCCTTTCTTTCTCACACCTACACGCAACCCCTTCCTTCTTTCTCGCACTTACCTTACTTTCTTTTTCTAGGTTCTTATCCAACCTCCACCCTACCCCCATCCCACCCTCCTCAGGCTAGCCGAGTCCACATACACCAGCAGACCCGGGGAGGATGCCCGACTCCGCCATGATCGAAATCCGATGCGGTACATTGAATGTGCGCGGCCTCCATAGTGCTGGTAAGCGATCGATCTTGACACATCTCCTCAGGAAGGCAGACGTTCACGTTGCATTTCTTCAGGAGACACATTTACGTACAACTAAACTGTACAAACTATCTAGCCACTGGTATCCAGATGTTTATAGTAGCCTCTCCCCGGACACAAAATCACGGGGAACAAGTATCTATATCTCCAGATCTGTGCCCTGGGAATTTATTGATTCCAATTGTGATGACATGGGCAGACTACTGATGGTTAAGGGCCGCATAGCCTCTCAGATGTTCACATTTGCTTCTGTTTATTTACCCAATAGTGGCCAGATTTCCGCGCTTACGGATTACCTGGAGAGAGTTGGGGATTTCACTGAGGGAACCTTAGTGTTAGGCGGGGACTTTAAAATGCCCTTAGACCCCTTAGTGGACACATCCTCCGGTTCGTCCTCATTTTCTGCTGCCGCCCTACGCAGACTCAGACGCCTCTTCCACGAGCACCAACTTATAGATGCATGGAGGCTTCTACACCCAGCAGACAAAGATTTTACATATTTCTCGCAAGTGCACAGCACTTACTCTAGAATAGACTACCTCTTCTTGGGTCACAGGGATTTACATCTTCTCAGAGGGGCCGACATAGATCCTATTGTCTTTTCAGATCATGCGCTATGTGTAGCCTCGATCCTACTGCCATTGCCCGTTCAAAGGCAGTGGCAGTGGAGACTGAACGCCTCTTTTGGAGGGTCCTGTGACCCTCGGGGAGGTGAAGACGACTTTGAAGGAATTTTTTGGAATTGGCTAAGGTTAGAGAGGAGTTGAGGAAAATGCTGAATACTAAAGCGAAATGCTGGCTCGCCAAATGTAGAAGGTATTTTTACGAATACGGGAATAAATGTAGCAAATCTTTTTAGCAAGAGCCCTACGACAGCAAGGGACTCGCTCTGTCATACCGAGCATTGGAGAGAGGGGACGTGGGGGGCTGTCCAGTCTTCCTCGGTTATTGCAGAAACCTTTAGACAATACTATGCCTCGCTCTATCAGGTGGATGGCACCAACCCCCTCGCACAGTCAGACACTTTTCTTCCAAAAATTGTAGATTTTACATCACTTCTTCGAGTCTACCAAGATTGAGATCGGTGGAGGTTGTGGCCCTGGAGCGTCCCATCACAGAGACTGAGGTCCATGCGGCTATTGCTGCGATCAAAAACGGAAAAGCCCCTGGCCCGGACGGGTTTCCAGCCATTTATTATAAGAAACTTAGAGCGTCTCGTACCAAATTTAACTCATTTCTTCAACAATTTGAATAAATACGAGCCACCTCACGCTGACACACTGAGAGTCCACATCACGGTTATCCCGAAACCTGGCAAAGATGTGGGCATTTGTCGCCCCGTCTCTCTCCTCAATGAGGACATCAAGATCTTTGTGAGAATCCTGGCATCGAGGCTTCCCCCCCCGCTCTCTGGCATTGTTCATCCAGATCAAGCGGGTTTTATGGCTGGAAGGGAGGCTCGTGATAATACTACTAAAGCTATAAACCTGATCCATCGGGCAATCTCTAGCTCAGTCCCCTCTGTGCTGCTATCCACTGATGCCGAGAAAGCGTTTGAGCGGGTCAACTGGGTCTTCATGGAGGAGACTCTCTGCTTCTTGGGCCTCGGGAAAACATGATGGGATGGGTTCTAGCCCTTTATTCTGGTCCTACTGCCAGAGTTTGTGCGAATGGTGTGCTCTCTGATTCTTTTACAATACAGAACGGCACGCGCCATGGCTGTCCACTTTCACCACTAATTTTTATTCTCACCTTGGAACCCTTCTTGAGACATATTAGAGCACATTTTGATATTACTGGCATTGCAGTTGGGCACACTTCTCACAAGGTTGCTGCATATGCAGACGATCTATTGTTCTTCATTTCGAATCCAATGATCTCTTTGCCAAACCTGATAAGGGAATTCCAAACGTATGCTACCCTGTCTAATTTTAAAATCAATTTTGGCAAATCTGAAGCGCTTAATATCAATTTGCTGCCCCGCTCCTTCATTGCCCTCCGTTCTCCTTTGAATTTTACATGGGCCCATCATTTTCTATCCTACTTGGGAATTAAGCTGTCCAAGAACTTGAAAGACGTATATTGGATTTATTTCCCCACTCTCTTACAAAAAGTGGAAGCTGACTGTGTGAGGTGGGCCAGGTCCTCCTTTTACTGGTTTGGCAGGTGCCAGATTTTGAAGATGGACATCCTTCCAAGAATCCTGTATCTCCTGCAAATCCTTCCGATTAAAATTCCCCAAGAATTCTTCCACCAGATTTCCTCTATTCAGCGTAGATTATTTGGGATGGCAGATCCGCCAGGGTGGGTAAAGCTATTCTTACCAGGCCAAAAGTAAAGGGGGAAATGGGTCTCCCGGACATTAAACGTTATCATGCAGCGGCCCATTTGTCCAGAGTACTTGACTGGTGCAGGAACGGCATGCATAAAACCTTGGTGCAAATAGAACAAAGCTTTAGCCCAATTCCACTGGATAGACTACCCTGGGTGATTGCATCTGCCCCCTCTCTCCTTTGGAATCACCCTACCATTGGGACCACAATCCGGGTTTGCAACTCTTTGCCTTTGAAGTCTTTCATTCTCCCTCCTTGCTCACCGCTCACACCCATTATAAGCCATCCCGATTTCTCAGCGGCCAGTTCTGACATAACCTTTGCTTTTATGGATAGAGGCTAGAAGAGAGAGGGCGGAGGCAATGGGTGGTGGTGAGGACTGGCCGTCTTTGGGTGAGATGTCGTCCTGGGAGGAACCATCTGCGTTGGGGTGGTGAGATGTTTCCAGCTACGACACTACCTGCAATCATTGCCTCCTTGGTCTTGTTATAAACGCCCTAGGACGCAATTTGAAGCACTGTGTCTGAGCCAAGGTCCACTCAGACATGCATTGTCCCTCCTCTACGCTTTGCTGGGCTCTCTACACGACCAGGGACTGCCAGTCTTCATCTTGCATTGAGAACGGGAGCTGAATATCACTTTTTCAGATGAACAAATTACACGGATGTTCCAGGTCTCTCACAGCACCCCCATCAGCTCTAAGTATCAGGAGGCCAATTACAAGCTACTGTCACGATGGTACAGAGCACCGGTCAAACTCAATGTAATGTACCCGGCACGCAGCACGGATTGTTGGAGGTGTGGAAGGGGGAGGGGTACCCTTTCGCATATCTTTTGGGACTGTGAGGTCATTCGACCCTTCTGGCTAGAGGTGGAGAATATCATACGGCAGGTTTCTTCTATCCAAATACCTCTCACACCTGCTCTGATTCTCCTGCACCATTGCGAGGTCCCCATGAATACGTATAAAAATTCCCTTCTTAAATTCCTCATTATTGCAGCCAGAGCCTGCATACCAGCGCTCTGGGGGAGGGACACGACAACTTCTATTCCGCAATTTCTCAGAGGGGTTAACGATGTATATGGAGGAGTTTACATCTTCCATACGGGAATCTCAAACTGAATTCGGGTCCATATGGATGGCTTGGATGGATTTCCGACAATCTGAGTTTTACAGTACACTATTGGGTAGAGATCCACTTCCGAACTATGTTTAATAGCGCACTGGCAGTGGACGTTGGCTAGCCTGGGGAGGGGTGTCCCCTTCCTGGCTTTCCACCCCCTTTCCTCCCTAGCCCCCCTCATCATCTTTATTTTCCTCCCCAAGTTCACGATGTGCTCGCGACAACTGCGACTCTACTAGTACCCTCTATCTAACTAACCTTTATATTTGTTTTCTTTTTAGTTGATTCTCTCTCCTTTTCCCCTTTTGATTAATTTATTTTTTAATTGTTTTCAATGGTTTGTTTGTATACCATCGCTGCTCATTTTTCTTATGATTTGTATTTTCCTTTCTTGTGTAAAGGAAAAAAACATTTTGGCTTTCCAGGATTTTACTGGCTCGCCAACGCTCTGTGTAGGAACATTTGTTGTTTCAGCACGTGGTTTCAGCGTATACCTCCACGAACAAATTCGCATTAGATGTCCATTTGGAATATGTGATCAGTATACAACTGTATAGTTGTTTGCATCTTGATGGAGTTAAATTTGTAATATTCTACGTACAGAATTATATAAAAAAAAAATAGACTTTGACTGTTTTGTGAACTGTAAAATCGGGCCGCCATTAATGCGCCACAGAGCGGGAAGAGCATTGCGGCTGCGTGGCTAAAAGAGTGTGAAGATAAGCTCGGTTTTTTTCCCCCCCCTGCTCTGCCAAGGATTGACGAAGTGTAGTGGCGGGCCCTGAAAAGGCCCAAAGGGCTGATTCACTAAACTTTTCTGGAAGGCGGGCCTGAATATGTAAAAGACTATGTGCTGGCCCAGGGGCGAGCCTCGGCCCCTCACCAAAGTAGGGCTATGCAAGAGGCGCCAAAATGTCTCCCCGCCCTCCTTGCTATCAAACAACCAAGGGGGCGGGTCAAGATTCGGACCAGTTCGGGACTATAAAGATCAAGCAGGGTGCGGCCGGAGGTCAGACCGAGAGACAGTGGCAAGAACCTGACTTGTTATCCGAACCAGGCCCAGTCACCATGTCAGTAATTCGTCTAAGAGATGTGGTCCGTGAGGTCGAAGAGGATCTTGGAGCTCGTCTGGCTTCCCCGGGAGTGCCGACCCTGGAAACTGAAGGGGAGGATGTCAACTTCTGGGGACCGGCCCTGCGAGATCTACAAGCCTGACTGCAGGAGACTGTGGAATGGACTGTCTGGCATTGGAGTGCCGAGATGGTCCTGGAGATTGACCGCAGAAGGGACCGTCGACTGGGGTGCGAACTAGACCCAGAACCGGTGGTTGCGGCAGAACTAGCAGCCGAACACCCAGTAGCCGGTGAAGACTCCACCCCCACAGAGCCGGATTCCACCAAAAGGAGGATGATCTACCCGAGGCTGGCGCTACACCAGCCAGCCCAGGAAATCCTGACCCGGCAGATGACGCGGAGGAGACTGCCGAACAAGCGGATCTGATCCAGTTCTCCGAGGAGCCTGACCTGGTAGTGGAGGAGATTGAAGGTGGATCCAGTCACCATGCAAGTTCCGGGGAGGAGAACTGGGATGAAGGAGCGACTGGCGGTACAGGGCCCCGCAAGCTATGGTGGGCTGAAAACACCTAGAACAGCAACACGACCGGCCGAGCATGGAGATGTGGCGATACGAACACTATCCCACAACCGCAACACCGCACTCCTGGCAACCAGCCGGGAGACCCCTGTACCTGCAGGACGATGAAGCCGGACTGCAGAGGCGGCGGGAAGCCTGGTGGGCGAGTGAGATTGAGACCCGATAGGCCCGTGTCTTTGCCTGCATCCAGCCAACACTACCACTGGACCAGAGAAAGGAAGGTACGGTGACGGTGTTTAACCTAGCAACCGGTATGGCTTTGCCCGGGAGGTAGGCCTCTATGAGCAGGTCTTTGTGGGAGGAGGGAGGTTGAGCCCCATCTTCCGCAAGGCAACCTGAACCGTGACCTGTACAATGGTGATTAAATAACTTATGAACGCCATGCAGATCCCTGGGGTTGGTTTGCCATAAGAGTCAGCAGAAAATAATATGGTGAAAACCTGTTTTTGTTGTTTGAAGTTAACTGTTTGTTTCCCTGAGTTAACCGTGAAGGCTCGCATGGACACAATGTGAACTTTTACTTCAAAAGTCTGATTGAACTTTAAGTCAGAGACTTGATACCCGGTCCCCGTTGGGCCAATGCAGATTAGAGGTTTACCGTAATTCTTGTTCCCGTTTGTAATGTTTGAAGCATAAATGCTTTTCTTTCACCTTTCACATTACACTATGAGCTCAGACAGGGATGATTAGAATAGTATTATAAAGCTGCAGGCACAGTGATAGCTGGGGGGCATAAACTAGCTGACAGATTCCCTTTAAGAGCCATCTTTGGTTATAACAATGGAGCAAACATTGTAAAATCACAAGTCCCACATATTGCAACAATCAGGAGTGCGCCATCTGACCCCTGAAAAAAACTGATGTGAAAAGATTGCACTTCCTGTGCATTTGAAATATGGTAAATTTCGTGCACAAATCCCTCCACAACATACTACACGTTTTGTGCATAATGATCATTGAGCTTTTAGAACTTTCCTCTTGAAATTGGCTTAATATATATATATCTCCTGATGTCTTCAGATTATATCGCGATCTGCTGACAGATTCCTTTTTGAAAAAATAATAAATGTTTGAGCCAAAGTTCTTGCAATAGCATCTTTTAATAAAAAAAAAAGTGTATGTATATATATGTGTATTTATATACGGTATGTGTATGTATATATGTGTATGTATATATGTGTATGTATATATGTGTATGTATATATGTGTATGTATATATGTGTATGTATATATGTGTATGTATATACGTGTATGTATATATGTATATATGTGTGTGTGTGTGTGTGTGTGTGTGTGTGTGTGTGTGTGTGTATATAATATATATATATTAAATAAAAGTTTCTATTAAAAGATGCTATTGCAAGAACTTGGCTTTGGCTCAAACATTTGCTTATTTTTTCAAAAAGGAATCTGCAGATTGCGATATAATCTGAAGACATCAGGAGATAGGCTAACACACAGTTCAACGGTGACTCATTTATTACCCTGCTGTGTTTGTTGTTTACTCATAGTGATGGTTCTATCATTTGGGATTATCATTGCTAGACTACACTAGTCTGATTCCCCTCTGATTAGCAACTCACGGTTTATAGATCTTGTATATGTTTAATTGCTAAATCTAAAAACTGATTGTGTCAGAATGGCTGCACCCAGTAATCTAAGGCCGGTTTCATACTGGTGTTTTGGGTGCGTTGCATCGGTATGCGCCCCAGTGTGACAGCAGATTTAACATGGGGACGCAAGGTGCATGCGCAGACATCCGTTTCTATGGGTTTGTGTCCTGCCGCTTTTTTAAAATTTTTTTTATGTGACCGCAGGTTGCATCATGCTGCGATTCTGGAGCACCTGAAGCTTCATGAAATAAACGCACGCATCCTGATGTGCTGAAACAAGACATGGAGTTCAATGGTGGCACAATGTCATCTGGATGGCTTCTGGAGGAGACGGACGCCACAATATGTAAAATTCTCGCTCTCTTGTGCGGCCTCTCTAGCGTGCGGCCTCTCTAGCGCGCGGCCTCTCTAGCGCGCGCCCTCTCTCGTCCCCATAATTTCATGGTTTTCTATGGGGATTTTCATTCCCGCAGATCCTCATAAAAAACCGCAGCACTGACCTCTGGCATCTGTCTGAGCCTCTACACACAGGCGGATGCTTCCGAAACGCTAGTGCAAAACTAGCCTAAGCGATACATCATTGGATTCGGAGTCTTTGCCTACAATACAACATGCTGCTCTCCTATGAGGTAGCAAAAACCTGCTGACAGATTCCCTTTAAGTCACTGCTCTTTTGCACAAGTGATACTTGTTAAGTACAGTGACTGTACAGTATTGATTTACATGTATGTGGATTCTCTCTGCTCAGTGCCCTGTAGACACTTCTAAGTAATTTAAATAGCATTGTCCAAAAAAAAAAAGTAAACCCTTCCACTAGGTCCGATGAAAAGTTGACTTTCTAATTGGGCTCGGTAGCCACTGGCAGTAAATATGAGAACAGCTGATTTGATCCCAGCAGTTTGCAGAGCTATTTCTGGTAGATTAGCCCGGAGCATGTGTTCCTCTCTTCACGCCATACATGGTTGCTCGTCTGTTCGGTTACCGCACTGCATTTGGCTTCGAGTGTTCTGAGGTTGTAGCAATTCTCTAATTTCACGCGGGCAAACCCAGGCATGGATAAAGACAACAGCGGCAGATTCAGCCTGTTCTGCTTACGGGAAGCTGAAAACGTTTTTCCTAACTCTTTTTCTCCTGCAGCCAATTTGGAGTTTTGCGAGGGCGTTCCGGGATTGACATCTGGTCACATGTCTGGAGCCAGTGCGTTTTAGCTGCCGTCTGATATTCCTCCTCTTAGAACCTTCTTGGCAACAGGCAGAGAAAATGTCTGCTTATTAGTGTCCTCATTATCGCGCTTCGTCTCACACCTGGGAGGGACCTCACTTACTTTTTTGCTACTTTTTGGGTTTGGCTTTTTTTTTTTATAGAAACTTCTATAATTTTCTATTTTTTTTCCTTCTTCTATCCTGAATGTGGATGACTGGTTCTAGGAATTGAAGGGTGAGTATGCGTCGTCTTAAGTTTGTTTCTTATTGTCTTGTTAAGAATGGCATATATAGGCAAATATTGCTTGGAAGGATTATCTGGTTGTGTTTTGTAGTCCTTGGTCTTGACAGTGTTAATAGCAGCCATAGGGTCAGACTGGAGGGATTTCACGTGGAATTGTTGTACATATATTGCCTTATTAGAGGTAAACCTCATAGTGTTGAGATCGTTATTGGGCTTTTGTTAGTTACTTTCACAATACTTTTCTAAGTTGTTTAGTATGTATTATTTTCACCTTTTCGTACAAGGTGTCTCGTGTTGTGGATCTCATGACCTGTTGGGGCATATGCCTGTCTTTCCTTTTTGTTTCCTCTATTTAATACGTCTTCCTTATGGATTTGTATGGCATGTTCTTGGTGTATAATGTGTTTCTAACCACTATAGTTTCTCCTTTTCAGTATAAATGTAGCTGACATTGTGATAGCCGTATTCATCATGCCAGTTTCGGGGCCTAGATGGAGACGGCACACGCTTCCATTCCTTATTATCTCCTTGTTCTGATTACTTTGACTTGCTTTATTTGGTGTATTTACAACCTCACTCATTTCTAAGGCTTTTTATTTATTTTTTTGTGCATTGTAATACATGAGCACCTGACTATGAAGCAGACCACTGCCAACGGATAATGTTGTAATCCAGGCTCTGGAGACGGTAAGCCGAACATCCGACTCCTCAATTTCCCTGAATCTGACTCCGACTCCATCAAAATGGTCTCAAACTCCATGACTCCAAACATTCAACTCGGACTCCCTTAATTTCCCTGGAGCTCACTCAACCAAAATGGACACAGACTCCGACTCCACAACCAGGGCTGTGGAGTCGGTAAGCCAAACATCTGACTCCGACTTCAGTTTCCCTGAATCCGACTCAGACTCAAACTCCACCAAAATTATCTCAGACTCCATGACTCCGACTCTACAACCATGGCTGTGAAGTCAGTAATCCAAACATCTGACTCCTGAATTTCCCTGAATCAGACTCCACCAAAATGATCTCAGACTCCATGACTCAGACTCCTCAACCATGGCTGTGAAGTCAGTAAGCCAAACATCTGACTCAGACTCCTCAAGTTTATTTGAATCCATCTCCGACTCCACCAAAGTATACTCTGACTCCATTACTCAGTCTCCACAACCAGGGCTGTGGAGTCAGTAAGCCAAACATCTGACTCCGACTCCTCAATTTCCCTGAATCTGACTCCAGCAAAATGGACACCACCTCCAACTCCACAGCCCTGTGTGTCCTTTGTGCTTCGTCATTAACTTGTAGACTTGCGTGATGGTGTTTATATTTATTACTTCACGCACCACTCCCAAATCTTTTAATATCACCACTGGCGTGGTGCTTTAAATCTAAGCCCCCTTTTTCATACTTGTCTGCCACCGTCCTCATCTGTTTCCAGCGTCGCTTTGGTCAAGCTGCAGGGATTTGTGATCTACCAGCAGCTCCAGTGTCCAGAGGTCACAACTCAATACATGTCTATGAAGGCCTTGTTCTGGCTCTCATAGAAATGCATTGAGTGCTTGTGATGTAACTTCTGACTTAAGACCAGTGAGAAGTCACAGGCGGAAGATGGCGCGGCGGAATGGTGCGATGCCGGAGAGGAAGTGTAAAACAGGGGACTTGGGTTAACACACCACTCACGTGCTGAAAAAAAATTGCAGAAGTGGTGCTTTTAATTATGGTTGTGGAGTCTGTTAGCCAATTATCTGACTCGGACTCCTCAATTTCTCCTAATCTGACTCAGACTCCACCAAAATAGACATACTCAGATTCCACGACAACCATGGCTGTGGAGTCAGTAAGCCAAACATCCTACTCAGACTCATCGATTTCCCTGAATCCGACTCCACCAAAATGATCTCGGGCTCCATGACTCCCAACTCCACAACCATGGCAGTGAAGTCAGTAAGCCAGACATCTGACTCTGACTCCTCAATTACTCTGAATCGGACTCCACCAAAATGGTCTCGGGTTCCATGACTCCAAACATCCTACTCCGACTCCTCAATTTCTCTGAATCTGACTCCACCAGAATAGACACAGACTCCGACTCCAGAACCTTGCTTTTAACAATATAGTTAATTTGCCAAAGTCTACTGTTCAGTTAGTTATTTTTTATTCTAATTGTATGGAGTTGGAAGAATGCATATATACTGTTGGATTAATGGTGGCCAACACGATCTGTACCTCTGTGACTTGAGGTTTTGAGTTGAGTAATATCAGAGATGAGTAGTCTTCAGCACGACGGCTGTAAATTGATCTCCGTCTTTCCTGTCGTCTAACCTCGTGATGGTTTATTGCCACCATGTGCGAGAATTTCATGTATGAGTGTTTTCTATCTCTTTTTATTTTTAGGAGAGGGGTCAAAACTAGTGACCATGACATGACTGTAGAACATTGGCTAACCAGACAACATTATAAACTTGTAGCATGCATTTTGCCTCTTCGAAGAGGGCTTGAACTTTAGTGCTACCTATAAGAAGTAGGAATTCTGCAAGTCGATATTGACCCTTTTAACGAGCCTTGTTATATACCCAATAATATAAGCCAAATCAGAATATTAATTTGCAGACATGTTGTTTCGGCGTATTTGCCCCTTGTCGGTGCAAACTATGAGATCTGGTTTGGATTTATGAGAGGCTGGGATCTAAGGGGGGGTGTTTTCTTCTTGTGGAGAGTGACATGACAGGTCTGGCATGCCAGTATGAGGAGGCTTAAACTCCTTTCATGCTCCTATGGTAAATTAAATATGCAAATTGCCTCTTCAAGGAATTTTCAAGTCCTCTCCTCATACTGGTATGTCACTCTTCATAAGGGGAAATGTTATCCCTTAGATCAGGGGTCCTCTACCTGTAGCTCAGGATCCACGTGTTTTGCGGGCCTGTGATCTGTGGCTGTTGGCTGTCTTCCAGCTTGGGGCATTAACCCCAGGGCTAGCAAACAGCTATGAAGATCAGGTTTCCAGGTGGTTACTATTGTGAGTAGCTCCACGTAGAAGAGCAGATCTGGATGGGGGTGAGGTAGGAATCCCTAGTTCTTATCCTGGGGTTATCCTTGACTCCTCCCTCTCCTTCAAGCCCCACGTCCAAGCCTTTGCCACCGCCTGCCGACTTCAGCTTAATAACATTTCCCGAATCTGCTCCTTCCTTGGCCTCAACACTCTCATCATCTCCCACCTCGACTACTGCAACCTCCTGCTCACCGCCCTCCCCGCTACCTCCCTCGCACCTCTTCAAACTATCCTCAATTCCGCTGCCAACCTCATCCATCTGTCTCCCCGCTACTCCCCTGTCTCCTGCCTCTGCCAAGCCTGTCACTGGCTCCACACTTCCCAGAGATCCCGGTTCAAAACCCTAACCCTGACGTACAAAGCTATCCACAAGCTGTCCCCTCCATACATCTCTGACTTGGTCACCTGCCACCTACCCGCACACAACCTGCGCTCCTCCCAAGAGTTCCCTCTCTTCTTCTCCCACATCTCCTCCCATAACCGCATTAAAGATTTCTCCTGTGCATCTGCTATACTCTGGAACTCCCTACCCCAACACATCTGGCATTCTCCTACCCTGGGAACCTTCAAGAGAAACCTGAAGACCCACCTCTTCCGTAAAGCCTGCAACCTACACGGAGACCTGTCCCACCGCACCGCCTCACCCGCGGCTCTCCCCGCCTACTGTCTCCCCACGCGTCCCTTCAGACTGTGAGCCCATGTGGACAGGGTTGTCTGCCCTACTGTACCTGTACGATCTGATTGTCGTCATTTTATGTTCTTGTCCTCGTTTGCCCTTACACATGTAAAGCGCCATGGAATCTAATGGCGCTATATAATTAAATAATAATCTGGGTATACTGCCCCAGTGTGATTTCTGTGGAAAAACTTCCTGTCATTATACCAGTAATGGGGGCTCTGGGTGACACTACGGTGAGTGGGCAGGGGCCGGATGTGGCTTATGACCCCCTCCCAGAGCTGAATGTGGCTCTCAGTGTCAGAACGGTTGGGGATCAACGCCTTAGATCCCCAAACTTGTGTCAGTAATTGTGGGTTTTCTTTGGCTGTTCAGCACATATGTGTTCACCATCTTGGGCCTAAAGTTCTATAAGGTAAAGTCAAATTTACTAAAACCCATTGCATTTAGTCTGCGAAAATGATGAGCTAGAACATATTAATACATGCGACCTGTTTTTATTAATTACAGATGTGTGGACTCTTAAATGAATGCCATTAGGCACATTCGTTATGGAAGTACTGGGAACTTTCCTTTACTGCGGAGCACAGCTTGATTTGATCAAGTCCACATTGACCCAGGATATTTTGGTTCTAAATATTATTAGAATTCAGCAAGCAAATTAGGACAATTCCTGCCAGGAGACTGGAGAAGACATTTTTAGACTTGGTTTCTTGTATTTGTACTTTTATATTTCCACACTTGGGTAGGGCCATTCATTCAGTAAAAATAAACTTGTGGCTTGTATTGTTAACTGGAAAAAAAAGAGAATGCATGGATTGGCTGCAGATTTCCATATATTATAACTGAAACAATACTGTACTGCTTGAGAAAGGACTTTGTATCAACACTATTTTATGGGGTTCACACATCTAAGATTTGCCTTTGATAGAAATCGAAGGCTGACACTCTAATTTCCAATAGATCTGCCATTCGGTAAGCGAAACATCCAACTCCCCAAAATGGACACAGACTCCGACTCCAAAGCCCTGCTACCATTTCCCTATTTGGATAGCTCATTATTGATCAATGTCTGACATTTCCCATAGATCTGCCATTCACTGAGGCTAATCTATATCTTACTGATGGAGCTCATTTTTCTCCCATTTTTTCCCATGGCCAATTCACTTACATTTGTGGCAGTGCAGTTTTTCCTAATCCTCCCATACATTATAGATAGTTGTCAAACAAACTATCGTCGGCCAAGAGTTTCCTATCCCAACTCTCCATTCACCGGAATGCTCTGCTTAGCCAAGTTCTCCTGTGTTCTCTATTAGAGGGCTGCTGCCAGACTCCTGACGCATGTCATCGCTTTCCGCTCCGCATTATCTGTCACTAAAGAAAGATGCACAGACTGTTGCCGATCTATGTGATATCAGTGGGTCTGGTTGATATTGCCCTAATGTAAATGGGGGACCTTAAATGGAAAATCTTGAACCCCATTGGTGTAACTTGGAAGCTCATGGGCCCCGATGCGAAAGCTCCCATGGGTCCCCCAATTGTTGCAAATCTTTAATAGCAATAGTCTTTTTCTGTAGGCTAAAGAGACTTTTGCCGCCCCAGGCCCCCCATCCCCCAGGCTCCATGGCCTGGGTGTGATGGCAACCCCAGGTGTGATGCACCTATCGTCGATACGTCCTTGCTGAACCCCCTGTACTATGAAGCCCCTATAACACTAAGCGAGATTGCTGCTGAGTCACAAGTTTGGTGATGCAACAGCGACCTCCCCAGCGATCTCGCTATGTTTGACACTTAGCAGCGACCAAGCCCCTGCTGTGAGATCACTGGTTGTGTCAGTCGCCTGGACCATTTTTTGATCGTTGGGGTCCTGCTGGGCAGCATGCATTGGTGTGTTTGACAGGGACAACGACTAACGACCTCAATACTACAGGTCTGAGAAACAGGGTCCCAACAACCTCGGTATCATTCCGGATCGTTGTTGCGTCGTTGGTGAGATCTGACTGTTTGACATCTCACCAGCGATCCCGACAGTAACGCAGCAGCGATCCCTACAGGTCGTATTGCTGTTGGGATCGCTGGTGCGTCGACAAGTGTGACGGTACCCTTACTGAAGGTTTGTGCCCCCCAAAGAAAGCCTACCATTCAATTTGCTCACTGGGGTGCCGAATCCCTTTGTGTACTGTAGGGAGGCAGCAATATGTGTCAGATTGGTCACGATCGACACATCACTCACGAGCACCAGCGATACTCACCGAGTAACAAGTATTGTGAGTACTATCCATGCGAGTAACAAATAGTAACGATTACACTCTCTCATCCACTAATCATCACCACTGCCCCGGTCACTGAGCTAAGATAAAGGCTCAGTATTCTTACTAATATCACTTGGAATCCACTTGACTGAGGAGGAAAAAAAATAGTTGACATCCTATAAGTAGATTCCAAATACGGCTGCTTAGATGCTCCATACAAGCATTTAAAGAGGACGACTACTCTTGTATGATTTTTTATTTTTCGTTTTTTCTTTGTAAACCATTCCATGACAATGCCAAATACACAAGTAATGGGTGAAAATAAATTAAGCTATTCTTAGCATAGGTCGTGTGTTGATCAGTGGAGGGTTTCTAATGCTGGGACATGCACCGATAAGCAGAATCAGGGCATTGTATCCCCTTTAAGAATGATGCAGCTGTACACCTGCTTGATGCTCTGTTCATTATCTATCTGGCTGCCAAGCATTTTGTGTCAACTTCATAATGAATGAATGAGAATATGTGATAACTTGTTTTAACAGGACAACTCCTTAAGTAATGAGATCCAGGGATGGATGAATACCTTTACTACATGTTCTTTTTACGTGAATTTCTCTGACCTATATATATTTTTTTCCAAAATAATTTGTATTAATTATCAACCAATTCAAACCCACATATCCGATCTGAACACTAGTGATATACATAGCAGAATTAAAAGAAAACACACAATGACTCTCATTTTCTTAACCCCCATATAAAGGTTAGCTACCTTCCCCCTGCTTAACTTAGTTTTTCAAACCTATGGAGCACCTATGATTGTATCCCTTTAGCAGCCAATGACCTTCTATGCACCAAATATCGTCAGTCTCCCTATCCCCGCACCATTTAGACTTCTCTAACCCCTCGCTCATCCTCATATCTCAGATTTCTAATTTACCCAGACTACCCTATATTTCTTCTAGCAGATACCATTCTGAATCTTTGAATGGCTGTACCATTTGTTTGATCTCTTCCCTGGTAAGTTTAGTTGTTATAAAAACTCTACAAGTGTCAAAGACCTTGTCTGTCGAGATATCTTTGCGCCTTTCAGCTTCCACTCTCATCAAATCCTTCATGTCTGATATTATGTCCTCCATCCCCGGTACCTTTTGTCTCAGACATTCTCTCAAAATAAGTATTTTTGTCACCATTGCCAATATGTGTATTATCGTAAATTATTTTCCACTCGGACTGCTGTTATCCATAAAGTGGAATATCCATAACATGGGCTCAATCTCCAGTAGTGTGCTGCAAATGTCACATGCGAAGATTTGCACCTGACCCCAAAATTGCGGCACCTTACTGCTCTTCCACAGAGCGTGATAAATGTTAGTTTTTGCAGAACCACATTTTGGGCAATGTTGCAGCCTATCAGGATTTTGAGTGCTAGGCGGGGCCCTAAACCCGTTTATGGCTCTTTGCATGACATGATATTGTGTATTTCTTATTAGTGATGTGTTTTCTAACTGCGACACAGCCACTTATTGTTTTCTCCTCTAAGACTCCATTCTGAATCTCACCCATGCCTTAAATATGTTCCTAGGTACCAAGGGGATCAGTCTTTCTCTGAATGTCTCATATATTAAAGATATACTAATGTTCCTGATGCACCCCCAGGGCTGTGGGGCACTCGGAACTGGGCTTTAATGCTTAAGGGGAGTCACAGGGGTCAAGATCCGGCTCTGTGACCCTAGGTACCAATTTAAAGGTTCAGGGAGAAGGGATTTAGGGTGTTTGGCTATTGATGCTGCGGTGCGGGACATCTGGGAATGATGGGACTGCAGTTACGGTGATATTGCTCCCCACGGGTGGAGCGGTTCCCCAGGGCAACCAGTAAAGTCTATGGTGGTGGTAGGCCGTTGGGGGTGCAGGACTGAGGGCGCGGAATAACCAACAGACACACAGTTCATTGTCTCCTTTACTGGTAGTAGCAGGTTTAGTCCAAGGTACCGTCCACAAGAGATGTTGGGAATCTGGGTGGCCTGGAAGCTTGAGGTTCTCCTCGCCTGTGAGTTCTGAGGCCTTCCTGTTGCGCTACTCCTTGCTTGTCTTGGCTGCCTATAGCTAAGCTGCGAACCTCTCTTCCTGCTCTTAAGTTTCTCACCTGTATGGCAGGCAGCTTGAGCCCTTCCTGGGCACCACTCCTCTGGCAACTGGCCCTGAGCTCTCCTATGCTGCTGTGCCTCCAGGTGCTTTGCTGTGGCCGGGAGACTTGGAGTCTCCCGTCCTCTGGTTTTGGCTTCTGAGCCTCGATTACCCTCACAACCTCGGACTTCGGTGTCTGCTTCTGGTGCTCTGCTCTGAGGTGAGCCCGATTAACTGGCTCCACTCCCCAGGTCTGCTTCTCTCCTTCCTCAGACCCTCTCTTACGGGTCCCTCACACTTGCTGTTCCTTCTCTTTGCACTACCTGGGACGAGCTTAGCACTGCTCCAGTCCACACGTAGTCTTCTCAGTCCTTCTTGGAACTGAACTCACGAACCATGCCCCCAGGCCTGAATTTATAGGGGAGTTCCCCTGAACTCAGGTTTCAAAGCTCCCCTTTCAGGTCTGGAGTCATGAAAAGTGTTGCATGCTGTGGGCTACCTGGTGTGGATATCCCTTCTTGCTTCCAAGCATGACATCACCCCTCGAGGGAGGCAGTGCCATTGTGGTAACCGGACTCTGGGGTGCCACATTCCCAATACCCGTATTGACTAGGTTGTCCCACTCGTTGGTGATGCATTCCTTAGAGATGTCTAGTAACTTATGCATGACAAGGAACCACAATTGATTGTAGTGTATAAGGTGACATTTTGTTAGATTCAATTTCTCAAGGGCCTCTGGACCACTTTACCAATGACTCTATCTCATGAAACAAGGCACCCATTTTCTCTACCCTTTTCCCTCTCCACTCCTTTAATAGTGCATTGTCCCTCCCCAGTCGAAAGGTGGGGGTGAGCCCAAGGTGTTTAATACTTAGATGTTCTCTAGGCCAGGTCAAGCTTTTTTCTCACCGCCTTCCAGGATATTGTGATGTCTCTTCTTATTAAAGCGTTTTTGATACACTATGGAGTATGTAATCTAGACACATGCAAAATCGCAGCCGGACCACAGGGCTTACAGAATTCAGCCTCTTCTTTGTAAGTAGTGTCTACTCATTCTCTTTATCCAGTCAACCACATGTCTCATGAGCCAGGCTAAATTGTAACCTCTCGCGTCTGATAAGCCAAGTCCCCCACTTTCTTTAGGGAACATTAGAGTTCGGATACTTATCCTAGGTCTTTTCCCCTTCCAAAGGAACCTGGAGAACGCTGTATTCAGTCATCTACCATCTGTATGTCGAAGTGATAACAGGATTGTCTTGAGTGGGTACAATCATTTGGCAAAGCTGATCAGTTTGATCAGGTGGCATCTCCCCATCAATGACAGTGGACGACCTCCCCATCCCTCCAGCTCCTTCTCTATCTTTGCAATCAACGGGCTATAATTCAAAGAGTACAATGATTCCGGTGTGGTATCGAGTTGTATGCCCAAATATTTTATACTGTTGGTTGCTATATTGATACCATAAAGTTCCTTCTCTCGGTCTTTCCTTCCTCCTCTACTTGGACTAGCCGTTAACCTCAGGATTTCACATTTGGATTGGTTCAGTTCCAAACCTATTTCAGTGATGTAGAAAAGTCCTATATATTTTACACTTTTTCCTTAAGATCAATGTGTGCTCTTTTGACAACTGATCTGTTCTTGGTGTACAGATTAGGGATGACATAAATTGAATTTTTAGATATTGACTGGAATTACATTTGAAGAGAGTTTCTAAAAATAAATTATTTATTTTTACTGATTTTAAGAACCATAGATGAATGCTAATAGATATGAGTCAACTATTCTAGCCAAAGTAAGACCTAACAGTCTGGTTGGTAGGGGTAGACTAATGAACCAGAACTTGCAAGTCTTCCCAGTGCCTTAACCTGGGGGACCTGTTAGCATTGGGTTCCTAATTACATATTTCTTAAGATTGGCAGCAATTCTTTACTGTCTTTTTCTTAACCCACAGTTCAGTAGAGTACCCCATACCGTACAATGAAGAAAAAATTACATATTGTAACCTGAAATTTTGCTGGGTCAACTATTTTAAGTGTATGCAGCCATATGTCAGAAACGTGATTTAGGTTTGTTGAATATTTAATGTCAGATCCCCCCCCTCCTCCCACACCTTTTCCCATATTAGGACAATATTTGCCAAATGCACCAACATTGAGTGGTTTAGCCAACACTCAGGACCCCGGCTAATTGTTTGGGGATATTATATAAGCACTCCTATCAGTTTTTATCTTCGTACGGTGATACCTTGGTTTTCGTCAGCTTCAGTTATCGTCGGTTTCGATTTTCGTTGATTTCTTTTTTTCAATGAAAGATGTGTCTTGTGTTTTTTTTCCATACATCGATGGTAATTTTACCATAAAAACTCTGCCCCTTACAAAAATAAAGGTGCACCCTTCTCTCCCCTCCTCGGCATCTTCTATACACCAAAAGGAGCTTTTATAAAAATAAAATGTGTATGTGTGTGTGTGTATATATATGTATTTTATATATATATATATGTATGTATGTATGTATGTATGTGTGCATGTATATGTATGTATGTGTGCATGTATATGTATGTATGTGTGCATGTATATGTATGTATGTGTGCATGTATATGTATGTATGTGTGCATGTATATGTATGTATGTGTGCATGTATATGTATGTATGTGTGCATGTATATGTATGTGTGTGCATGTATATGTATGTGTGTGCATGTATATGTATGTGTGTGCATGTATGTGTATGTGTGTGCATGTATGTGTATGTGTGTGCATGTATGTGTATGTGTGTGCATGTATGTGTATGTGTGTGCATGTATGTGTATGTGTGTGTAATATATGTATGTATATATGTGTGTGTAATATATGTATGTATATATGTGTGTGTAATATATGTATGTATATATGTGTGTGTGTGAATATTATATATATATATATTATATATAATATATATATATATATATATATATATATATATATTTATATATATAATGTATGTATGTATAATTTATTTTTTATTTTTTTCTCTTTTCTCTTTAAGTTAGTGTTTCATATTCCTTTTTATAGTCATTTCTGAGTGATTCTAGCACTAACCGCTATCTTTGTTCACTATAAAATGTATTTTTTTGCAGGTCTTTTTCGGTGTCTTGAACCAGTTCATTCATTTTACATTATTTCCTATGGAAGTCGTTGCCTCGGTTTTCGTCGATGTAATGGAAGTCCTTTTGGACTGTTGATCCTTTTGTTCTCTCGGTTATAAGCCAACACCTGATGTTTCTCACAACGGCCCTTTCCTAGAAAATACAGGAGTCCTTTACCGAACGATCCATCCTGTGTATGGGAGGACTAACCAAGATGGCTGTCGGTGACTGAACAGTCATTCGGCTCACACCTATCTAATGTGTATGGTGGCCTTTATTCTTGGGCAAGATGATCTGCCAGAGATATCTGACATTATCTTAGTGTCCCGTTTTGTATTGGAAACACATCTGTACTAGAGTGGTAGAGACACTATATGGGTGGTATGGGGTGGCTTGGTGAAAGAGCTCATTAGGGACCCTAAGACTTTAATATCTGTACCTAATGTTCTTGAGGAGTCTTTTAAACTAATTTTGATCACTTAAAATAGTTATTTTTAAATGACGGGTCAATGTGCTCCTTCTCCACAGTGCTTAAGGTGGTCCTTGCAGGCCTCTAGGAGATGGCCAACAAGACCAAGTAAATGGCATTGATATGAAGGTTACAGAGGCTCAAAGCCCAATTTAAAAAAGTTGCTCTAACAATATTGTGGTTCCCATGGAATAACACGAGGGTTGCATATCTCGCTCAGACTGTGGAGAAGGTCAGGTATTCAAAGTGACCATGTAGGTTAATTTTAGGTAGGGGTGTTGGGCTCATTCTGTCCAGGACACTTTAAAGCATCCATTTTTATTATTATTTTGGTCATAAAATGAGAATAGTTTCCTAACCGGATTCATATCATTCTCCCGTGTTGTATGTTGTCATATTCTACATGGGTTTCTTTTCATATATGGAGATTAAAAAGCAGATTTATTACTGAAGACATGATCTCATCCCCATGCCAGGCATTTCCAAAGTGTGTTTTCGGATCACATAAATAACCTCTAACAAGGTTACTGAGAAAGTTCCCGGAACGTTGAACACATTAACAGGGATACAGGAATGAACTCTATGTATTTTACTGAATTAGAATTTCCTGATGATGCCGATTTATATGATTTATATGGAATAATGAAATATGGAGGGCCAACAGGATTTAAGGCTTCAGTTGTACAAAGTATTTTTTTTACTGCATGAGCTCTTGATCTATATCTGAATAGCATGATGAGCTCTGATGTCTTGCAACTGATTTACTGCCCTATTTTTCCCCATTCTTTGACGCACAGGAACATTTGGCTTGGTTCAGTGCTTCTGGTTTTTCAAAGATTGAGCCACTGCCAGACTCCACTGGCAGTGACTTCTCACTGGATAACAAAATGTGAATGTAAGGTTGCTGTCACACTGCTTATTTCTTGGATCCGTGGCTGTCCGTTGTAAAACTGACAGCCACGGATCCGATTTGGCCCCCTTGTATCTCTATGGGCCACGGATCTGATCGGATTTGGCCTTATTGCTATCCGATTTGTGTCAGATCCAATTCTGTCCGATTTTTAGTTGTACCCAACTGCTCTGATTTTGGGCACAGCGGACCACATTGGATCTGACCTGATCCGCGGCCTTTAACAAGGGGGCCTATGGAGCACAGGTCCGAGAAAACACAGGATCGTTTCTTGGACCCGATTTTAGTGTACTGAGCATGCTCAGTACACTAAAACTGCTCTGTTCCCCTTTAATTTCACTTCCGCAATGTATATACATTGCGGGAATGAAATTAACTATACAAAGGGTTAAAAATAAAAAAAACTATCCTCACCTCTCCAGCAGTGTCCCGCGCTGTCTCGCACACTCCTGGGGCTCAAGGACTTGGTTGTCACATGACTGCACGATTTAAATCTCCCGCTCGCCGATCAATTTTGGCAGGCGCAGGATTTAAACCACGCGGTCATGTGACAACTAGATCAGCTGATTGGTCACATGATTGCTCAGCTGATCGGGTTGCCAGGCAATGCCAGGTCCTTGAGCCCCAGGACCCACCGGCTTGCTTGTACTTTGCAGGCTCGGGCTTTCTGTGTCCAGACCCGTGAAAATCACAGACCCACATACAGAAATAGCATCCGGGGGTCACCTCCTATGGTGCCCTTGCTTGTCTGTGGGGTCTTGCAAAAAGTAGGATCCCACTGACAGGGTTCTCTCACATTGCATTGTTTTTCCTAACAGGCAGTATATTTCCCTTTCTCAACATGATCTGTCTTCGGAGAGCCGGGAGACCCCATAAACATTAGACTGCTGATCGTTATCGGTGGGTTCCGCGGACCTTATTCGGATGTGTATGGCGGCCGCTACTAATATACCATGCATTTGATATATAAATCTGTTGCACGGGGCTATCAGGGGAGACAAAAGCACCATTAAAAATAAACATTGGCTACCGGGCTCTGGGAGTTGTCTAGCCCAACCTGCAACATGTGAATTTGGCCTACTAAATAAAAATCAAGTATCATGATTGTGAACAAACAAATCTTCATTGATATATGAATCAGGACTGTGGAGTCGAAAAGCCAAACATCTGACTCAGACTCTTTAATTTCTCTGACTCCGACTTCACCAAAATGGACACAGACTCTGACTACACAACTCCTGTTGAGAAATCAGTAAGCCAAACATCCGACCCGGACTCCTCAATTTCACTGTTTCCGACTCAGACTCCACCCAAAATGGACTCCCGACTCCAACTCCACGACTCCGACTCCACAGCCCTTATGAAAATGAAACATTGAAAAGAAAATGCACACGTTTACTGAAAATACTGTATTGATTTGAGTCATTGGGCACATGTATTTTAGTTAGGCCATAATGACCGTGTCAAGAAACACACCTTTTTGAATACTAAACTTCCATAATTACTCATCATTTTCAGTAATTGTATATAACATAAACCATTGGAAAAGGAACTCAATACATTCTGGATGTGTTCGGATTTGTTTTTATTTCTTTAAACTTGGATGATCAGTCAATTAAACTAAATCTCTTAATTGTTGCTCGGCGTTACGGTAAATTTAATGTGGATTTAAGCTGAAGTTGGCAGCGTTACAGGAGCGTGTTCAGACAGTTGTTACCGCTCCGTGCTATTGTATGTGCTTCTCAATAGCTGGTGCAGAAGACTGCGGATAACGCTCTAGGCCGGGGTCAATGCTCATTCAACTGTTTTTTTTAAGTTGCTGTTTGGGTAAAACTGATTTACCTTGATACAGTGATATGAAGTGATGTACTGTGTTGCACCTCCTGCAGGTCCTGAGCAGCCAATCCTTGATATAGGGATTTTCCGTTTAGTGTTATTTTCAGTCTATATTTCAAGTGGCCGCACCTCAGACAAATCCCAAGAAATTGATTTGCTTAAAATCACAAAACTAAACCATTTCCACCTGCCAAACGCAGTCATTAAGTGTCCCTCATTGGTTTGCAGAACAGTTATTAATGCGACAATTGTGTGCATGTAGAATATCAGTTATCCTCAGTGGATCTATTTACACAAGACCGTGTGCTGCCGAGATTTCTTCTTTTGGCGGCATGAACAATCTAATTGTGGTGCCCCTGCGGACTGGTTGCCACATTGATGCTGCACCTACTCCACAGGTGTGGTGTCACCGTTCTCAGGTGAGGGGGGTTGTGATCCCAAGACGCAGAAATTGCACATAACACCATCCCAAATGCAGGCTGGGGGATTTGGGTGGACCCTTTTGAGGGAGGGCCCCATCTCCTGTCTGGAGGAGGTGTTCGCAGGAGTTAGTGAGAGAGTTTGGAGAGACGGGAGAAGGCGTCCTGGGGACTGGAGGCTCGTCCCAGGGCAGGAGGGAGTCCTAAGGAAGAGGGTATGGGAGTGGAGGAACCACCTGTGGTGCCCCAAATCCACTGCCAGTCGCTGTTGTGTGGAGGGACTGGGTCGCAAAAGGGGACCGGTCCCGAACTGGTGGGAGTGCTGCATGCCTCAGCCAGAAAAACCGGAGGCCGTTGTGTCTGCAAGAACAGTGGCCAAAGACTGTGGATACTTGCCGAGAAGGTGGCCAGACCTAGGGCCATGGGACTCTTGAGTGTCCTCCGACAAGGCCCGCTGCCACCAGATTGGGACATTGCCCACATAGACGCAGGAGGTAGAGGAGGATAGCTAGTGTGATCAGACTGCCCGGACAGGCTTCAGTGTGGTGTCTTGGAAAAGCAACCCTTATCACCTGGCTGCGCATTAGAGGAGCACAGTACCCTGCAGGGTGGACTTGAGTGATCGTCAAAGGTAAAAAGAACTGCAACCTTGGTCTTGTCCAGTTATTATCCGCGCCCTCCTGCATCACTACACAGAATCCATCACCATCAATTTAGACTTTAATACAATCCCTGGGGCCATGCTCTACCTGTGGGGAACGATACTACCAAAGCTGCGATTCCATCGGCCCCAGTGGTCCCACAGCGGCGCTGGTCACTCTGGCTAGAATAACAATAGGTGGCATCACGAACTTATCCCTTGTACATAATTCCCCTTTATTGCACGCACAGGGTCACGGAGCCGGGTCACTGCCACCATTGCCACCATGAACGTCCCACTGAACCAACCGGCCCGGTTACCAAGTACACCTGGCCCTGGTGCGTGTCGCATAATCACTCAAAGATTTTGGTCGTTCTTGATTATTGGTTTGTCTAAATGAGCCCTTAGTTACATCTTGCTTAAGATTGGATCAGTAAGCCACAATGATCCCTCTGTAGGGGAGAGCGCTCTGGAGCAAAATGCTTCTGATCACCTTCTGCACACACCTATCATTTTTTAGGGTTGTGGATCGAAGTATTACACATTCACAGGTAAGGCTGCACTCGCGTGTAGTGCACCATGCTGATTTATATCCCATCAGTGACGCCCATGGTAGAGGATCAGATGCGGTCAAGCTCCATTCTGCCATCCCAATCTTCTTCCCCAGCATCCTACAATATATCCTTTTAACATTATTATTATAATTATTTTATTACTTTTATTCATATAGCACCATTTATTCCATGATGCTGTACATGAGAAGGGATTATATACAAAATACAGATCTAGGTTACAGTGAACAAATTAACAATGACCGACTGGTAGAGAAGGGAGAAAACCTTAACCTCCCGGGCTTGCATTCTATAAGATGATGGGGAGGAGACCGTAGTTTGGGGGTTGAGACAGGTCTGGTGGTGAGGCGAGAGCTCTGGTGGTGCTGGTGAGGTGGCCACTCCGGTGGTGCTGGTGAAATGGCAGCTCCAGTGGTGGTGAGGCAGCAGCTGATCACTGCAGGCTGTAAGCTTTCCTGAGAAGATGAGTTTTCAAGCCCCGTCTGAAGGATCCAAGCGTGGTTGATAATCGGACGTGCTTGGACGCCTTTGTAGGTCAGTGTTAGTATTTTGAATTTGCTTCGTTGTGGTATTGGGAGCCGCTGGAGGGATTTTAAGAGGGGATAAACGGGACTAGCGAGAAGAGAAGTGGATTAGTTGGGCAGCAGAGTTATGGTGGGTGACTGAGGGCATGTACAAGCATTTTAGCAGAATTTGAGGATTGAATAAAGGTCAGATTTTGAAAATATTTTTGAGCTGGAGGTTAAATATTTGACAAAACCTGTCAGCAAATTTTTGCTATGTAATCTGAGAGCTGCATGATGTAGGGGCTGAGATCCTAATTCCAGTGGTGTGTCACTCACTTGGCAGCTTTGTGCAGTTTTGCTAGAATCCTTGTCTTCCAAGTGGTAGATGTAGTAGTGCTTAGGATGCTGAGCTGTGTATAACCCGCCCACACCACTCTCATTTTCCTGTGTACTCTGTGCAGTATGATCATACTGCCAATCAGTGGTGGGGGTGGGGTTACACAGATTAGCCTGGCTGCTCTGCACACAAAATCTAGTCCTTTAGTGGTAATCTATTGCGGATAAAACATTGATTGTATTGAAACTACAACACATAGCCTAATAAATTTCACATCCCTGTAGAATGTGAACCCGCAATGACAGGGTCCTCGCTCCCCTCTGTATCAGTCTCACTGTTAGTTTGTTCTGTGTATTTTTAAAGAGGACCTGTCACCCCCCCCCCCCGGCTGCATGGCATTCTAAATGCAGCATGTCTGCTGCATTCAGGGAAGGGGTTTCCATGTGTCTGTGTGCTGTGTACCCCAAGATATAGCCTTTGTAAAACTTAGAAGCCATGGAAGCAGTCACTGTGGCTGGAGGGAGCTCGATTGACTATGGCCATTCCATCCCCACTGCCTCTGTGCTGCGCTGGCTCTGCCCTCCTCCTCTGTCACTCACAGCATGCAAATCATTTGTCCTGACATCCGCTCCAGATTCCTGCCCTGACAAAGCATAAACAGCACAGCAGGAGGCGGCACACAGAGGCGGTGGGGGATGGAATGGCCACAGTCAATTGAGCTCACTCCAGCCACAGGGACTGCCTCCATGGCTTCTAAGTTTTACAAAGGCTATATCTCGGGGTACACAGCACACAGACACATGGGGGCAGACATGCTGCATTCAATGCTGCACTTAGATTGCCATGTAGCAGGGGGGTGACAGGTCATCTTTAACTTGTTTGTATGTAACCCTTTCTCATGTACAGCATGGAGTCAATAGTTCTCTATAAATAATAATAATAATAATCCCTGTAATCGGTATCTCCTCTCTTAATTTATGCTGCTCAGATTAAATAGCAAAAACCTTCTGACCTGTTCCCTTTAAGGCATCCACTTTCCAATCCCGAGGGTAAGCAGCCCTTCAGCTGTCATTTACCTGTAAGGGACTATTTCTTAAAGAGCAGATAGTAAGTGCAAATTCTATTGTGATAAGAGTTGTATTTCACGGGCAGCCTGTTATTGTGAAAGTTGTGATGCGCTATTCAAACGGGTTAACGGTAGATGATTAAAAAATGAATCCTTTATGTAATTTCACGTGTCTGACTTTTCTAGTTATCAGAGTAGCTCGAGGTCCAGGGGAATATACTTCATTAAATCCAGGCTGCCATATGACTTGGCACAAAAACCTACTAAAAATCCACAGGTAGGGGGTGTACGAGCCGACCGCTAATAAACCTGGTGATAAATCTTTACAGGACCTGTGAGCTCACACTGTACAAAAGGTGGATATAATTTCCTTATAATAATTGTATCATTTGTCTTGGTGTGCTGTACTCGTCTGAGCAAGGATAATCTCTATGAGGTGGGGTTCAGGTAGGGCGTTTGTGCTCCGTTTCTTATTGATCCAATTTTGGTTCAGTTTCTGCACTGAAAACTGCTCCCCTTTTTGCAAAAAAGCATCAAACGCATCTCTGTTTGTGCTGCATATTTGCTACGTTTTCGAGGGACACAGGCGGACACATGCACACTTTCTTACCCTCCCCGCAATCCCCCGGTGATGTCTTCCTTCTGGGCATTGGAGGGGGGGGGGTGCTGGGTGTGTGTTTGTGCTGGAGGGGGGAACGTGTTGGTGAGCTGGGGGGGGAGGGGTGTTGGTGTGCTGGGGGGTGGTGTTGGTTTGCTGGGGGAAAGGGGTATGTTGATGTGCTGGGGCAGGGGCGTGTCGGCGTGCTGGGGCAGGAGGGGGGCACAAGTTGGGGCACCTAAGCTGCTTATTTGAAATTCCTCAATACACGCCCAGACTGATTTGCTTCTGCGTTAATTTCTCATAACTGGCAGATCAGATCTTAACTACCGTATTTATTATTATTAGAACGAGCACCTCTGCAGCTACACTACAACTACGTCAACATGTTAAAACTAACAGCAGAAGTTTGGAAAATTCATCTTCATGACGATTTTATTTATTTATTTTTTTGACGTGACACAATGTATTTAAAACACTTTATTCATTTGCATATTATAAGGCTTCATGCACATGTTACGAGCCGTGTGCCCTTACGATGCCCATCTATGCCTCTATTACGATGCCCATCTATGCCTCTAATCCCACAAGGATGGTCTTACTGATATATCTGTATTTGGCCATATGGTAAACGCAGCAATGAACAACGATTGGATCCTATTGTGCAACGAAAAACAAGTTTCCATTTGTTCTAAACAAATGGGTTGTGGAATCAGTCAGCCAAACCTCCGACTCCTCTGTTTGCACAACTCCCACTCCCTCATACGTAGCTCATATTTGTGATACATTTATTGTAGTACAATGTGAAAATCAGGCTTTAATCATCAATGATACAATGATCAAGATGTGTAGAATATTTATTGGAATACAACATTAGATCAGAAAAAAAGACATTTTAAATTGTAAAGATGCAATACCCTGTTGTGGATGCTTTAGTTGGGACATCAAAACTATGTCCCTCTCCTTAAAGGGAACCAACCACCTAAAAATCCCTATCTAACCTATAAATATCTGTCCCTGGAGCCTAAAATTACTATTCTAACCATCCCTGACTGACTAAATCTACCTAACTAGATGCACAATAAATCACTTTTTATACTTGCCAAATCCTTGTCTGATGGGCGTTCCTCCAGGGTCTTTTACAGATAGGCGGGTCACCTCGCCACGCTCGCACCCGCCTCGCTGCTGTCCATCTTCTTTCCAGGGCGGCATCTTCTTCCAGGAGGATTCAAATTACCCGCCCATCGCGTCCTCACAATGAGCGGGTCACGTGCTGCAGGCCCCTCGTCACTTCCGCCCGCCACGTCACTGGTACACCCAGGCCGGCTACAGAGCATGCGCAAATGGCATGCTAAAGCCAGCCTGGGCGCATCATAGACCCAGTGACGCGGCAGGCGGAAATGACACAGGGCCTGCAGCACATGACCCACTCATTGTGAGGACGCGATGGGCGGGTAATTTGAATCATCCTGGAAGAAGATGCCGCCCTGGAAAGAAGATGGACAGTAGCGAGGCGGGTGCGAGTGCGACGAGGAAACCCGCCTATCGGTCAAAGACCCTAGAGGAACGACCATCACACAAGGATTTGGTAAGTATAAAAAGTGATTTATTGTGCATCTAGTTAGGTAGATTTAGTCAGTAAAGGTACCTTTACACGCCGCGACGGCAGGCTGGATACATCCCGCTACTTCACGTGCACAAGCACGCTCAAACGGCTACAAACGGTCAACGCATCTCCTTGACAAGCCGCGACAAGGTGCGCTACGCCACGCTACATCTATAGCTAGCTACATCGCCGGGTGTGTCAAGTAGCCAGCTGTAGCTTAGCGTACCACGTTTACACAGCGCTACAATAAGCTAATATGGGCGGACCTGGTACAGCAGGGACAGCACATAGGCGTGCCACAATCTTGGATTACGAGCCGTCCGTACGATGATAGGACAGCGCAATATCATCATGATTGGCCAGGCATCGCAGGAGGCTGAGACATCCAGCACGCTCGAGCGATTGTGTAGTGTGACTGGTCAGCTCCTTAAATATGCCGCCCTAGGCAGCGACTACCAATCGTCATGCAGGAGCTTCCTCCAATGATCGGTGATGGGGCGCGGTATCCCGGAGCCTGGGTCACGCCTTAGCTACATTGCAGCTACAGCCCCGGGTGTCCAGAGTTCCCTTCCGTTGCCTCTTTACACGCCGATACAGCTCGCTACCATCGGCGTTGTAGCCATCAGTTTTCGAGCAGACCTAGGAAACAGATGTATCTGTTGCCGGCTGCAGCGTCACGTCTTCAGACGCCGCTACGACGGGCTACATTGGCGCTACAAGCTACATTTGTAGCCTGTAGCGGGATGTATCCAGCCTGCCGTCGCGGCGTGTAAAGGGCCCCTAAGGGATGGTTAGAATAGTAATTTTAGGCTCCAGGGACAGATATTTATAAGTTATGGTACCTTTACACACCGCTACAGAAGGTTGGAAACAACCGGGTGTCTCACGTGCACGAGCACATTCCAACGGTTGCAAACGGTACCTGATACCGCCTTTACACGCCGTTACAAAGTGCTCTACTGAAGGTTTAATCTATCTCTGGAGGCACCGCCGGGTGCCACAGGTTACCTTCTGTAGAGCACCTTCCCTCATTTACACGCCGCTACAGACTGTAATATGGGAGGACCTGGGGCAGCAGGGACAACACATAGGCGTGCCAGAATTGTGGATTACGAGACGCTTGTACGATGATTGGACAATGCAATAGTATCATGATTGGCCAGGCAGCGCAGGAAGGCAGGCTAATACATGATGCTCAAGCAATTGTGTAGTGTGACTGGTCAGCTCCTTAAATATGCCGCCCTATGCAGCGACAACCAATAGTAATGCAGGAGCTTCCACCAATGATCGCTGAAGGGGGGCGGTTTCCCGGAGGCTGTGTCACGCCCCAGGGAGTTAACTAGGTGACGAAAAAAACCTTCCTGTACCTCATTTAGACGCCGCTACCATTGGGTTGAAACCAACCTGTTTTAGAGCACTGCTCTGGAACAGGTGTCGACAGTGTCGGGTGGCAACAACCTAGTTTACACGCCGCTACCTCGGGTTGTTTTGACGGTGCAAGATACATTTGTCTCCGACACCCAGTTGTTTCCAACCTTCTGTAGCGGCGTGTAAAGGTACCATTAGATAGGTATTTTTAGGTGGTTGGTTCCCTTTAAATGTCTGCTTTCCAAATTGTCGAGGTCGTTGCGACAATACACTCCTTCACCAGTCATTCCAAATTAGACTATGAACATATGGTACCAGATAAGAGTAAATCAGACTGAGAGTCCGGTTCAACCTTATAATATGTTCGTTGCTTTATTAAGCAATGGCAATGGTCACAGCAACTGCACTTTATTTCCGGGTACACAGCATTTTATAGTCTAGAGACTAGGCGTGAAATGGCCAGGACAAGGTGGGATTAGATGGGAGTTAGGTGGAGTTAGGCTAATACATCTATCTCTGTTAGTAATAATTAGTCTTTTGTCTTCTGTGCTGAGTCCATCCTTCATCACGTCATGATGTCTTCTCTTGGCCTCTGGTATGCAGAATATCTCTAGCTTCCCATGGTACAATCTGGAACCGGCACAGTAGTGACCAATCAGCTCCTTAGTTTCCTGGGCACCTCTCCACATTGTATCTTCTCTTCACACATCCATCTGAAAGACACTTTGTTTACACATAACTTTGGTTCATGGATGAGAGGGAGAGAAGAAAGAGAGAGAGAAAGAGAGAGACATAGAGAGAGAGAAGAGGAAAGGGAATAAGAGAGGGAGAGATATAGCTATTGGATACTAGGTTAAGGGAAAAACTTATTGTTTCATTTAATGCTATATGAGTATAAAAACTAAGATTAATAGATAAGATATAATCCATCCTCCACAAAATCAGTTATAACAGGTGTCCGTGGACAAATAACCACAATTGATTCTGATGCAAGTATGGGAGAATTCTAGGTTTACTAGGAAGCACATAAATTTCCTGTGTTGGTAGCCCCAGAATAAGATCATTAATTGGTTACAAAATATTAAACATAACTAATCATTGGTTAATAATAGCTGAGATCTGATTGGATTATGCAAGTGTATTCTAAAGAAAAAAAACTTGTTCTGTCCCCTTCTGATGACTGGAAATCCCAAGCGCTCTAATCACCAGTCCCTTAGATAATTGTATGCTGGTACTTACACCATCAGGGGGGCAAACAGACAGCTTTGAACTCTGCTAGAACGATGACTTGTAGTAAGACAGGAGAAACGCTGCAGTTTTCTTCTAGAATCTTGTATTAAATTCAATGTAACAGCAGTTGAAAAGAAATAATCTGAACAGGGGTTGCAGACATGCATGTTCAACAATGGCTTTTCTAAACTAAACTGGGGAAGAAGGGAGGGGCATCCTGTACATAGACAAGCTAAGTGAAGGACATGGGGACAATCTTCATGGACAGTCTAATCTACCTGGTAACAATGAGAGAAATTTCTGATAGGAGGGAAATTACACAATGCAAGAATAGGCATTACAGGTTGTTCCCATTCGTGGGACACGACACTCCCAATCTGAAATCGTCCAATTTCACAAGTCCTGTGTGCTGTAAGGAGTCGTCTTTGTTCTTCGACGTTATGAAACCTGTAATGAGAAGAGAGAATAGCACAAAATGCAAACAATAATGCAGTATTCAAGATCAAACTTGCAGTGAAACATAGTCCTTGAATGCAAAAAGGAAAAAATGAAAAATCAGAAAATCAGTTAGTCCAACAAAACCCATTTTCGGATTGGGGAAGCCGCAAACCTTCCAACTCTTCCACCAACCCAAAAATCCAATGGTGAGGTTTAGTCCACTGGGAATATTCGAGCTTAGTTGGACGCTGACAGTTCTCTGTCTTAGCACGGCAGGGTATAAGGAGATGCACTCCCTGCCATGGCAGAGTCCAGCAATGAAGTTTAGTTCATGTGACTCCTGCTCGAAGAAGCCACCAGGCGATGTACTTGGACTGGATGTCTGCAGGCACAGTGGCTGACCAGCTTGAAGAGTGTCCAGGCTGATTGGACCTCAGCTTCCGTGCTGGCATCTTGGACACACGGCTTGCACTGTAGGTTGGTCTAAGGGTCTTCTTCCCGGTCTCCCACCTGTGTTGTCTCTGAGATGGTGACATAGTGTCCCTGTCGATGCCCTCGATAGCAAGCTGTCTCAGCAGTACCCTGTTTTGAACTGTGATGGGTGTCTTGAACCCAAGAGGATCGTGGATGCTGTTTCCAACAGGCGAGACTCCTCGTTTCGTAGAAAGTTACAGGGCGAAGCTTGGTAGGTGAACGTGCCTTGTTTAACATCCGGGGGTGTGCTGAGGTTTCGTTGCATGGGGAGAACACTAGAACCTTCAGTAAGAGGTAAGCAGTTGAGAAAGGGGGTCTTACTTTGAGCACTGAAGTCTAGCACGGCTTTGGCTTGACCAGGTTTGCCATGGAGATAGGCGTCACAGGTTGGGAACTTAACAGTTGTTTGCTGCGAATCCCTTGGCAACTCAGTCTTTGCAGGAAGAGCGAGTGAGGGAGGTACCCAGCTGTTGTAGTTGTCTTCAGTGGGTTTGATTCTCGTGGTCCTGATCACCTTGTCTTCCTCTTTAGGTGGTGAATTATTGACCTGGTTTGCAGGGTATCGTGCTGTTGACTCGAGGTTGTCATCTTGAAGACAAAGCAGGTTTGGGTTGTCAGGTGATTATTGTTGCCACCTAGTGTCATTTGGCTTCTCCTTTACCCAGTAGTGATGTGGGTAAGGCAGAAGGGACACATTGTGGTTGTCTGACGTGATGATGGTTTTGTAAGAGGAGAAGTTGTTTGGTTTCTTTGTCCAATCACTACAGATGTTGCCGATGATGATCCAGCCTAACTTGAGGCACTGAGCGTACAGTTCATCAAGATGTCCAAAGATTTGTAGATGTGCTTTGTGCAGTCGTATAATGTCTCTGCTGAGGAGAATTAAGATATCTGCCTTGTTGTCCAAGGCCGGTATCTCGCTGGCTATGTCTTTGGGGTGAGGAAACTGAAGAGCTGCTTCTGGTGTTGGGATTTCTTCCCTGTTGAACATGTGGTTGCACTCTGAGTGTGGGAAGTAGTATCTCCTTGGAGCTGAAGAGAGAAGTTATTATGAGGCCGCAGGCCCTTCTTCCAGAGGCTTCTGTTACACTGCTCCAGGTGCCCAAGGAGTAGGGATAGGTGATTCACTTTAAGCCAAGCAAATTGAAGAGTTCTAACCTGGCCAAGGATTTGTTGCTCTGGTCGTCCAGGCTGACGTACACCTTGACAGCCTTTTCTGGATGACCTTAGGGATACACCCTTGCCAGGCAAATCTTTGCTCTGGACATGTCGCAAAAACCTTCTCCACAGACCTTGCTGCAGGATGAAGATACCGCAAGGTGGTTTGTTGCTTTGTCTGTACTCTCCCAGCCATTGCCTGTGGTAGGAGGAGGCATAGATGTTGACTCAGGTTGTGACGGATGGAGCGCTTGTAAGTGGTCTTTGCTGTCGGACTCTATACACTTGATGGCGATGACACAGTCCTTAGCAAAGTGTTCCGTAGAGGCACAGCACCTGAAGCACACTCCAAACTTCAAGAGTTCCTTTCGCCCTTGAAGTGGTTTCTTCCTGAAGCCGATGCACTTCTTCAGGGGATGCGGCAATTTGTGGATAGGACACTGGCGGTTTGGATTTTCTACCTTCTCACTTTCATTGGCCTTGTCTGGCGCTGACGTTGGTGTAAGCAGAACTTCGGACCCTTTTGTTGACACCGGACCGCTGAGGTTTCTATCTAGCGATGATGTTGGTGAAGGCAGAACCTCAGTCTTTTTTTGTAGACACCAGACTGCGGTTTCTGTCAGAGCGTGAACTCTTGTACCTAGGAGATGACGCAGAGCAGCTGGGTTCTTCATAGCAGAAACTGGGGTTGTTTTTGCACTCTGCAATCTCCTTGATGATCCGTGACAGAAGAAAGAGAATGGAGGAAAGGAGACTTGGTATAGTTTTTTGTAGTTTGACCCTCCCATTGTCCACTTTTCTTGAATGTTGTTAGGCAACGTGGCGACAATGGGTTTCACCCCACGAGCAGTGTCCAGGTAGTTGAGGCCAGGTAGATGTATATCTGTCTTAACCAGCTGGAGCTCGGACAGCATGTTGCTGAGTTCCTTGTACTTTGAAGCATCCTTGCCAGATATTTTAGGAAAGTCGTATAATTTTTTGAGCAATGCGTCTTCAATTGCTTCAGGATTGCCAAAACCTTTCTCTAGTCTTTCATGTGGTTGCGAGATTCGTTGTTGGGTCACTGATGTAAACAGATCGGAGTCTCTTGATTCTCTGTGTAGACCGTGGACCTAGCCACTTGATTAGCAGGTCCAGCTTTTCAGCAGCGATAATACCGAGGTCACTCGTTGCGGTTTTGAAGGCACACTTCCACCCTCAGCAGTTTTCGAGCTGGTAGTCGAACCTTGTGAGGCCGGTGTTGATGAGTTCTCAGCGTATCATGTACTTCGCAAAGTCGGACATGTCTATTCTTTCTGACTTTGGGGGTCACATTCGCTGACTGAGAGACGCTGCTTGTGTAGTTTGTAGCTTATTGTTTCAGGAACGTGGGAAGGTACGGAGTGGCGTAGGCGTTTAGACCAGTAACTGTTTGGTGTGAACAGTCTCTGTTGCATGCAGGGCTGGAACTACACAGTTGGCAGGAGTGAAGTGCCTTGTCGGCCTGTTGGTTTGCATGTGGACATTGGCATACGGGGGTTGTCGAGGTGCAAGGTCTGGCTGTGCATTGGAGTATGAATCGGGGTCAGGTTTGAATGTATAAGTGCATTGGACTGACCTGTGAAGCGGGAAGCTGCAGGTGGATCGGCGTCTTGATACTCTGGAGAAATGTTGGTGCTGACAGGAATGTTGGTGTCGATCAGCGGTTCGTTGGCTTGGCTCAGCACGTTGTCTCTTGTGCACTTAAGGGGATCTTCCGTGTCGAGTTCATACATGCTGATGCTACCTCCTTGGCTCCCAATTAGAGCTTGTGGTTTAGCCTTGCCATGGTTGCCACGTGTTCACATTCCCTCTGCAGGACTTCGGCTTCCTCCTGTTTACGTGCAGTCTGCTTCCAAATCCGCTTCCTCTGTTTCGATGTTCTGTCTTCATGCGTGCAGTCTCTGCTTTCTTGCGCGGATTTAACGACTACACTCGTTTCTACCTCTGCTTTTCCTTTGAGCAAAGGCGGCTTGTAATTTTATGGTTTCCGCTTTGGCACGCGTTCTTATGAACTGCTCACTGAGGGTTGAGTGCCTTGATGAGCTCGATTTAATTGAGTGTGTTGCACTCTTAGCAGACCTGGATCACTGCGATGCCGCTTCTGACATTTGCGCAGCTTTTGCTTCTATTTCTTCTTGCTGTTTCAGATTAGACAAGGATTGAGAGATTCTTTTGGTTTCAGACATTGCCACAGGAATTCAAGGGTGGGGCTTTCTGCTCCTGGTTGTCAGGGAGACCAATTACAGTGTATCAATTGCTGAGCTGGGAAGCGGCCTGTGTTTGTAGAATCTATGCAAGCTGCTGCTGGGGCTGTATTTGCAAGTCTGTTAAACTGCAGCTTCACATTAGTTTTTAGTGAAAAGTTATTCTTTTCACTGAGCTTATTTCTGTCTGCAGGGTCATGCAGACTGCTGTACAGTTATGATTTGGCTTATCAGCCCCTTTATGGATAATCCTTTCTCTGGATTGCATGCAGTATACCACTCCTGGTAACAGGTTTCCTTTTCACTGCTCTTTTCCCTTCTGATGACTGCAAATCCTAAGCGTTCTAATTACGAGTCCCTTTGTGGGACACAACAATCCTTGTGTTTTTTCCATTATTCTGTGTTATTGACCCATCACTCTCCTTCATTATCTGGAGTTTTCAGAGCATCTTCCCTTTTAACCAAAACATGCTAGACATTGGCTACACTCCCAGACCATGTGGCCTTCATCGCTTTTTCTAAACAGTTTTACTTGTAGTACAATACTTGATTTGACTTATTCTCCTTAAAGGCAAGTACTTAAAGGGATTCATATATGCTAGATATGCAGTATGATACAGGATACAAGCACATTGGTAAATCTTTGATCTTTTTATATATTGTTTACCATAACACTATGGAGTAAATAAGAAAAAAACAGTTTTCAACAAAATGTACTGAATAACATTTGTGCTTCCTATGAATTTTTACTGAGAAATAGTATCTCCCCCATCAGATCCTCCTTCAACATGACCTCAGAGAACAATTTTGACACTAACTTAAGTTGGTAGCATATCTCCTCCTTGTAACGGACAAAACAGCAAGTTCTTCTCCCCTTCATGAATGTTGCAGGAGTTCAATCCTTGGCTTGTCATTTTGTAGTTGCTGTAAAGGGGCTGTCACACACTACGATTTTGTAAGCGATCTCGCGTACGATCTCAGGGGTGCGTGCTCGTGGACAACATAGTTAGTGAGATGTCACAAGTATAGATATCATTCACGATGCAGCAACGATGTTACGTGCAGGTATCGTTTGCACAACCAGCGACTGATGCTTGTCAATGATGTGAATAGACAAAATCGCTAAGGAGATCGTTATCGCGGTGTCACACAGAACAATGCAAGCAGATTGCATGATCGACATCGTCTGATTTGAGGTCCAGTTCTCAAATCTGCGATGAACGATCAGATCACTTATCGCTTGTAAGATCGACGTGTCACACGCAACGACGTTAGAACAACGGAAAACTCGGGACATTTCAGCAACATCGAATATATTGTACGTGTGACGACCCCTTATGGCTCCTTTCACATCAGCGTTTTGCTGATGTTTGTGCCTGATCCGGCAGATGGCGCCATATCTGCCAGATTGACCTCCTGCCTAACGGCTGACTTGTGGCCCGCATCCGGCAAGCCTTATGCATTGTCTGTGGGGCATGCGGTTGGTTGCGGCAAGTGCAGTTCTGCCAGATCTGGCACTCGCATCAGCGAAAAAAAAACAACACTGTTTGCAGCGTTGTTTTTTTTTCCCTGCGGCAAGTGCTGGATCTGCCACATCCGGCTGAATTGCACTTGCCGCAAGCCCCATAGACAATTCATGGGGCTTGCCAGATCCGGGCCACAAGTCGGCAGTTATCCGGCAGATGCGGCATCAGCAAAACGCTGATGTGAAGGGAGCTTTAATGGGTGATGAAGCAATTTCCTCAGTTTAACCACCATTCATTAGCAGGGGCATAACTACAACAGGAGCAGGAGTTACAATTGCATCTGGGTCCTGGAGCCTAGGGGGCCCCAAAAGTTCCTTTGGCCTATAGGCAAAGACTAATGCTATTAAAGATCAAATAATCATAGAATGGTGGAGTTAGAAGGGACCTCCTGGGTCATCTGGTCCAACCCCCTGCTCAAAGCGGGATTCGCTAAATCATCCCAGACAGATGTCTGTCCAGCCTCTGTTGGCAGTAATTGGGGCCCCGTTGGAGCTTTTCCATTGAGGCCAATGAGCTTCAAATTGTGCCACTCTCCATTGACCTTCTTTTAGTGTTACCTGAGGGTTGGCAATGTCTACAATAACAGGCTTCCGCTCGAGCAATTGCTCAATCATTAGATGGGTCCTGCCCCGCTGAGTGGCCTGATCTACAATTGCCTCTTTCCCAGTACAGCTCTCAAACAGAAGCCTTAGATGAGGAAGAGACATTTATAGGACATTTACTAACTTTCCCAAAGTCTTATGAAAAAATGTTTGATACATTTTCCATTGAACTACTCTACCCAATTTATTATACATTTTAGGTGTCTGAGTCAGTCCATTTATACTGACTCTGACTCCACAGCCCTGGTTCTAAAGTTTCCCCCACCCCCCCAGTGTATTAATATAAATTGACCTTTATAGAATCTAAAAGGACTCTCTTTAGGACTCCACATTTCTAGGGGAGACCTATGCCCACACTTAATCTTAATGATGGGAAATGTTATCTTAAAAGCATGATGTAACGGGTCCCATTTACTAATACCTTCCCAATGACCTGCATTACTATTCATGAACACTCAAGTTGTGGGATCATGAAGCCTGCTGTGGGCACTTGAGAGGTTTTGTTATATTCCTTTAACTAGTTTTGTATGTTTAGCTCTCCATTGGCCTTTTTGCTCTTCTGCTGTGTGTGACTTAAGCTGTCTTTGCACCATGGTTTTTGTCTGTCAGGGTGGATCCTGTTTTTGCACGATCACCCGGATAAAACCTGACTGGGTAGGATGTGCTGAAAGTGTGGTCAAATATGGTCCTAGATCCTGTTTTTAGCAGGATTACTTTGCTGCTGCTGTCCATGGTGCTGAAGTCTGCCTGTGTCTGCATTACGGCTATCCATGGTGCTGAAGTCTGCCTGTGTCTGCATTACTGCTGTCCATGGTGCTGAAGTCTGCCTGTGTCTACAATACTGCTATCCATGGTGCTGAAGTCTGCCTGTGTCTGCATTACTGCTGTCCATGGTGCTGAAGTCTGCCTGTGTCTACAATACTGCTATCCATGGTGCTGAAGTCTGCCTGTGTCTGCATTACTGCTATCCATGGTGCTGAAGTCTGCCTGTGTCTGCATTACTGCTGTCCATGGTGCTGAAGTCTGCCTGTGTCTACAATACTGCTGTCCATGGTGCTGAAGTCTGCCTGTGTCTGCATTACTGCTATCCATGGTGCTGAAGTCTGCCTGTGTCTGCATTACTGCTGTCCATGGTGCTGAAGTCTGCCTATGTCTACAATACTGCTTGTCCATGGTGCTGCATTTGGACAGCAGTATTTTTGAGCATGCTCTGTGCTTAAAATCGGATCCAGGAAACGATACAATTTTTTCCCCGGATCCTGCGCCCATAGACCCCCATGTTGTGTGTGCTGGATCGCCCCAGATCAGTTTGTCTGATGTGTTTTTTTTATTTTTTTTATTATTATTATTTTTTCCCCTTCATCGGAGCCCAAAAATCCTGCAGGCTCTGCTTTTAAGAACGGTAAAAAACTGGACAGAAACAGATCCTGAACTGAATACACAAAACTGGATGGCCTTTTATGACCAATCCGGCATCATAGGGCTACATGGGAGGCAAAAATGGATCCAATGGATTAAAAAAAACGTGGTGTGAAGCCAGCATTAATAATGGTGATTTGAGGTACAAGCAAATCTCACCACAGGTTTCACTGCCAGACCACAGAGCGAGCGCTCCAGTTGGGATTTACTAACAGACACAATGAGGTCGTTTTAACACTCTGTTCAAAAATCACTGCGAATTGTTGTTTTTTTTTTTTCTTTTTTTATGTTGACCAAATGATGTCTGAAAAAGTTTAATCATTCACCAGTCTTCATATTCTGGATGAGACTCTCCCACTCAAGAGTATGAGATAAAGCACATACAGATCAAGTGCACCATCCGACTTTATGGAAATATTGCCATCATGAATATATTTTTAGTCTTGTAAATTTTATTTACTGATGATATTTAAAAGCAAATTCAATACAGATGGCAGACAGGCTGCAATGCAGATAAAAAATAATCTGACTTTTATTCATTAAAAATTGCTTACATGGAATCTGTCTGCAGGTTTTTGTTATGTAAGAACAGCATGAGGAAGGGGTTAAAACACAGAATTCAACAATGTCACATGTCACGCTGTGTGCTGTTTAAACTGAGTGCTTTATCACTAGGAGGTTATCACTGCTGTGAACAGCTGGCTTGTGCCATGTTGTCTTACTCTACCCCTTCTGTGATTAGAAGCTCACTATCTTTAAACATTGTACATAGAGAAGTGGGTGTGGGCGGGGTAAGCTTTCTCAGCTCTGCTGCATGGCTAAATCTAAAATCGCAGATTGTGTCTTTGCCAACATTATGGTGCGCTCAACTCTGCAAAAACCTGCTGAAGATTACCTGTTTTTTTTTTTTTTATTTAATGCCTGAGTGAACTTGGCCTTACATTTTTTTATTTCTTTGCCAATACCTCTCCTCTATGAACCATTGCTTTCGTCTTGTTCCTCTGATTCAATCATTCATTGGGAAAAACATACTTGCTTGGTTCTGTCTCATTCCCACGATTTTCTGCCCCCCCCCCCCCCCTGTAAATAAAAGGGGTTATCCGGTCTACAATGAAAAGTCTGCAGTCTCTTTGGATGACTGCAGACTTGTGACTACTCCCATGCACTCACTGTGTGCTGCAAAGATTTGTCTGTGCGTCCGCACAGGGAACCACAGTCAGATATGTGATATGCAGATTACCGGCCAGAACCAGACTGGTGGGTGCACAGCCTGACCCTGCCTCCCTGGCTAGTGGGTGCACAGCCTAACCCCCCCTTCCCCCGACTGGTGGGCGGGCAGCCTGACCCCCCCCCCCACCAGCTGCCTGACTGGTGGGTACGCAGCCTGACCCCACCATAATTAGAAAACACTTATCTTCCATATCATTATGTATTTTACATCCATGTGGCATCTGTGAGTTAACATTTTAGAATATGCACATGATCACACTCCATTTCTGAAGTTAATAATGGAAATCTGTCCTTGAAACGCCTCTGCAATATGGATGTTCTATATGGAATCTGATGGTTTTAGTTTTTCCAAAGACGTCAAAAGGTGGATTCTCATCCAAGGCTCAGAGACAGGAAAAAATATTTCAGCCGGCACTAATCCGTCCATCTGAAAAAACTGCCCCATAGAATGACATTAGTCAGACAACACACGTCCTTCTAATACCATGTACTACGTTAGTCTAAAGCTTCAAAATGCCAGTTTATTGGAAGTGTTTTCTTTTCCTGGTTTATTTTTTTTCCTTTACTTAATTAGTTGATTCATTAGTCACATGTGAAGGTACCGTCACACGGGGAAACCTCTCCGGCAACTCACGGGAGTGCGCACATCTTTGGCCGCTAGCCATGATCGCTGTGCTGCTGTTACACCGGGAGACATCGCCGGCAATGCAGCAGCGATGTTGAAAGCAACTATCACTGCCAGGGTTAAATTCAAATTAACATTGGACCCAATGGAGGAAGTTGCTTGCAACATCGCTGTTGCGATTTCACACTGGGTGATTCAGGCAGATCGCCTGAGCAACATTGCCAGGTTTCAGGACATTGTCCTGAAACCAGGCGATATTGCTGAAGCAACTATCGCCGTTGATATCACCCTGTTACACGGGGCAACTCACCAGTGATGTTGCTGCAACTGCGCTACACCCCTGAGTTGCCGACAATGTTGCTGGAGAAGTTTCCCCGTGTAACGGTACCTTAAGGCATTTACTCTAAGCAATGTTCCCATTCGCCGGCGTCGTTGCATGTAAGCTAAAATGTTCCTGAGGCTACATTCACACATTGAGCATTTTTGAGCGCCTCTTTGTGCGCACTTTCCAAAATGCGCAGTGTGCCTTATGTCTGCTGTAATTTTACGCCGCGCTTTTATGGGAAAAAGCGTCGGTGTAAAAAGAATTGACATGTCACTTCTTTACACAGCAGCGCATGCGTTTTCTCCCATAGAGGGCGGCGCTGCTGGATTTGATGTCACAGAGGGGAGGAAGAATCCTGCTTCCTCCTCCCCTCTGTGACGTGTGACAGCCCCCATTTGATTTCGCAGTGTATTAATATACACTGCGAAATCTAAATTCAAGAAAGTCAGAGGTATTAAAAATAATAAAGAATTAATACTTACCCCTCCGCCGGCTTGTTCGTGCTATCTGGAGCCAGGCACCAATCTGACAAGACCTGGCATGACGTCATGGGCGCTGATTGGCCGCTCACGGTCATGTGATATGTGACGTGCATATCACATGATCGTGAGCAGCCAATCACAGCGCTCAATGTCATTATGACATCATGCAAGGCCCTGGCAGGACGATACCTGCTGAAGATCTCCCGGCTCCCGAACACCCGGCAGAGGGCAAGTATAAGAATCTTTATTTTTAATACATTTGGCTGAATTTTAAATTTGATTTCGCAGTGTATAATGCACTGCGAAATCAAATGGGGCCAAGACAGATGTCACAATGGGGAGGAGGAACAGGATTCTTCCTCCCCTCTGTGACATCACAGTAACAGTAAAAGCTGCCCCGTAAAAACAGTGTGTGAATGCACCGCTTTTTTTGTTTGTGCTTTTTTTGCACCCGCGCAAAAAAAACAATGTGTGAACGTAGCCTTAGAGACGCCCCAAGAATGAACATGTTGCTACTTTCTCTACATGAAGTGTAATATCACCATGTCACTACGTGTTCTCTTCACAGTGGTCTAAATTTGGCCAATGAGTAAATTGAAGCAGAAAATAAGCCCTACAGATTAAAAATCCTCAGAAAAACTTGTTCTTGGACAAGGATTTTTCTTTCTAAAAAAAATTGGCATAAAAACCTTTGTGTAAATATACCGTTATATATGTGAAAGTTTATAGGTGCAGGAACCAGGGGCGTAACAATCAGCGGTTGCAACTGAGCCCATTCTGCAGGGGTGGGGCGACGATCCCAGTGCCTACGTCAGCTGAATAGGATGCACATCCAGCTGAACTGTATAGCGGTGCAGGGACCTGTCAAGTTCTTGCATTGAAAGATGCACTGCCAGCTGATTGAAGGCCATTGGTGTGCCCGTGACTAGGGGCAAATGGCAGTGATGTCATACACTATGGGGCGCACGCCAATATTGGCTGCCAGCCTTTGATTGGCTAGCAGCACACATATCAATGCCAGAGCCAGACCTGGGCCCTGGATGGGGGACAGATGTGCCAGGATGGGCCCAGAATGGGGGAGCACATATACCAGGATGGGCCTACAATGGGGGAGCACATATACCAGGATGGGCCCACAATGGGGGAGCACATATACCAGGATGGGCCTACAATGGGGGAGCACATATACCAGGATGGGCCCACAATGGGGGAGCACATATACCAGGATGGGCCCACAATGGGGGAGCAAATATAACAGGAAGGGAGACCTATATAGCAGGATGGGCCCACAATGGGGGAGCACATATACCAGGATGGGCCTACAATGGGGGAGCACATATACCAGGATGGGCCCACAATGGGGGAGCACATATACCAGGATGGGAGATGTGTATATACCAGGTTGGGCCCAGAATGGGGCAGCAAATATACCAGGAAGGGAGACCTATATAGCAGGATGGGCCCACAATGGGGGAGCATATATACCAGGATGGGAAAAATATACACCATAATGGGGCCCAGGATGGGAGATATATATATAGCAAAATAGGTGACCTATAGATCAGGATGAACCCAGAAAGGGAGACATATATACCTGACAGGGGCCCAGGATAAGGAACATTAGTACAGGATATGGGACATTACTACATAATGAAAGGAGAGTAACACGTCTTTTATAGGATTTAGAAAGCAACAAGGGCCCATACATCTGTCCAACATAGGGGGTGGGCAGATCCAAATCTTGCATTGAGGCCCATCGGACTCTAGTTACACCACTAGCAGAACCCTTAGCAGTTGCTAAAAATGAAAAGGTATTTCAGTTTGCAAATATTTTTTATGACGTCTATTAAAGGGATTTACTATGAGCTCGGTTTACAGCATCTCAGAATAGTGGCTTTGTATGGTGGCCTGCCGGTGAGAAGTAAAGTTACATGCACTCATAGCTGAAAAATATGATTTGGATACATGCCTTTTTGTTTAGTGCTCATTGTTTATGGTTTTTACAAGGCAACGTTGTTCACAGGATTCTTTGGGGCCATGTCTTACTGTTCTTGTTGTCCTGTGAGCCATGCCTCCTTGATAAGGGCCATAAGTAAAAAGTCTAAACCAGTGTGATGAATTAAAAAATAAAAATGAATATTTGGGGATGAAGTAGAAAATGATGGCAAAAATTGGCCACTATTGACGAGCAAGAAGACTTCTTCAAAGAGGACATGTCGGTTGCTCAAAGAAATTGAGTTAAAGGGAACCTGTCACCTGGTTTTTGCCATCCCATCTGAGAGCAGCATAATGTAGAGACAGAGACCCTGATTTCAGCGATGTGTCACTTACTGAGCTGCTTGCTGTCATTTTGATAAAATTACTGTTTTCTCTGTTGCAGATTTAGCAGTCTGTGAATATACCAGTCCACTTGGCAGCAGGCCAAGAGGACTGCTAATGATAAAATCACTGTTTAAACAGCTGGAGATTATCAAAACTACACTGAGCAGCTCAGTAAGTGACACATCGCTGGAATCAGGATCTCGGGTCCTATATTATGCTATTCTCAGATTAAGTTGCAAAAACCTGGTGACAGGTTCCCTTTAAATGCCTTGTAAAATATTCCTGAGCTCCTTATTCTGCTTGTCGTCTGTTTTGTGCTGTACCACATGCAGATTAATATTTATTACATTTGGAGTGCAGTATGTGAAATTTCTGCTTTGCAACTGGGCATTTCATCAAAGTTTTCCCCATCTTCCCGATGCTGCCAAGCACAGCTTGGTAGCATCGGAGTCGGCCAGATCGTTGCTGACCTGTGATTTGCTGTGTCTGGAAGGGAGGGGTGAAAGACTGTAGAAGTGCCCAGTTATACTAAAAGCAGAGATTTCACATGCTGCGCTTCAAAAGAAAAAATGAAAAAAGCAGCAGAATCGAGCGAGCTTTGGAATTTTCATGAGATATTTAACTACTTTTTTTTTTTTGAGGAAGTGACTGTTCCTCTCGAAATATATCAGGAATAAAGCTATGTTCACACAGGGCATATTTCCAGTGGTTTTGCTGTGATTTTAATTTTTTTTGTTGCGTTTTTACATAAATATATGCCAATCTAAACCTGAGTTTTTGATTCCCAGCAAAAGCTACTGTATGTGATTAAGAGAAATACTGTCCACATACATTGGTTTTATTTCCTGTCGGAAACTGCCTGCTTGGTTTTTGCTGCGTTTTTCACAGAATGACCTGTCAATTCTTTGCTACATTTTTGGCTCGGATTTAGAAGGTCACAGCTTGAAAATTACTGTATATGTTCAATCGTAAACCAAAACTAGACAACCGCGATAAAAACGCAACAAGCCAGTGGTAACAACAACAAAACCTTACACAACGCAGGAATACGTCTGAGAAAAGTTTGTTTAGAAACAGCTCGCTTCAGTTTTTGCTGCGGTTTTGTTGCAGGAAAAAAGCAGCAAAAACACCCTGTGTGAACTTAGCCTAACAGAGCAAAATGCACATTGTAAAATATAAGAAAAAATGGTCCAGAAGTTTTATTTCATGGGTAGAACAATTGTCTGCTAACACAGACATGTCAGCTTAAAACAAGTATACCCTATGGCCAGGTTCGCAAGTGTTTTTTCATGCATTCTTTTTTGAAAAATCGCAGCAAAAACAGTGTGTGAAATCATAATTTGAACACTGCCTTAACAGCATCACACCTAAAAATCTGCCTACGTACAGGGGAACTCCGGGGAGAGAAAACCTATTGGTACAGTCCCTGCCCTCCTACATGATGAAGCAGAGCCGTACACTGCAGTTCTAGGATCTATAGGTGGCTTATCATTCAATAAAATCATACCTGCTTCTTTGCTCTATCCCCCACCTCAGGGAACTGAAATCTCAGTCTGTCAGCTTCATCTAGAAGCAAAGAACAGGAGGTGTTTCAGGGGCTTGAATCCTGAGGGCTGCATGATCATCCTACATTCCAGTGAGGATCAATGATGATAATCTATTGAAAGATGGAGGGATGGGAAGATACCATGTTTCTGGGGTGGATGGGAGACCATGCAGAGCTGAATTGATCAATGTAATGATTTGCCTGTGCTCTCAGCCTCACAATAACAGTACACATTATGCATCATCATACAGCAGAGGATCACAGCATGTATTTGTATCTGCTTGGTGACAATATTGCTATTTCAAGCCTGTATTTCTTCAGTCTAAAGGCCCTGTTACACGGCTCAACTTCGTTCAAAAGTGACTTGTTCAACAATGTTGAAACGACATAGTGAGTCGTTGCGTGTCACCAAACGATTCAACTACGATCGTGGAGTCGGAGTTGACAGGTTTATGAACATGTTCAAAAACCTGACGACCTCAACTCAACCAACCTGCGGCATCGTTGTGTGTGACACCGCAATGATAATGTCATGGACGACTTCGCCCATTCACAGCAATGAGCAGGGATCGTTTGCGGGGTTTGCGAACGATCCCTGCTCACATCATTGGTGAGTTGTCCACAATATCTAGATGTCTGACGTCTCACCAGCGATGTTGAATGGATCCCATAAATGACCGCGCATCCACAAGATCGCAGCCAACATCATTACGTCGTCCCATGTAACGGGGCCTTAAGGCCTCTTTTATGCATCCGCTGCACTCAATGCAGTGAATATTCATGAGCTTAATGAGTGGCCCCGAAAGTGAGAGGAACAGGAGAATCGCTGGAGTCAGGGAACTATAAAAATCCATTCATTTTAACTGTAACATCTTGGTCTGTTGTCCAGATCTTTTTGGCACAGACCCATTGACCTGAATGGGTCCGCGTGTATGTTCTGCTGCGGCAGCCCAAAAACAAACATGTCTTCATGTGGAGCACACAGACACGCATCTATTCCACATGAAGACACAGTCCGTGCAGAAACACGGACATGTGAAAATGACTAGTCAGTAACATTTGTTTACGTATTTCCATGTCTCCAGCATGTGGCTACACGGACTGCACATGTACTGGAGACACGGACATGTGAAATGGGCTTAATTTGGAGGTGTGTGCGTTCACCCTGCACCCTGTGAAAGCACACATCCCCTGGAGAGGACTGTAAAGAAATGCCCAGAAAGCAGAGATTTCACATGATGCACTTTAGCAGAAGTAAATGTGACTCTCTCTGCAATGGAATGATGCAGCACAAGGGAGAAACGATTGATACGAGTGACAGAATCAGGCAAATTCAGGGATTTTTAAAAGGTATTTAACTGAGGCTGCTTTCACACAGCGTTTTTGTGCTGTCTGAGGGGATCAGACTTTTTGCAGCACCCCTCGGACAGCAACGGATCCAAACTGATGACTGCAATCGGATGCCAAATAGGCATCCGATCCCGATATTTAGCAGCATCAGTTTGGATCCTCTCTCCTATCCCTGCTCCTCCTGTCACCTTTCTCCCCTCCTCTCTCTGCTCCCTCTTTGTCCCCTATGTCTCCCCTCTTTGTCCCCTCTTTTGTCCCCTCTTTGTCCCCCTCTTTCCAGGCCTTAAAATAAAAAAAAAACTTCATTCTCACCTATCCATGAGGCCCGCGGTGCTTCAGCTGTCTTCATCTGATCCACAGGACCTGGCGTGATGTCACAGTCACATGACCGGTTACCGCGGTAACCGGTCATGTAACTGCACTGTGACCTCAGGCCAGGTCCTAGAAGCATAGAGCCCAGCGCTGGAGGCATCGCTGGATCGCAGGACAGGTGAGAATAAAGTTTTTTTTTTTATTTTTAACCCTTTATTTTCACTAGCTGTCACTTCTGCAATGTATGAATATACATTGCAGAAGTGATATTAGATGGCACAGAGCAGTGTTAGTGTACTGAGCATACTCAGTACACTAAAATCGGGTCCGAGGAACGATCAGCTGTTTCCTCGGACCCGCGCTCCATAGGCCCCATGTTATTTGGCGCAGATCAGGTCGGATCCAATTCGGTCCGATTTGACCCGCTGTGCCAGGCTGTGATTTTGGGCACAGCAAAAAATCGGCCAGAATCGGATCCGACAAAAATCGGATGCCAATAAGGCCAAATCCGATGTGATCCGTGCCCATAGACTAACATGGGGCCAAAATCTGATCCGTGGCTATCCGTTTTACAACAGACAGCCACGGATCACAGAAAAACGCAGTGTGAAAGCACCCTTAAAAATATAATTTTCTGGTCATCATAATGGGAGACCCAGACAATGGGGTTTAGGGCACCGCCCTCCGGAGGTCACACTAGGTACTACAAGTTTGTAGACACCGCCTCCTCCGCTTATAAACCCCTACCGCAGGGAACATCCTCAGTTTTAAACTTAGTGTGCTCGGAGGATCACGCTTTGCTTGCACTTCACTGCATTCTCACTACTTACGTGATGGCGTCTGAAGACAAGGTAATATGGTCCTGATCGGGACCTGCGACAGCCTCCCCGCTCGCCCTTGTGGCACACGCAGGTGGAGGTACCGGAGGGCCTAGAGCCTGGACACTTTGTGTTCTCCCGGTACGCTGTCGCGCTCCTTTCCATCCCTCTCTGGGGGGCTCTGCAGAGTGGGAGATAGGAGCCTTGCACAGCTCCGCTCCGTCCGAGGCCTCCCTAAATGGTGCTTACAGACCGGACTGGAGCCAGCCCAGTCCGAGGCCTCCCTAAATGGTGCTTACACTCCGGACTGGGCTGAACCCCCGTCCGAGGCCTCCCTAAATGGTGCTTACAGACCGGACCGGCACTGAGGCACTCTGTGTCTCCTGTGTGCCTGGGGGTAGTGTCTGCCACTGTATGTGTCCTGACACTCAGACCGCGCGTTACCCTCGGGTCCGCGGATCTGGAGGTGTACCCTGTGCTGGGGTCACCCTGGCTAACCGCCCTGTGTGTCACAGGGGCTGAGGCCGTAGACTGCTGATCTTAGGATGTAATTGCAGTCTGAGTGTGTGTACTGTGTTTTACACTGTTTCCCGCGCTGCGGGCTCCAGCACCTCCATGATGAGGCTGCCTGGAGGAGAGGAGGCAGCCCTTGCGGTGACGTCACCGGGGGGCGTGTGTATGTGCTTCCCGCGTGTTCCCGGCGCCGCCCACGACTTTACTGGCGGCGGCCATCTTCTCCCTCACTTCCCGGCTGGGATCTACGGCAGCACGTGTCTGCACTTCAGAGGGAGACCGGAACTCGCGGAGGTCACACACACGCACCGCTTCCTCCCACCGCTTTACAGCGGTCGGTAAGCCACCGGGAATCCCGGTCTGTTTGTCTGTACGACTTGGCTTATACATCCCCTACTGTGACTATGTCCTCAGTTAGGAAGCATGCTGCTAAGGCGGCGGATGCCACCATTACCTGTGCCACATGCAATGGTACACTGGTGGAGGGGTCCTGCAATAACTGCGGACGCCCAGAAGCCCGGACTGGCACTGCTGAGACAGCAGCTCCGGTGCTGTACCCTGAGGTTCGGGTGATCCCAGGGCCCTGGGAGACTCAGAATAAGATCAATGAATCTCTGTTGTCCCAGTTGTCCTCCATGTCGCAATCCCTGGAGGCACTTAATAGGAGGCTGGAAGGCCCAGCTACTCCTTCCAGTTACCCCCGGGTGTCTCCCTCTTCTGCTGTGAGACCCCTTAAGCGGGCTCGTCGTGAGGAGTCACCCGAGCTCCAGGCTCTCTCTGAGGAGGAGCGTTCCTCTGATGGTGAGGACGATGATGGGGGTTCAACTTTCGGGTCTGTGTCTGTGTCTGAACCTCCAGATGGGGTGGAGGATCTGGTGTCCTCTATCAACGAGACCTTACGTCTCGTGACACCCCCTGAGGAGGTGACGGTGCACCCGAAGGAGGTCTATCAATGGCTGCGGCCGGAGGCTAGACCAAGTGGCTCCTTTATGGACCATACTAATTTTGGAAGGGTGATTAGAGCCCCCAGGTTACATCCTGGGCGGCGTTATGTCCGCAAACCCAAGGACAATCGCTTCCCCTTTCCCCAGGAGGTGCTTCAGGAGTGGTCGCAGTCCCCGAAGGTGGATGCTTCCATGACCAGGATTGCTGCACGCTCCCTTTTCTCTGCCTCTGATAGCTCCTCACTGAAGGATGCTACTGATAGACAGGTCGAGCAACTCGCCAAGTCTTCCTATGAGGCGGTGGGGTCGTCATTTGCCCCTAACTTTGCCACGGTCTGGACCTTACAAGCGATCACTACCTGCTTGGATGGTATCACTGACCTGGCAAGGTCCAGTCCAGAGGTCCTGGCACTTACCGAAAGGGCGAGGGCCTATGCGGACTACGCCAGAACGGCGACTCTGGAAACTGCCACTCGCTCAGCTGTGGCTTCGGCCAATGCTATAGCGATTCGCAGGTTGTTGTGGCTGCGTCTTTGGGACTCAGATGCCACATCTAAGAAGATTCTGCAGAATCTTCCGTTCTCTGGTGACAGGCTTTTTGGCACAGAGCTGGACAAGCTGATTAAGGATTCTGCTGAGTCTAAGATACCGCAGAATAAACCTAAGCCACGGTATACCGTTAAGAGGAACCCAAAACAGTGGTCCTTTCGGTCCAGCTCACAGTCATCAGCACCGTCCGCTCGCACGGACCGAGGGGCAAGCCCGCTTCTCAGTGGCGCTCTAAGAGTCGTCCAAAGAAGCCGGCGGGGGCAGCAGCTGCCACCCCCAAACCCGCCTCTACATGACTCGCTCTCTCTTCCTGCCTCCCCACAGGTGGGGGGCCGCTTGTCTCGCTTTCAGGACAAGTGGCTACTTCACGTTCCAGATCAGTGGGTTCGAGACTTGGTCTCGCGAGGTTACAGGATAGAGCTGACGTCAAAACCGATATCCCGATTCCATCGGTCGGTCCCCTCCCCAGAAAAAGCTCAGGCCTTTTCTTTGGTGTTGGAGGGACTCCGCAGAGACGGAGTGGTGGTCCCGGTGCCTTCCGGGGAGAGGTTCAGGGGTTTTTACTCCAACCTCTTTATCGTCCCAAAGAAGGATGGATCCTTCCGCCCGGTTCTGGACCTGAAGTTGTTCAACCATCACGTGTTGGTTCGGAAGTTCCGTATGGAATCACTGCGCTCCGTGATCGCAGCTGTGTCACAGGGGGACTTCCTAGCGTCCATAGATATCAGAGACGCTTACCTTCACGTGCCCATTGCACCGGCTCATCAGCGCTGGTTGAGATTCGCAGTGGGGGAAGAACACTTCCAATTTGTAGCGCTGCCGTTCGGGTTGGCCTCGGCACCGAGGGTGTTCACAAAAGTGATGGCCTCCATGATGGCTCTCCTGCACGGACAGGGACATGCCGTCATTCCCTATTTAGACGACTTGCTGGTCAGGGCGCCATCGGAACACCTTTGTCAAGTGAGCCTGGATGTGACCATGCGGTCTCTGGAACAGTTCGGTTGGCTCCTCAACATTCAGAAGTCAACGCTAGTTCCGACCCAGTCTTTGACATATTTGGGCATGGACTTCAACACAGCCTCAGCCCTGGTGTCTCTGCCACGAGTCAAACAGATGGCGATCCAATCAGGAGTGCAAGCAGTCCTCCTGTCACCACAATCATCCCTACGGGGGTTGATGAAGCTGGTGGGGCGCATGGTGGCGACAATCGAGGCGGTGCCTTTCGCACAATTTCGCCTCCGTCCTCTCCAGCTGGAGATTCTCCGCAGGTGGGACAAAAGGACGATCTCCCTGAATCGGCTGGTGACCCTTTCCCAACCGACCAGAGATTCCCTGCAGTGGTGGCTACAACCACATCACTTGTCTCGGGGCCGGTCCTTCATCAAACCGTCATGGTTAGTGGTGACCACCGACGCCAGTCTGAAGGGCTGGGGGGCGGTGTTCTTACACCACAGGGCCCAAGGCCTCTGGACTCAGTCGGAGTCGGCGTTGCAGATCAATGTGCTGGAGATCAAGGCAGTCTATCTGGCGCTCCTGGCGTTTCAGAGATTCCTCTCAGGACAACCCATTCGGGTTCAGTCCGACAATGCGACGGCCGTCGCTTATATAAATCATCAAGGAGGAACCAGGAGCGCAGAGGCTCTGGCCGAAGTTCACCGCATCCTATCCTGGGCGGAGAACAACAACTGCCTGATCTCCGCAGTTCACATCCCAGGGGTCGAAAACTGGGAGGCCGACTATCTGAGCCGGCAGGGGATGGACGCCGGAGAGTGGTCTCTTCATCCGGACGTCTTCAGAGAAATCTGCAGCAGATGGGGCACGCCGGACGTGGATCTGATGGCCTCTCGGCTGAATCATCAGGTGCCGCAATACATGGCGAGGTCATGGGATCCCCAGTCTCTGGGAGCGGACGCTCTGATCTTGACTTGGTCCAGATTCCATCTGCCGTATGTGTTCCCTCCTCTAGCTCTGATTCCCAGGGTGCTGTGGAAGATCAGGTCGGAGTGCAGGGTAGCCATTCTAGTGGCTCCAGATTGGCCCAGGAGGTCCTGGTACCCGGACCTGTGGCAAATGTCAGGCGGACACAGGTGGGCTCTTCCAGAACGCGCAGATCTACTCGCGCAAGGCCCATTCTTCCACCTCAATTCCAGGCCCTCAGATTGACTGCATGGCTCTTGAGGCCTGGCTGCTGACATCCAGGGGTTTCTCCCCTACAGTGGTTGCCACTATGAATCGGGCTAGGAAGCCCGTTTCCAGGAAGATGTACCACAGGACGTGGAAAATCTTTTTTACCTGGTGTGCCTCTGGTGGACGGTCTCCGTGGCCCTTGTCCATTCCGACGTTGTTGGCTTTTCTACAGTCGGGTTTGGAATTGGGGTTATCCCTTGGCTCTTTGAAAGGTCAAGTATCAGCATTGTCAGTGCTGTTTGACAGGCGATTGGCGCTCCTCCCGAAGGTCCGTCAATTTCTGCAGGGGGTGTCGCGGATGGTTCCGCCCTACAAGAGACCTCTGGACCCTTGGGACCTTAACATGGTCCTGGCGGCATTACAGAAACCGCCGTTTGAGCCACTGAGAGATGTTTCTCTATCGCGTCTGTCCCAGAAAGTGGCCTTTCTGGTGGCGATTACGTCTCTGAGGAGGGTCTCAGAATTGGCTGCACTATCGTGCAAGTCACCCTTTCTGGTGGTTCACCAAGACAAGGTGGTGTTGCGCCCACGGCCAGAATTCTTGCCGAAGGTGGTATCAACTTTTCACCTGAACCAGGAGATTGTTCTCCCGTCATTTTGCCCCGCTCCCGTCCATCAGGTGGAGCGCGACCTCCATACTCTGGATCTCGTGAGAGCTGTACGCATTTATGTGTCCAGGACCGCCTCCTTCAGGAGTTCGGATTCCTTATTTGTTCTTACGACAGGTCGCTGTAAGGGGTCCGCGGCGTCAAAGTCAACCTTGGCCAGATGGATTAAGGCTTCCATTCAAGAGGCTTACCGGTCTTCTGGTTTGCCTCTCCCGGTGGGATTGAAGGCTCACTCTACCAGAGCTGTAGGTGCCTCCTGGGCCTTGCGACATCGAGCGTCTGCTCTACAGGTGTGTCAGGCGGCCACTTGGTCCAGCCTGCACACTTTCTCTAAGCACTATATGGTGCATGCCCATGCCTCTGCGGATGCAAACTTGGGCAGGCGGGTTCTCCAGGCGGCGGTTGCCCACCTTTAAAGGGAACCATGTGTTGTCCGTCTTGTTGAGGAACTCTTCCCCCCCTGGGGTATTGCTTTAGGACATCCCCATTGTCTGGGTCTCCCATTATGATGACCAGAAAAAAGAGAATTTTGTTTACGTACCGTAAATTCTTTTTTCTTTAATCATCAATGGGAGACCCAGCACCCACCCAGTTGTTCCGTTGCATATTTTGCAGTTGATCTGTTCCCTGTTGGGACAGTGTTTGCCGGGTTGTTGAACCGTCTGTGCACGGCATTCTTCCCGATGTTTCGGGTGTGGTTTATTTCCTCCTCGCAGCTTATGGACCAAACTGAGGATGTTCCCTGCGGTAGGGGTTTATAAGCGGAGGAGGCGGTGTCTACAAACTTGTAGTACCTAGTGTGACCTCCGGAGGGCGGTGCCCTAAACCCCGTTGTCTGGGTCTCCCATTGATGATTAAAGAAAAAAGAATTTACGGTACGTAAACAAAATTCTCTTTATGTATAATCTTTTTTCCTTTTTACATGACATGCATTCCTTGAATGTAATAGCTACATGGTGTTATGTTTTGTTTAACCTCTCCCTCCCCCAGCTTGTATCATATCCTCCATTCAGTATGTGACCCATATTGTGGTCAATGAATGAATCCAGGTTGAAGCCTAATCAATTCTGTGGAGCAGCTGAGCCCACGCATTGTCTTTCCATCATTCTCCATGACTGCCTCTGTCATTTCTGGTATTTAATGGAGAGATTATTGTGTGACATTACACATGATGTAAAGCACATGTGCGGCGGTGACATCCATCTGATTGTAGTGCGCTCAGGGCTGCACCTTCCTACCTGGCGGTGTTCTTAGTGGCGTCCTACTTAGCACAGCAATCTTTGCACTATCCTGGCAGCTGATAGCAGAACATTCCTGGAAAGGAGAACTTTTTTTCTTTCCCGTCTTGGATTTTGACTTCCTTCTGCTGAGTTAATCTTTCTTTTATTTTCTTAATTTTGTCTCCTTTCTGAAGCATCTGTTTGGCACGTTTCAGCAGCGTCTTGCCGCCTCTGACCCAATCTGCTCTTGAGTGCCTAATTTCTGTGTGTAATCTGATTACGGGCTTGGTTTGCTCCGTCTTCCCAGCCCATTGCTCTGCACTCGCTGTGCTTAGTCTCTCCAGCCTGACGGCTTCAGTGCACGATTGGGAATTTGCTCCGTCTCTCTCCTTGCTGGAACGGGCCTAGAGCCGGATCCTCTGCTCCTGTGTAGACGCGGGGATACCCGGCCAGGAACCATGTTCAGGAACCGCTGGATTTCCACCTATGTGGGAAGTGTCATCTGCCCTGAGGATCCAGGTTTGTGCCTCCACAATCTTGACCTGATTTCTTATCATGTTGTGCCGCACTAGTTCTCGAGAAGTTATTATTATTGATTCTTTAGGTGTTTTCTATCTCTTCGTTACTTTTCCTCCTCACTGCAGACAGATTACATAGATCTGCTAATGAGCTCACGTCGACTTTGCCTCATTAATATGTCACAAAGTTTAATCCAGATCCGGTTGTGGGTTCTTTTTGCCTTTTATTCCTAGAGTCATATTAATTTTTGCACATTTCGGTTTTGTTTAATCAGTAGGAAGAGCTTTATCTCCAGCGTTCGGTGAGATTTCAGGTAGCGCCCAGTCTGTACACAGCTGTAGCCGTGAAAGGGTGAATTGCTTTATGCAAGGAAGCTTTTCATTTGGAGCTGGACGGTGCACCTTGCAGCTGCCCATTACTGGGACTAGTCCAGTCTGAAGAATTAATATTTAATAGCTGTTGATTATAATCTTGGGCATCGTGACCTCCACGTTAAGGCCCCGTTACACGGCACAACATTGTTAATGATATCGCTTAAACGTCACGGGTTTGGAGTCGTTCAAGCGACATCGTTAGGATGTCGTTGCGTGTAACACCGAGATTCAACTACGATGAGTCGTTGGGTCGCTGATCGCAGGTTTGAGAACATGTTCTCAAATCAAACGATCCACGATCAGCCAACCTGGTATATCGTTGTGTGACACCACGATAACGATGTCGTTTACAACTTCGCCCATTCCAGCAATGAGCAGGTATCGTTCCCTGGGTTGTGCGAACGATACCTGCTCACTACATCGTTGGTGCGTCGTGCATGATATCTAGACATGTGACATCTTACCAACGATGTCTGAAATGACTACGCGCCCACGAGATTGTTGCGGACATCGTTCCAACGTCGTGCCGTGTAACAGTACCTTTAGGGTGTGTGCTCACAATCGGGAATCTCAGCGTCTTACCTCTGCGTGATACAGTATCAGCACAGTGGATGAGATCTCAAGAAATCCCATGCTCACTAAGCTTCTTCCCTCCGCAGCGTGTTTTCAGCGGCAGGTCAGGTTTTGGGACTTCCGTATCTCTGCAGCATGTTCATTTAATTATGTGGAGTCAGTAGTGATCTCCAGCGGGTGTATGCAGGGAGAAGCCGCCATGGAACCACCGCAAATGGTGAGTACAGGGCATCTGCGCACTCTGCGTGCACCTGCAAGTCTGGAGGCAATGCGTCCAACATGAGCATACAGCCTTATACAAATCTGCGCTCCTAGATATCAGGGACATAACCTACGGCCATATGCCTTATAGTGCATCTATATACAATAATGCCTCAGTTTCCGTTGAAATCTGTTTTGGTTTTCGTAAAAAAAAATTTCCATGAAACATTTGTCTCTTTTTTTCGTTGGTTGCCTCGGATTTCGATGACGTGCACATGTGACCTCGCTGCTAATTTTGCAAGAACAAAGGGTGAAAAAAAGCGATTAGTCTTTCAAACCATAATATGTCCACCCCTATCTCTCCTCCTCTCCGTCTTCCATACACCAAGAAGCCTTTAAAAGCCCGAGGTATCGCTATATTCTGCATCCATCTTGTGTCAAAGTGAACCAAAAAGCATGTAAAGGCCGTGCCCGAATGGCACTAGGATGGTGAATATAATGATACCTTGATTGCAGAAATCTGAGGGTACCGTCACACCTTGCCATATCGGCATCGATTTCATAGGTGACGCAGGGGCGTGGCCTATCGCCGCCGACATCGCCGGTGCGTCGCCTAATGTAAAGAAGCGAGTGAGTGGGGAGGGCACCACCAATTTATGTATATAGAGGGCTAGGGATCGCTGGGACTATAAGGGGTTAATCAAGGATAGAAAGACACAGAAGGTCCCTAAAAAGCGATACTTATCGCTTTTTAGGGACCTTCTGTGTCTTTCTATCCTTGCCTAATGTAAAGAGGCGATGTCGACGCCTTAGAGTGGTCGCCTGGTTTCACAGCGCTGCTCTGAAACCAGGCGAGCACTCTGGGGCGATGTGTACACATGGCCCCATGTAACATGGCGATCGCCGATGTTACAGGCGATGGGAGCCATAGTCTCCCATGTTACAGCATCGTCACTGAGGTTTTCGGACACCCCAGTGGCGATGGCGACTGTAAATCGCTGGTGCGTCACCGGAGGTATCACCGCGTGTATACACGCAACGGTGACGCTGGCGAGGCGCCAAAAACATGCGCGCTCCCGTGCAGTAACTTTTTTTTTTTTTTTTTTTTTGATGAGCGATCGATCAATTTCACAAAGTTCAAAATGTTACCAGTTTTTTGTAATATTTATACAAATATTGGAAGTGTTGCAATTTAATAAAAGCCTAAAGTCCAGTGGCAATGTGCTACTTCTAACGCACCATATTTATTTATGTATAATCTGAAAAATAGAGATGAGCACTTCAGTCCTCACTGCTCCGGTCCGGCCTGTACAGTCCTCCATGGCTGGCACTTACTAGGCCCCATGATGTGTATTATGACATTGCGGCGTCTAGTAGGTGTCAGAGGAGGTCGAGCTCAGGAGTGAAGACCATCTGCCACCGACTGGACGTTAGTCCAGGACTCCCTAAAGTAAATTGCTCATCTGTAGTGAAGAATGCTGTATTATGGCGGTGTTCCTTTTGTAACGCCACACAGGCTTTCTGTGCATGGGAACTCGTTGCATAACTCCATTAGTTTGGATGTCGTCCGGAGTTCATTACCTACCTCCGAGCAGAGCGGCACCATTACCTTTTAATGATTCGTGCTTTCCTTAATGAAGCAAAGGAAAAACTCTGAAATCCGATTAGAGCGCTGTCACATAAGGGAATTGTCTTGACAATATTTTCCAGAGATATTTAAAGCTGAAAAATGAGTGGATCGCTTCTGTAACCTAAATGTAGTTATTCTGTGTTTTTTCTGAGTTGTGTTTAATCTGGCTGACCTACAAAGGAGGACCTGACGGCACATTTTCGTGCCAGTTTTGCAGCCCACAATTGTGCCACTTCATTAAAACTGATATGAATGGCTTGTGACTGATTTGCACAGCTCCATTGTCAGGACCGGGTAGGAGGCCGGGGGAGATGTCCATTCCTTCCGTTCTGCTGGAGACAATGATGTGAAGCCGAGTGCTGCTGATCTGTGAATGTGACAGGTGTCCTTGGGTTCCAGTTTGTGTGTGGATGGTGCTGGGTATCATGGGGTAATATATTGGACACAATTGGCTTTTAAAGTGAAGGTAAATATTTGGTACATGTACTTTATTAGGCCTCACTCGAACATCGGTGTTGCACGTACACGTTGTATCCGTTTATTCCCCTGAATACAACGTGCTCATTATAGTCCATAGGGTTAGTCTATGCACATATCTATTTTTTCCCAGCATTGTAGATGAAAAGTGCCAATAAAAGGCTAAGTTTATATAGTGTCTGTGCTATCCGTTAAACAGATGCGTTTCGACCGACGTTGAAAGTTGCATTTTTGACATTTTTTGGTACATCAAAAATGCGTGCGTTAATGCAAGCCTATGCGTTTGACAATTTTTGATATCCATTTGTACCCAATCCATTTCTATGCGTTAATTCCTTGCAATCAACATAAATTTTTTCTTTTTTTTTTTTCTTTACAATGTCATAATGATGTCATTATGTGACGTGGTACGCCACTGTATTTTTGGTCACCAGCTCAGGTACAGCAGGTTTCTATGGGTTGCCACCAACTCCCCAGCTGCTTTGTTTTACCTGGCTGGTAAGCAAATTACAGGGTAGCACTTTTTTTAGTGGGGGAGGCTGGGAATCCTCAGTATGTCGGAGGCCCAAGCATTCTGGGCTCATTCTGGACTTTCAAACCTCCTGCTGCGAATTACAGTTCACAGCCGCCCCAGCATTTATAGAATCAACATTTGACGCTACACCAGACTTTCATTTGCCCTGGTGACAAACTGGGTACTAAAGGGGTTAATGCCAGAGTGTATTGCCAGCTGACACTAAGCTGGAGGTTCCTAATGTCAGACCAATGTTAGAACCGGTCCATTAGGCACCTCCTAAGTAAATGGTATATAATACATCTCACCATGAGAAATCATTTATTAGAAAAAATAACACTGACAATCCTTGTTTCCATCTTTATTACGCTGGCAAAACTGTTGTGCAAACACTACTTTTTTGTCTGTTTTGAAACAATTGATTTCTGCATGATTTTTTTTCCAACATAGGAATCTTCGGCACATGGATCCCGTAACTGCTGCATCCACTCTAACGGATGATTGCTGGACATGTGAACTTAGCCTTAAGGCCACTTCACACACACAGATATCTGAGTCCAATATCTGAACAGATCTCTGGTTGCAGTGAAATCATGGATACATTGCTCCATTTTGTGGCTGTGTACAAAATGGAGCAATGTATCCATGATTTCACTGCAACCAGAGATCTGTTCAGATATTGGACTCAGATATCTGTGTGTGTGAAGTGGCCTTTAGTAAAAAATGCTGAGGTCTGAACGAGGCCTCGGCAGCACAATATATTGGTATCAGGTACTCCCCGTACAATCATGAGCTTTCCTATAATAGAGTATCCAGCTGGGGAGAGTTCAGGTTCCTTTTCGTGCATATTCTCCTGCTGTTTTAACTGGCTGCTTGGCTAATGCGCTGCCAACGTGCGGGCCAGCCGCTTCGTGTTGACTAAGGGGATGGGACCCCAAAACGTGTAAACTGTGCTGTTCCTTCCGGGCCTGTCATTTTTCTGATAACATCCTGGCACTTTTGTACATTTCGGGTCTTTGTCTTTATTGACTCATATAATCCATAAAACCATGTTTTTCTGCCTATATTGGATGTGCTGGATCATCTTTGCGGGACTCCTTCCATGCGCTCCATGTAACAGGTGAGCCGGTGCCCTTTTTCTTGTACAACCGTCTCATGTGGCTGCACCCTAAAAGGGTTATTCGCTTATTCTTTTTCCCTTCAATATTTTAATATCTATTTTGTTGTAATGGTCAAAATGGCATATAAATAGTATCAGGTGGCAGTATAGGATTTTCCTTATTGGACTGTTGCTCAGTGGTCCAAGGTGTTTTCAGATGAAAGTAAATTGTGCATCTCATTTGGAAATCGCGGTCCCAGAGTCTGGAGGAAGAGTGGAGAGGTCACAATCCAAAAGTCTGGAGGAAGAGTGGAGAGGCCACAATCCAAAAGTCTGGAGGAAGGGTGGAGAGGTCACAATCCAAAAGTCTGGAGGAAGAGTGGAGAGATCACAATCCAAAAGTCTGGAGGAAGAGTGGAGAGGTCACAATCCAAAAGTCTGGAGGAAGAGTGGAGAGGTCACAATCCAAAAGTCTGGAGGAAGAGTGGAGAGGTCACAATCCAAAAGTCTGGAGGAAGAGTGGAGAGGTCACAATCCAAGCTGCTTGAGGTCCAGTGTGATGTTTCCACAATCAGTGATGGTTTGGGGAACCATGTCATCTGCTGGTGTAGGTCCACTGTGTTTTATGAAGACCAATATCAGCACTACCGGCTACCAGGCAGTTTTAGAGCACTTCATGCTTCCCTCTGCTGACTAGCTTTTTGGAGATGGAGATTTCATTTTCCAGCAGGACTTGGCACCTGTCCACACTGCCAACAGTACCAATACCTTATTTACTAACCATAGTATCACTGTGCTTGACTGGCCTGCAAACTCACCTGACATAAACCCCATAGAGAATCTATACGGTATTGTAAAGAGGCAGATGAGAGACACCAGACACAACAATGCAGATGAGCTGATGGCTGCTATCAAAGCAACCTGGGCTTCCATAACACCTCAGCAGCCACAGGCTGATCACCTCCATGCCACGCCGCACTGATGCAGTAATACATGCAAAATGAGCCCGGACAAATGTTGAGTGCATTTACTCCTACATGTCTTTCATCAGGCCAACATTTATGATTTAAAAATCATTTTTTTCAGTTAATCTAATATAATATTCTAATTTTCTAAAATAACGACCTTTTGGGTTTTCATTAGCTGGAAGCCATAATCAATCATCAAGATTTACAGAAATATACACTTCAAATAGATTACTCTGTGTGTAATAACTCTATATACTGTTTCACTTTTTGTATTGAATTACTGAAATAAATTAACTTTTTGATGGTATTTTAACTTATTGATATGCACTTGCACTTCCTTAGTCCAAAATGGCACCAATGGCAAGTTTACCGTGTAGAGAACAGTAGGTTCAGAACTATATGAAGTGTCCTTGTTTTCACCTAGATATGAAGGCAAATCTGAAGTGTCTCTTGTGATTCAGAATATTGTTTCCCCGTCACACGCAGGAAACACTTCAGAGCACTTTAGTTCTGTTAAACACATTTCTCCCTTGACAATACGGCCAGTAAAGGCTCTTTTTCTTGTCTCTTGCCTAGAAATCTTTGTAGTCATCTGCTGCTTGATAATGCATTGATTTACAGGACTACATCTTATTTTTGGTGCCTACATATCTAAATTTGAAAATCTTGCATCTATTCTTTTTGACAATATGCCCGTATAAGGGACCACTCAGCCATTGGCTTTAAGGCCCCCAAGCTTTCCCTGACAGACGATGTTGAGGTGGGGAATAAGGACATGCCCAGTTTCGGACCACCAAGCCTTTTATTCTCTGGGGATAAGCCTCTGCCAAAGATTTGTGACAGGGACCCCTTTTCAGAACACAGGAACACTTAGCAAAGTGAGGGCTCCTGTGTATGGTACAGTCAGGAAGATGGCCATCTGGCCAAGAAATGATTTTTCTACTGATCATTTGGCCGACATCCATCTATGTAGAGGGACTGGAGCTTTAGACTCTGTTCACATTTGCGTTGCAGTCTCCGGCACAACCCTTTGCATCTTACGAGAAGTCAGTTTGGTGCAATTTGTGTCTACCGTGATCTGTCTACTGCATGAATTCAGTGTGAATAGTCTTAAAAAAGGACAATTCTTTTATTTTTTTGTAACGTTAACCTAACATGGGAGACAAGAACCCCTACCTCTGGCATAATCTCATGTTAGGTTCTCCCTCCACAAGACCTAAATATTTGTGCAGGAGAAGGACAGATGAGGAATAAGTTGGAGGAGGTCAAAGTGAAGCGTTTAAGTCCGTTCCCATTTTGGGCGGATTCCGGGAAATTGAGTCGTCGGATGTGTGGCTTACTGGCTTCACAGCCATGGCTATGGAGTTGGAGTCGGTGTCCATCTTGGTGGAGTTGGATGTTTGGCTTACTGACTCGACAGTCCTGAAAGAATTGATGGTTGCAGCATAGACTAATTCTATCCTGAAAAAAACATCCCAAAAGTACTCTACAAAACGCTATCTCTGATATCCAACTGACAAAAAAGAAGTCTTGTGTATATTTCCACAATTGTTTGTTGTCCTTTTACCATTGCTGACATGACTATAAATAAAGTATTTTTTAGTTTAGTATTGTTTTGTCTGTAAGGATGTCATGGTGAGAAAACCTAATCCTTGACCAGACAAACCGGTGTGTGGGGGGTTGACAGTGTCATCTTGTTGAGTTGGTAAAAATGACTTGTGTATTATTACAGCACAGAACTTAGTCTGGTTTCACACTTGTGCTGCATCCATATCAGGACGAAAACGGGTGCATCTGCATTGATTGACTCATGTGAAAACTGATACAACCGTAGCATTTTATACCTGATCAGGCAAAAAAACACTGAGCTTGTATCCCTCTTGCATTCGTTTTTGTACTGATTCGTCTTTGCGTTTTCACATAGAGATTGTATTGTGAGTAGTAATAGAGAGAATCCGCATCCAGACGCATCCGATGTGTGGCTCTTGGCTGTCTTCTAGCTTGGTGCATTAGCCCAGGGTCTAGCAAACAGCTATGAAGATCAGGTCTCCAGATGGTGACTACTTTGAGTAGCTCCACGTATTAGAGCAGATCTGGATGGGGGTAAGGTGGGAACCCCAAGATCTTTGTATACTATCCGTGTGATTTCTGTGAAAAGCTTTGTATGTCATTATACCAGTAATGGGGATCTGGGTCTGACTACTGTGAGGAGGTAGGAGCTGGATGTGACTAATGACCCTCTTTCAGAGATAAACGTGGCTCTCTGGGTCAGAAAGGTTGGGGACCTCTGGACTAAAGGCCGCTTCACACGCTAGGATATAGGTGAACGATATCGCTAGCTATGTCACGTGACCGCGATCCTTTCGACATCGTTAGTGCGTTGTCACACGCAAGGATATCGTTAACTATGTGAAATTTAGCAACGCGCCAGCTATTTGGAGAAGAACTAGTGAACGATGATAAATAGCGGCAGGAATAGGAGAGTTATGAACGATATCGTTCAGAAAGGTGTCACACTGAACGATGTTGCTGCTTCCCAGAACGTTAATTGGACGACGAACAAAAGATTTGAGGTCAGGATTTAAAATTTTTGAACGTTCCAACGATTTATCGTTTCAAGATCGTTCGTTTACACGCAACGACGCACTAACGATATTGTGACTAACGATCACAAATCCGTGACGTTTCAACGATATCGTAGCGTGTGAAGTGGCTTTAAGGCATTGCTTTGTTCGGTTGGACAGTGGTCCTGTAACTAGAAAAAGGTTGGGTCTCCAATAAATACTGTACATTGTAATTTAGGGTGCTTTCATTCTGCTTTTAGTCCATTAAACAGATTTAAGTTATCAGTAACTTGATCTACAGTAGTTTTTCACTGAGATGAACCAGCCTACGACCTCCTGATCTGTTCACACATTGTCATTGCAGGACCTCAAAAAACAGACTCCACAGAGAACACCATTAGGATCCCAAAAAAGCACTTCTGCTTAAGTTTAGATCTGTTCTGTAATCAATGTTATTACCTAATGAATCTTCTTTATTGGTTCTTAAAATAGAACATAAAAACAGCTTGTGAACCTTGGAGATTTAAGGAATTCTACTTGCTTTCAGATTATAATCAATAATGCAAATGTACCATATAATGGTCCCGATTGAGGAAGTGACTTTTGGTTTTTCGTTCTCCTAGTCCAAAGTGGATGGAGTATGGAAGGGACATGGTGTGACGAAGCCCAACCGATAGATTCCTCAAAAGCCTCTTTCTATAGTAACATTTCTGGCAAAGCTGTACGCGGCTCATTAGGTTTGGTGAAATTTTGCACCAAAGAGAAAAATTTCTGGATTCTAATTCACCTTGGTGACATCAGGAAATTCTTCAGGTTTTGTGATAAATCTGCACAGAAAAGGCATCAAATGTGATAAAAACACAATGTGTGCATACAACCTAATAATTTATTCTATGTGATGTCTGTGTGTCTGGTTACGGCGTAGGCGTCTGTTCTCTAACCCATGCGGTCACTGTCCTGTCATCTTACACTTGCTTTGCCAACATTTTATTGACATGATACAATTCTTAGTGACTGAGTAAACATGCCTTTTATAAAACCAGAAATCCACATCTCCGGTATTGTACACCATAGTGACATTATCGCTCAAGGTCTGTGGACGATTTATTTTTCTTACATTTTAATGTGCAGATGCTGATTGAGTGCATCATTGGGATGCAGATCCCTATTGAGTGCATCGTTGGGATGCAGATCCCCATTGAGTGCATCGTTGGGGTGCAGATCCCCATTGAGTGCATCATTGGGGTGCAGATCCCCATTGAGTGCATCGTTGGGATGCAGATCCCCATTGAGTGCATCGTTGGGATGCAGATCCCCATTGAGTGCATCGTTGGGGTGCAGATCCCCATTGAGTGCATCGCTGGGGTGCAGATCCCCATTGAGTGCATCGTTGGGATGCAGATCCCCATTGAGTGCATCGTTGGGATGCAGATCCCCATTGAGTGCATCGTTGGGATGCAGATCCCCATTGAGTGCATCGTTGGGATGCAGATGCCCATTAAGTGGGGATTCTTAAATATTTTTTGCTAAAAATGGTTAACTATAGGCAAATGGTAATTATAATTGATGTACCTGATCATTAGAGGCCAAATATTCACATATACAGATCCCTTTGCTTACTTTTCCTAATGGCTTATCATTTATAGGTGTGTTGCAAGACCTTTAAATTGGTAATAAAAAAATTGCGATACATCACGACTGTACTATATAATGGTGAATGTCTGGCCAACTAGTGGTTGTGATGTGAATTGCAGCAACTTGTCAATAATGCTTTAAGTACTTGTATCATGGCCCAGATACATACACACACACACACATTAGACACTTTGAACTTCACACTTCCAGCCTACATGAAACGTTAGCAGGATTTCACAGTGTTTCTTTATGTACAAAGTGTGATACGTTTCTAATGCCTCCTCCCAAAAACCCTAAAGCCCCCGTTACACGGGGTGAGATCGCCACCTATTACAGAGGTGACGTGGGGGCATGGCCTATCGCCGGCGTCATCGCCCCTACGTCGCCTCATGTGAAGGGGCGATGTCGGCGGTGCCGGACGGTCGCCTGATTTCAGAGCAATGCTCTGAAACTAGGCGTCCATCATGGGGCGATGTGCACACATCGCCCCATGTAACCGGCCACCAGCACCTGTCAGGCGATGGGAGCCATAAGCTCCCATTGTCCTGCATCGCCACTGGGGTTTCCAGACACTGCCGCCTGTCTGCTCGCCGGCGTGGGGCTGGTGATGTCACCTCATGTAAACGGGGGACGGCGACGCTGGCGGGGCGCCAAAAAACGTGCGCGCACCCGCCAGTCGCCACAGACATCCCCAGCCCCGTCGCCTGATATGATGGGGGCTTAAGTCTATGCGACAGGGATGTGTGATTCATTCTCCCGTGGAGCCTCATGAGACTGACTGGTATGGAGGCAGATGCTTTGGGGAAGGAGAGGTGTGTCACAGTCCGCGCTGCCAATGTGCTGTCCAAGTGTTCCGCTTTAAAGAATGCAAGTAGACTGTGTCCAAGTTTAACCTTCTTTTTATTCTCCAACGCGTTTGAACGCCTTTCCTGGCGTCTTCATCAGGGATACCTCCACCCCGCCACACAGCTCTTATTTATAACCACATCTATTATCATAATCAGTGGGTGTTCCTGGTCTTGTGACGTGAAAAACGTCATCAGGACAGGGAGGGTACTACATTTTGGCGCAAAAAAAACATAAAAGTCCTTATACACACATGAAAGTCCATAAACAGTATCATTTGGCTGATCTAAAAAAATCCGTTTGATAAAACCATGAAAAAACTTTTGAAAAAATCATGCGCATGATTTTTTCAAAAGTTTTTTCTTGGTTTTATCAAACTGATTCCCCTCCCATATACTAATGTGCCACAAACGAATTTATCTAAAAATGTGAGAGCATGCGCAATAGGGTCTTATCCTTTTATATGAAAAGGGCGGTATAGAAATTGTTGGAATCTGCTCACCTGGTTCGGTTATGTTGACCCACAACCAAGTATGAGTGCGAGAGAACAGCTGCTGCAGGATCCACACATCCACGGGTCACCACGGTATAAGAATCAATCTGTAGGACGATGTGTCGCACGATCCGCGCTGCTGCTAATAGGAAAAACAGGAAGTTAATTATTTTAGGTGTATCACCTTGTAGTATGAGACCACACCCAGCCCCTATATACAGTATGAGCTGCCATATAACCTCCTATATATTATGAGCCCCCACATAGCCCCTAGATTTAGCATGAACCCCCACATAGCCTCTATATATATCATGAACCTCCACATAGCCCCTATATATAGTATGAATTCCAACATAGCCTTCTATATACAGTATGAGGTCCAATATAACCTCCTCTTTACATGGGCCTTTATATGCAGCATGAGCCCCCACATAGCCCACTATATAGATTGAGTCGCACCTAGCCTCCTATATACAATATAGGGCCATACACATGAAATAAAAATGCCAGCACATACTTGCCTTGCTCCCGTTCCCCCAATGTTCTGCTGCACTTGACACCTTGCACAGCATATACAGCACACGTGATGTGACATCCTCGCATCTGCTGTCTCGCATGCTATAATAACATGAAAGAAGGAGTTGGCAGCCCTTCCTCCACCAATATATTCATCAAATGTATGAAATGGTAACAATTCTCACTTTAACCTCTCTTTAGTATACGCTTCTGGTTTTGGGAAAAAGAAATGCATGAAAAACTGCACGTGTGTGAACCTGGCCTAATTTATGTTTAGTTTAATATAGACATGACCAGAGGGTGGTACTGAAATGGTAAAAAGAGGGGAATAAGGGGATTGTCAATACTGATAGTTTAATAGGAGAATTGGTCTTAAGTGATTTGTTCTTACCTGATCTTTGTTTTTCTTTTTCCAAGGATTTATTATAGAAGCTCCAATCAGTCATCGTAAGTCAAGAGTTCAACTAAGAAAAACCTCAAGGTACAGCAAAAACTAAACTAAACTCGTACGACTGCATTAACCTATAGAAAACTCTACAGCAACCACAGCATCAGCCTGAAATTAGGATCATCCATGATTATTGTACAGAGATTCAGCCCAAAACATTGACAAGAATGACTGCTGTCTCTTTTGGGCTGTGGCCAATAGATAAAAACAGTTGTCTAAGATGCATAAATGCAACATTTAAAAAAAGTCCCCATCGAGTTGCCTTCCCAAGGCCTTTCCAAACAAAATTGCCAACGTGGACGAGATGATAGCATCTCCTGGTCTTTTATCAGTTGGCAGAATTATTAGAATGTTCCTAAAGAAAACAGTCTTGTAGAATGTAGAGAACACAGAAAACAAACAAATCCAGGAGCAAAATCTAAAAGCCCCGTCACACGTGTCAACCAAGGCTGCGATGTCGGAAGCGATGTGCGGGTGCGCGCTCGCTTTTGACATCGCAGCCTTGGTGTCACACGGTAACATGTTGCCGGTGACGCCGCTGCGATGTGGGCGGAGCCATCGCTCGCTGGACTGGGCGGAGCCATCGCTCGCTGGACTGGGATCAACCCAGCGAGCGCTGGATCGCCGCCAACATCGCTACTGCGGTGTCACAGTGCAATCCAGCCTAATCGCTGGTTGCAGATTGACAGGTTTACGTCCATGCTCGTAAACCTGTCAACCTGCGACCAGCAATAAATCACAGTTGCGTTGCGCTGTCACACAGCACGACGCACTTGCGATATCGCTAGCGACATTGCTGATGCATCACTTATCGGCGATGTCGCTAGCGATATTGACACGTGTGACTGGGCCTTAAGGAAGGAGATATCTAACAATCTTTGTGTTCTACTGCAGACATAACAGTGGGGGGAGGATCCTGCTGCAGGCAGTTTACCTACAGCCACACACATTAGTGAAAAGAGGAAGGGTGGGCATGGCTCAGATTTCTATAGATAATCCTCAATTTTATTACTAAAACTGAGACCATTCCTTCCTTTGAGTCTATGCTAAGGCCTAAAGCCCCCGTTACACATAACAAGATTGTTAGCGAGATCTTGTAACGTCACAGGTTTTGTGACGTAACAGCGATCTCTTTAACAATCTTGCCACGTGTGACACTTAGCAGCGATCAGGCCCCTGCTGTGAGGTCGCTGATGGTTACAAAGTGTTCCGGGTCATTTTTTGGTTGTTGGTCTCCCGCTGGTCAGCATGCATCACTGCGTGTGACAGCGAGACACCAGCGACCTCACAGGCTGGTAACCATGGTAAACACTGGGTATCTAGGCAGCGCGTGCTGCCTAGATACCCAGTGTTTATCATAGTTACCAGTGTCCTCCCTGCTTACAGGCTGCGCTAAGCAGGGAGGACGCTGGTAACTATGATAAATAGTGGGTATCTAGCCAGCGATGTGGAGGGAGCTCCCTGGTCACTGGGGAGATCTGCCTGTTTGACAGCTCCCCAATGACCAGGTAGCGATGCTCCAGCGATTCCGGCCAGGTCGTTATCGCTGTTGGGATTGCTGGAGCGTCGCTCTGTGTGACTGGGCCCTTATTCATGTATCCTAAAGAGAGGGAAAGAAGTGCAAATAGGGTCTTATCTTTGGTATATTTAGACCAAATGAGTGAGAAGAGGCTCACTTTTAAGCTACGTTCACACTTTGCACATTGTGCCATGTTTTGCACCCACGCAAAAAAGCACCGTAAAAAAACGATGTGCATTCACACACCATGTTTTTCTACGGGCTCACTTCTCCCCCAAAAGCGAAGGGGAGAAGTGATGTCACACAAGGGACGAACAATCTTCCCCTGTGCGACATCTGTGACAGCCCCTTTTGAGTTTCATAGTGTATTAATATACACTGCGAAACCCAAATTAAAGTTATCCAAATGAGTTAAAAATATTAAAAATAGAATACTTGCCCTCTGTCAGGTGTTTCGGTTACCGGGAGCTGAGAGAACCACAGGTACTGACCTTCCAGGACCTATCAAGAGCTGTGATTGGCCGCTCGCAGTCATGTGAATGTGACGTGCATATGACGCGCATATCATTTGACCGCAAGCGACCAATCACAGCTCTTGATAGGCCCTGGAAGGCCGATACCTGTGGTTCTGTCGGCTTCCCGAACACCCAGCTGAAAGGTATTCAATTTTTTTATTTTTAACACATTTGGATTACTTTAATTTGGGTTTCGCAATGTATATTAATACACTATGAAACCCAAAAGGGGCTGTCACAGATGTTACACAGGGGAGGAGGAACAGGATTCTTCCTCCCTGTGTGACATCACATCCTGCAGCGCCGGCGTATTCCTGCTGGAATTGCGCATTGTCTGAATGGCGATGCGAGGATAATGGGCTCCTATGGGAGAGAGCGCGGGTGCAGAAGCATAAAGAAATGATATGGTCATTCTTCTTACGCTCGTGCTTTCTCCCATAAAAGCGCTGCGTATACAGTTAGGGCCAGAAATATTTGGACAGTGACACAAGTTTTGTTATTTTAGCTGTTTACAAAAACATGTTCAGAAATACAATTATATATATAATATGGGCTGAAAGTGCACACTCCCAGCTTCAATATGAGAGTTTCCACATCCAAATCGGAGAAAGGGTTTAGGAATTATAGCTCTGTAATGCATAGCCTCCTCTTTTTCAAGGGACCAAAAGTAATTGGACAATGGACTCTAAGGGCTGCAATTAACTCTGAAGGCGTCTTCCTCGTTAACCTGTAATCAATTAAGTAGTTAAAAGATCAGGGGTGGATTCCAGGTGTGATGTTTTGCATTTGGAAGCTGTTGCTGTGAACAGACAACATGCAGTCAAAGGAACTCTCAATTGAGGTGAAGCAGAACATCCTGAGGCTGAAAAAAAAGAAAAAATCCATCAGAGAGATAGCAGACATGCTTGGAGTAGCAAAATCAACAGTTGGGTACATTCTGAGAAAAAAGGAATTGACTGGTGAGCTTGGGAACTCTAAAAGGCCTGGGCGTCCACGGATGACAACAGTGGTGGATGATCGCCGCATACTTTATTTGGTGAAGAAGAACCTGTTCACAACATCAACTGAAGTCCAGAACACTCTCAGTGAAGTAGGTGTATCTGTCTCTAAGTCAACAGTAAAGAGAAGACTCCATGACAGTAAATACAAAGGGTTCACATCTAGATGCAAACCATTCATCAATTCCAAAAATAGACAGGCCAGAGTTACATTTGCTGAAAAACACCTCAAGAAGCCAGCTCAGTTCTGGAAAAGTATTATATGGACAGATGAGACAAAGATCAACCTGTACCAGAATGATGGGAAGAAAAAAGTTTGGAGAAGAAAGGGAACGGCACATGATCCAAGGCACACCACATCCTCTGTAAAACATGGTGGAGGCAACGTGATGGCATGAGCATGCATGGCTTTCAATGGCACTGGGTCACTTGTGTTTATTGATGACATAACAGCAGACAAGAGTAGCCGGATGAATTCTGAAGTGTAGCGGGATATACTTTCAGCCCAGATTCAGCCAAATGCTGTAAAGTTGATTGGACAGCGCTTCATAGTACAGATGGACAATGACCCCAAGCATACAGCCAAAGCTACCCAGGAGTTCATGAGTGCAAAAAAGTGGAACATTCTGCCATGGCCAAGTCAATCACCAGATCTTAACCCAATTGAGCATGCATTTCACTTGCTCAAATCCAGACTTAAGACGGAAAGACCCACAAACAAGCAAGACCTGAAGGCTGCGGCTGTAAAGGCCTGGCAAAGCATTAAGAAGGAGGAAACCCAGCGTTTGGTGATGTCCATGGGTTCCAGACTTAAGGCAGTGATTGCCTCCAAAGGATTCGCAACAAAATATTGAAAATAAAAATATTTTGTTTGGGTTATGTTTATTTGTCCAATTACTTTTGACCTCCTAAAATGTGGAGTGTTTGATAGAAAATGTAGGAATTGTACACATTTCTTTACAGATATTTTTGTTCAACCCTTCAAATTAAACGTTACAATCTGCACTTGAATTCTGTTGTAGAGGTTTCATTTCAAATCCAATGTGGTGGCATGCAGAGCCCAACCCGCGAAAATTGTGTCACTGTCCAAATATTTCTGGCCCTAACTGTATATATACGCAGTTTACATTCACTTTGCCAGCAGACGCACACACTTGTGCTTTTTTTGAAAAGCACGCGCAAAAGAGTGCATAGTGTGAATGTAGCCTTAAAGGTTGTGAGGAGTCACAACCACTATAAAGTCATAAAGCAGCTGCTGCAGTCCCCAGAGATAAAGTGTGTAGTCAATGGTGCACAACATTTTGGGTTGTTGGTTTGTCCAGAGGAAGGGGGCTCTGGAGCCCTGAAACGCGTGGACTAATAAACCACGATCGAAATGCCACAATTGAGGTTTTCCGAAGATTGATGTTATTTTTTTATTATTATTAGGTATTTATATAGCGCTATTAGGATACATAGCGCTGTACAAGTTAGGGGTAGACAAAGACAAGTGGTCGAAAAACGACGACAAATTGACAAAACAATCGTACGGGTACAGTGGGGCCAGGCATCCTGTCCACAAGGGCTCACAGTCTAGAGGGGTGGGGAGGGAGACAGTAGGAGATGGAGACATGAGGTGGTGCAGTGGGTTGGGACTCAGTGTGTGTTGTAGGCTTGTAGGAAGAGGTGGGTCTTCAGGTTTTTCTTGAAGGTTCCCAGGGTAGGGGAGTGTCTGATGTGGTGGGGGACGGAGTTCCAGAGTCTGCTGGAAGCACGAGAGAAGTCTTGTGTGCGGTTGTGGGAGGTGGAAATGCGGGGGGTTGAGAAAAGGAGTTCCTGAGAGGAGCGCAAGTTGCGTGAGGGGAGGTAGCGGGAGACTAGGTCGGAGATGTAGGGAGGGGACAGGTTGTGTATGGCCTTGTAGGTCAGGGTTAGGGTTTTGAAGCGAGATCGCTGGGGAATGGGGAGCCAGTGGAGGGCTCGGCGGAGGGGGGAGGCGGGCGAGTAACGGGGAGATAGGTGGATGAGTCGGGCAACAGAGTTGAGGATGGTGCGGAGAGGTGCGAGGGAGGTGGCAGGGAGGCCGGTGAACAGGAGGTTGCAGTAGTCCAGGCGGGAGATGACGAGGGCGTGGACAAGTATCTTGGCCGTGTTGTGGTCATGGAAGGAGCGGATGCGGGCAATGTTTTTTAATTGGAGTCGGCAGGAGGTGGCGAGGGCTTGGATGTGGGGCTTGAAGGAGAGGGAGGAGTCGAGGATTACCCCGAGGCACTTGGTGTGGGGGAGGGGTGAGTGTGCAGTCGTTGACAGTGATAGATAGGTCAGGGAGCGGGGCGGGGTTGTTCGGGGGAAAGACTATGAATTCGGTCTTGTCCATGTTGAGTTTTAGGAAGCGGGTAGAGAAGAAGGATGCAATGGCGGATAGGCATGGAGGTATTTTGGATAAAAGGGAGGAGATATCGGGGCCAGACAGATAGAGTTGGGTATAGTCAGCGTAGAGGTGGTATTGGAGTCCATGTGACTCGATGAGATTGCCTAGGCCGAGGGTGTAGATGGAGAAGAGTAGTGGTCCCAGGACCATTCCAGCAGTGCAGTCGTTAACCCTTTCTGCACCATTCACTACAAGGACTCATTCACACGGCATTTGTGCTCCATTTTGGTTGATCCGTTTTTGGTGCAGTGTCTGGATCACAAGCACATCATCCGTTGGCATAGCTTTTTTGGGAACATAGACAGACACACGGATGCATTCTTACCCATCCCATGATAAGCCCTGGTAAGGTCTTCCTTCCAGGCATTGGCATGACCTGTGGGTAGTACATGAATGCTCACTGGACCCCCTTGTGGCTCTCGGTCTGAGTCACATGGTGCTAGGTCCTTTCAGTACCATACCTGCCGGTCCTGCCGATGCCCGGAAGGAAACTTTTTGACAGTGAAGGGTGATCAACGAGTGGAACAGGCGGCCACCAGAGGTGGTGAGTTCTCCTTCACTGGAAGTCTGCACACACAGGCTGGACAGACATCTGTCTGGGATGATTTAGTGAATCCTGCTGTAAGCAGGGGGTTGAACCAAATGACCCAGGAGGCACCTTCCAACTCTACCATTCTATGATTCTATGGATAAAAATATAAAGTGTAACCACTGTTTAAATTTTTATTTAATAATAATGTAGAGCAAGTGATTTTAATAAACTTTCTAATATACTTCATTAGAAAATTCTGGTTGAAAGCCATACACAAACCTTCCACAAGGTGTCCCTGCTAGACTGTGTGTGTGAAGCAGAAATATGTTTATTATCACTCAGATCCGTGTTCACCCTGAATATGGGGCATGTAACCATATAAGGGAGGGGGGGTGGCCTCACTGCAGCTGGGGAGGAAACAATGTATCAGATTAGCTCAGCAAACAGCACAGTTGCTAAGCAATGTCAGAAGGTCAGGATCACTGCAAACTCCTCAGACGTTGTTGCCAAGGAAAGATCTGTCATCTGGCTCCACACAGCTCAGATCTCTGTTAACCCCTTCTCTGCTGTCACACTGCTCCCTATCAGCCTGCTCTCAGAAGCTGTGGAAATACACACACAGTGCTGGCCATACCCACACAGCCATAAAATTAAGTTTTTAATAGATCACAGAAAAATGTGAGAAAATAAGTGATACGGCACCAAAAAAAGCATCATCTTAGCTGCTATGTGACCCATCATTAACAACCAGTGCAGTTTTTTTTTTTTTTCTTCAATGAAATTTCATTTACACTTTAAGCCTGGATCATTTTTTTTCACAAAATTGCAAGGTTTTGTATTTCATTTTTTGAGCACACCCCCTTTACTTGATGAGTAATCCCAGTGACAGCCAGTGTGTGGTCACGGCATCCCCAGAGCACGGAGAGGACAAGCCAAACCCATTTCCTTCTCTGAGAAGAGGGGCATTCAGTTTCGGGTTTTCTCCCAGTCCAACTCACATTCCTCCTCCCCGCACCGGCCTGGAATCTCTTATCTGGGCACATTTCTGAGCTTTCATTGTGCCATGTGCTTGGAGATTTCCCTTTTCTGTAGAGGCGGGGGATCCTGGACTTTTCTTCCTTTTGAATTCCTTAAAGCCTCAGGCCACGTCACTTCTCATAATGGACGTCTTCCATCAGGGTTTATCCACCAGGCGCCCTCCGTTCTTCTCTTACACACAGTAACCGGTTGTGGCTTATTAGAATTGGCCACAAGTTGGGTCACCGCTTTCCAGGCATTTTGTTGGTCCCTGATTACATTTATATAAGGTTTGATGACTCTTTGGATACCGTGTGAGCGGAGAATCTATATTGTGTAAAGCTTTCCTCTCCACCACTAATAACCCCGGTCAGCAGTGATGTCATATTTCCATAGGTTTATTTTCTGTTGCGGCCGTGACCTCGTCCATCTCTCTGGTGGGTTTCACTATCGGGAAGTTAATCTGGTGTCAAATACCTTTCAAAATGAATTTCCTTGTTAGAAGATAAAAAATGAGCCTGGTTCTGTTATTATTCACTGTCATGTTTGTTTAGCAATCGGGTGGAATCCGCACAGGCAGAAAAATACATTAAATATGAGGTTTGTGATATAGAATGAGTCATGAGGTCAGTTAGTCGTGAATTCCGATATCCTGAGCATAAAGAGTGATATGTAAGCCATCACACATAACGAACTGAATCGTCCCCAGCACTGATTGTACGCTCTCTGTGTACACTGTGCATAGGCAGAAAGTTGCCAATTATTAGTTTAGGCAGGATTCAGCAGGTGATCTGCAGCAGAGAAAAACAGGATTTTATCATCATTGCAGCAAGCAGCTTAATAAGTGACACATCACTGGAATCAGGGTCTCAGCCCACTACATCATGCAGCAAAAATCTGGTGACATACTCCTTTTAAGTGATGGCATCACTGATTGGCATGGGTCTGACGTTTGGGATACCAAATCCACTTCTGATTCTCATAGGCCCTATACACAATAAATGATGCTGGAAGTGAAATGTTTTGGCCGATTACTGCTGCGAGCGATCTCTCTCAATTTGTCCATACTCAGAAACGCTGAACTCATCTGTCCAAAATTGGTCATGTCAGATGCTCCTCTCCCCTAACTTCCTCTGACCGGTTAGAGATGGAAGGTCCTCAAACCCATTAGATGGTCAGGCAAGTCTGCCGATATGTTTGCAAAAACCTACTGATAGATTCCCTTTAAGGTCCTCATACACAATAAACTATTTAATATGAAAGCAGCATACACAAGTGGCAGGAATCCTGATTCCAGGAATATTTCACTTATTAGGCTGTGTGCTGTAGTGTCAATACAATCTGTGTTTTAATACCAGGACATTATCACTTCAGGACTAAGTGTCGCATGCGCAGCTGTCAGGCTAATCTCTATAACCACGCGCCCACCAATGATTGGCAGCCCCTGCCAATCAGGGGTGAGGTCGGGTTACACAGATCAGCATGCAGAGAATGTCAAAATCTGCAGCTGAGAAAATAGGGATTTTATCAAAACTGCACGAAACCAGCCCAGTAAGTGACACATTCCAGCAATGAGGATCTCTGCCAGCTGCATAATAAAAATCTGCTGACAAATTTCCTTTAGGTGGGAATTAGTCACGGTACTGATTTGTTGCTGCACCCTCTTCATAATCTTTATTATGCTGTGCTGCATCATAGCATCTGGTGGAGGGTCGCGAGCCCCATCCAGCTCTGTGGAAGGGTCGCGAGCCCCTTCCAGCTCTGTGGAGGGGTCGCGAGCCCCATCCAGCTCTGTGGGGGGGTCGCGAGCCCCATCCAGCTCTGTGGGGGGGTCGCGAGCCCCATCCAGCTCTGTGGAAGGGTCGCGAGCCCCATCCAGCTCTGTGGGGGGGGGGTCGCGAGCCCCATCCAGCTCTGTGGGGGGGGGTCGCGAGCCCCATCCAGCTCTGTGGGGGGGGGGGGGTCGCGAGCCCCATCCAGCTCTGTGGGGGGGGGTCGCGAGCCCCATCCAGCTCTGTGGGGGGGGGGGGGGGGTCGCGAGCCCCATCCAGCTCTGTGGGGGGGGGTCGCGAGCCCCATCCAGCTCTGTGGGGGGGGGGTCGCGAGCCCCATCCAGCTCTGGGGGGGGGGGGGGTCGCGAGCCCCATCCAGCACTGTGGGAGGGGGGGGGGGGTCGCGAGCCCCATCCAGCACTGTGGGAGGGTCGCGAATCCCCATCCAGCGCTCTCCAACCTCATAGTAGTGACATCCAGAACCCCCCTTACCAGTATGACAGCCAGAGCTTTTCCGCAGAAATCGCACTGAAGCGGTATACCAAGATCCAGAGATTCTTACCTTACCCCCATCAAGAGCTGCTCTTCTCTGTGGAGCTACTCACAATAGTCACCACTTGGAGACCTGATCTTCATAGCTGACTGCTAGATCTGGAAGCTGAAAGACTGCAGCGAGATACACATCACAGGCCTGTGTGCCACATGTGGCTCCTGAGATACAGGTTGGGGACCCCTGGTCTTCATGATAATTCTTTAAAAAAAAAATCCATTGGTGAATTGAGCGAAGTAATATATTTTGTTTTTTGGGTGACTATTGGTCTGCTCACCCCTATATTCATCGTTCAAATCAGGCCTGATGTCACAATTGTTAACAGATGACCTGTATAGATGAGCATCAAAACAGTGACACACAGAAATCTTGAGGAAGCTTTGTAGCAATGCCTGGCCTTACCTGCTGGAATGTAGATAATCAGGCATAGAGCACCTGTCCTATTCCAATGTCCAACACCCGGTGGTCATGCGCACATTCCTGCAGGTGTTGATAGGCGTGACGTCACCGGAGCCCACTCGCCTCCTGGAACCGGAAGTAGTTTTGAAATAATGGTAGAAACAAGACAGTGTTCAGCCTACTGTGCTTGGAGTTCCATCAAATCATAGTTCAGTCCGATGCCAGGAGTTCTGCAGTCCGACAGACTGGACATGTAGACAGATTCGGGTGAAGAAACGGCACCAAATTTTGTGAATAAATTAATATTGCATGTTATTCAAGGGTTAGTTAAAGACATACCTCTGAATAAGGACTAATCTCTTCAGTGCGAAACGCGTAACATAGTTAACTTATTTTTTAATACATTCTAATTTTTTTACGAAATCCAGTGCTGGAGTCTACATTTTTTTCATGTGAATCTGATTTTGGAATGACCCATTCATTTTCATCACATCATGCCAAGAAAATGAATGACTACAAATCTATTGAGTCGAATAAAGTTTACTGAACTATAACTCCTGAGTGGTTTCCATTTATATTCATAGTAGAATGAACTTATACCATAGTTTGGAAAAGTCTGGGGGGTTACTAGTGAAATGGACGCATAGGATGCAATTGCCCAATTATGGGCAACATTGCCTCCATATTGATATTACATGGTTTGTGATTGCCACCCAGCTTTGCCAACTCTTACACCTAAATCTTTAGAAATGTCGCAGTGGTTGATCCGAGGTGACATTGTTTGTTTTATTTCTGATTTAGCTTCCCAACCAACTTTGGAAACGGCTCAAAGAATATTGATGCGCACATACTGGCTGTGCTTCCCAAAGGTAGGAACTTGTAACCTTCACGGGGATTTATGGCCGAAGACAGACAAAGCCCTCGCTAGAGATGGTAAAAGGGATCTCTTATCATCTTATGACTCAGTTATTATTATAAGTGTTGTCGGCCTAATGTGGAGGCAGCAGATTAATATTTCAGCTCTGACACATCATGGAAACTCTGAGGTATGGAAACCTTGGACGTCTGTTCTCTTATTCCAGGTCTGGATTCTTTTATTTCTTGATTAATATAAAGAAAATCCATGTTACTGTTCCCAGGTGACCATCTGGCATCACAGGGATAACGTGCGAAATATTTCATTAAGTTTTTTATTATAGTTCTATTTCTTCATTATTTGGCAAAGGTGCAGATGAAAGTTAATATTTTGTCCTGTTAAATACTTTTTCTTTAAGATTGGGAAAGCCCCAGACTGGTAATTTTTTAAAATACTGTGTAAGTAGTTGACAAAAGTGAACAGTGCATGTCTTACTATCAGAGGGGCCAAACTTTGGCTAGAAGCTTCCAGGTTGCTGGAGCCCGGCATGCCGAGCGGGATGCCACAATACCCTGTGACCCCTCTCGGAATGAAGGCACAAGTTCTCGCTTCAGTCAAAGCCACGTAGGTGCAAAGTGTGACATCTCACTTGCAATGTGACAGGGGTGGTGTATTGCTCCTCCTCACACATTGACTGCCATGAGATGAAAGCTGAAAGGAGTATTTTCACATTCAGTTCTGCTCTGCTCCAAGCACCTTGTAATCATGCATAGCTCTGCAGTGAGATCAGTGAGTAGAGTAGGCTGTCTGTCATTACATGTCTCACAGCAGAGAGCCACTGCTTAGTTATTGTGAGGGTGGAGGGTTTTTTCTTCTCTGGAATGTGGATGCTTGTTTGATTGGTCAACCTCATGTAGGGGAAGAAGTACACACCCCAAAGAAAAATTCTGAAAACATCCATTTGGGGCTATCATAAATTCTCCAAACTTTATAAGCAGAAATATCCACAAAATAGGCAAAAAATATTAAAACAATAGTTTTTTCTTGGCTCTGTAACCTCTATTCCATGATGTGTCCAGTTTAACATTCTAAGGCTGCCTTCACATTTGCGTTCCCCTCCGCAGCCTTCTGCAGGGGGGATCCACAATGTGACCGCAGCACCGCAAGCCACCCATCTTTATAATGGGAGCGCACGGTGCTGCGTATGACTGTGCGCACCCATTCACTGCCATATGTGATCTGTGCGCAGGCGGACGCCTGTGCACAAATCACCCAGTCTCGTCTGCAACCATGAACGCGACATGTTGCATTTCTGGTGCGGACGAAACTGTGGAGGGGAACGCAAATGTGAAGGTAGCCTTAAACTGGTGGAAACATGTGGACCTTTCCAATATTTATAATATTTAATGTGTAAAATAAAAAATTCTCCCTAAGGGTGCAGTCTCCTGGTGACGGCACCGGAGACGTCGGCGGCGACTGGCTGCAGTGCGCACGTTTTTGGCACCCCGCCAGTGTCGCCGACACCTCCAGCGACCTGACACCCCGGCGGCGATCTGACAGGCAGCATCGCTGCTGGGGTGTCTCAATACCCCAGCGCGATGCAGTACAATGGGAGCCTATGGCTCCCATCGTCTGTCAGGTCGCCGGTGGCCGTTTACATAGGGTGATGTGGACACAAACCAGGCGACCACTCAAAGGCGCCGACATTGCCCCTTTACATTAGGCGACGCAGGGGTGATCTCGGCGCCTATAGGCCACGCCCCTACGTCACCTAATACATCGGAGGTGCTGTCGCCAGGTGTGACTGCACCCTAAGAGTGCTCAACCCGACTTATTTGGTAGATAACATTCAGATGCTTCATCATTTCTTTCTTTAGTTTCAGAGTTAAGAAAACTATTTGAGCCCAACAGGAGGGTGATAACAGAGATGAAGCGGTAGGTGCCCTGCACTTGAACAAGATTTTCCAATAGACTTGATAGAAAATAAGGGTTTTTGTTTCATGACCGTGTTTTTCTATTTCAGAAAAGAAAGAATTGCGAGACGTTTGGAAGGTATCGAAAATGAAGCGCCACCAATAATGTTACAGAACAGACTATTAGAGGAAGACACCCCAAGATATATGCGAGCAACTGATGCATATAACCCTCATATAGGTAGGAGATGTGATCAATGTGGAGCTTTCTTATATAGAATCCATCGTCTTTAGGTATGGCTTAATATCGGTACCGTCGGGCATAATATTATGTGCAAGCCACTTTGTCATATTTCTCATTAGCATTATATATATCATTGACTTTAAAGTTCAGGTGGGTAGATCCCCCAACACAGTCCGAATGACCAAGCTGAAGACCAACTTGTGTATTGTGGATGCCCAAGGGCATTTGACCGCTCTATAATGCAGTCTTGATTTTAATAAATACTCTTCAGTTCTAAATGATTACATAGGACATAATTATGATTATGTCAAGTATGATGAGTACCTTGACTTAAATGAATAATTGATATAAACATGCACATAAGAGTCAGTCATTGTTGGTTCTCCTGCAATTAATATTTAATCTTGAAGTTGACACTGGCTTACATGGTCCATGCAGCAGATCAGTGAAACTTTTTCATAGCAGGGATGAACCTTTTATGCTTCAATTTGTATTTTTCATCCAGGACATACAAATGATGATGCCACTTCAGAGTCTTCAGTAGAAACACATTCAAAGTTAAGATACCATCCAAAACCTGCAGATCTTCAAGCGGAGTCTATGAATGTGTCTGGAAACATGGAGGTACAAGAACAACAGGAATCTAAAGCAGAGAGGATAGCTAGATACAAAGCCGAACGTAGACGTCAGCTGGCTGAAAAGTATGGCCTACCTTTTGACTCTGAGGTAGATTCAGAATACCAGTCCAGGTATACACGAAACAGGAAAGACAGTGAGACCTCCGAGAAGAGGTCAGGAATTTATGAGGACGACGATTCCAAGGACAATGTTTCCGACTACTCGTATCGATCCGAGAGCAAGAAGACTCGTCTCCCTGACGTGAAACACCATGACATTAATGAAAACGTGTCCATCCGCGATGCTCTACAAAACCTTGAAAATAACAACCAGTTCCATGGAATCTCACAGGTTGATGGTCCTACCCCTGTTTCTCCATTTGGCCTGGGAAACGCTTTAGGAGAAGCCCCACAGTCGCCCAAGTTCCCTCGCCGTGCATCTCAGACCTCTCCGAAACGTCCCTCTTCTCCAGTTTCCTTCTCAACAGATCAGCAGACAGATACCAGACAGGGGTAAGCAAAAATTTGGTATCTTTTTATTCTTCCAAAACAGTTGTTTCTTTTTACAACATTACCGTATATTAGTATTAATGTTGTAAATTGTCAATCTTGCCCCTAGCAATGGTCCTCTTTATCACAATCTGACCTGTCTTCAGGTTCCAGCCTCTTCTGGATATTCTTAAAACTTTTGGCCTAAAATGGGGGAATATGGCAAATGTTATACTTTCTTGTTTTTGTCTTGTGCTGGGGAAAAGTAGTTGTTCGTTAATACAAATATCTGACCGTGAGAAGAGAACCCATTACTGACCCTTAGATGCATCAGGATGATTTACAAATCACAGATGATGGAGGGTATAATGGATAACAGAGCATATTAATGGGAAGGAATATTATGTGTTTAATACTTTTTTATATACATATATCATATTTTATAGTACTCACGTCCAACTAATGGTTGTTCATACAGTACTGTAATAGTTGTATATTTCCATTCTTTTGTAAGCTTTGCTTTTGCTCTTGTGTCAATAAGAGAATTTCCAGCTCTTATCCCTGATGTTTTTTACACCATAAACCTCCGACTTTGACTTTGTTTCTTGCAGTTTGATTAATCTGCAACTGATAATGTGCTGTTTAATTTGCAGCCAAGAGGTCGTTTGATCTACAAAGTACCTTCATAATGCGAACCGATATGTAATTTTTAGTGTTGCAGGAAAGTATCTTTTTTTTTTATTCTAGATGATTTTGATTACTAGTTGTTGGGTTTTTTTTCCTCTTTTTCAACAATTAGTATCAATTACTTCATTATCTATATAGTAATAATGTCCATTTTTTTACAGCCCAAAAGTGTAAGAATCAGAAACTACGGACTTTCTTTTTGGGTCTGTTCAGTTTGTGCTCGGACTTAACTTTGAGTTAGGAAACTGAACTTCTGTGAACAGACCTATGCGAAAATACAGATAATGCATTATAGGAGCACAGTGGAGAAAACTTATTAAAGGGATTGTCCACTTTTTTTTTTTTTTTTTTTCTTGTATTTTTGTCTTAAAAAAGAAATTGGATTTGGGATTCATTAAAAATGTTTGCACATTTTGCATATTTTCCATTCTACAGCCTCTTTAATCTGTTTCTGGCTGCAGAATGGTTTCACTGGGGGTCAGTCAGTGAGCCCATGGTCCACTTGAAGGGTCGGTAACTTTTAGGATAACAGACCTCATCAAAGCTGAATGTTCAGAGGAAACAAACTGGAAAAGCAAAACTGCAGCATTTTTATTGGAACAGAATTGCAAAGAATTAGAGTTTAAGAAAGAACCAAAGTCTCCAGAGGTTGACAACCCCTTTATTACTGTATGTCTGGTTGATGAATCTGGCATGGGCTGAAATGATGCCCGGTTGAATATGTGGCACCAGGTTTGATTGTGAAGCCCATATGTATCAATGTTTACTCCTAAAAATTGTCAATCAGTGGGTAAATATGCCCCATGGAGGTCAATGCACCTATACTGGAGTACATACATGTGTTTCAGGGAACGTTCAGTATGTCACATATCTGTAACAAGTTAGTTCTTATAGGATTTAGTGATTTTATCTATGTAAAGAGAACCTGTCAGCTTAATTGGACATTTGAAAGAGAAGGCTGTGTAGATGCTTGTCCACTAATAAAAATAACTCTTTTCCTTTAGAGATCCAATATACCTGGTCATGAGAATCTTGTGTAGAGGCTATATTTAAATTGGGCTGCAAGTGCACTGGTTCTTCCAAGTGCATGGGCACGCCCCCAGTGCATGGGCACGCCCCCAGTGCACTACCAGCCTGATTTACATATTGCTTCTACTCTAGATTTCTCATCACTGGCCTGTCAAGCCTCTGCAAAAACAGGGTGTCCTTTTTATTTCCGGTCGAGTCCCCTACAAAGCCATGTCACTACATCCATACATAAAGACTTGCTGATGGCTTCCCTTTTAAAGGAAAGCCATCATCTGGAAATGACCTATTGTTTTATTAAAGACTAATTTGTAATACTGCAATATCTTCACACCGGGACTATTTGAGTCGAGCTTCCTGTCCTTTCAGGAAACATTTTTAGTGTTTCCTTATCCTTCACAGGATCCTTCAATCACTATGGTCACAATCCGGATGAGGGAGCGTTCTGGACGCAACGTGTTTTCTCTAGCGGAGACGTTGATGTTCTGTGCAGGAGAATGCACTGTCCGTGCCCACGATCAGGGTTCTGGTCAGTGTATTTTCACTATATTCTCCCGCTCAGAACTCCTAGTGTCTCTGCGAGAATAAATTGATATGCCACGGCTCCGGATACCGCACCACAGGTTTGTTTACGCTGTGTAAAATAGAGCAGTGGACATGGGATTTTTCTAGATCCATCCACTGTGCTCGTCATGTTCAGCGAAGCATTTTGGAAACGGCGAAAACATGCTGTGTCCATAACGTTGCTATTCCTGATCGTGGGCACAGTCCCTATAGGAAAAATCACAGCTGACCCTGCTCCCCTCCCTTCACGATCACCTTTGCACACGCTCATTAGATGCTTTCATACAGAAGATGGTGTCTGAGCCTGTTCATTGTGACTAATCTACATGTATTTGATGAAACAGCATGCGTGTAAAAACTGCAACATTTCTATTTTCTTTCGAGATTTTAACGTGATGAAAAAAAGTAAACTTGTAACACATCAATAGTCACTTTCTGCTGATCGGCTCCCTCTAAAGGGAACCTGTCAGGTCCTCTGTGCCCCCAGAACCACCAACAGTTGTGTGCACAGATCAAAATTCCTTGCCTAACACTCCCTCTGTGTAATTTATTTTTAAAGAGGGCTTTGACTAGTTGAAGGGGCATTAGTTCTCTGACTAGTCGGCCTGGCTGTGGAGTTGGAGTCGGTGTCCATTTTGGGTGAAGTCAGATTCGGGGACATTGAGGAGTCGGTAGTCAAATGGTTCACTGACTGCACCGCCATGCTAGTTGGCCCACTTAATATGTTGTCACACCCCTGTGGGTGTGATAACATGCTGTAGAATAGTGGCATCTCTCTAGCGCTATATAAAACCATGCAGGGGAACGGCTTTGCTTTCCTTATGACATTGAGTTTCTTTGAGGCCGGGTGTTGGCGTCTCAGCTTCAGAGAGGCACAGTGTGCTTGACCAGAAGTGAGGCTGTTTCTGATCATGTGCAGGGAGTCTCTCTAAAGCTGGGACACAAACACCTGGCCTCAAAGAAACTCAATAGTGAGGCATACAAAGCTCACAGGGGTGTGATAATATTCTACGTGGGTCAACTAGTCCAGAAACGAATGCCCCTCAACTAGTTAAAGGTCTAATTAGCATCTCATAAACGATCTTAATAGCGTAGCTCTCTTAGGCGACAGGAAAGGTGTCCCCCTGCTCCATTGTCCCCTTCTCGCAGCTTTCCAGCACACCCTGCTGGGGCATAATTCTTTATTCATGTCCTCTTGAATTTGGAATCTCCCGCCCTGTTTTCATGTGATGATGCATCGGCTGGTACGTCACATCCAGCCCGGTGCATTATGGGCCTGATCACGTGATTGGCCCCGGTGTATTATGACCTTGATCACGTGATCGGCCCGACTCTGCGCATGCGCAATGCGCATATTGATGATGAAAGTAGTTCAAGGGTAGAGAACTCCAGGCCTCGAGGGCCGCAAACAAGTCATGTTTTCAGGATTTCCTTAGTATTGCACAGGGGTTGGAATCATCACCTGTGCAGATGATCACATCAGCACCTGTGCAATACTAAGGAAATCCTGAAAACCTAACCTGTTGGCGGCTCTCAAGGCCTGGAATTGGGGACCTCTGATGTAGTTGATAATTTTCAGAAACACGGTCCTGATATCTGCTCTCTGCGGATAGAAATAAAAATATTGATTGTTGAGAATGTATTTGTCGAAGGAAAACTGATATCAGAAGAATATAGTTATAGGTTGGAAATAGGCTGAAGTTGATGGACCTAGGTCTTCTTCCACCAATTGCACATTCTTTATCACTAAATTATCTATAACCCACAATGTTGTGTACTGAGAAAATCATCCAGCCCTTGTATAAAAGCTGTTAGTGTCGGCCATTTCTACCTCTTGTGGTTGGTATTCCAGTCTGACTGCTCTAACCGTAAAGAACCCTTTCCTATTTCGCTGCCGGAATCTCCTTTCTTCCACTTGTAATGAGCCCCCATGTCGTTAGCATTGTCTGTGGGAGGAATAAGTCATGTGCCAATCCTTTATGCTTACGACCTTGTATTTGATTTTAATACCTATAATGAAGATATGATAATTGTGTCATAAAAATGGGGAAAAAAATGCAGCCGGCTCCATGACATTGAAGTCGATGGGAATGGATCAATTTTAAGCTGATCCAGTTTTTTTTATTGTTTAATAGATCCACTTCAGATAGACTGTTACCGGACATGTGAACTGGACATAGTATGTGTAATTCCCTGTTAGGGGTGGGAAGGTGTTAACCCTAATAATGCCAAATCTTTCAGTATAATCACTGATGTGATGACATCACAGCTGGTGTTTATACAGATGTTCTCTCTAGACATTTAGGGTATATCTCCGGATTCGGTTGCTCTTCGTCCCGTGGTCGGTGAAGATGAGGGTTATTTCACAGCTGTGAATAGAAGTGTTTGCAAAGCTATCGTTTTAGGATATAGCATTTTTTTAAAGCTCATATATCCATCAATCGTATATAAATATACAGAGTCCAATGGGAGATGAGTTATTTTTCTGTTTACAATCCCCTCGGTGTATTACTTGTTGGCTCAGAGGCCTTTTATACGTTGGACAATTCGGAGCCTGAATAAAGAAAATCGTTTCACCCCTCCTTTCCTCCCACTAAGTTTCCTAAGTTAATTGTTTAATTTGTGTATCTTGGGATCTGCGCTCTCCTATATATTACATGTGGCCAGGTCAGAATGACTGAGGAGTAAAACAAAATCCCACATGTTAATATTTAGCGAGTGGTTGTCAGATGGTATTTTAACGGAAAACACATGCTCCTGAAATAAGAGAGATCTCCGCTATTTTCCCTTTGCCGTTTACTTCTCCGTCTCTTGGTGAGAATTTTGGACGTTTTCCACAAAGATATGTCCCTATAAAAGTTTATGTACCAAAAATGCCAAGATGCTGCATACACATGACACCGGAGGTTGGACCTGTAAAAGCGCAGTTAGCGTGAAACAGCTGTAGTCCCACCCCTTCCGGGCACGCCCTCTCCCCTGAACACCTTTCTACCCTGTGTTTGCTTTTAATGAAGCTACAATAAAAGATCATTTTACTTTGACCTGGACGAGTGCCGCTATCGCCGTCATCTTGGTACACCAGAGGTTGGGATTTGGCTTGTAGAAAGGTCACTGTGTTTAAGGCTGGTTTCACACTACCAATTTGATGAGCCCAGGGCAAGGGGTGTACTCGGATACCGGGCCTGGGTTTGATGGATTTAACCGGGGGAATCACGGGTGGTCGTGTTCCCGATTCCTTGCCCTGGCTGTCATTCCCCTCCCCTCCAACAAATATTTACAGGGGATAAAGAGAACGTGATGCCACCTGTGGATCCCGGTAATTTGGATACCGGTGCTGCAGGCCGGCCGCTGAGGTGATGATGGGTGCAGCTCAGTGTGTGGTACAGCTCACCACAGGTGGAGCTTTTACCTCAGGGCAGCGGTGATGGAGGATGATGAGTGGAGTAGTGGTTGTTCTTACCCCTCCGGTGAGATGCTGATGGTGTTGAAGCCCTCCGGGCACCGGCGAGAAGAATGACCGAGATCAGTTCAACTCCAACTCCACTTTACTGGGTACCGGCAGATGTTAAGGTGAAACACGGTGCAGTCTGGTTTAACGGGTGATTGTTGCCGGTTCAGGGTCCCCCTGTGGAGCCTCCAGAAATTTCATTTTAAGTCTTTCGGGGTGTAATTCTGTTTTTCTCTATCTTTCACCACCCTTGCAGAGCTCTCCCGCAAGAACCCTGGTCTCCTACGGTGGAGCACGGGTTTCCTTTACCGGTATGGACGGGAGCGGTAAATAGCAAATCCTCCCGCCACCGGAATGCGGGCTGATGCTCCTGTGATCTTGGACCTATTTTGGGCCTGAGGGGCGAGGTACCTTCTTGTGGCTCTTACGTCTACCCGGTGATTATGGGCCCACAGATCGTCGGTTTGCGGCCAGAGATGAACTGACCGCCTCGGCTTCCCGTGTTGCCAGTGTTTCCCCAGGCTCCAACCGGTTCTGCTCCGTCTCCTTCTGTCCTGGGCCCCCTCTTAGAGATGGGGATCCCTCCTGTGAGCAGACTGCCAGTCACGTCCTATCTGGCTGCCTTCCCAGCACTAAGTGAACTAACTGTCACTCAAGTCTACCTGCACTAACCTAGGCTCCACCTAGTTCTTTTATTCAGTAGGTCCTTTTGGACCTACTGAATAATCAGTCCCTCTATACCAAGGTGGCCTAGTCCTGTGTGTATGTGTGTGTGAAAACAGACTCCATAGGTTAAACCTTAACCCACAACTACAGAGATGGATACCACATACATTTTACAAGGTGTAATACCTCCCTGTGGTGCCTAGCCAGAGGGGTGCCACAAATTTTTTTTTTTTTTTTTTTAATTTTTCTGTCTAAAAATGGATAAAAACTGTTTGTTTTCTCCCATTGAATGTCAATGGGTACTGATGAATATGCGGTTGTATCCGATTCCACACTGATCAGTTTCTCTGTTTTTTTGTGGACACCAAAAACGCAACTTGTAGCATCCATGACAAAAAAGTAAAAATTGGCACTGACCATGAGAGGATCTGTTGGAGTGCCAAGTCAGCACGAAACAGCTGCAATCCTAGTAGGATATGCTGTGAACATCCCTCTGTACCTGCCTGTAGTTTAAAAAACATACAATAAAGAAGTCGCTTTAGGCATAGACACGGCAAGTGCCACTTTTCCTTTTTTGTCATGGTTTCTACAAACTCTTAAACCAAGGGCCCTTTCACATCAGCGGTAATCGCTGATCACGGCAGTTGCGGGGAAATAACCGCAACTGCCGCGGTTACCGCATGACGGCCGCTCCTGCGGTTCACTTGAGGCAAGCCCCGTGCAAGGTCTATGGGGCTTGCGGTAAGTGTGCGGCAAATGCGGTTTCGGCAGATGTGGCCGCGAAAAAAAGTGGCTGAGCGCGTTTTTTTCGCAGCATATGCCACAAGTGCCGAAACCGCAACTATACCGCACTTGCCGCACCTGCTGCAAGCCCCATAGACATTGCATGGGGATTTCCGCAAGTGAACCGTAAGTGCGGCCGTCATGCGGTAACCGCAACTGCCGCGATCAGCGATTACCGCTGATGTGAAAGGGGCCTAAGTGACCACCACCTGTTAGGCATTTGCCACTCTCATATGCTGGATCCTCCATGTCTGTATGCCACTAGATATCTGATGTCCGTCTCAAAGGAAAAAAAGTGGTGCAGAACATTTTCTTTTTGTTTGCTGCAACTTGTAGTGTTTTTGTTGCTCGTTCAAAAAATAGAATCAAACGGTTCCTTGCCCTATCCGGCTGGAATTAACATGGAGTCCTATGGAAACTGATCCGTGAGAAAACAGATGTGTGTGCTTTCAGCTGCATGGATTTGTTTTCCAAGACTGAGCATGCCCAGGATCCAATTTCACTTGTCACCGGATTCGTCAAAAAACGGACAAAACCTGATGCAACTGGATGATATTGCACCAGTATTACGATGGATCCATCAGCCTTATCAGTGAAAAAAATGGTGCATGTGCATTCGGTTGCATCAGGCGGGACTCAGGCCAGGTTTTCCATGTATACCCACAGATTAAAAAAAAACGGTAGTGTGAAACCAGCCTAACTTCAACATATCCGTGATCTTAAACATTGTAATCAATGGGGACAGTCTCACAGTCCAGCAATGGACAGAAGAAATGGGATTGTCTTGTCTCAAATTGTCAAAAATAAGGAGTGGAACCTATGAGGGAAAAATATGTAGTTAAAAGAAATGGACCGGTTGTGTGTTTTGGAGCCACATTTAGTTTTAACTTTAACATACTGATGAAAGAATAACCCAAAAAACTGACCCGTGAATGAGACCTAAGACCTTTGAATCTACACAATTATGCGTACGTTTTTTTTTTCTTTTTGTATAATTTTATTCTTCAGCACACCAGTAAAGTAGTGCCACCTCAGATTCCGTAATCATGACCCCTTGATTAACATCCTTCATACCATCATCTTCATGGGAGAAACCCTGTAAGGCTATGTTCCTGCCTAGCGTTTTTTTATGCATTTTTTTCTTGTAGATCTGCTCAAATCTGGAAGGGAAATCTCAGAAGAGTGAATGAGAATCCTGAAGTGCTATGCCCTCCTTTGTTTTTTTTTCTTTAGTTTTTTTTTTTTACCTGTGTGGAATAGATAGACTTTGGGGTCTGTACTGGATACCTAGTGTTCATGTTTTGCTGCCCAGATAAAGCTTGTTGAGAAGCTGCATCTTAGCCAATCGGCAAGCTTACCGGTGGGGATGAAAGTCTTAAATCATACTTACCAGGGTCCACGCTGCTCTCACACTACTTTTGTGTCCGCTCATTAAACTTCATGAATATTCACTGCATTTTCCGCCCACCCTCTGTGACATCGTCTGTGATTGGTTTCCCAGCCTCACAGTAGCGGTCTGTATTCCCTGAGTGTAAAGATAGATAATTGAAAAAAAAAAAAAAAAAAGTTGAGCGCTTCCCCTCCCATTTTTAAGCAGACTGCTGGGGGTTGATATTCTTACCCTGGGGAGGCCCATTGTTATTCCCCCTCCAGGCTAAGGATAGCATCCCACAGCCGCTCCATTAGATGCGCCAAATCTGGTGTTACCTGTCTCTTCCTGAATGCCCTGGTGCGGTGGCAATCGCGATCGGGGTAATATAAGGAGTTGATGGCAGCTGTGAGTTGACAGCTGTCATCAAGTCCTGATTGGTGATGTCCAGGTCTCTGAGACCCCCCCCCCCCACGTTACCAGTCCTGTAAATAAATAGGTAAGACACAGAGAAATTATATGAAATAAGGAAATAGATATGCTCTTTTACCCCTTTTATTAATTCCACACGTTTGTACATTGGAACAACCACCCCTTTTTAGTGAGATCCCTGTAATTCTTCCTTCCTCATGTGGTGGCGCTATTCTTCCTCCGGACTTTCCTAAAGAACACAATTGATCATTGTTGGCCCAAACTGCGGAAATCTCTTCAAATCAGCTTACTTTACAGGTGGGACTCTCCTAGAACAGGCAATGCCTTTAACATTAAGGTAAATAATGTACATGGGGTTCTCTGTCATCTGTGGACTGAATTTTGAACTTTTCAGATCATCAGTTGCTTTGTACCATAATATCTATGGAAACTAAGATGTGTGTTTGCTAATGACTCTTGCGTGGGAAGAGATTTTGTATTTTTCCTATTCTTACTTGAATACTTCATCTAAAAGAAACCTGAAACTTCCAGTGTTTATTGGACACTAAACTACCTCTCCAAACCTTGGAAAAGCTGAAGACATTATAAATTCTCACAGTACGCGGCCTCTTCCAAGCCAAGCAGCCCTATGATCTGGGGCTCCTCGTACACACGGGTAGTGTTACATTGCAGTTTGTCTAATGGTAAGAAGTCCAGAGACCACAACACAATTACCTAATCTGCAGCTGTTATTGGCAGCTCCATAGTCACTTCATTTTATAACAGGTCCATAATAATCACGAGTCCATAATAAGCTCTTATCTGGCAGCATAAAATATAAAATGTGGCTTTTATAATTCATGGTCATTCCTTTAATTCATTTACTAATTAACTAGATCATTCCTTCCAGCCAAAACAATTTTTTAAATAAATGCACTAAGAGTTATTACCTATGGCAGGGGTGGTGATCTACAGGTCTCGAGAGCCGCCAACAGGTCATGTTTTCAGGATTTCCCCGGTATTGCACAGATTATAATTGAATCACCTGTACTGGGCATTATTCCAACGTGTGGGCAATGCTAAGGAAATCCTGAAAACCTGCACTGTTGGCGGCCCTCGAGACCTGGAGTTCCTCACCCCGGTTTATGGTAACATGAGGTAGCCATAATGTGGCCAAAGATCACACAGCCATGCCCGCAAAAAAAAAACACAAAACATGTGGCAAACCACTAAAGGACGGTTTACACGCTACAATATCGCTAACGAGTTTTGTGATGTTTCAGCGACCTCGTAGCGACGTCACAGCATGTGACATCTACCAGCAATCAGCTAGCTGATTGCTGATCATTGGTATAATGACCAGGGACAGTTTTTGATCGTTGCTCTCCCGCTGAGCGGCCAGCATCGGCGTGTGTGACAGTGGGAGACCAACGATCAACGACCTCCCAGCGCCGCTCAGTACACGCAGGGAGCTGGTAACCAGGGAAAACATCGGATAACTAAGCTCAGCGCTGTGCTTAGTTACCCGATGTTTGCCCTGGTTACCAGCGTTCTCGCTGGTCTCTCATTGCTGGTGAGTCTGCCTGTGTAACAGCTCACCAGCGATCAGATATCGATGTCCCAGTGATCCCGCTCGTTGGTCGGGTCACTGGGACATTGCAACGTGTAAACTGGCCTTAAGCTGTGCATTGGTGAAAAAAATTCCTTCCTGACTGTTTCGTTAGTGTCAAGAGAGCTGCCAGCCAGTCCATGCATTGCCGTCTTCGTCATGGCTCCTTTGCCTGGTGAGCTTCTGGCCATGGTCCTTTTTAGGCCACTCAACAAGGAAGAATAAGTATTCAGGAATGATTCTGTAGAACTCTAAATTACTTTTTTCTTTTTTTGGACAAGTTTGACTGTGGAAAGCTTATAATGGGAAGTACAGTGGCTCAGTGGTTAGCACTGCACGGTGGCTCAGTGGTTAGCACTGTATTCTTGCATTACTGGGGTCTTGGATTCAAATCTGACATCAGCAAGGAGTTTGTATGTTCTCCCCGTGTTTGTGTGGATTTCCTTTGGGTTCTCCGGTTTCCTCCCACACTAAAAACAAACTGATAGGGAATATATATTTTGAAATCCAATTATAGGGGTAGTGATGTCTGTAAAGCACTTCGGAATATGATGGTGCTATATAAGCAAGTATAATAAAATAATAGTTGGTAGCAAATCAGAAGTGACCACAATAATCATGTCAGATCGTCATAAACAACTTGGCATATCACCTTCTTGGAGTTCATCAATTGACTTTAGGACATCTACAATCACCTCTAAATTTTAAATGGAACCTGTCACCTGATTTTAAGGCCCTACACTATCTCTAGCTGTCCCTACACCTTCCTAGCAGCTCCCTATCTATCCCTTTCTTATCTAAAGTGACCCTATTAAACATGTGTAAATGAAGTATAAACTTACTGCAGTCCCCGAGGTTGGGGGACTGGGTAGACGTGGCCACGCTTCCTTCATCACACCTCTGTGGTGTAATGCACGCCCCGCTGGGTGGCATTATTCTGGGTCCTCTCTGCCCCCATTCTTTGGAATCTCCCGCCCTCTGTGTAGTTCTATGCACCGGCCGGACGTCACATCCGGCGCGGTGCATTAAGGGGCCGGTCACGTGATCGGCCTTAGTGCATTGTGGGCTTGATCACGTGATCGGCCCGGTTTCAATAAGCGCATTGCCCATGCGCGGAGCCAGGCCAATCACGTGATCAAGCCCATAATGCACTAAGCCCGATCATGTGACCGGCCCCATAATGCACCGCGCCGGATGTGATGTCCGGCCGGTGCATAGAACTACACAGAGGGCGGGAGATTCCAAATCCAGGGGGCAGAGAGGACCCAGAATAATGCCGCCCAGCGGGGCGTGCTTTACAACATGAAGGAGTGATGAAGGCATCGGGGCCACGCCTACCTAGTCCCCCAACCACGGGGACTGCAGTAAGTTAATACTTAATTTACACGTTTAATAGGGTCACTTTAGATAAGAAAGGGATATATAGGGAGTTGCTAGGAAGGTGTTAGGGACAGCTAGAGATAGTGTAGGCACTTAAAATCAGGTGACAGGTTCCCTTTAAGTCATTGGGCTTTTTTCTAATAAGTAATGAAATTCGCCGTTCATTTTTCGAGATTATTTTAATTTTTCCTCAAATCCATGTAATTGGTTCTAAAAACTCTCTTGCAATTGGATTTCATTAAAATTATTGCACCATTCTGCCCTCTATAGTCTTAGTTGCATAGTCTACTGCTGATTTAAGAATGAGTTAACTGAGAATCTGAGCTCCTTCTAAATGTCTCACAGGGAGTTTGTAAGTCATGTCATTTTCTGAGCTCCTCTCAGCTGATTTATGACCTCAAACCACATGAAAGTTCAATGTGTCAGGGAAACAAAGCCTGCAAAAGCCAAAGAACGCAACATTTTTAATGAAGCCGAATGCAAAAGTTGCCGCTCTATCACATACCCTCTGGGATTGTTTAATATTATTATTATTGCGCCATTAACTCCATGGCGTTTTGCATGTGAAAAAGGGGCATAAATAATAAGTACAATAATCATGAACAAGACAAGGCACAGACAGGTACAGGAGGAGAGAGAGAACTGTACCCGGTAGGTCTGAACAGTCTACAAAGGACAGGTGAGGACAAAGTAGGTGAGGAGAGAGGACCCTGTCCGTGAGGGCTCACAGTCTACAAGGGATGAGTGAGGAAACAGTAGGTGAGGAGAGAGGACCCTGCCCATGAGGGCTCACAGTCTACAAGGGATGAGTGAGGAAACAGTAGGTGAGGAGAGAGGACCCTGCCCATGAGGGCTCACAGTCTACAAGGGATGAGTGAGGAGAGGGTACCCTTCCCGTGAGGGCTCACAGTCTACAAGGGATGAGTGAGGAAACAGTAGGTGAGGAGAGAGGACCCTGCCCATGAGGGCTCACAGTCTACAAGGGATGAGTGAGGAGAGGGTACCCTTCCCGTGAGGGTTCACAGTCTACAAGGGATGGGTGAGGATACAGTAGTTGAAGGTAGAGCTGATCGTGCATCTGTATAGTAGGTTGAGGGTCACTGTAGGTTGTAGGCTTGTCGGAAGAGGTGGGTCTTCAGGTTCCTTTTGAAGGTTTCCAGGATAGGTGAAAGCCTGATGAGTGTTGGGGCAGAGAGTTCCAGAGTATGAGGGATGTGCTGGAAAAATTTTGAATGCAATTGTGAGAAAAGGAGATGAGAGTGGAAGAGGAGAAGGAGATCTTGTGAGGATCGGATGTTGCGTGTAGGTAAATACCAGGAGAACATGTCACAGATGTATGAAGCAGTCAAGTTTTCGATGGGATTGTATGTCGTGGTTAAGTTGTTGAACTAAAATATCTGGGCAATGGAGAGCCAGAGAAGGGCTTGGCAGAGAGAAGAGGCCGGGGAATAGTCGGGAGACAGGTGGATTAGTCAGGCAGCAGATTGTAGGATAGACTGAAGGTGTGCAAGAGTGTTAGAAGGGAGGTTAGAGAGCCAAGGGTTGCAAAAGTTGACACGGGAGATGATGAGGGCATGCACTAGTGATTTTGCAGACTATTGGTTAAGAAATGTACGGATCCAGGAGATATTTTTGCGTTTGAGTCAGCAGGAGGTGTAAATGACTTGGAATATGTGATTTGAAGGGGAAAGCAGAGTTGAGGGATACCCCCGAGGCAGCGAGCAAGCAGGGCTGTGGAGAGCAAGCAGCCACTGACTTTAATAGTTAGGGTGAGAGCCTTCTATCCACTATATGGTTTCATATGAATTTACATATATGTGTAGCTGTGTGTATATGACATATAATTTTTGTATCCTATTGTACAGACATCTAATCTTAAGGGTTTAGGCTACAACAGGTCCTTCCTTATGCTTGAGAATGAGTATAAGGGTCTAGTTTTTCCAATTTGCTCAGTCTTTGTTTTTGTCTGTGTCTGTACATTTGTTCCCTGTGATAAATGGGATGGCTTCTTCCTTTCCAAAACTCTTCAATACCAAAACGGAAAAAGGGGAGAGTTATCTGTTATGCACAGCTTTCAGCCGTGCCTCTTGCCAACAAATACTGTAGCTTCCATTTTCCGACACCTGCTCCACTGCTTATTATGAGTTGAAAGTTAGCTGTGTGCCGTATAATTGCCGTACAATGTGCAGAATAAGAGAGTCTGGATTGCTGAAATGCTTTTAAGGTGATCTCTTTTATGCAGCAGAGCAGGAAAGCAGAAACCCGAGTGGTTCCTTCAGAGAGATTCCGATGGGGACACGGCGTCTCTCATCAGCTGGCCCTCCAGGTACCAGAGCTTGTGGTTTTGTGGCTAATTCTTACATATTTTAATTCGGTTGTTCCTTCTCAAATTTTAACCAAATCCAAATGTAACCACATTCATCCCTTAACCACAGAACTGGAATGGCCTCGCGGCATCACACATGCACCTGTTTGTTTTATTTGCCACAAATGTATTGCACAACTAATTGGCTACCAAGTAAACTAAAAAAAAATATATAAAAAATAAAGCCTAATTTATTAGTTCACATAATTGGCTGATAAAATTTGTAACCCTTTCATTCAATTGAGTTAATAGAGATTTAAAGCGGTTCATCGTCACATTTTTCCCCACTAAAACTGCTATGTGCACGCAGAGTTTGGAGCTGAAACTCCACATTTTTGAGTGAGATTTACAAGGTTTCCTTTTAGTTTCTGCTCCAAGGTGACGCAGTGTACACACAGTGTTGTAACACGAAGCTATTGGACCCCAAAAGCTCCAATGGGGCCCCTGATTTATTGCAAATCTTTAATGTTTGGTCTTTTCTTATAGGTCAAAGGACACTTTGGGGCCCTTTGGGCTCCAGAGCTGTGTGCAGTTGCAATTCCTGCACTTGCTGTTATGCCAGTGTGTACACGTACCTATCCAATCACAGCACCAGGTTGTAGACTTAATTTTTAGATGTGAACAATTAATTTATTTTTTAAAATAATCAAAAGAAACCTCTCCTTTCCCCTATCACTGACCATTAAATGATGCCCATGTCCTCCTTAATCCATTTTTGGCCAGAAAAGTATGTGACTTCTGCCGCTAGTCTCTAATTCGAAGTCTGAGCACCAGCAAATGTATAGCCATATGTGTTCTTGTGTTTTAAGTCTACTATCCAGTGCTGTTATTGATTTAGTAATGAGAAATGTTTCTGTTTTTTTTCCCCTTCATCCAACTATTTGTTTGTGAAGCTTTACTCTGATCACTTCATTGTGGTGACCAGATGTCTACATATATATTTTTCAATTAATTAAGCAGTAGCTACCAATAATGATGAGTGAGCATGAAGATGCTTGGGTCCTTGGTACCCTTGACGAACGGTTGGACACTTGGATGTGTGGGACTCGAGTACACGGGTGAAATTAAAGTCCAGGGTCAACTCGAACATTTTTCCAGAAGATCCTACAAAAAATACTCAAGTTCCTCATTGACTTTAATTATACATTGGGCACTCAAGTTGTGCCCATTCAAGCGTCCAACTGCTCATTACGAGTTCAGAGCCTGCTCATAACTAGTAACCAGCACTCGCATCTTCACATTTATCCTTCCTTCAAGTGAAAAGTTTGTGGAGGGAAAGGAAAGGTTGTGTGAAATCTTGAGTGAAAGGTTTCAAAACTGGACTCATTCATTGGTTTTGGGTGCAACTTGGCAAATCACAGCATCCCCATCGGGAATGAGATGAAATTCAGTTATAGTAGTAAAAGAAGGATGTTAATGTTGTGAAGGTCAACAAATGGGAAGTATGTCAGCCACATAATTATCCAAGGCGGGAAATTCAGGAATTTTTAAGCAAAGCCAACAACACATTTAAGGCCCTGTCACACGTGTCAATATCGCTAGCGGCATCGACGAAAAGTGACTCATCAGCGATGTCGCTAGCGATATCGCAAGTGCGTCGTGCTGTGTGACAGTACGACGCAACTGTGATTTGTTGCAGGTTGACAGGTTTACAAGCATGAAGGTAAACCTCTCAATCTGCAACCAGCGATTAGGCTGGATCACACCGTCTGACATTGCAATTGCGATGTTGGCGGCGATCCAGCCTATACCGCAGCATTGCTGCGGATCGCTCGCTGGGTTGATCCCAGCCCAGCGAGCGATGGCTCCACCGCATTGCTGCGGCGGCGCCGGCAACATCCTACCGTGTGACACCAAGGCTGCGATGTCGGAAGCGAGCGTGCACCCGAGCATAGTTTCCGACATCACAGCCTTGGTTGACACGTGTGACGGGGCTTTTAGTGTCTTTGACTTTTTTTTTTAATTTAAGGTTCAGATGACACCTTTGGTTTCCAAACTACGGTGTTTCTGTAGCTTGGCAGAGCCTAAAAGCCGAGTCTGGAGTCTGAGTCGTGGAGTCTGAGGTTGTCCATTTTGGTGGAATTGTATACAGGGAAATTGAGGACTTTGATGTTTTGCTTATGGACTTCACAGCCATAGTTGTGGAGTTGGAGGCTGTGTCCATTTTGGTGGAGTTGGATGCTTGGCTTACCGTCTCCACAGCCCTGCCTAGAAAGGCACTCTCTTGGTCTCTGCAAAATAGTTACCCATTTTAGACCCTACAAAAAAGTGCGGAATAACGTGGCTTACTACAATATTCCATACAAAGGTGTCAAGTGACAAAAGTAACTCTAGATTCCTTGCTGCTTTTGTGATGGCATCACTTGATATCAATCATTTGACCGCTGCATCCAATCACTGGCCTCAGCTGTGATGTTTGCATGTTTGGCATGTGACCCTTAAGGCTGATAATTGGCTGCAGCGATCACACGAATGACGTGGGACTATTAAAGCATTAGTGCGTTTAACAGTTGATTATTGTTTGTTATATATTTAATACCATTTCATGCACTCAGGTCAATTTCTGAAAATTTAGGGCAATCAATTTTGTTTTTGGTTTTTAACATCACAAAAAAATGCTGCAATGAGATTTTGCTATAAGGCAAAATATTTTAAATCTGCATACAGTAATGGAGGAGTGGTGTTCCTTACTTTACAGAACTATTGTTTAGGAAAAGCATAAGATGTGTCTAATGTATTAGACTTCTGCTATGGGCTTCACTTTTGTAGCTTCACCTATAATTTATACCAATTTAAATCATAGAGAAGCTGTCAAAACTGATGTGAAATGTGACATATGAGGTGCGAAACAGCAACTTTTTACAGCAAAAAAACAAGGTGTTCCTCAAAATTTGTGACTTTGTTTTTTTTTGCAGGAGAAAGTGGGGTAAAGGAAAAAAAAATCATCAAAGCAAATTGTGGACAAAATGCTATGAATATGCTACAAATGCATGACTTTATGAGATATTGAAGAAAAATGCAGTGTATAAGATCCCTAATAATATCTACAAGCATTTCCTGACCATCTGTGGATGGAAGGTCAATTTAGGAAGTGGTTTGGTCCAAAAATATCAGGTCATATCTATGAGGCAAAATAGCTATTTTGGAGGCATTAAATATCACTTTAGTGAAATAATCCCGAGAATAGATAGTTTTCAAAGACTGTTTGGGAATGGACCAAATCAATGACTGGTTGGGGATGGACCTCCTCATTGACTGGTCTGGGGATGGACCTCCTCAGTGACTGGTCTGGGGATGGACCTCCTCAGTGACTGGTCTGGGGATGGACCTCCTCAGTGACTGGTCTGGGGATGGACCTCCTCAGTGACTGGTCTGGGGATGGACCTCCTCAGTGACTGGTCTGGGGATGGACCTCCTCAGTGACTGGTCTGGGGATGGACCTCCTCAGTGACTGGTCTGGGGATGGGCCTCCTCAGTGACTGGTCTGGGGATGGACCTCCTCAGTGACTGGTCGGGGGATGGGCCTCCTCAGTGACTGGTCTGGGGATGGACCTCCTCAGTGACTGGTCGGGGGATGGGCCTCCTCAGTGACTGGTCGGGGGATGGGCCTCCTCAGTGACTGGTCGGGGGATGGGCCTCCTCAGTGACTGGTCGGGGGATGGGCCTCCTCAGTGACTGGTCGGGGGATGGGCCTCCTCAGTGACTGGTCGGGGGATGGGCCTCCTCAGTGACTGGTCGGGGGATGGGCACCCAGCTGTTTACTGCCAGTTACTGGTTCTGCAGTATACGTTTGCTGTTACTCCATCATGTACAGAGCAACTCTGTTGATCTCTGCGGCTGCATCTAGTTGGTGCAAAGCAAACAGCTGTCAGCTGTCCCCTCCACCGATCTGATATTGATAATCTATCTCAGAGGTCATCAATACGGATGTAATGGAACAACTCTTAAAAGGAAATCTATCGCCAGGTTTTTGCTACCTCATCTGAGAACAGAACAATGTAGAAGAGACCCTGATTCCAACCAATCATCACTTAGATTAATGGGTGCAGCAGTTACCGTATGAGTTCTTATCTGCAGGATGAAGCCGAGCTGACATTTCTGCCCACATCGGTCTCTCTATGTACATAGTCTGATGACAGTAAGCTGCTTTTCACAGGAGGGGTTGTGGTCAGACCAGGCTTAGTTAAGCTCCCGTCACACATAACGACACACCAGTGATCCCGAAAACAATAATGATCCTGTAGGGATCGCTGGGGAGCTGTCAAACAGGCAGATCTCCCCAGCGACCAGGGAGCCACCTCCACATCGCTGGTAACTATAATAAACAGCAGATATCTAGGCAGTGCGCGCTGCCTAAATACCCAGTGTTTTATCAAAGTTACCAGCGTCCTCACTGCTAACAGGCTGCACTAAGCAGGGAGGACGCTGGTAACTATGATAAACAGCGGGTATCTAGACAGCGTGCGCTGTTACGGCACAAAACCTGTGACGTTACAACAATCTCGCTTACGATCTCGTTATGTGTGACGGGGCTTAAGTCACAGCAGTGATAATCAGCTAGCGACAAGTGCTTAATTACAGTAAACAGCATACAGTATAAAACCCTACCTCGTGCTGTCCTTAGATTACATAGCAAAAACCTGCTTACAGATACCCTTATGAAAGGTGTTTCTCACAAAGGCTACCCTTATTTTTATGCCCTATTATAACACATGGACCTCTACAAAAAAAACAGAAGAGGTGATTCTTTGGTCTTTGGATTCAGAAGCGGGAATGTCCATGATCAGCTGATAAACAGCTTTAACTTTCCCCAAAAAAATAATATGGGTATATTTGCATGTTATTAACATGTTGATTTTTTTATTTTAATCTGATGTGATTTGGACTTACCAACTTATTCTAAACCCGTACCCTTCTGTAGTAAATGTCTGACCACATCCTGACGTCAAAAGGTCTTCCAAGAGTTTACTGTTGATCTTTGGGTTGCTAATAAAGTAGGTACATTGGGGTTTGGAGGTAGTTATAATCAGCATTAAAGATAAAGAAATGTATGGTTTTTTTTTTTAATCTTTTCTAATATTTTGCTACCCAGAGGGACTTTTTGTAATTTGCAAAGTATATCTTAGAGATTCTCCTCTGCCTAACCTGCAAGCTCCCTGGATTTACCTTTTGCAATGTCCCTTTTTACCAATCTTACCGCCTCATTCTATTCTGTTCCACTCCTCGATACGAGGTCTTTATTTTCATTTGTGCTCATTATACTAATTCTTTTATATTTTGTTCACTTTTGGGATTCTAATTCATTTTCTTTTTTAAAGAGTTAAAGTTAGAGAAAGACTGAGAGATGAGAACATACATGGGAGTCCAAAATTTGACATTGAGACCACCACCCAAAAGAAGCATCATGCAGCCCCGGTCTACTATAAGCCATTTCAGTCCGAAAACTCTGCATTTGATAGAGTCTATAAGCAGCCAACCCCAGGCCGTCAACCCATCCATGGCTACATTCAACCGGCTAATGTTGCGCATACACCCAAGATTGTTTCCCGCACAAAGTCTGACAGCGTCATGGTTTCTGCTTTCACGACCTCACTAAGAAATCCACTAGCAGTCAATGAGGGAAATACTGATAAATCTCGTCAAATTTATCAAGGGCTGCCCAGTACACTTGAGCCCTACAAAACGATGACTAGTAATGGAAGACTTCATGATCCTTTTGAGGGAAGTCAAAGATTTATATCTTCATATACGGACAAGCAAAAAAGTAGCGAAGTACCACCTCCTAAGGACACTCTTCCATACATGCCACAAAATGTTCAACCTCAAAACAAGCCAAGTGATCACTCGGGAAAAGCCGAAGCCATAATGTATCTGCAGAGTGGATTAACCAGTCAACCTTACAGACCACTAGGACATCCCAAGGAGGTTTCAACTATGAAGCATAAAATGCTTGTGCGCTCAATGTCCGACTCCGGCATGCAAAAATCTGAAGCCATTTCAATAAAAGATTCTGAAGTACAAAAGGAGATGGTGTTTTTGGGCACTGAAGAAGATCCCCACCTCACCAATGGAGAAGGTGGAACGGTAAACACCAAGGTGTCTGTGGCCCAGCTTAGAAGTGCCTTTTTGGAGACTGCAAATTCCAGCAAAAAAGCAGACCCGTGGGTGATGTTTGCAATTTTTCTCTCCCCCAATAATAGTGTGTGACCCCCTTCACATCCTCAACTTACAGCACAATGTTATTAGATTCACATGTTTGGTGACCAAATAAGAGTCCTCACACACAGCCTAACCCCCCTGTGGAATGTTTTTGTCCGTCCTCTTGCATGTGTTTGATATTTTAAGTGTTTGCCGTGTTCTTTACTTACACCATTCTCATTTTGTCTTTCTTCCTTCTCTTTTTCTAATACCCTTCATCTTGATTACAAAGTGAACCAATGGCTGAAATGCCAACATCAAGTGTTGATCTTGGTGCCGCCAATGAGCGGGACAGGGGCCCGCGAAGGCCAAGACTCTATATCACTCCTGGGGACAATAGAAAGACTTCTGAAAGATTTAGAACCCAACCTATAACTTCAGCTGAACGAAAAGAAACAGATAGGTACGCAGCGGATCGGCCAGCTGAAGACCATACAATCGAGACCATTAAATGGCATGACTGTGTGTTTTAGGCAGCAGCCCAATGGATCAAGCTTTATTTTATTCTTATATTTTGCTTGGCATTCTGAGCCTGAGACTCAAATTTAAAACGGCTTTACTTGTTTTTCAACCCCGTGTACTTTATTCTTTTAATATTAATTCAAAGCTTTTAGTTTTGTGTGAATTGACACCTCATGGAAAAACCTAAAACCTTAAAACACCTATTATTCCACTTCTGTGTTTTTGTTAAATTTGCTGTGAAATGGATTTATTCACATTTTGCATGAGGTTTACATGATGAAAAGACATCAGTGCTTTGAAATAAAGCAGGCTAATGATTGTTCTGTCCTCCTCCCCAGGACGGCGTTTCATCCATCTCAGCCAATGCAGCCAGCTGAAGGCAAGTATACGTCTTGACTCTGCGGGTTTTTTCCTTTTTGTCTCTTTATCCCTTAATCTTCTCATTTCCTTTGAACTTACTTTTATATATTTTCAGTTTTAATTGTGATATAATAAAGTTAACTTCTTTAATGATTAGCCATGTTTTTCCCCCCCCAATTCTTAAAATTGTGTCTGTGTCATGCCGGGATAAACAACTCCCAGCGATCGGCACAACACAAGGGAAACAACGGGGATGGAACGAGAGGAAGGCCCTAACTGTACAGAGAAGGGTCACCTGTGTCTGTACCCTGAGCTCCCTAACATCCCTACACAGGTTCTTCCCACCCGCGCCCCGTCACTGTCACGTGCCTTAGTCCTCACTGCGTCTTTACTCACTCTGGATAATGCAAAGACCAGTGAGCGTGCTAATCTCACCACTGCAGAAGTTAGACACAAGGGGACGAGGACAGGCAGAGGGACATAGACAAAAAAGCACCAAGGCTGCACACATCATGACTCCAGCAATTATAAGAGACTTGCTCCATCCACGGTGTTCAGCATGGCAGTGGATTCTATAACTGGCATCAGATGATTGAACACATGACCATTTTAAAGTGGAAGGGAGTGGTCATACGCCTGAGATAGGACTTACAAAAAATTACCAGCAAGGCAAAGAGTACTTAACCCTTTCAGCACCAAAGTAAAGAATGTAAATTTAAAAACCAGAGTATCACAATGTAATTTGACCTTCAGGTCCCAGACTCGTCAAAGGTCTCCCAAGGATGGGAGACACCCATGAGTCTGGCTGTTTAACAATTCTCTGCAGCAGAAACCTCCCCCTTCTTCCTTGTCTAGAGTCAAGCAAAAAAGATTTTAACCATTTCCCCTTAGTGACATATTTTCATCCATCAATTCCATGTTAATAAATGTTTGTTTAATTACCATATATATTCGAGTATAAGCAAAGTTTTTAAGCATTTTTTTATGCTGAAAAAGCCCCTCTCAGCTTATGCTTGAGTGAGTGTGCTGTGGGTGGGGGGCTGTTGGGTGGCTTTAGAGCGGTGACCAGAGGCTGGAGCAGGCTGCAGAGGTAGCAGCTGGTCACGTGGGCCCACTCATTAGACTAATGTAATATTCACTGTCCATCACGTCTCGGCACTGAAGCTGGCGCTAAGAGATGGGCGGGGGGAGCGGCGCACATTACATTACTTTAAATAGCCAGTGTACATGATCAGTAGCCACAGCCAGAGGCGATTAGGTGTGCGTATATTGACTGCTTCCCATGCATCACCTTTGACGTGGGAAGCAGTGAATATCCCGATGACTGACTATTTAACTCCCCTCCCCATCGCTCCCAGCACAACGGCGTCCTCCTTCCTTGTGCCGACATCTGATCATGTGAGCGGCGCAGGACAGTAACATCACAGCTGCATTCGCCGCCCACATGATCCGGTGCCGGGACAAGAAGATAGGAGGATGCTTCAGTGCTGCAGGGGGAGCGATGAAGAGGTGAGTTAAATTGTTTATTTTTTGTGTGCACCAGGATGAGGGGCTAAGTTACCAAGATGGGGGATGATATACTAGGATGGAGGGTATATAATAGAATGGGGGCTATGTACCAGCCTGGGGGATGGTATACCAGGATGGGGGGGGGGGGGGGTTGCTGCATTTCCCACTTTGGGCTTATGCTTGAGTCAGTAGGTTTTTCCAGTTTTTGATGGTAAAATTAGTGGCCTTGTCTTATATTCGGGTCGGTTTATGCTCGAGTATATACGGTGATGTATTTTTTTTACAAAACGTTTGGATGGAAAAGCGTAATAGACTTGTAGTTCCTTGATCTGTTTGGCAATGCAAAGTGGATGCCTGATGCATCAGTAACAATGGAGAGCAGTCTTCTTCTTTTCTTCCACTGTTATCCTTTTTTTTGTAAGGATTCACATGTTAATGTTTTTGTGATATAATCCCACCTTTCTTGCTGTCTTTGCAGCTGAGGTTTCTTGATCCAGTGCCAGTCCAGTATTATCCATATTTAGTCCTTGTACACGGCATTTTTTAATTTATTTAACTTTGTTTCTTTACTTTCCCCACAGAGGAAGCCAAGGTGGATGAAAGGGCAAAACTCAGTGTCGCTGCGAAGAGGCTTTTGTTCAGGGTAAGTGAGATGTTGTCCTTTCTTAATATCGATGTGACCTTTCGCACAACAGAATCTGCAGGAAATAGTGTGATTCTTGGATATGACTGCTTGTGTTTATTACGAGATCTTGTTGTTATAGGGTGAATCATTTTTGGGCAATATTCCAATATAGGAGAGTGGTAATTATTTCTAGTCAATACTCTGTCAATAGGGTCATTCACCTACAGTCAAATCTGGTGATTGCTTTAATTGGCCACCCAGTGTTGTTTTCCAGCCAGGTACAGTATAATTAAAGCCATGCAGATTGTGTTTATATGCAGTATTCTTTATCTGACGTCATTAATTTGGGCTGCTCTTTATCCATAGATAGAATGGTAGAGTTCTTATTGGAAGACCCGAGTGTGTGTGTGTGTGTGTGTGTATGTATATGTATATATATATATATATATATATATATATATATATATATATATATATATAAAATCATATCCGTAGGTCTTTGAAATGTGTATATATATATATCATATCCGTAGGTCTTTGAAATGTGTATATGTATATATATATATATATGTATATGTATATGTATGTATGTATGTATATATATATGCCATATCCGTAGGTCTTTGAAATGTGTATATGTATTTTAATTATATATATATATATATATATATATATATATATATATATATCAAAGTCCAGAAGCAGAAAACACTGGGCACTATACGCTTGCAGTTAGATCGGGCTGTCACAGCTGTGACAGATCTGCAGCATTAACAGATGGTGCTGGCTCCTCAAAGCGTATCAATGCAATCTATAACAGAAAAAATGTCCGCACTCACCGGTATGCTTCTTGTCGGCTTTATTTCAGTCCATAATCATGAACATGATACTCAGCGTGGGAGGGGGTGCAGGGGCGCAGGACGACGGCTCGCCGTTTCGCGGTGTTATGCCGCTTCGACGGGTCCTGCGCCCCTGCACCCCCTCCCACGCTGAGTATCATGTTCATGATTATGGACTGAAATAAAGCCGACAAGAAGCATACCGGTGAGTGCGGACATTTTTTCTGTTATAGATTGTATATATATATATATATATATATATATATATATATATATATATATATTTATATATTTATATACATACAATATATATGTGTGTGTGTAGGTTTGTGTGTGTCTATATATAGACACACACATTTCAAAGACCTACGGATATGGCGTTAACATTGTGAGCCCCAATCCGGGACACTGTTGCAAGTGTATATAAAGTGCTGTAGAGTTAATGGCGCTATATAAATGAATAATTCTTAATGTTAAATATATTGTAATATATATGCTGACTATATTGTACATTTGCTTCATTTTCCCTGAACAGAATAAAAGCCTTTCAGTAAAGCCTTTAAATAAAAGCCTTTCTTCCCCTTTCCCAATGCATTCGGAGACTTTCTTGACTGTACCCCTGTTGGGCTCTTAAGAAGTCTGTCCCCTGCTACGACCTCTTGTATGGGGATCAGCATATTGATTCCAAGGACCCTGGTCTGGTGGCCATGTCTGTACTCATGTACCTGCAGAAATCCTCATCTGTGATTATTAGACTCAGTGTGATGTCATGCGATGTTGCTCCACAATTACATCAAGCCGGGCCTAAGAAATTGGAACAGGCGGTGAGGATAATGGCAAGTAGGAGGAGTTGGTTCACTGAGCTCCAGTCTGATGGCCAAGGACTACTTATGTGGCTGCAGGACCAAGGACCAGCAGAAACACAGGACAAGATCGCATTGAAGGAAGCCTGGTTATACAGACACCAGCGCCAAATTAAGTGAAATAAAATGACTTTTTTATTTTAAAATTAGAAGGTGCACTTTTTTTTATCTTTAAAAACTTATTTGATTCTGTAGTGGATCCATATGTTGTGCCCAGGAATATCTGAAATAATTCTGGATTTTGACCTCCCTATTGAAGTGTTAATGGGGGGAGTTATTTGTGTTAACATACCGTAAGGCAGAGGTGTCAAAACTCAAGGCCTGTGGTCCACATCCGACCCGCCACATTAATTTATGTGACCCGTGAGCAGGGGCATAATGATCACAGTCTGTGCCCAAGAGATAGAGAGGGGTCTGCCGACTCCCACATCATGGATGCAAATCCTGCAAACATGCTTCACAACACCGACCCGTCAGGTCTCTGCACTGCAGTACATGATGCTGGCTGTGCAGAAGCCGACAGCTGACAGCAGCATGACAGTGACATCATGTCGCCATAGCAGAGATGCCGATGTTTTTTATAGGCCTGTTGCACAGTTATGAGCGAGCTATGCCGCAGCAATGAAGTTACCCCAGACCTATTCAGTAAGGTGCTCCCAGGGCTCTGCTCTGTTGCCTGTGGACTACTATCATGGCCATGGACCAGAATCTTGCAAATATTTTTGCTCAAAGTCTTTTCTTCAAGAATTGGTTCCACCTGTATCCGGAGGCCCTGACTGTTATTGCAGTGTTACCTGTTACCTGAATGGGCATGACCTGTAATATATAAACAAGAGCGTAGGGGTTTCTTAAAAATGAGTGAACCTTTTTGTCTTTACCTATGAGACCTTTTTAATAAATGTATTTCCACCATTGTTTATTCTTTTATAGCTATGGCACTCACTTGTTGTTTTTGGCATTACTAGTATTAAAATGTAACATTTCTTGACAACTGTTTCTCAAAGCGCTTTTAATCCAGTGTTCCCAACATCAAAGTCTTGTACTTACAAGAAACAGGTTTGATCCCTTTACCAATGTGGTAGTTGTATTGTGCCAACATTTTCTGTGCTGATGTGTAAAATGAATTGGGAATTCCTTTTGGATCTATCCTGGTGCCAACATTTGATGTATAATCCTGGTAGAGCGGTTGAATGGATTTCTGGGTGTCCTGTAGGCTAAACAGTATTTTTTTTTTTTCTTCCTTTGTTCCAATTTTAGGAAATGGAAAAGTCCCTGGACCCAAAAGCTCCTAAGCCACGTTCTAGAAATGCTGCGGTGGAGAGGCGGCTCCGGCGTGCACAGGACCGCTCCCGCACTCAGCCCGTCACTACAGAAGAAGTGGTGATTGCTGCGACGTAAGTGCTGGCTCGGCCCCAGGTTGTTGTAGTGCAGGGGTTGGGCTCGGTTCCCAGTTTATCAGCTTGGGGGGAGAATGAAGCACTTGTAGCTTAGGGACCCGGGCACTTCACAGCACGTCTGCCAAAATGATGGATTCTGAGCGAGATGCACTGTGTTTCCAATGGGAATTGAGACATGAATCATTTGAGCTGCTCTGTAGTGGAGGCTTTTCCAGGAAAAAAATAGGTCATTATTTCATCCTTCCAGCACCACATAAAGTACGTGCTGCGGGTTCTGAAACTTGAGTCGGCGATACTTTAGCTACATAGTAATTAACTAGAAGGTGATGTGAAGCTGGAGCTATGTGGTTTTCTTATTACAATGAGATATGTAAGGGTTATAAGAACTAAATTATTGGTATTTCACATTTTTATAAGTCACAGTCAACTATCTGATATCTTGGATTACAACATAACCACCATGTGCAGTCAAGGGGTTTTGCACCTGAGCCCTGGTGAATGAGGGGGGCCCAAAGTCTTAAAAGTAAATCTGTCAACAGGTTTTTGCTATGTAATCATAGCGCAGCCTGATATAAAGGCAGAGAGCCTGATTCCACTGATGTCACTTACTGGACTGCTTGCTGCACTTTTGATAAACAGAATTATATCTCCTGTAGATTTACGAGTTCTCTTAATGCTGATCTCCATAGAACACCACCCACATCACTGATTGGCAGCTTTCTGTGTTCATTGTGCATCAGCAGAAAGCTGCTAATCAGTGGTGAAGCCGTGGTTGTACTACCTGGCAGAAGCCCTTACTAGTCTTCTATCAAGTAAATGATATTTCACTGGAATTGGGGCCTCTGTTTATTCATTATGCTGCTCTTCGATTCGGTAGCAAAAATCTGATGACAGATTCCTTTTCATTTCACATTAGAAGACAGCAATAATGCAGAAGGCAGAGACTATGTTCACACATTGAGTATTGGGTGAGTTTTTTTACCTCCATATTTGTAGCCAAAACCAGGAGTGGGAGATAAATACAGAAGTGGTGCCGTGTTTCTATTATACTTCTCCTCTGATTGTTCCACTCTGGTTCTGGCTACAAATCCTGAGGTAAAAAACTCACCAAATACTCAATGTGTGACCATGGTCTAAGACGCAATTGACCTAAGAGTTAGGCCACGGTCACACATTGAGTATTTGGTGAGGTTTTTACCTCAGTTTTTGTAGCCAAAACCAGGAGTGGAACAATCAGAGGAAAAGTATAATAGAAACACGGCACCACTTCTGGATTTATCTCCCTCTCCTGGCTTTGACTTACAAATCCTGAGGTAAAAATCTCTCCAAATACTGAATGTGTGCACGTGGCCTAACTCTTAGGTCATTTGTGTTTTAGGCCATGGTCACCCGTTGCGTTTTTGGAGAGTTTTTTTTTTTTTACATCAGAGCCTGTTCAACTCCTGGTTTTGGCTTACAATCAGACGAAAGAATAAGGGTATGTACAGATGATGCAGACACGCTACATCCTGGACGCAGTGTCTTCAGCTCTGAGGGAAGCCGCGGGTGAATGCAGCTACCCTGTGCTTAAGATCTGCGTTTAGGGCAGGGTGGCTTTTCCCTGCATTCACCCCCCGAGATTGCAACCAACTCTGCAACAATACATAAATATGCTGCGGAGATGCGGAAGCACAGCAACCTGCACCGCAGGTGAGAATGCTGCAAAGTAGAGAAGCACAGTGGGCACAGTACACTGCGTAACACGTCACCACTTCTGTATTTATCTCCCACTTCTGATTTGAGGTAAAAACATCACCAAAATTCCGCAGGGTGGAAACATCCTTATTAAAAGCTATGGAAAAAACAGAGCCGTTACTAACATTATTGTTGTAGATGAAGAATGAGGAAGCCATTAGCCGCCTTGAGTCCACATTTGTAAAAGGGTTAATGACAGCACCAATACATTTGTCCTTACACCTTTTTTTTTTCTGAAAGTGCTTGGTCTTGTAGCCACCATGCTAAGGCCTAATGCCCATGCTGCCTATTTTAATGCGTTTTTTGACAAATCTGCATGCCTATCCTGAAGCCAGCAAAGTCTGACATTTCAAAAGTGCTGCATTTTTTTCCCTTGGATATTTGGTGCAGAAAAAAAAATCTGCAGCATGTGAATTGTCGGTGAGTTTTTCAGCCCTTCCAGCCATTAACTTCAGTATAAAAAAACGCATGAGAGAATTGCGCACCAAAGACGAGTTTAAAATGTGCCAAAAGATGTGTTTTTCAGCCACATGATGCAAAGTTGCATAGACAATTTCTGCACCAAATCTGCAACGTGGGCATATACCCTACAAATACATGACCTTTGCAAGTAGGGTTTCTGCTGTTTAGCACCAATCAGTGCTTGCATATGTAATTATGGCATAATGCTAAGAAATATTGACAAAAATGTCTAAGATTAAAAAAGAGGGTATGATGGCGCCAACCTTGTCTATAGGCAGAGTCTGGTATTGCAGCGGAACAGTCTTCACTCCCATGAGGATCTTATTACCGTGCATAGACCATAGTAGCAGAGTTTGAGCTTTTTTTTTTTTTTTTTTTTTTTTTTTTTTTTGAGTTCTACACAATTCCAATTCCTCTGTGTAGCTTTAATTTTAGATTTATTCTTTGTTGTGGTTTTCTCATACTTTTCTACACTTTTGTCTCCTTTCTTAGCAGCACCTGCACAGCTATTATTATTACTTGCTATGTTTTTTTTTTTTGTCTTTTATTTATTTTTTATTTATATTTTTTTCTCTCTTCCTTCCTCTCGGCTTATTTTGCTGTTCTTCTGTTTTTCCTTTTTTGCGATGTTATAGCAAGCCTAGCCCTGCCGCGCACACGGTGACTACCCACACTGTAACCCCGAGAGTCCCTAGCCCCACTGTAACTAAGAGTTGTGTGCATCAGATCAGGTATTGGAGGGGAAGACGTGTCTCGCATGCTAAACACAGCGACACTCACATGTGGCAGATGCCAAATTAATTATTAACCTCGGATTTAACACTAACTGTTGCTGTTACTGATGTCATGACCGTTTGTATGGAGTGGATGCATGACTTCTAACCTCCTCCACAGGTGCGCTTGATAAAACTACTTCCAACATTTTTTTTTTTACAGGCTTCAACTTTTAAAATGATGTAATAACCGGTCCCAGAAATATTATGTGCACAAAGATGCATGAACCATAGCCTCTTGTGAAGACTGATGTGTTTTTTTTTTTGGTTTTGTTTTTTTATAGCATAACAATATTAGTAATTTTTGCAATTTTCACATTGACCATTGTTTGTATTTTTTGCCTCGTACTTCCTTTGCTCTCAGGAAGAGTTTTCAGCAGGCTCCTTATCATTAGAGGCAGGTTTATCATGAAATATAACACATCAATACGCAAATGGTAACACAGGATACACCAATCACAATAGGTGATGTTACAGCTGACCCTGCTTACCCTCCCATCAGGGCTGTGGAGTCGGTCAATGTCCTTTTTGGCGCAGTCTTGGTCGGTGTCCTTTTTGGCGCAGTCTGGTTTGGTGTCCTTTTTGGTGCAGTCTGGTTTGGTGTCCTTTTTGGTGCAGTCTGGTTTGGTGTCCTTTTTGGCGCAGTCTGGTTTGGTGTCCTTTTTGGCGCAGTCTGGTTTGGTGTCCTTTTTGGCGCAGTCTTGGTTCGGTGTGCTTTTTGGTGCAGTCTGGTTTGGTGTCCTTTTTGGCGCAATCTTGTTCAGTGTCCTTTTTGGCGCAGTCTTGGTTCGGTGTCCTTTTTGGCGCAGTCTTGGTTCGGTGTCCTTTTTGGCGCAGTCTTGGTTCGGTGTCCTTTTTGGCGCAGTTTGGTTCGGTGTCCTTTTTGACGCAGTCTGGTTCGGTGTCCTTTTTGGCGCAGTCTGGTTCGGTGTCCTTTTTGGCGCAGTCTGGTTCGGTGTCCTTTTTGGCGCAGTCTGGTTCGGTGTCCTTTTTGGCGCGGTCTGGGACGGTGTCCTTTTTGGCGCGGTCTGGGACGGTGTCCTTTTTGGCGCGGCCTGGGACGGTGTCCTTTTTGGCGCGGCCTGGGACGGTGTCCTTTTTGGCGCGGCCTGGGACGGTGTCCTTTTTGGCGCGGCCTGGGACGGTGTCCTCTTTGGCGAAGCCTGGGTCGGTGTCCTTTTTGGCGAAGCCTGGGTCGGTTGGTTTGGCTTGCCAACTCCACAGCCCTGCCTCTCATCACAATGACCTTTGCACACGCTCATTAGATGCCTCAATGCCAAAGATAACATCGGTGTCTGTTCATTGTTGCTAATGTTCAAGCCAATTTCTGGACACCTGGAGTATAAGTCGTAAAAACCTCAGTGCACACGGTGAAAATTTCTGTATTTCTAATTTTTATCTTTAATTAAGATAATGATATGGAAAAAAAAATTAGTAATCCTAAAAAGAAAAGCTTTTAGCACACAATAATTATAATTTTACTAACAAACTTAAACAATATGCCATTTTCTGATGACCTCTTGCCTTTTAAAGGGGTGTAGATAAAAGGAGACACAAGAGGCGCAAATGGGTCTTATTGTTTAGATAAGATGACCCTTCCTTGAGTGTGTATGCTCACCTGGCTTGGTTGTGATGACCCACAACCAGTATATTCGCATGGACAGCTGCTGCTGGACCTGCACCTCCACGTGCACAGTGGTGTCGTATCTAGAAATCCAAATAGGGTTTGATGCTTGTATGATCCGCGCTGCCGTCGGGATGAAAAGACGAGGGAGACCAGGCTCATCAAAAGCTCCTTTATTTCCTACGCGTTTCAGTACCCTGAGGAAGGTGCAGAGACAGCACCGAAACGCGTAGGAAATAAAGGAGCTTTAGATGAGCCTGGTCTCCCTCGTCTTTTCATCCCGACAGCAGTAAGGATCATACAAGCACCAAACCCTATTTGGATGTCTTTTAAAGGGGTTGTCAGTCTAAAACATCTGACCATGTGATTGATATCCCACATCCCCAATCAATGATTTGAAAAATGAACAATTCTTATTTCACAGAACTAGTTAATGATCCGATCAATCGTTAGTCTACATTGCCCAATTCAATTAACAGTCTTGTGTATGAGGTCCCTAAACCGTTGCTTATCTTCCCTGGGAATAAAAAGCTCAAGTATTAAAATTCAACACCCATTCCAACTTTTTCTGATATCTTTTAAAGACAACCAGGTAATTAATGCTGAGCAAAGGGAGTGGGGGTTCACATTATTAGAAGTGCAAACCTATTACTAGGAAATAGGGGGGCTTAAACACTAGATAAACACAAATGGGAAATGCCTCTTTAAGTGGTTATTCCCATTTTTGTAAATGGGTACTGTTGCATAGCGCTTGTAAATAAAACCTTTTGCAGTTTACTTATCTCAAGAAATGATGCAAGTTTTAATATTAACCCATTACTGTTTTGTTTACTGCTTTTTGCCTTGGAGACGGACCACCACAGCTAGTCAGCCGACCATGTGCATCGCTTACAAGCTCTCTTCTGATTACGAACACTCTGAGTTTTTCTCTGAATCACCGCCAGCTTTTGCGTTGTTTGCAAACTAATGAACAGTGATGGTCAGTGTCCTCAGCAATGAGCTGTAAACAAATGTGTTAATATTGTGCAAATTTTAATTTGCAGTACGTTGCAAAAGTGCAAGGGACTATCCAAACAGACCATTCTATGAAGATTGGAATAAGCTTTTATTTTTTTATTATAGAGGCCATTGGAGTCTTGAGCAATCCAAATACCCGTAATTAAGAGACATCTGTAATGAATCTTTGGGTTTTGAACTCTTGAATATTGACTAGATGCAATAATAAACTGTATATAAGACATACAAGTCATACTAATTGCCTACTTGTGACATTCTTGGAGTTTTATGTGATCGGTTCAGCATGTTTGGAGTCTCTGTGCATGGGGTTTTATGATGACGGTAGATGGTGGTATCCGTACATATTTATTTATGTCTCCTCTCTGTGTTGTAGTTTACAGGCATCTGCACATCACAAGGCTGCATCCAAAGCCGAAGCAGAAATTGCTAGGGAAATACAAGCAGAACCTAGTAGTCCCGAGGAACCCGATTCCTCGTCTCTATCCTTGGCTGAAAAGATGGCTTTATTTAATAAGCTCTCCCAACCGGTCACTAAAGAGAAGGCGACTCGCAGCCGGATGGACATCAAACAGCGGAGGATGAATGCCCGCTATCAGACCCAGCCGGTCACACTGGTGGAAGTTGAGCAGGTATCTTCCACTATAAAATCTCAGTTGTTGTTTGTGTATATGTGTAATATATAAACCCATCCTTAGAATATAAGAGCATATCAATTGTTGCATAATTCGCATCTGGAGAGTAACATTGGTTCAATATTTGATCTCCAGAAGAACTTTGATAAATGGCAGAGGTAATTGCTGCAGATTGTACATCCCTCCCATCCAATTCTTCATCTCCTTATTGATTTATGATTAACCATGACAATCCATAGGTCCAATTTGTAAAACAAATTAATATATTTCCCATGAAGAGTTTGCCTACTAAAGTTTTTGCTTGGTTTGCAAATTTAATAAACTTACTAATGTCAAGTTCAAATGTCAAGGGATAAACTACTTTGAAAGAAGTTTATGCCTTGACATTTGAACTTGATAAGAATTGGGTAACTATCTACCATAGTTTCGGTGAGAATAAACTTAATAATGTCCACTGATTGCCTAAAGTGTAGTTTCAAGACAGCTAGCGTTCTCTGTATATTGGCTAAGCAAGCTCCCTACTATATCTTTGCCTCGGACATGATGAACGGAGCTAGACAGCCCCCTTCTGTATCTCCTCCTCACTTGATGGACTGAGCTAGACAGCCCCCTTCTGTATCTCAGCCTCAGATTTGATGAACGGAACTAGACAGCCCCCTTCTGTATCTCAGCCTCAGATTTGATGAACGGAGCTAGACAGCCCCCTTCTCAGCCTTTGCCTTAATGGACAGAGTTAAACATTCCCCTTATGTATCTCTGCCTTTAACTTGATGGACTGTGCTGGACAGACAGTGCCCCTCGTCATGTCACTGAAGTACAAAGAAGGGGAGGATACTTCCGGCCTATCACGAGGAGATACACCAAGTCTGAAGTTTAAAAATAAAAAAATGAAAATATAATAATTTAAATAATTTAAATTTGCAAACCAATCAATGTGTAGGTTGCCTTAACCCCGTAAAAGTATCATTAAAATTTGGTTAGGTCAACTAATTCCATTTAATTAAAGGGAACCGGTCACCTAGATAAAGCCCCCCAGGCTATCACTACCTGTCCCTGCACCTTACTATTACTGCTCTAACTATCCCTTTCTATAATAATTGTATTATAAAATGTATTTATACCTTAGTGAGGCGTATGTTAATGAACCGGGGGGCTACCATTGCTAGCTCCCCTGGGTGTCCTCTTTGGTCCCTCTCGCCGGCTTGCGGCAAGTGCGGTATCGGCACTTGCGGCAGGTGCGGCCGCAAAAAAAAAATGCAGCTGACCGCGGTTTTTTTCACGGCCGCACTTAACGCAAGTGCCGAAACCGCCCTTTCCGCACCTGCCGCACACTTACCGCAAGCCCCATAGACATTGCATGGGGCTTGCTGCAACTGTGCCGCAAGTGCAGCGGTTATGCGTTAATCGCGGCAGATGCGTTTTTTTCACCGCATCTGCTTCGATCGGCAAAAACCGCTGATGTGAAATTACCCTAAGAGGGCGGGAGCACATAGGGAAAAAGATAGCAAACATTGGGAGATGGCGTGCAGTAACAGCGCCTGCCAAACCACAGCCACCCCATGCAGTAGCAGCTCCCCCCACCCTCCTCAGTGGAACTGCGATTCATAGCGGGAGTAGTTGGACTAATATATCGTTGCACACATTATAGAATTGCCCAGTGCGATAGAATCAGGCCACCATCTAGTATGACTATATATCGATATCCTCAAAATTTATTTTAAGATAAAGATATAGGCAAAGAACCTCTTTAAATTTTTCACCTAAAACCAAACTATAACCCCGAACACTTATTAGCTGACACGTGTTTTTGGTTTTGCCTTTGCAGTTTAAAAATGGAGGTGAAAAGATTGCACCATTATCTCAAACCGTGGTAACATCTGTGGCGACTTTAACGTCTCGATCGTCTCCTGTCTGTCCCGGGGACATGAATGTCACAAAGTCATCTAATTATGAGGAAAGAATATCGAGTGTCTCCAGCGCATCCACCCTGCTTCACACGTCAGTGGAGACAGGAAACGCTCCAGAGAGGAGCCTGCTGCTGTCAGAGTCGTGGAGCTCTCCGGCTGCCGAAAGAGTGAAAGACAAGGACCTGAGGAAACCCATGTTTGATGAGGCTGGAGTGTCTGTGGCAGAAGATAGCAGCGGCTTGAAAAAATCGAGCTTTGTTCAGAAGGAAGCGGCTCATCCTGCTCTGGATATAACAAGGGAGGAGGAACCTGCCAGGGAGCAGAGGATGCTTGGGCATGTTACCTCAAGTAGGAGCACGGCGGAGATATTCAGCCAGCCGACAGTGTTACAGCCTGCCGTACGGAGAGATCTGTCAGCGGGAGAAAGCGCCCTGCAGGTACAGGTGGATGACATGCAAGACGAGAGGAGGACTCTGCAGGCAGAAGGGACCACGTGGAGCATGAAGACTGATCTGGGTAAGAAACTGCTTTTACTATAAATTGTTTTTTTGTGTGCTAGAAATGTTCCTTTATTATTAAAGTAAATAACAGGTTAAAGAAACCAGGAAAGCGCAGCAGGGTTTTATATAGACTGAGATAGTGATAAGAGGCAGTTGCATTCACCTGGTGGGGTTGTGTGAGACGCCATCCTTAACAAGGCTCTGCAGCTCCACAGGTTGGCAAATCCAACGTTATCATACAGGTAGTTTGGAGATGGCAGATGACCTGCGCTCTGGTGTGTGTCCAATCAAGGAGTCAGAATCAGGCGAAAGAATTTGTGCATTTTATTCTCTATGTGTTTCGAAGTATTCCATCTTCTTCAGGAGAACCACAGAATTAGGTGAAACAATTAGTGGTGCAATTCATGCTGTACGTGTTTCAAAGTATTACATTCTCTTCCGGAGTTGCTGATTGATTTTCCGTTTGGTTGTTACTTCTAGAAATCTTAGGCTGGCTTCACACTACGTTTTTTTCCTGTCCATGGGATCCTGTTTTTTTGCAGGACTCCATCTACTGGAATGGACCGGCCCGGATTGTAAACTCCGGATGCCATTTCTGTCAGTCTGGAGGGATCCAGACTGTCAGAGCTGGGAGGAGCCGAGCCTGCAATACGTTCACTTTAGGAGTGTATGGACATACACGCCTAAAGTGACATAAATGAAAGCAGTGGGCATTAAAAATAAAAAAAATGCTCACCTGTGCCGGGATCCGAGGCGTCCACATCCGATGCAGAAAGGTTACTGCTGGGACCTTGATCAGCTGATCAACAGCTGATTGGCCGGTAGCGGTCACGCGACACATGAGCTGATTTCTACCGGCCAATGAGCTTACAAGGTCTTTGCAGCATCAGACGTCTTCCCGGGACAGTCACCGGAAAGGTAAGTATTTTATTTTTTTATTTTTTTTATTTTTAACCATCCCCTGACTTAATTTCACTTTACACTCCTAAAATGAAATTACACACATACACCATGGGTACAGAGCAGCGGTCCTGTTCTGAGCATGCTCTGTACCCTGGAACCAGATCTGGGAAACGATTGTTTTTTCCCAGATCCAGCTCCATAGATCCCTATGTTAAGTGTCCCGGACCGGAGTAGTTTCTGTCCAGTTTTGTCACTGGAGCCTAAAAACAGTGCAGACTTCGTTTTTGGGATCGGTGAAAAACAAGACAGAAACTCATCCGGGACTGAATACACAAAATCGGATGGTCAAATATGACCAATGCGGCACCATAGGGGTATATGGGAGGCAAAAAACCATCCTGTTCTGTTCTTTTCAAAAACAAACAGAACAGGATCCCAAAAACCGTAGTGTGAAGCCAGCGTAACCTTTCAAGCCTCTTTATGTGCTGATGCTATATATGATTTTAAGTAATACATGACTTCTATATATGCAATTGTTTCTTAACTTAAAACCCATTCACACAACCGCCCATTTATACAATATAAGTAAGTGTTATTTTACCTGCCTTGTTCATGCACTCTAGTAGCTGTTTTGAGCTGCAGATCTAGTTAATCTTCATACACCAGTGTTGTCTTCTCTGCACTTTCATGGTCAGACACTGTGTAAGGGCAGACACACACCTATGCGAGTGTCTCGCTTAAGTTGCTCGACCTGGGCCTGCCTCTCTGAACAGAAGTGTGGAGCTGCTTGTGTTTCTATGGAGCTCCACACTCCCGATCAGAGAGGAAGGGCCGGCCGGGTGGCTCATGCAAGGTGCATGCGAGACATTCACATTCAGCTCGCACAGTGTATTCCACCCTAAGCAAGTGTCTGAGGTGGAGGGAAGGAGAAGCAGAGAAGAGTGCTTCTGTTCTAGCTAATAGTGGATGATTCGGAGTGGGACTTAGCCCATGGTGTTGCCCTAGTAGAGCATATAGATAGGCTGCCTTCACATTTGCGTATGTGAACGCAGCTTAGGCTGCCTTCACATACGCATTCAAACGCATGCGCACTGCGTTCCTATGTTTAACATAGGAACGCATAGTGCCTGCGTTTGGCAGCGTTTGCTGCGTTCGGGTGCGGATGCGGACCATATCTGCTCCTTCCAGTGTCCCGCGTCCGCACCCGGGATGCAGCATGGTGCGGACAAGAGTGTGTGAGCTGTACGCAGGCATCCACCTGCGCACAGATCACATATAGGAGTGAATGGGTGCGCACGGCGATCTGCAAGCATCTGCATACCGCCGTGCGCTCCATTATAAACATAGGGGCTGCCGTCTGTATGCAGATGCCTCCGCAAAATGCTGTGGAGGCATCTGCAAATCTGAAGGCAGCCATAGATGGTCTTCAGAAGACAGTCCTCTTGAAGAGAACCGATCAGTTTCCATAAATACGGCTGTTCTCCTAAATCTAGTGATGTTTTTGTTTTGTTCCTGGTCCTATCTGTACCTGACATGTGCATACAGGGAAGAGGAGGCCATGTCTCTTCTCTATGGGGGTGTGTTTGAAGGTCACACCCATTTGGCTAAAAAGACAATTTATATTCAGGAAAGAGAAGGCCAAATATCAGGGATGAAGAGACCATGCCGGATTCAGAAGAACAGCGACATTTATCCCAGATAAAGCCAAACACACATTTATGGCAAGTGACTGGTCCTTTTAAAGGGGGTTGTCTGACTTGAACATTAATGAACTCTGTTTAAGGTGATCCAGGTGACGCACTCCCACTGATTAGACATTGATGACCTATATAAATGTTAGAGTTGTTGGCAACCCCTCTACGGTCACAGCCATAAATCCTTAGGATCCTTTTTACGGTCAGCCATGATTAAGAGCTCTTCAGAATTCCCCCTATTGTCCTCCGCGCACAGTTACCGCTGTCATTACCACAATCTCACTTTATATCCTGGACTTTGATCCTAATGCAGAGTGTGCCGGCGGTTTTACATCCGTGTTGCTCATTGTCCTGGCTCATTGCATTGTTCTACCAACTGGGAAACACCTTAAAGTTTGGAAACCGAAATGTCAGACTCCACTTTCTAGAGGATTGTTTTAATAGACGTTGATGGATTTTTAGGATCCACTTTTCTTTCTTTGTGTTCTTCGTTTAAAGACTTCTGTGATAGATTAGGAATAGTCGGGAATGAAGAAGAAATAACTACAGATTTGCCCTTACAAATCAACATGTCCACAACAAAAAAAGCGCCAGGAAAGAGGGTCAGCAAGATTTTGCTACCTCATCTGTGAGCTGCATGATGTAGGCAAAGAGACCCTGAATCCAACAGTGCATCACTTAGTTTGATTGTGTAAGAATGACTGTACCCAGTAAATATTTTAGATTTGGCAATGCTCTTCTGCTCAAAGAGCTGCCCCTGCCCAAACCAGGCTCTGTATACAAAGTCTATAGACTGTGAGAAGCTGCTAAGCACAGCAGGAGGCGTACTGGACTTGGGCTCACACCCTGCTGTGTACAGCAATGATAAGCTACCGGTGTTAAAGCAGACATTGCAAGTAAACAACACACTTTGTGATGAGAAGCTGCGTTCTGTGTTATCCCTTACAGAATGCTGTTTTCAGATCACATAGAATTAAATCTGCTGACATATTTCCATTAAGACCTTGTAAACATAAGTGTCTGGTGCTAAGGGTCGGGGTACTCTGATCTCGAGCTTACTGGTATGGGGATGTCACGGGTGGTCGGTGCCCAAGTCCGTGCCCTTGAGCAGACAATAAAAAGGAAAACAAAATAAATAAAGTTGATCATGACGCCACCTGTAGGTCCGGTGATTGCATCGGCGTTGCTGGCACCTCCGGGGTGATGTGCTGCAGCAAGATGTCGTAGCCCTCTACAGGTAGGGCTGAGTCCCCAGGGTGTTGGAAGTAGCAACGATGGAATAGGGCAGCGTAGTCATTGTGGAGAAAGGCAGGTAAATCACAGTTCTCTGAGAAGAAGCACAGACACGTTGCTCACTCTGAATGGGTACTTTACTCTTGTAATCTGCAGGTTTACAGGGTAATGCAGTTCTTTCAGCTGGGGTAGTGGACCGGGTGGTTCTGGTAGTGAGCAGTGTTCCTCCGAAGCTCCACTGGTGTTCCTTCTCCATCACTTTCTCTGTCCTTACTCTGTGCTGCCCTGCACGGATCCCGCTTACTACCAGGCACCTTCTGGTGGGGACCGTGTGTGAATTGGGGCGGTTGGATCGTGCTCCTATGAAGCTTGCGACCACGCCGGTAATTTGCAGTTCAGGGATGGACCTCTGATCCACGCTGGAGCCGGTACCCCACTTCGGACTGGGCCAGGGTATTTGGCTACCCTCTATCTGCCCCTTTTTCTTCTCAGTCACCAGTCTGCCCTCCCTCTTAGCTTCTCCTCTGCTGTTCTTCACTGCACTGCTGTAGCTCTTACTCTGCTGTTCTGCTTCTCGTCTGCTAAGTGATCCTCTCTTCCCACTCACTATATAACCTAGCTTCTCCACCCACCGGGACCGGTTACCCTAGTAACGGGCGTCTGATTGGTCCCCTATCACTAGGGGTGTGTGTGTGTGTGTGTGTGTGTGTGTGTGTTTGTGCTGGAGCTTCAGGCTTCTACTACTCCTTTACCAGAACAAAGCATACTGCATCTTCTGTTAGGGGTGCAGTACCCTTTTGTAGCGCGCTGACTAGTGGGGTGCTACGTAAGTTTATTACCTCCTGAGAAGTCTATGGGTCCTGCATTACAGATCCCAATAACAAAAGTAGTATACCTCTCCCTTCCCTGGCACTCTCGTGCTGACACGTCCCTCCTTCCAGGAATCCCAGCAGATTGTAGAGGTGACACATCAACGTGTCATGTCTGGAGCTTGGTGAACAGAGACTGGCAGGGACCAGGGTGGCAGTCAGTCTACTGAACCCCTCTGTATACCTGCTGTTTCACGTAGAGAATTATTTTTCTGATTTCCATTTTGCAGCCAATCAGACGTACATTAAACCTTGTAAATGAAAGAAAAGCTGTCCCTTGTGCCTGAGTGGTAGATTTGCTGGGATTTTTACTTGATGTATCCAAGAGGTTGGGTTACTGCATTGCAATCCCTATGATATATGTAATAGTGGATGTTTTGGTTTACCAGTATCAAAGATGATGGGCACTGACGTAGATTTCTTTATTTAAAGAATTCTAGTTGCAAACGACGCGTTTCGGCTTCCACTGTTTTCAAACAGTCTGAGAACTTCAGCAAGGAAGCCGAAACGTGTCATTTCCAATCATCGAGTAAAACAAAGGCAAGATATCTACGTTGGTGCTGGTGTTCATTGATCTTTTTATTGGGGATGCCACCCTGTGACACAAGCACCACTACTGCTCGGAGCACCAACCTGCAATATTGTGGGCACTTAGTTTACCAATAGAGAGATACAACTGCTAATCTGGTCATTTGTCCTGTTCTGTCCCGACTTGTATTAAGTGAATTCTCTAATCCAGTGGTCTGCAATCTGTAGAACTACAACTCCCAGCTTAGACTTCTACTCTCCTCTATACTGTTCTATTTCCCAACGTTGATATTGTCGTACCGGTGCAGCAATGTTTTTACCAGTGGCTAAAGTGTCGTGTTGCAGTCACTGTGATGTATGTGGATGGATGAATTAGTAATTGACAATGTACAGACAATGAGGGTAATTGTGTCCTCAGGCCACTGGATTTTAAGGATTGGGGTCAGAACTGACCAGGCTCATTCATCCTTTGATACTTATTTTGCGCCCCCTGGTGGCAGTCACAATAAATTTTCTTAAGATTGCAGTTGCTGTAGATTGGCGAGATCAAGGTTGTTATTATTATTTATTTATATAGCGCCATTATATTCCATGGCGCTTTACATGCTAAAAGGGGCAGACTAGGACAAGTAACATAGTAACAATAAATGTGGACAATTCGGTTGTACAGATACAAGAGTAGAGAAATCCTGTCCACGAGGGCTCACAGTCTTTGAGGGGCGGGAGGGGATACAGTGGGAGGGGGAAGTTCCAGTCGTGAGGCGGTGTGGTGGACCGGGTCTTATTGCAGGTGGTAGGCTTGGCGGAACAGATGGGTCTTCAGGTTTCTCTTGAAGGTTCCCAGGGTAGGAGAATGTCTGATGTGTTGGGGCAGTGAGTTCCAGAGTATGGGTGAAGCACGGGAGAAGTCCTGTATGCGGTTGTGCGAAGAGATCATCTTGGGAGGATCACAGGTTGCGTGAGGGTAGGTATCGGGAGACCATGTCAGAGATGTATGGAGGGGACTGGTTGTGGATGGCCTTGTATGTCGTGGTTAATGTTTTAAACCAGGATCTCTGGGAAGTAGGGAGCTAGTGAAGGGCTTGGCAGAGGGGGGAGACACGGGAGTAGCGGGGAGACAGATGGATTAGGCGGGCAGCGGAGTTCAGGATAGATTGGACATCTGTAAGGGGGGATTAGGGGAGCCTTGTATCCCACGTGCTTTGACTATTTTATCACATCGCTTCTGTATTTGGCTGCACAGTACAGTAGTATATGGCTGCTTTTTTGCCCCCTGTCAGTTTGGTAGGACTTTGTTACCACAAATGTTAAGGTTGCACAAGTAAAAAACCATATGTGGCTTACTATATTGTAACACTTGCAACTCGTTAGTGAATTACATGGAGCCTAGGGGGGCAGAGTCTGACAACCTAAAATCACACATTTTTGAAAACTTTCTTTGCAATGGAACAGGGGGCACACAAGTTCATTGATAATAAATACATGTGATGACTTTGTACCACACCATAATTGTGTTCCGACAGGTTTTGCCATGTGGCTACATCTTTTGTGCTCAAATACAATACAGATCCGTTTATATAGCAGTTTTATGTGCATTTCTAGATCAAAATGGTGATCTAGTTCCGAACTGCGGGCCTCTCCTTGCTTGCCCCTCTGTGGTGCGGCCCTCGCCTTGCTTGCCCCTCTGTGGTGCGGCCCTCGCCTTGCTTGCCCCTCTGTGGTGCGGCCCTCGCCTTGCTTGCCCCTCTGTGGTGCGGCCCTCGCCTTGCTTGCCCCTCTGTGGTGTGGCCCTCTCCTTGCTTGCCCCTCTGTGGTGCGGTCCTCGCCTTGCCTTGCTGTGGTGCGGTCCTCGCCTTGCTTTCCCCGCTGTGGTGCGGGCCTCGCCTTGCTTTCCCCGCTGTGGTGCGGGCCTCGCCTTGCTTTCCCCGCTGTGGTGCGGGCCTCGCCTTGCTTTCCCCGCTGTGGTGCAGGCCTCGCCTTGCTTGCCCCGCTGTGGTGCGGGCCTCGCCTTGCTTGCCCTGCTGCAGTTGGGGGTAGCATATTAGAGTTTCGTAAGAACAGGACCTCTCTTTATGAGAGATACGTCTTCATCGGTTCCTCCATGATTTTTAGTTTTTAAGTGGCGCAGACTGATTCATTTGCTGAGATCGCTAATGATGGTGGCTCCAAACAAGGCCACTAAGATCTCCTTTAGCAGAGGAGAATTGCAATGTCCTTTATTTCATGCAAGAAAAAATGCATCTTTTCAATGAACTGTTTGTGATTTTCAACCATTTTTGGTCCATGTGTCATTTTTTTTTACAATTAAAGTGGCATCTTTTTCTCTCGAAAGCAAAAAATAAACATGAACTTCTACTAATTACACTTTAAGGGGAGCCTGCATCTTCCCAAAAAATGCTATTTATTTGTGGATTACCCCTGTATGTGCAGGTAAATGACAGCCATATCCTGTTTGGCAGACTTACTGGCACAGCAGCTACAGGGAGAAGATGATGTTGTCCTCCCTGCAGCTGCCCACTTAGTTATTGTGGCAGTGCAGGAAGGTGTTATAGTCACTGCTCAATGTACTGCATTCTGCTTTAATTACTCTCCAGCACATTGATTGGCATTTTGCTGTGCACATATGCTACAGTGCAAGCTTTCAATCATTGTGCTGGGGAGTGGCTGTAGCAGGTGTCTGCGCAGTGACAGTTACACCCCTGAATTCTGGGCATGCGCTGCAGAGAGGATAGAACTCCATTTTCTCCTTACAGCTGCTGTTCCAGAAAGCCTTGCAAATGTGATATAAATGCTATTTACCAGCAAATTTTCCAATTATATTCAAATAAATGAGATTTTGAAGAGAGGAAGGTTGCATGTCCTGTCTGTGAAGAACATGGAATACAACACGTTCTTGAAAAATCGACATCTTGAAGGAGACTTATAGCTGCTTGTCTGATCCAGACAGTACTTTTTAAAGAATATCTACTACTTCTATGTGTACAGACAGTACCAAACCCCAAAATAATGGAATTCTTCCTAATTCTTGGTTCATGGATAAAACAGATTTTCCCATTCCTGAGGTAGGAGATGACACTTGGAGCTCATGGAGTTTTTGGAGTTTGCCTTTAGCTCCTCCGTAGAATTTCAGAAGCACCAATTGCACCTCCCTGAACACAGATTTTACCTGTGAATAGACTGAAAAATCAGTCCAAGAGAAGAAAGAAGCAGCAGATTTCAATGTGTAATATTGATTTATGAAATCAAACCTTTAGGGTACTCCTTTAAATTGGGCTGATCTGCAATATCAGACACTGCCAATAAACAAGGGTGGGCTATTCTACACCCCCTATAATATAATATATTGCATTGGAAACTTATTAACCTCAGTGGGGACTCTTACCCTGTATCTTGTACTATTCCTAACTGATCGAGCAGTGGTATGGGGGATCTCTTCTGTATCTTGTAATATTCCTGACTGATCAGCAGTGGTATGGGGATCTCTTAGCTGTATCTTTATATTCCTGACTGATCAGCAGTGGTATGGGGGATCTCTTAGTTCTGTATCTTGTGATATTCCTGACTGATCAGCAGTGGTATGGGGGATCTCTTAGTCTGTATCTTGTATATTCCTGACTGATCAGCAGTGGTATGGGGATCTCTTATTCTGTATCTTTATATTCCTGACTGATCAGCAGTGGTATGGGGGATCTCTTACTGTATCTTTAATATTCCTGACTGATCAGCAGTGGTATGGGGGATCTCTTAGTTCTGTATCTTGTGATATTCCTGACTGATCAGCAGTGTTATGGGGGATCTCTTAGTTCTGTATCTTGTATATTCCTGACTGATCAGCAGTGGTATGGGGGATCTCTTACCCTGTATCTTATAATATTCCTGACTGATCAGCAGTGGTATGGGGGATCTCTTAGTTCTGTATCTTGTGATATTCCTGACTGATCAGCGTGGTATGGGGATCTCTTAGTTCTGTATCTTGTAATATTCCTGACTGATCAGCAGTGTTATGGGGATATCTAGATCCCCATACCCTTTTGATCATTCTGAATATCACAGTAGGTATAGAGATCCCCATTACCACTGCTGATCAGTCAGGAATATTCACTATGATACAGGGTAGAGATCCCCCATATCATGCTGATCATCCGGAATATCAGCAGATACAGAACTTAAGAGATCTCTATATCCACTGCTGATCAGTCAGGAATATTAAGATATAGGAACAAAGATCCCCCATACCATGCTGATCAGTCAGGAATATCACAAGATACAGAACTAAGAGATCCCCATACCACTGCTGATCAGTCAGGAATATATAAGATACAGGGTAAGAGATCCCCATAACCACTGCTGATCAGTCAGGAATATACAAGATACAGAACAAGAGATCCCCCATACCACTGCTGATCAGTCAGGAATATTATAAGATACAGGGTAAGAGATCCCCCATAACACTGCTGATCAGTCAGGAATATAAAGATACAGGTAAGAGATCCCCCATACCACTGCTGATCAGTCAGGAATATAAAGATACAGGATAAGAGATCCCCATACCACTGCTGATCAGTCAGGAATATCACAAGATACAGAACTAAGAGATCCCCCATACCACTGCTGATTATCATGAATACTATAAGATACAGGGTAAGAGATCCCCATACCACTGCTGATCAGTCAGGAATATTAAAGATACAGGACAAGAGATCCCCATACCACTGCTGATCAGTCAGGAATATAAAGATACAGCGTAAGAGATCCCCCATTACCACTGCTGATCAGTCAGGAATATATAAGATACAGGGTAAGAGATCCCCATACCACTGCTGATCAGTCAGGAATATATTAAGATACAGGTAAGAGATCCCCCATACCACTGCTGATCAGTCAGGAATATTATAAGATACAGGTAAGAGATCCCCCATACCACTGCTGATCTCAGAATACTATAAGATACAGGGTAAGAGATCCCCATACCACTGCTGATCAGTCAGGAATATTATAAGATACAGGTAAGAGATCCCCCATACCATGCTATCAGTCAGGAATATTATAAGATCAGGTAAGAGATCCCCATACCACTGCTGATCAGTCAGGAATATTACAAGATACAGGGTAAGAGATCCCCCATACCACTGCTGATCAGTCAGGAATATTAAAGATACAAGGTAAGAGATCCCCCATACCACTGCTGATCAGTCAGGAATATTTTTATAGATGCAGGGTAAGAGATCCCCCGTACCACTGCTGATCAGTCAGGAATATTATAAGATGCAGGGTAAGAGATCCCCCATACCACTTCTGATCAGTCAGGAATATTGTGAGATATGGAGGAAAGAGATCCCCCATACCACTGCAGATCAGCAGTGGTATGGGGGATCTCTTTCCTCCATATCTTATAATATTCCTGACTGATCAGCAGTGGTATGGGGGATCTCTTACCTTGTATCTTGTAATATTCCTGACTGATCAGCAGTGGTATGGGGGATCTCTTAGCTCTGCATCTTGTAATATTCCTGATTGATCAGCAATGGTATAGGGGATCTCTTAGCTCTGCATCTTGTAATATTCCTGATTGATTGATCAGCAGTGGTATGGAGGATCTCAGTTCTGTATCTTGTGATATTCCTGACTGATCAGCAGTGGTATGGGGGATCTCTTAGTTCTGTATCTTGTGATATTCCTGATTGATCAGCAGTGGTATGGGGGATCTCTTAGTTCTGTATCTTGTGATATTCCTGATTGATCAGCAGTGGTATGGAGGATCTCTTAGTTCTGTATCTTGTGATATTCCTGACTGATCAGCAGTGGTATGGGGATCTCTTAGTTCTGTATCTTGTAATATTCTTGATTAATCAGCAGCCGTATGGGGGTCGTGAGCCTCTCGCCTGTCTGTCGGTGACAGTCTCGTCTCTACACGCCTTATTCTCCGCACACAGTAGGTTAATAACATGCTGTGCTTTATAACAATGTGGCCGTCCTGCCCCGGTGCCCTGAGGGAAAGGTTATGGAAGGTGCCACCTCCAGTGACTCACTCGGTGCTCGTTCAGGAGCATTTTCCTTCCTATGAATTGTTTGCAGCTCTCGACATAATGCATATGTACTGCTGATATGTATATGGCGGGGAGAGGTGAGTGCACAGGACGCTCGGAGAGGATGGATGGCATCAAGGCTTCTGACGTGACCGCCGGGTGGAGGCAGCGGTGACATATTTGCATTTCAGGTCTAGAATTGGTCTAATTTTTTAGGAAGCACATGTGTAACCAAGGGGATGAGCTCAGCTGGCAGATTACAGCGGTGGAGCGAGGCTGGAATAGGAGGAGGGGGGAGAGGTGTACAAGTAGTCTGCGAGGAGCCATGTGACTGCTCACTAATGCTGGGCTTTTCTTCACAATAAGCAGAGATTGTGGAGCCGGCCTCTGAACCTCTTGGCACCGCTGCAGCATCACAAGCAGTTTCTCACACTTCGCCTGCGGGATCCAGCAGACCACAGCCATCCGAGCCAGAGGAGACCAAGACCCCGGAGAGGACACACGAGACATCCCCGGCCGCCGACTACAATTCAGAAGAAGATCTTGACATCTCTGGCAAAAGCATGTCCATCCGAGACAGGTAATCATTATTGTATGAAAATGTTTAGTGCATGACATCAAATTCCAGACACCCCCAGTGCAGACAATACTGCCTATACTGTATGCACTGGGTATTTTAGGGAGGGGGTAATATAGAATCATTGCATAAATTATATGATGAATCCTCTCCGGATCCTAATTCAGTATTTATAACATCTGTAAATGGACTGAACACCTAATTCTAGGGTTGCATTATAGATCGTAAAAGAGATGGCATGTGATTGATTATCAGACTATAGGATGGATCCACCACCGCGCTGTATGCTGAGGTCAGGGCACTCTCCTGTACTCAGGGAACCCGGTGGGACTGGGTCTCATCTTCTAGTCTGAATCATATGCTTCTCATTACACTTAGTCCCTTGGATCGTACACACTATAAAGCGAGGCTTCCAGGCGCTCCTATTATGTCTTGTGACGCAACCTTCTTATCTTCCTTGACAGCCCCTGGGGACACAATGAGTTTCTGTCTCTTATTTTAGAACTTTTTCAGGGTCTGAGCGCTAATCTGTTAAAATGTAAGTAGTCTCTGGACTCGAGAGATGACTGTATTTCACCCTCCATCTCAAATGTTTGGAAACTGTTTAACATGGTGTAATCATTCCATGTTTTCTACGATTTTGTGTCTAATTGTTGATCATCAGTATGTCTCATACTGTATTAAATGGGGATTCTTCCAGTTTAATAGATTATCAGATGGTTCATGAATGTTAGATCTTTGTGGGCATCAGTGGCCAGAAAAAGGGTCCTGTAGACCTTGCGGGGCACATGCACAATGCCTTTAAATCCCTTGGCTCTGGTGTTTTGGAAGTAGATTGCAACATGACCCCCTCCTGTTCCGGAGACCATTGAGGAAGAGAGTATTGTGAGATACACCCCAATCTAACAGTTATCACCTATCTAGTAGTCTGGGTAGGAATGACCAATAGTACCACTCTCATCTTCAGAATAGGGCTCCCATGTCCCACCAGCTGCAGGTCTGTAGAGCTTTGAATAGAGAAGCCGGGTGCATGCACAATGCCTTAATTCTCCTTGGTTGTAGTCTTCTGGAAGAAAATGGACCCTCACGTCTGTTCTAGAGACCAATGGGGAAGGGGTACTGTAGGTTTGATACGAATCAATAGAACCGTTATCACTTGTCTAGTAATCTTTGTAGGAATCGCCAATAGCCAGAATGGGGCACCAAGACTGCAGTCAAGAGAAGATTAAGGCGATGTGCGAGTGTTGAGTATTTAATTGCCAACATTTCTGCCCCAAATCTGCATCTCCTGGCAGAAATGTGCACCAAAAACACAAAAGGATAGGCATGCAGCTTTGTGACAAATATTCACCCAAAAACACACTGTGTGCACATAGTCTAAAGGAATTGCTCATATATCTTGTTATCATATACGGTAAAAGAGGGCTTGCACTCAGACTTATTTCACTGGTGGAGGTGCTAATTGAGGGGTCTGGTCAACCCACGTCGTAAGGTACGATAAATGAAATAAATGACAATTGCACACTCAGATTCTTTTGCAAAAACATTGAGTCTTTTTATTGGTGAGGGGAAATGAGAAACCTAGCCAAAAGGAATTGCTCATATATCTTGTTATGGCATTGACATAGACAGCAGCTGGGGGGGGAAACTTGACACCCACTAGTCATACCAGTTTAACATATCTTCTGTCTGATAAATGGTGATCTTATCAATAAACTGGAATACCCCTTTTGATATTTCCTGTTTTACATCTGTACATATAGCTTTAGGAATTAAATCTACCAACACAATGCATATACAGTATTTGTATAGTTCTGCTAAAAACAATAACATAAAGTTGAGGCCAAAAGGACGACTGTGTTCACATGTCATATATCAGTAGTGGTAGGAAGTCCAATTTCTGCAGTGTCCTGCTTATTTTTTGGATGGCTAGAGCTGCACCCTCAATGCCCTCCCACCACCCATACTTGACCTTTGGTGCCACTCTTTTCTGCTGCCCATAGCACACCCCGGGCCGGTCTTGAACTATGACTGGTGGCGCTACAATCTGCTTACTTTGCCTAAATTCTGTTGCATTGCATAAAACCAAATACCAATGTGGTGGTGGGGGGTGGTGGGGTCTAAACAATTGCTTTTTCAGAGTAGCGTAGCTTTTACTGTTGTCCAAAAACCATAGTGAAATATTGTTTCGGGTCTCTTGACTTGCTAAGAATGTCTCCCAAACAATGTGGCATGTTATTCCTTCTTAGGCTGGCTCTGTTGAAGAAGAGCGGGGAGGAAGACTGGAAGAACAGGATTAACAAAAAGCAGGAGTACAGCAAAGTGACTGTCATAGAGCGCAGCTCGCGCGCCCAGCTGCAAGAAATTGAGCAGTCGCTGAAAAAGAAGGTAAAGAGAACCATGTTAGGAATAAACTGTCCGCCTCGCCCCAGCACGGTGATGTCTAACAGTCCTGCTTGCCGCTAGCTAATTGCTACTAAGAGCTGAAGCAGGATTCACACAGTACTTAGCTCTGACCACAAGGTTTCTAAACCCGATGATATTTGGCTCCTGGGAGCTGAGCTCTGCACCCGCGTGGTTAATGCACGTCAACCTTTATGTGTGTTGTTTTAAAAGTTTCTTGGAAAATCCAAATGGGTTTGACGGCAATAAAATAGTCGTTACGACCAAAGAGAGAGCTAGAGAGGTAAATCTGCTCTGTCACCTACTGCTTTGTGGCCACTATACTGCTGGGTTAACTATTTATATTGTTAAAAGTTTACTGAACTTTAGTTGTATTAGAGACATATGAGATTTCCTTCCCCCCCCCCCCCCTCATTGAACTTATATCAATTTTCTTGTTATGTAGTGTTTGCAAATATGTCTATTTTTGATCATGTTTGTTCTGGAAAAGCTGACAAATTGTTCTGCATTAAGGACAATCTGAATTAGGGTTTTTTTTTTTTTTGCCAAGTGAACATAAGGTGGATAAAAAGCCACACTTGCCACCCAAATTTTCCCCTCGCTCAATCCTTGCATATGCGACTACTGCTGTGGCTACGTTTTGGCTGCAAGGTCCACTGACCGGTGACTGGAACGTCATCGCTTCTGATCTGGCAGTGACCATTGGTCCTTGAGTGATGCACAGGTTTGGGTGGCAAATTTGGCTTTTTTTCCCTATACTTTTTTTTTTTTTTTTTTTTTTTTGGATGGCTTCCTAATATTTTATGGTGTGAACAGGATGGAAAACCCCTTTAATCGGCGGGCTGGATTTGTAGCATAAAGGGGGTCTTCAAACGTTCATGTTACAACTGCAGTTCTGCAATGATTGCATCAAATTGTCCTCCAGTGCTGCCCCTGTCCACATTGGGAAATAAAAAGAACAGGTATGCAGGGCTGTGGAGTCTGTAAGCCAAACCTCCTACTCCGACTCCTCAATATCCCTGAATCTGACTCAGACTCCACCAAAATGGACAATGGAAATAGACCCGACTCCACAGGCCTGGTATGCAGTCAGTAAGCTGAAACTCTGGCTCCTCAATTTCTCTGAATCTGATTCCAGCTCCGACACCACCAAAATTGACACAGACTTCAACTCTGACTCCACAGCCCTGCAGGTATGTAATACCTGACAATCACACAGGCATCTACTGATGCATCATCTTCTGTGGGTACATGATTGGTAGGTATTACTGGTGCAATGTACTCGGCGCTGCTCATCATATGGGAAATAGAACCACATTGGGGAACCTCTTTGACCATTCATGAATCCTAAGGAGTAGTGTAGCTACTGATTATCAGGACAACCTATGGAGAACCTCTAGAAATGTATGATCCAGCTCACCATTTCAAGTGACTGCCTTCTGTTCAGGCTCCAGCAGCAGCTCCGCCATGGCCTGCATTCAATGTGAAAAGTAAGAACCTGCCAGCTCAATCAACAGCTTCTTCTTTACTTCTTGAATGTGCATACAGGGAACATTATAGCGTTTTCTCAAATTTAATATACCGTATATACTCGTGTATAAGCCGACCCGTGTATAAGCCGACCCCCCCTACTTTTGCCCCCAAAACTTGGGAAAACCTATTGACTCGTGTATAAGCCGAGGGTGGACCCCAGCACAGGTATACAGCCCCCAGCAGTGTGGTATACAGCAGCCTCCCCAGTTGTAATATACAGAAGCCTCCCCAGTGGTAGTATACAGCAGCCTCCCCAGTGGTAGTATACAGCAGCCTCCTCAGTGGTATATACAGCATCCCTAAAGGTATAAACAGCAGGCCCCAGAGGCATATACAGCAGGCCCCAGAGGCATATACAGCAGGCCCCAGAGGCATATACAGCAGGCCCCAGAGGCATATACAGCAGGCCCCAGAGGCATATACAGCAGGCCCCAGAGGCATACAGCAGGCCCCAGTGTATATACAGCAGGCCCCAGTGGTATACAGCAGGCCCCAGAGGTATACAGCAGGCCCCAGAGTATATACAGCAGGCCCCAGAGTATATACAGCAGGCCCCAGGGTATATACAGCAGGCCCCAGGGTATATACAGCAGGCCCCAGGGTATATACAGCAGGCCCCAGGGGGTATACAGCAGGCCCGAGGGGGTATACAGCAGGCCCGAGGGGGTATACAGCAGGCCCCAGAGGTATATACAGCAGGCCCCAGAGGTATATACAGCAGGCCCCAGGGTATATACAGCAGGCCCCAGGGTATATACAGCAGGCCCCAGGGTATATACAGCAGGCCCCAGGGTATATACAGCAGGCCCCAGAGGTATACAGCAGGCCTCAGGGTATATACAGCCCCCCAGTGTATACAGCAGCCCCCCAATGGCACTAGCCCCCCCATCATTGTAAGAGCCCCCCACACTTTGCAGAGCCCCCCCCCCCTCCCTGCTGCTTTATCTTACCATCCGGGGTCTTCTTCACCGCGGGTCCTCCAGTCCTTCCTCGCGTGCTGTGTTCCCGGTCTCGTGACCCGGCGGTCGCAGTGGAATGACGTCATCGCGCCAGGTCACGTGAGACCTGAACACAGCGCGCAGGACCCGCGGCGAAGACCCCGGATGGTAAGATAAAGCAGCGGGGGAGCTCTGCAAAGTGTGGGGGGCTCTTACAATGATGGGGGGGCTAGTGCCATTGGGGGGCTGCTGTATACACTGTGGGGCTGTATGCACGGCTCCCCCTGCCGCTGTGATGGGCGGGGGGAGCCGTGCATATCTAATGAGCGGCCCCACGTGACGGGCCGCTCACTCATCAGCCCCCTCCCCCCGCCTCCTCCAGCCTCCCCAGCACCCGGACACAGCCCCACCACATATTACCGTATTGACCCGTGTATAAGCCGAGGGGGTGACTTTTCAGCCCAATTTTTGGGCTGAAAAACTCTGCTTATACACGAGTATATACGGTAATCGCATCTGCATCCATGCGTTTCACCTGAAACACGTAGATGCCATTTTAGCGTTTTCTCAAATTGAATGTAATGTCCCATGTATGAATATTCAAAAAATAAAGAACCTGTTCATTGAGTTGGACTTCTCTAACTTTTCACATGTCTATTGTCTTATTAAAAAGACACACAAAATGTATACGCTAACATGGGATATAACAGTGGTCTGGAAGACCCAAGAGTGATAAGGAAGATATCTAGGAGTCAGCAGATCCCTGAATTTTTGGGTCTACTACTAGACAGGGCTGTGGAGTCTGTAAACTAAACCCGTGACTCTGACTCCGCAGCTATTGTGTGCGATCGGTGAGTCAAGCCTCTTCCTCCTCGGACTCTTCCAAAGCAGACACAGACTCCAACTCCACAGCCCTGCTAATACTGCTAATAGGCAGTATTGGAAAAACTGTAATGGGCATGTGGTCAAAGTGGCTTAGAAAACCTCAGTTTGATTTGTTCTTAAAGAAAAAATGCATAAAAAAATATCACGGTAGTGCCACCCCTAATCCCGATTTTTTTTTTTGTCTTGTACCGTATAGCAGAGGTCCCCAACTCCAGGCCTCGAGGGCCGCCAACAGTGCAGGATTTCAGGATTTCCTTAGTATTGCACAGGTGTTAATGTGATCATCTGCACAGGTAATGATTCCAACCCCTGTGCAATACTAAGGAGATCCTGAAAACCTGCACTGTTGGCGGCCCTCGAGGACTGGAGTTGGGGACCCCTGATATAGTCTCACTGTCCTTTTGTGATTGTAAGTCATCTGGCTTCATCACAAATCTCTCCCCTCTGCTCTACTCGCTGCAATACAAACGATAACAAGGTGGTTAGATGGGTAGGGAGAGGCTTTCTCCAGTCAAAGATCAAGCTTATCAGCAGGAGATTAATAGGGCAAGTAAAAGGATTTTCCCACAAGCAAAGTTCATTTTAATCAATAGATCTTGGAATAATAATGCTTTCCACAATTGAATGTGTTTAATAAAAAAATGTTCCTGTACTGAGATAATCCTATATATGTGTCCTTGCTATGTACTGTGTAATGGATGTGTCTGACCGTACAGGAACATGGTCTGATGATACCACATCTCCTGTGTTGAGATAATCTTGTATATGTGTCCCTGCTATGTACTGTGTAATGGATGTGTCTGACCATACAGGGACATGGTCTGATCATACCACATCTCCTGTGCTGAGATCTTATATATGTATCCCTGCTAAGTACTGTGTAATGGATGTGCCTGACCGTACAGGAACATGGTCTGATCATACCACATCTCCTGTGCTGAGATAATCTTATATATGTGTTCCTACTATGTACTGTGTAATGGATGTGTCTGACCATACAGGGACATGATCTGATCACACAATGTCTCCTGTGCAGGGAAGGATGCAAAAGATCATACAGATATTACAGCACAGGATCACAGCTGATTCTTTGTTTGAGGGAAAACAATTTTTAAAAACAGGCAGAGAAATGTTATACCTCATAAAAAGAATCCACTGTGATCCCATGCTGCAATATCTGTATTGTCTCTTCCTTCTTCTCCTGCTCCCCCCCAGTGAGGTATATGCCCCCAGCCTCTCCTGGGATGTCTATGGCTCTAGCAAACCTGGAAAAGCAACATGACCAATATCACCCACGCCAAAGAGAAGCAGCTCCAGCCACCACAGTAGGGTGTGGTGATAGTTTAACCAAATATAGCAGGTAATTATCAAGTTGATAATTTTGTACGGCCCCTGAAGGATGGTGGAAGATTCCAAATGGCCCCCAGCAGAAAATGGTTCTTCGCCCCTGCTCTAGGGAAAAAGAAGGAAAAATAATAAACCTTTTAAAAATGTACCTCTTCTCTTATGATGAGATCCAATCTCTCACATTGGTGCTAATTAGGCGGATTTTTACCAGAGTTATTAAATCTGGATTTATCAGGATGACCATGCTCTCATTGTGCACAACAACCATTCTTGTGACAGCGCTCATAGATAGTACTGACAGATTCATTTTAATAAAGACCATCAACCCTCCTAAGGCTGCTTTCACACAGCGGTTTTCTGCAATCCCACACTGTCCGTTGAAAATCGGACAGCATCGGATCCGATTTTGGCCCCATGTTATCCTATGGGCACGGATCGGATCACATTTGCCCTTAATGGTGTTTCATTTTTGTCGGATCCGATTCTGTCCGATTTTTTGCAGCAGCCAAAATCGCAGACTGCCGTGATTTTGGAGTCCGCTGCAAAAATCGGATGAATCGGATCTGATATGATCCGATTAAAATAATATGGGAGTCTATGGGGATTGGATCGGATGGAAAATCTGATCCGATTTTTGTATTGCGCGTACTCAAACTCCAAGACCTCCCACAGCTAAGCAACAGTATTTGTGGTAAAGACTTGGGTATACTAATAGATCACAGACTGAACATGAGTCAACAGTGTGATGCAGCAGCAAAAAAAGGCAAACACAATTCTGGGCTGTATTAACAGAAGCAAACAGTCTAGATCATATGAAGTCATTATCCTCCTCTACTCCTCTTTGCTCAGACCTCATCTGGATACTGTGTCCAGTTCTGAGCTTCACGTTTCATTTTAAAAAAAGATATCAACAAACTGGAGCAAGTTCAGAGAAGAGCGGTCTGCAAACAATGTCCTATGAGGAACAGTTACTGGAGTTGGGAATGTTTAGCTTGCCATAAAGAAGACTAAGAGGAGACTTAATAGCTGTCTACAGATATCTCAAGGACTGTCACACTGTAGAGGGATCAGCTTTATTCTTATTTGCACAAGGAAAGACTAGAAGCAATGGGATGAAATTGAATGGGAGGAGACACAGATTAGATATTAGAAAAAACTTTTGACAATGAGGGTGATCGAGTGGATCAGGCGGCCATGAGAGGTGGTGAGTTCTTCTTAGTGGGAGTCTTCACACAGAGGCTGGCAGACATCTTCTGGGATGATTTAGTGAATCCTGCTTGAGTAGGGTGTTGGACCAGATGACCCAGGAGGTCCCTTCTACTCCACCATTCTATAAATTACTGATAGATCAGCATTTTTGCATTTGTGTCTAGTTATGAAATATTGGGAGTGGATTTCAAGATGGAATTATTGGGTGAGTTGATCACTGCTGAATTGTATTAGTCATGGTATTCTCTACATTAGTGTTCTCCAACTCCAGTCCTAAGGAACCACAAACGTGCAGGATTTCAGGGTCTCCTTAGTATTGCATAGGTGATAACACCTGCCCAGGAGTTAATTCCAGTACCTGTTCAATACAAAGAAAATTCTGAAAACTTGCACAGTTGGGTGCGCCTTGTGGACTGGAGTTGGGAAACATGGCTCTGGAGGTGACATGATTAATGAGAAATTTAATTGTAGAGAAGAAAAGGTCGACAATGCATTATAAATGCCTTTTTAGAAATCCGGAACAGATTTCTCCATTTTTTTTGTCAGTAATGTAAATGAGAATTGGCATGCGTATGGCTGTTTCCAATCCTTTATGTACACGGTGAATAATAGATTGGATGCAGTCAGCCGGTTTACATGTGAAAGATCATATGCACCTTGGTCTAACGGGTTGATCTCTTAAGTCAATACTATGTTTATATGTGTACTTTTCCTCCTTATGACAAATTCCCATTCACTTAACATCAAAGGGTCTTAGGACGTCCAGTAATGGTTCCCAGGTGCTCCCACCAAAAGCTGTATACCTAGGAAGATGAACTATGGAAAGAAATGACCCTATAGTGTCCACTTCAATACCGTTCACACAGCTGATAGCCATATGTGGTGTACAGTTCTCGAAAAGCTTTCCATCACTTACAGGAGATGAAAGCAGATGAAATACTGTACATGTGTTCTCGAAATGGGGAACTGAGGGAAAGTCATGATTGTCTTCTGCTAGAGGATTAATGAAAGAGTAAGGCTGTGTTGTTTTTTTTATTGGAGCAAAATCTTTTTTGACTTCTGTTATTTTGTTATATAATGTATTCTTAATTAACGTAGATTGAATAGACCCCAAGATGTGAATACCTTTATTGGAGGTATACGTTAGGGGTAGTGGTGAGCGAACAGTGAAGTAGTCAAGTTTGCATTATTCTAGCCAAATACTTTCTTCTATTTGGGATCCTGTCTCCAATACTGACCCTAATGCAAGTCAACTAGGAACTCAGTTTACTGGAAAATTTCCCTGAAAACTATTTGAGTTCCCCCTTGCCTTGCATTAGAGTCAGTATTTGAGACAAATACCCAAATAGTAAAAAGATTTGGTTAGAATAATCCGAACCGGAATATTCACTATTCACTCATCACTGACTAGGAGACATTCCCAAAGTATAGGAAGCCTACAAAATATACTGCGACATTGGTATATGTCACCATTAACATCCTGAGGGTGGGTTGTGATCTCTTATATCATGCCAAGTTTTTGGTGATGAACTAGTGTCTTCTTCATTATTAAATTTATACCAATCCATGTCTTCTTTTTCCTCTATAGTCAGTCCTTTTCAGCATTGTTAATCACCACCCTGGCACGCTGAAGAGTTTTTTTGCCCTCTTTTCTTCCGCCATACCTTTGTTTCAGATGTATTTGCAATAGTAAAAGACACTCTGAACACAACTGTAATCTCGAGTATAGGGTCTGATGTGGTGGTCTGGGGCAGAGGTGCAGGGGCTGTAGTCCAATCAGGGCCCTGGAGTCTAATGGGCTCATATTAGAAGGCCATACCTACTAAAGGTCAGTGACTGTTGTGAGCTGTATGGAGATTTTCCATTGGGGCCCACAGATACAAGTTACAACACTAGTGGTGGTGCGTTGCAAATGAGTTCCCATTTTAATGGTTTCTCTACAGGCGTCGGTAATTTGGGTCAGAGCTGTGGTGTGTCTGGATCATTTTGGGGTTTTCAAAGCTTTTCTTTATGTAGCTTTTCAATTGGAGGACTTGGCAAGGAGTAGGACAGGCATCTGATGGAACCTCTTTGTTTTACTTTCAGTCGGTGGAGCTCCTTCTGGTTTGGGAAACCCTCAACTACCCCAATAAAACATTTTCAATTGTGGGGTGTCTCATTCAGAATACTTATTGTTGGCTAGAGCAAAAAGTGGCAGCAAATAAGGACCCCGCACTTTCATGCGTTACAGTGGTCACCCTGTACTGCTCCGTTTTCCGCTTTGGTGTTTGTAGGGGAATGTGAAACTTTTTGACAGATTACAGCACAGGTTATTGCACACAAAAACTATGCTGAGCACCAGGGATGATAATTGTGTGACAACAATCTTCAAATTTTATTCCAAGCCTCTTGAAAACCGTTTCGGGAAGAAGTGGTTGTGCTTGAAAAACCCATCATGTTTTTCCACCTTAAAGCTTAATTCATCAGTCCTCATAAATTGGGGCATCAAACTAAAACACCCCTTTTTGCTTAATCTCAAACTTTTTCAAAAGTTGTTCTCTCTTTGAACAAAGTAAAAAAGTCACAAATTTTTATGCAAATGGAGCTTTGACCAAACTTTTACTCCTTACTTAGCCTTTCATATAACCCCCTCCCCATGTGATACCATAGTGGGGACAGACAATGTGTTTGGAGATCAATATTTTTCTTTTATTGAAAAATCAAAGAATAAAATATTTTTTTTCTTGTTTTTTGCTCAATTTACCAACAGAAGGGTTGGTAAACCGGAAAGCCACATATATGTCCCACAGGACAATAATAAGGAAAAACATATTTTGGTAGAATAAGAGCACATGCACTCGTGCTAGAAAATCGGTCCCTGTGTAATCAACATCTTTTGGTCTGTGTGTAATCAACATCTTTTGGTCAGAATGTAGCCGGTGTGTTTTGGTCAGGGTGTCTCTGGCATCTTTGGGTCAGTGTCGCTGGCGTCTCTTCACCTTTTCCTATCTATTAGTCCGTGATAAATGGATAGAGCTCAGATGGCATTCGAGTGCTGTCCAAATATTTTCATGGACCCTCCTACTTTTGCGGATGTATTTGATCCAACACATCGTCACGTATGTCTGCGAATTTGCATGGACCACTTGATGCGCTTAAATGACATGGACATGTGAACAGCCCTATAGACATATAGGTATGAGTTTTGTTGAAAAATCATACGTGAAAAACTGACATGTGATTGACCCCTTGGTCATAGAAATAGTTCTCCTCTTTCAGAAATCTGAAATAATAAATATTGTTTTGGACATGAATATGTGACTTCTACAAGACCGGACTCCCTAATGGGCATGCTGGATTTGCTTTACATTACAGGCGCATGTACATGGTCGGGTGTATATTTAGAAGAGGTTGTACTTATTTAAGTAATCTGTGACATTCTATTCTGATATCCCAAGCATGTCTTGACACTTATTTAGGCTTTAAAGCCTCGGAGCGTAGCAGATCCACGGCTGCCCGAGGGCGTACGCTATGCTATGTTACACCTAGGAATCTCAGGACTTTCCACTGACATTACAAAATTACCTTCTAGAGTTTGTCAGGAGCATATGGGGACTAAATAAGGAATTGCAATAAACTTTATTCTATAAAATATTAAGAATGATTTTGCGCATTTAATACGTTGTCTTCAAGCAGGATAAGCGACAACTTGGATCCCATAGATTTCTTCGCCTCCTTTATCTTATAAGTTCATTTAAGTTTCTTCTCACAGGAAACCTATTAAGCAAATGTTTATAAAGTCCTTCCAGAAGTGAAAAAGGACGGACGGTGAATCGAGGTGAATTCATTGTGCGCATGGCTATTGCTGCAGGCTGATTTTTATTTGTGCAGTTCTCTTGAGTTTTGGGGTGAAAAGGAGGTGGGGGTGAAAAAAGCCTCTCCAGATGTGCTGCGTTTTAAGACATTTGAAGAAGTGTTAGGTCAGTTCATGTTTGGTTCCCTTCATCTTGGAGGAGATTATCTTGAAATGTCATTGGCTCAGGCTTTAATGGGAATTCACTCCTAAAGGAAAATCATAGTTCAGGATTTTTGGCAGTGTTTCCTCTCTTTAATATATATTTTATTTGTGCATTTACAAAGTTCAGCTGCATGGGAACTGTGGGATTAATTAGGAACAACTTATTTGGCGTTTCTATGTAAAGGGATTTTCCAGGTTTGGAAAAAGGGTCTTTTTTTTTTTTTTTTTTAAAGGTATTATCCGGGATATTTTGTATTAAAAAAACAAATGTGCCCAAGCATATCAGGCAGATAGCTGCAACTACCTGCGTGTTGTGCACCAGTCTCCACCATTCATCCCCGCCCAGTACAGAGCAGGCACAGACCAGGGGCAACATGGCGGAGTAAACACAAACCACAGCGGCTTTTTAGCTCCGCTCTGTGGACGTGGACAGCTGACGTCACACTGATTAACAACTAGCTTCCGGTACCTGATTGGGGAGGTGGCTGTCAATCAGCGTGACATCGGCTATGCATCCATCTACCGAGAGGAGGGAATCCTCCCCTGGTAGTCGTGACATTAGCGGAAGTGCCAAATTCTCCGACAAAAGCGGTCTTTGACCACTCCGGTCGGTCACCTACCTGCTTGTTAGTGCTTAGGCACAATTTAGTTTTTTTTGCATTATCCCGGATAACCCCTTCTAATATAAAAACAGTGCCTAATTTGCCTATAGGTTTTGTCTGACATTATAGCTAATCCAGAGTCATAGATAGTGACACTCCTGTCCATAAGCATCCTATCTGACGTGGAGAGAATAAGTGTTTTCTAAGCCTGGTCTCACACTACCAGTTTTTAAATCAGACGTGAATACCGAAAAACGGCACCCCCCGCATCCCCCAGCAATTGTAAAACCTGATGCAACTGGATGCTCCCACAGCGGTGGTATTACTGAACCGGCATAATACCGGTGCGGTAGCATCCAGTCGCATTAGGTTGTGTACTTTTTTTTTTTAATGGATCCAGAGAAAAAAATGACACACCCTCTACTGGGAGTGTCCTAGGAAATTGGCTTCTGGGCATGCTCCGTTACCCAGATCTGTGTCCAGGTCGAGCGAGATTTGGCCTCTTCCGGATCCAGGTTCCATAGAGTGCCATTTTATTTAGACCACATTGCCCCAGATCCAGTTGTTTACGGTTTTTACAAAAACACAAAAAAGTTACTGTGTTTTTGGTTTCTGTTTAATAACGGATTTGGCTGCAACCGCATACTGGCGTTCTCAATGAAAGTCAATGGGGAAGAAACCACATGCGGTTGCATATGGTTTCAGCCAGATTCGCCCAGATTCAAAAGTGTGAAACCAGCCTAAAACTGGTCACTTCATTGGGTTGATTCACAGTTTTTAGAGGAGGATTCTGAGGCACGTTTTCTCCAAAATTTACAGCAGAAACTTTTATCAAATTTTGAATTTTCTTCCAGAAGATTGCAATGGAAAATCTACTTTGCTGTTTTTTTTCACTCAATGAGTCTTTGAAGAAAAATAAGTGACCTATCACTTTTTTCAGGTGGAATTCATACAGACCTTCAAATGTAAGGCTATGTGAACAGTCTTTTTTTGAAGCAGAAACTGAGTGGAAGCATACACATTCTGTAAAATTTTGACATTTGAGTTTCCACTCCAAAAACTCATAGACTAAATTCCAAGAGCTGTAAACCTCATGTTTGGGGTGGGTTAGGGGCTTCAAAAACCTCTATAAAATCACTTAAACATTTAAGGTAAAAACAAAACCTTCCAAAGCTCCTCTGGAGAGTATGTGATCACACAATGTTTTAAGAAGGTTTCAAAGCGGAAACTGGGCAAATCCTTTACTAAAACTTAGAGATCCTGCTTCTTCCCAAAAAGTTCTACTTTGGTTTCGTCTGACCTTCTACATAGGGGATAGGTTAGGGGACACAGCTACCATGTAAAACAAGGGGGGCAAGTTCACAGGGTATGAATACTTTTTAAAGGCACTGTATACCATACATTATACTTTTTTGTAACAGGTACCATAAATAAAATGTGGTAGAGTATCCCAGCCTTGAAGGGTGTCAATGGGGGTCATGGAAACCTTAAGATATCTACCAGAGTTTAAGCCATAGGTGCAGCATCTGCATAGTCTAAAAGGGGTTTGGCTATTATAGACTACTTTTATATTTTAAAATATTTTTGTGATTTTTTTCCTTTTATATCAAATTAACACACTTTGATTTTATAGATTTGCAATTTTCTCCTCAGTCAGGTCACCAATTTAGCCATCGGACATCATGGCTACTGAGTAATGGTGTGTAGACCAGACAAGGTGGTGGGTTTGCATCGGTCCATTATAATACCATCATAAAAAGTCAGTTTTTCTGACTAGAACCTGATAATGAACGGCTTGACAAGATGTAAAAAATGTCGCTTTTAGGGAATCAATGTGATGTAATTGTGAGAATTTACCGGTGCCTTACCCCATGTGACCCACAAAGCGGCAGCAGTCTCCAACGACCAGCACTGTCCTTATCCTATGATTTATGTAGGATTGCTTCATTTGGGTCTTTCTACTTCATCACCCTGTTTGTTTTAACCTGTAGGAAGAAGGAGATATAAAAGATGATTATGTCCTGTCTAATCGGCTGTGGGTAAGCCGCACTATGCCACAACAGCTTGGAAGATGTGTTTCTAATGTTGGCTGTTTGCTGTCTTGTGCTTATTTGCGCAGCTTTGACGTGACGTCACCGTGTAGGTCTACTATTGGCATATGAATTATTGGTGCGGTTGATGGCTACATGTGGTACTCCGGGACATTGCAGGGCGCCAGCGCTGTGTGAATGCTGCCATCTCCAGTTTGTGCATCGTACACATCTGTCATGTTTAGATGGTGGAGATTGATTTTTGTAGGATGGGCTTAGGAATGTACTGGATGATTCCATAGTTAGAAACATAGTCATTGTTCTGGTCTCTGGCTGCACACATTGCATGAAATGTGTATGGCTTTGGAAAGCATATAAATAAGGATTAGACGTATGCATATGTCACTGTTTTGCCCCTGTCCATTAATGTTGGTCTATGATGCTTCTTAAAGCTAGCCGTCTATACTTCAACCTTTGCTTTTATGGTTACTCCCTTTCTTTTTCTAATTTTCTTGCTTTGCTTCTGCCTCTGTCCATAGGAACCTGTCTTTGCTTCTATTTACACTCCTGCTATTCCTGCCGCCTATAAATGCCAGTATTTTGTCCCTATACATCAGGTGAGGAAATTGTGTGCACCGATAAACAATACAACTGTTGCTTCTTATGAGAAACCGGATCCGAAGTGTTTAACCAAGTAGTGAGGGCACACAATGAGAGATTGTGGTAACCATATAGCAGTATTAGGATGGCCAATGACTAGAGGCTTTTAAGAAGCTTTATTTAGGTGCCAAACCCAAAATGTAACAGACGTACACTAGAAGTCCATGCTCAAGATTCAACACCAGACACACTGGGTGTCCAGCACAAACCCCGAACGTTACCATTCGGGTTCGCTCATCCCTACCAATGACAGTTTATGTGAAGATTATTGCAAAAGGAGGGAAATCACTTACTTTGCAATAATTGCACTATCCCGTCTGTCACTTCCGACGTCCTGGTGTTCTCCTATCACACGCCTGCGGCCTCAAGTGATGGGTGTGCAAATATGGTGCCCACTGGCGGTACAGGCAGATTGTGCAGTGCTGCAACCTCTCAAAGCCGCAATTGCACATCACCGCCGGTGGGCATGCACACTTACGCAGGCAGCCGCCATCTTTGGACACCTGGGAATGCAAAGATGGAGGCAGCGCCATCGGGTGTGCGTATGTGCACTTATGCCTCTGCCATTTTTGTAAACCACAGGGGGGAGTGAGACATCACATGGGGAAGGGGGGGTTCAGAGAGAGTGCACAGTGGGGAGAGAGAGCCCATGGGTGGCCGAGCGCACAGACAGGAGAGACAGTCCACAGTGGGGGGCGTGCGCACAGTGGGGAGAGAGGGTGCATGGGGAAGAGACTGCGCATAAGGGGGAGTGACAGCCTACAGGGAGCGAGCGCAGAGAGGGATGGAGGGGGAGACTGCTCAAACAAAAGTGCACACGAGTGGAGAAGATGACATAGGAGAGAGACAGCACATGCGGAGACTGCTCAAAGGAAAGAGCACAGGGGGTAGAGAGACTGCACACGGGCAAGGGGTTGTCCACTCAGCGCATGAAGCTTGCTCCACTGCACCTACCATCGGCACCCTCTAGTGATAATATGGCGTAATGTGACATCGCTTCTGATAGTGGAGACTGCTGCCAGTTTGTCCAAAACCAAAGTAGTTCCTTCAGTTTTTTTCTCTGTGCACGGCTGAATTCTCATGAACTAAGCCATGATGTAGTTCCCGACTGACAGGATTGTCAGGAAAAGTCAAAAAGACTTCAATTCTTTTGTTTTTTGGGGGGTCATAGACGGCAGTCGGTCACTTTTCCCGCAAAAGACAACTTAAATAGTAACGATCATTTTAAGAAATCTGTTGTATTATGACTGATTAGAGCAAAATCAATTTTGTCATCATAAGTGGCCTCCACTTAGACTCGGTTGTTGTCCAATTCTTGTTCTCATGTGAAATGTGAAAAGGCGTACCTGATGTGTCCCGCACAGAATTGAGATAGCGCTCTTCTCTCCCTCTCCCCTCATATACACATTAAAAAAGGGAACTTTATGTATATACAACTTTCCATATTACATGGTCATCACATTGGTTTTGCATGGGCACAAGTTGGCTGAGACGTGAATGATGTGTATTTTCAGTGGGTGAATAATATTAGATCACCACATAATACAGTAAATTGCCAGTTTCTATCCCCAGTAATCCTGTGTCCCATAAGTAAGCAGCATAACAGGATCATCTATATAACAGTGCAGCGGTTTGGCCTTCGCTATATCTGAGTGCTAAATACAAGGCGTGAGATTAACATGTTGATGCCTGATGTGCATTTACCAGCCGTTAGTAAAATTACTAGTCAAACAAGTGTTGAAAGTAAGACTTTGTTTCGCTATAACTTTGCTGAGTGTAACGTTTAGCTTGCCCATACTGCCTATAAATGCTTTATATACCTATGACTTGGCCGTGCAAGTCCTTATTACAAGTGCCTCTCCCCTTTGGTACCCCCAGTAAAATACATGCAGCTCTGGCTGACACTAGCAGGTTGCTGTTTGATGTGTTTCCATAGTTCGTTCTTTTTCTTTCACTTTTTTTTTCTTTTTATATCTGTTTTTCTCTACCTTTTAAGGTCAGTAATGATAAAGACAGAGAATCAAGTCGGTGATGTTTGCAGAACGTCATCCTTGGAGATGGAAGGTGAATTTGGATGAATAGAAGATTCTAGGGTGTAAAGAATTAATATCATGTGGCCCGGAATAATAATAACAATTATAATAATACTTTAGATCTTTGTTTTAGCGCCAACAGATAGATGTTGGATTTATTGGTCATATCCCAGAAGTCATAGGGTATTTGCATTCAGTTTCCATTCCAAAAAAAGACTGAGGAGAAACGCCATGTTTTTGAGGAGGATTTTGGAGAGTCTCGGCTCCACTACCTCCGCAGAAAGAACCGTGTGATTGTAGGCTTTGGTTTTGGAAGCTTGTCATGTGGGTGGTAGTTATTCATGCATTGTATGGTGTTCTAAAGTGTTCTTAATAGTACTTCATCTCCATCAGTGTCCAGAAAAATGTAAATTGCTATACCCATCCATCTCTGATGAAGTCTTTTTGACTTGAACTTTAAGGGGTACTTCACACACAAGGATATCGCTAGCGATATCGCAGTTACGTCACAGGTTTTGTGACGTAAGAGCGGCCTCGCTATGTGTGACACGTAGCAGCGACCAGGCCCCCGATGTGAGATCGCTGATCGGGTCAAACCTTTCTGGACCATTGTTTGGTTGTCACGCTCCCGCTGGGCAGCGTGCATCGCTGTGTTTGACAGGGACAACAACCAATGATCTCAACACTACACCCAAGAGTGACAGGTTCCCAACAACCGCCGTATCGTTGCTGCGTCGCTGTTGAGATCTGACTGTTTGACATCTCACAAGCGACCACATAGCGACTCACCAGCGATCCCTACCAGGTCGTATCATTGTCGTTATCGCTGGATCGTCGCTACGTGTAATGGGACCCTAAGATTAGGCACTAAATTTCAGAAGTTTGATGGCCCTCATTACATTTACATCAGTTGTCCTAGATCATTTGCGATCTCATCATATGGACAACCACGTATTAACTAGTGTAGAATGATCTGTATATTTATATTGTATATTAAGTTTTTAATCAGTAAAATCTCAAACCCTATTTCATAGTTCAGAGAAGGTCACAATTATTGTCCCTGACCTAAATTGAGTTAAAACTACTCCATGCTTTGCTGTAGCGTGTAATATCTAAGAAGTGAGATTACATGAGATGGCCTAAGGCCAGAGGTAGTCAGATTTTGAGTGGTTTTGGCACAGGTAGAACATCTTGTCTTTTGGCACAGATCCCGCACACCACGGCTCACCCTCACTCCATCTTCACTTAGCTACAGGAGAGCGCTAAAAGTCAAATGTAAACTGTCTAGACTGCAGAGGGCTCATGTCTTGCGGAGAGCGGGGAAGGTGTTAGGAAACCTGTTTGTGTTATGCCATTGCCTTGGGAGTTGAGCAGAGTCCGTAGTGTTCAACTTCAGGTATAAAACTCACTTTGGGATGGTTATTTTGCAGATAATGGACCATGTCATGTTGGCAATCGCATGTTTGATTTGACAAAAATTCAATCTGATATTTTTTACCCCTGATGTCAGAAAGTTGCATCATAGACATTGAAGCCCAAGCCCAGTTCAAATATATAAATAATCTAATAGTGTTTGAGTAAGTTCCCAAGCAATGGGTTGTAATGTCATTACACAGTGTTACGGCTAACGTGCTTTAGGACATCTCCACAAGCCCACAATGTTCTGGACATGATCCTGGTGTTCTGGTTCACTTCTACGTATGATTCAACTCCCTTTGATGTTTTTTTTTTTTCCAGCTCTAAGCCAAATCCTGCCAAGTTGTTTCCCTGGATGTACTGACCCGGAGTACACCACGGCAGAATGCTTTTTCCAAAACAAGACAAATATCTTTATAAAACTATTTATTTGAGAAATCCTAAAGATACAATAGTAAATTACAGAAGAGTTGAAAAATACTAGAATCTGAGAGTCCTCAGTGGTTGATACCTTTTAATGGCTAACTGAAAAGATGGTAAACAATAGCAAGCTTTCCAGACTCTAAGGTCTCTTCATCAGGCTCATAAGAACAGATGAAATGTGTCTCCAATTTACAATTAAGAAAAACAAAAACTTAACGAGAAATACACATAATGTTAGTCAAAAGAGGAGCACCAAAATATGTGTTCGCCATTTCTAAATAGTCGTCTTTATGTATGGAACGTATAATGTAACATTGATCAAATAAAGAATCAGAACATACATCCCAGCTACAAGCTGCTATGCCCTTAGTTTTGCCAAGTTCTTGTCCTATTAATGTTCCGTTCATTTGCGATGTGGGATCCAAACAGTAATTTGATACAAATCCTTGTCAAAATATAATCTCTTTCCAGCTCTCTTGGGTGGCTGAAAATGTATTTATCATTGTATTATCCAAAATCTCTTAAAATCTGATCAACGGAGAGAGGTCGGGCAACATGTGCCGTAGCTGAATGTCGGTCGAGAAGAGTAATATCAAAATGGTGACGTTTCCTCCTATTCTAGAAAAGTCTTTTGCCTTGCTTGTCCTGATCCTAAAGGTGGGGTCACACGCGGCGATCTCGCCCGCGACATCGCCGCAAAGTGACGTCACAGCGAAGTCGCGGGCGATATTGCAAGTGCGTCGCGCTGTGTGACAGCGCGACGCAACTGCAAATTATCGCTGGTCGCAGGTTGACAGGTTTATGAACATGTTCATAAACCTGTCAACCTGTGACCAGCGATTAGGCTGGATCGCGCCGTCTGACACTGTTGGCGGCGCGATCCAGCCTATATTGCAGTGTTTCTGAGCCATCGCTCGCTGGGCTTAGCCCAGCCCAGCGAGCGATGGCTCCGCCCACATCGCCGCCGCGTCACCGGCAACGTCGTGCCGTGTGACAGCTGGCCTGCGATGTCGGAAGCGAGCGGGCACCCGCGCATCGCTTCCGACATCGCAGGCCAGATCGCCGCGTGTGACCCCACCTCAGCCCTCCGCTATCTGAGACTCCCATACAAATTGAATGTTGCAGTTGTTCACATCAGGGCTGTGGAGTCGTATGTTTGGCTTACTGACTTCTCAGCCATGGTTGTGTAGTCATGGAGTTGGAGTCTGTGTCCATTTTGGTGGAGTTGTCGTCGGATTCAGGGATATTAAGGAGTCTGAGTCGTGTGTTTGGCTTACCAACTTCACAGCCCTGGTTCACATAGCACAGGAGGAATAGGAAACAAACATTAAGTCACATATGTGCGACCTTTGTTCAAACTCATAGGTACAACATTCGGCATCATCAAACGCAAGCGGAGTACGCAAGCAAATCACTAAGAAATTGTTTTCTGAACACAAGAAAGTAGCAAAAAACTGAATAATGAAACTCAGAAATATTCTTATGGCTGTTGCCTACAGTCTCCTGGGTGCTGTATGTGGGAGATCATCTACCCTGACAACTATAGAACAAACTTTGGTGCCTGTCATATATAATTCATATATATTCCAAAAGTAAAACTATTGCTGTACAGAAAGCTTTCTGTGACCCGGGCTGAGGCTTCATGGAGACCTTTTTTGTAGGGCAACTTCCCATACTTTCTGTAGAGGGACCTCGTAATCTTAGGTATCGCACTTGATTATTTTGGCAATCTTTTTTGTGGCAAACCTTTGTCTTGTTTAGGCTACTTTCACCACAGCATATTTCGTCATTTGTGGCAGATCCTGCAGTTTTGCCTCATCTGCCGCCTAATGGATCACTTGCAGCAAGACTGCGTTCGGCCCAATTCATTCCCTACGGGACTTGCGGACATGTGTGGCACTTGCAGTTTTTTGACTCGCTGCAAGTGCTGCACATGTCCGCAAGTTCCGTAGGGAATGAATTGGGCCGAACACAGTCTTGCTGCAAGTGATCCGTTAGGCGGCAGGTGCAATGCCAAAATATTTTGATGTGAAAGCAGCCTTATAAAGTCTTTTGTGCTGCATTGGGAATGTCTGCAGTTGGCCGGTATATTGTGCCGATGGAGGAATCGCACAGGTGTCCTCCGTCCCGTGACACGCATGTCCTGCAGATTGGGCTCGCTAATGCTGTAGGATCATGAGGTCGTGTGTCTCATTTTCTCTTCTCACTGAATTTCCTTTGAGTAGAAGAAATTCCGGGACATTTCCTTCCTGTCATGGCTATCATCTTCTGCTGTCAAAAACTGGACTTTGTGTCTCTCTGTGTGAGAGATCAGTGGCTTATGGGGGCAGCCGTGGAGGGGTGAGGGGTGTGGAGGGGTGAGGGGATGGTTTGTCTCTAGCTTTCTAAAATCATCTGCATTTTTAGAACTGCTGTAATCAAAAGAATGTGACCCGTCCATATAGTGGATCTGTACAAATGTTACTGTAGTGCATGTTGGAGGAACTTGTAGTAAGCGATCGCCTAGTGTTCAGCTCACCTTGTCAGTAGCTTCACGGTGCTGTCACCTCAGTAAACATGGCTGCTATTTTTCAGAAACTGTGCCACAACGAACATGGATCCTACTTAGTATCACAGCTCAGCTCCTTTCACTTCAATAGGACTGAACTGCAATACAAACCCACCCCATGGTCAGGGGTGGCACGATTTCCGAAAAAGCTGTCTGGAAAGTGACGCTGTAATTTATAGGCCCAATATTCAATTCTTCTTTCCTTTTTTTTCTTTTTTTTTTTTGTTTAATTTTATTTTATATATATATATATAATATATATATATATATATATATATATATATATATATATATATATATATATATATATATATATATATATATATTAGTTTTTTTTTTATATTCGTTGGGGTGGCAGTAGTAGTAGTATGTACGTCTCCTTTATGACGTCTATATTTAAATATATACTATACTGTCTGTGGCTTTCCATGCCCATAGGTACTCTGTCTTAATTTCCACGTGGTGTTGTGGTTCCGCGGCATCACGTTACTTTTTACGGAGACCATAAACTTAGCAGGATACTTTTTGATCTCCGTGAAAACTAAGGATCCATGGCAAAACGGTGAGACTAGGATAGCCACGGAAGTGTTTTCTGTCCCCATTGAAAGACAATGGGGCCGAGAACTGATTCATGGGCATCCTGTTTGGCGGATCCACACGGATCAAAACAGCTGCAGTGTGAAGGCAGGCTTAGCAAGGTAACTGGGGAGATCTAAACGCTACACTACATAGCATGTGATTTTTTTTTTTTTTTCTTTCAATTGCACTATATTTGCATTTGCTCAAACAGGATGGTGTTTTTTGTGTTTTCCCATAATCTTCTAAATAGGTTAAAAAATAAAAAAGTTTGAATAACAAAAAAGGGAAAACACAATGATTTCATGACTCATAGTGTATTAAGCTAATAAAAAAATTGCTGCAAGATTAAAAAAAAGCCTATGGGTGCCATCACACCTGTCGATGGTGCCGGAGATGTCGGCGGCGACTGGCGGGAGCGCGCATGTTTTTGGCACCCCGCATTTACATGGGGCGACACCTCCGGCGACGTGCTAGCGATCTGACAGGCGGCATCGCCGCCGGGGTGTCTCAGAACCCCAGCGGTGATGCAGTACAATGGGAGCCTATGGCTCCCATCGCCTCTCAGGTTGCCGGCGGCCGTTTACATGACGCGATGTGTGCACATCGCCCCAGATCGGACGCCTGGTTTCACATCACTGATGTGAAACCAGGCGAGCACTCAGAGGCGCTGACATTGCCCCTTTACATTAGGCGACGCAGGGGCAATGTCGCCGCCGATAGGCCACGCCCCTACGTCGTCTATGTAATCGGCGGCGATGTAGACAGGTCTGACGGCACCCTAAGGGTATGTGCAGGTGATCAGGAGACACTGCGTCCTGGACATGGTGCCTCTGGACCTGAGGGAAGCTGTGGCTGAATGCAGGGAGAGTGCAGCCGCCGTGTGTTCACGATCTGCGTTTGGTGCAGGGTGGCATTTCCCGACATTCACCCGCTGGAGATCACTCCTGACTCTTCAGCAATATATTAACATGATGCGTAGATGCAGAAGAGTGGCAACCCGCACTGCAGGGGAAATAACGCTGCGGATGGGAGAAGCACAGTGAGCATGGGATCTCTAGAAATCACATCGATTAGCATTATGGAAGCAGGGCAAACATGCTCTGTCCAAAAAGCTGCACACCCCGATCGTGTGCACACAGCCTTAGTGGTCATATTTGTGGTACTAAGTTCCAAATCTAAATTCAATTGCATGTGGTCACCACTAGAGGGAGCTTACTATATACCACTGTATAAACAGTGTGCGGTGACTGCTTCTAGCCAATATTGTCATCATTCACTATAGGACAATACCTTTTATTCCAATGCCAGAAAGCCGCAACTTCCTCATCTGTAAGGTGGATATGTCAGTTTCATAGTCCTTCATTACTCACCGTACAGTTGGTCTGGATGTGCTGTAATTTCCTATGTTTTTATTACATCAGGTTTTCATAACTAGAAAGTGGTTCCCAATCTCGCCCTTATCTATTGTTGTCACTAGTTCCTGCCATTGTTGCAAATTCCTAGCTGTCACGGCTGATTATCCAGTAATGATATGCTTATAGGAGGAGTTGTGGTCATTTTGACTGTTTTGGAGAAGTTTCTCTTTTATATATGAGTTTTATGTTGTTATAGTATATATTTTATTTCTGAAACATTTAGGACTTTGTTCACATTTAGTTGAAGGATCTAATACATGCCACTATCCTGCTTCTGTTATAGTGAGTGGATAATTTCAGATGGAGAGAGATGCTGAAAAGTTAGTTTTAACTTGTTCAACTAACAGACTTTTTCTTTCTTTCTTTTTTCCTTTTATTCCCTCTCCAAAGCAAAGAGTTACAGATGGGGCACAAATGAGCATAGAGGAGCGGAAACAGCAGATTACTATTCGAGAAGAGGCCTGGAAGAGTAAAGGCATCGGCGCCTCCAATGACTCCACTCAGTTCACTGTTGCAGGGCGAATGGTCAAAAAAGGTTTGTGACTTTGTAAACCATTTCAAAAGAAGGGTGGTGAAATGAACCAATGTTCTCAAGAGTTACTCTTCTCTCAAAAACCTCCACAATATATATCCAACACCAGGGCTGTGGAGTCGGTAAACCAAACCTCCGACTCCAACTCCTCAATTTCCCTGAATCCAACTCCACCAAAATTGACACAGACTCCACGACTCCAATTCCACAGCCATTGAGTGCAGTCAGTGAGCCAAACCTCCAACTCTTCAATTTCCCTGAATCTGACTCCACCAAAATGGGCACAGACTCCTGAGGCTCCGAGACTCCTGAGGCTCCGAGACTCCTGAGGCTCCGAGACTCCCGAGGCTCCGAGACTCCCGAGGCTCCGAGACTCCCGAGGCTCCGAGACTCCCGAGGCTCCGAGACTCCCGAGGCTCCCGAGGCACAAGGACTCCCGAGACTCCGAGGCACAAGGACTCCGAGACTCCCGAGGCACAAGGACTCCCGAGACTCCCGAGGCACAAGGACTCCGAGACTCCCGAGGCACAAGGACTCCCGAGACTCCGAGGCACAAGGACTCCCGAGACTCCCGAGGCACAAGGACTCCCGAGACTCCCGAGGCACAAGGACTCCCGAGGCTCCACAGCCCTGTACAACACTAAAGATGAGCGAGCACTACCATGCTCAAGGTTCATGGTACTCAAAACAAACAGTTGGACACTCAGATGGACTTAACTCATGTACAAAGTATAAGCAAAGTCAATGGGAAACTCAAGCATTTTTTTGATAAATCTTTCTGGAAAAATGCTAGCATTCCCTATTCACTTCCATTATACTCTGTAAACCATTCGAGCTTGTCTGAGCGTCAAATTACTCATTACACGTACGAAGCACCTGAACATTGTAGTGCTCACTCATCATTATCCAACAAACTTACTGGGCAAACTCTGTGAGCGGTCTCCACACCGGCCCATGTACAATGGGGCTTATTTCTTAGTCATGACATACTCCTCTTTAAAATAAAATGTACGGTACTTTCATTAACATGTCTTCAATCATTGCAACCTATTTTTTTTTTCTTACTATAAGTAATTGTCTCCTAATTGTTTGTCTTGTAGGCTTGGCTTCACCTACTGCCATAACACCTGTACAATCACCAATAGCTCTGAAACCAAAGTCAATCAATTTTGTGACAAAGCCTTCTGAAGGTTTGTATAGCTGGTATACTCTTCTGTGTGATAGATACTCTACTACATGGTGTATACATCCACAAACAGTGTCATTCTGGAGTTATTTGGCCAATCATAGGACTAGCTCCCCCATCTATACAGAACATGTGCCTGTCCACTACATCATAAAATTTGTCAACGTACATGAAGGAAATGCAATTGAAGAGCAGGGTTTTTAACCATTGGTCCATAAGAAATTCTCTCTAGCGGTAAGTTCGTGTCTACAGCATTTGGGGCCATTACTGTGCCAGTAACAGAGTTTTTTTCAGGCACGTTTGGAGTGAGTGCTCTCCAGTACCTGCATGGAAAAAGAGCTCATAAACCGCATTCTTACCGTTCATTTTTGGTACATTAGTAAGACTGGTCTATGGACGTATTGAAGGTTGGCCGATCCATCCAGGTGTAGTGTAATATCTGCAAGCTTTGTAGCAAGGAGCACACAAGTGTGCAGTCTTTGTCTTTTGGACTGTAGACTAATGTGCTCAAAACCAGTAGGTGAGATGCTTGGTTGGGGTCACTTGGTTACTAAGTAAAATGGAAATCAATGAGAAACTTGAGCATCTTTTGGAAAAATGCTTGTTACCTTGTGACTTCCATTATACTCAGTACTCAAGTCTAGCCCAACCGAGCGTCTTACCTGCTTATTTCGAGCACCTGAGCATGTTAGTGCTCACTCATCACTTCTGGACACCACTGATAAACTGCAACGGTGTGTGGTAAATTGGCAACAAGCCATAAGATTTAAAAAAAAAAAAAAAAAAACGCTGGGGTCATTGGTTCAAATCCCACCAAGGACAACATCACCAAGGAGTATTCATGTTCTCCCTGTGTTTCGAGTGTAGGAGGAAACCCACACAAACATACTGTTAGGGAGTTTACATTGGGAGCCCCAGTGGGACAGTGATGATGATGATGTCTTGATTATGATGACACTTTAGCAGCAAGTAAAATAAGAGGTAAATTTCACCCTAAATCCCCCTATAACTTTGTTAAAACTTGTCTGAATGAGGGAGTGTATGAACGACCATTCCCATCTATTGACCTGTGTAAACATGGCAGCAATCTGCTCATTTGGCGACGGAGCAGAGGCTTTCCACAGCCTAAATAGTATTGTTGGCAGCTCATCTTGCCCGTAAAGAGTTGTGCTGCCAATAGTATGTGAATTATATTATTGATTATTCATCCCCATTGTTTCCATTGGCTTCTGTAAAAGGGGCGTCTATAAGGACCGATCAGTTTATTATATGGTGGATCAGAGCTCGTTGTGGCAGGAATCTCCCCTGCACAGGTTCTCATTGAATGCTGCAGTGCAGGGGATTAAGGGTTGACATTTTTTGTAGATCAGGCTAATAAATACCGATCTGTTTTGCACAATTCTTGAACAACGTGCCAAAGTTTATATTGGCTTTAAAGGAAACTCCAGCCGGGCAGTGAGACCTGGCAGCATATAGGGACTAGTGAAATGAAAGCCGACCACATGATTACCACATAGGGGGAATACCTGCCACAATCCCACAGTGTTATTCATCAGCCAAGTCTTATTCTCAGATTCTTAGTCTGGTGCCGCGGGAGGAGTATTTATGTGCACCTCCCGGGATTATAATCCAGTCATTGTATGAGGTTACTCTGTGCCTTCCTCCGCTCTATGATGAGTACAGGAGCTCTGCATCTTCACACCATGCTTTTTTTTTCTCACAACTTTGGAGTGTGTCCACTGAAAATGAAAAGTGCTGCAAAAAAAAAACACCTCCTAGTCATTTCTATGTCAGAATGACTTGTGCAAATGTTCAGGCCTTTAAAACTGGTTGGGTCACTTTTGTTAACCGCTTGGCGCTTTTGGAAACCTGAAGCATTCTCGGGAGCTTTGCACTTGGACATTGCTTTCATACCTCATTATAGATCTGAATTGGTTGGTAAAAAAAAAATCCTCTTAGAGGTATTTAAGTAAGCAAAAATACTCAAGAACGCACCCAGAAGAATGCCAACAAAAAACACAAACCACTTCAGGAAGTGCCTGCTAAGATGTGCAATAATACACTGAAGGAGGAAGAAAAAGGAGCCGCCAGCATTTCATGGAGCTGTTTCTGCTTGAAACATTTGCCTCCCACCTGAAGAAATAAAAGCTGTGTGAACGAGGCCCTAGGGCGCCTCCCGCGGTGCAGATTATGTGGCACAAGTTTGTGCAGTTGAAAACAACTTCAAATTCATCTAAATGGCTTGTGTCAGATGAGGGGCGACTCAGGACTTTCTCAACAAAATCTGCATGATGTAATTCACCCCTTTTTTTAAGTGGATTTTGGGGGTGATTTTTGCTCAGATGCACAACAAACTGCTTTATATGATAAATAAATGTCCTGATCATTTAAATTTGCACTTCAGTAAGGAAGTGGAAGAACTCTAGCGCCACCTTTAAGCAGCTCTTCAAAGTTCTAATCGCTTTCCAACAAACTTTTTAATATGACTATAGGGATATTGTGCCAAGCAGTCAGTAACGCCTCCAAAACTGAACAGCACCGAGCAGTTAATTGTGGGTGTGTGATCGTTGCCCCTCTTAACTCCAAGTGTAGGTGTGGTGGGATATATCCGTGATGCTGGGCTGTTTTGAGATGGGCTAGAGTAGACAAAATGGTTCTGAGTGAACTTTGGCTTCATAACTCATACCTTATAGAGAGAAGTTTTCCTGCAACTGATCATTTAAGTGAGAAATCACACTTGTTTATGCTATTTTTTTTCCCAAAGCACATGCATTTCTGCTTTAAATTAAAATAGGCTTCAAATTTTATCACTGAATGAACTGAAGCAGAAATACCACTGATACACATGGAAATGAGAAATTTTGTAATTTATCCTAATGAAAATCTGCTTCTTTCTACTTTCGCTGATCATTTATTCACAAAATTCTCAATTCATGAGTATAATCAGTCTCCAATGAATACAGATTTTTTATATTACCGAAACAGGATATGATTATTGGTGTTTATAAGGTTCTATGCAAAACTGTAACTATCGTTTCAAGAGAACTTGCAGCAAAATATCTCAGGCCTGCCTCTAGCTCCTCCCTCTGCCTCTAGCTCCTGCCTCTATCTTCCTCCCTCTGCCTCTAGCTCCTCCCTCTGCCTCTAGCTCCTCCACTTTTGCCTCTAGCTCCTCCCTATCTCTACTCTCCCTCTGCCTCTAGCTCCTCCCTATATCTTCTCCCTCTGCTTTAGCTCCTCCCTCTGCCTCTAGCGCCTCCCTATATCTTCTCCCTCTGCCTCTAGCTCTCCCTACATCTTCTCCCTCTGCCTCTAGCTCTGTAACTCCCTTAGCTTCTCCCTCTGCCTCTAGCTTCCCTCAGCTCTCCCTCTACTTCTATCTCTTTGTAACTCCCCTTGCTCCTCCTCTCTGCTTCCTCTCTGCCTATCCTCTCCATCTCCTCCCTCTCTGCTTCTATTCTCCACTCCCTCTGCCTCTACCTCTCCCTATGCTCTCTCCCCTCTGCCTTCTACCTCCCTACGCTTCTCCCTCTACTGTCTAGCTCCCTTCTGCTTACTCCCTCTTGCTCTACCTCCTCTCTGCCTCTACTATCCCTCTCTGCCTACCTCCCTCTCTCCTACTCCTCTCTCTGCCTCTACCTCCTCTCTCCTCTACCTCCCTGCCTCTGACTCTAGCTCCCTGCCTCTGACTCTAGCTCCCTGCCTCTGACTCTAGCTCCCTGCCTCTGACTCTAGCTCCCTGCCTCTGACTCTAGCTCCCTGCCTCTGACTCTAGCTCCCTGCCTCTGACTCTAGCTCCCTGCCTCTGATCTAGCTCCCTGCCTCTGCTCTAGCTCCCTCCCTACTCTACTCCTGCCTTTGGCTCTCCCTCCCTCTGACTCTGGCTCCCTCCCCCTCTGCTCTGCTCCCTCCCTCTGCCTCTGGCTCCCTCTGCCTCTGGCCCTCTGACTCTAGCTCCCTGCCTCGGCCCTCTGACTCTAGCTCCCTGCCTCGGGCCCTCTGACTCTAGCTCCCTGCCTCGGGCCCTCTGACTCTAGCTCCCTGCCTCGGGCCCTCTGACTCTAGCTCCCTGCCTCGGGCCCTCTGACTCTAGCTCCCTGCCTCGGGCCCTCTGACTCTAGCTCCCTGCCTCGGGCCCTCTGACTCTAGCTCCCTGCCTCGGGCCCTCTGACTCTAGCTCCCTGCCTCGGGCCCTCTGACTCTAGCTCCCTGCCTCGGGCCCTCTGACTCTAGCTCCCTGCCTCGGGCCCTCTGACTCTAGCTCCCTGCCTCGGGCCCTCTGACTCTAGCTCCCTGCCTCGGGCCCTCTGACTCTAGCTCCCTGCCTCGGGCCCTCTGACTCTAGCTCCCTGCCTCGGGCCCTCTGACTCTAGCTCCCTGCCTCGGGCCCTCTGACTCTAGCTCCCTGCCTCGGGCCCTCTGACTCTAGCTCCCTGCCTCGGGCTTCCTCCCTCTGCCTCCCTCCTCTGGCTCGCTCCCTCTGCCTCCCTCCTCTGGCTCGCTCCCTCTGCCTCCCTCCTCTGGCTCGCTCCTTCCTCTGGCTCCCTCCCTCCCTCTGCCTCGCTCCTTCCTCTGGCTCCCTCCCTCCCTCTGCCTCTGGCTCGCTCCTTCCTCTGGCTCCCTCCCTCCCTCTGCCTCTGGCTCGCTCCCTTCCTCTGGCTCCCTCCCTCCCTCTGCCTCTGGCTCGCTCCCTTCCTCTGGCTCCCTCCCTCCCTCCCTCTGCCTCTGGCTCGCTCCTTCCTCTGGCTCCCTCCCTCCCTCCCTCTGCCTCTGGCTCGCTCCTTCCTCTGGCTCCCTCCCTCCCTCCCTCTGCCTCTGGCTCGCTCCTTCCTCTGGCTCCCTCCCTCCCTCCCTCTGCCTCTGGCTCGCTCCTTCCTCTGGCTCCCTCCCTCCCTCCCTCTGCCTCTGGCTCGCTCCTTCCTCTGGCTCCCTCCCTCCCTCCCTCTGCCTCTGGCTCGCTCCTTCCTCTGGCTCCCTCCCTCCCTCCCTCTGCCTCTGGCTCGCTCCTTCCTCTGGCTCCCTCCCTCCCTCTGCCTCTGGCTCGCTCCTTCCTCTGGCTCCCTCCCTCCCTCTGCCTCTGGCTCGCTCCTTCCTCTGGCTCCCTCCCTCCCTCTGCCTCTGGCTCGCTCCTTCCTCTGGCTCCCTCCCTCCCTCTGCCTCTGGCTCGCTCCCTCCCTCCCTCTGCCTCTGGCTCGCTCCTTCCTCTGGCTCCCTCCCTCCCTCTGCCTCTGGCTCGCTCCTTCCTCTGGCTCCCTCCCTCCCTCTGCCTCTGGCTCCCTCCCTCCCTCCCTCCCTCTGCCTCTGGCTCCCTCCCTCCCTCCCTCCCTCTGCCTCTGGCTCCCTCCCTCCCTCCCTCTGCCTCTGGCTCCCTCCCTCCCTCTGCCTCTGGCTCCCTCCCTCCCTTCCTCTGCCTCTGGCTCCCTCCCTCCCTCTGCCTCTGGCTCCCTGCCTCGGGCCCTCTGCCTCTGGCTCCCTCCCTCCCTCTGCCTCTAGCATCCCCTTTCTGCCTCTAGCTCATTTCTCCATAGAATTCTATAGGCACCAACTGTCATCTCCTATCTCAGTAATGTAACAAGTTGTCTTTGCGGAATCCAGATGTTATGAATGTTTTGAGTAAATGATCAGACTTGGAGGAGAAACCAGCAGATTTCTCTGATGAAAATATGAAATGTAATATATCTTGTGTACTCTTGATTTGAGAAATAAAAATTAAAAAGTGGTTACTCTTTAAATAGGAGTCATTATAAACTCCACATGCCCTAAAGGGTGAATTCAATAACTGCAGATTTTGTTGCTGAAATGTATGCAATTAATATCAGTCTTTTCCCCCTGAGTTGTGATGTTTCAGATGGATGAGATCGATGCTGATTTTTCTGCAGAAAATGTGCAATGTGAGAATGTTAACCCTTCTGTGGACATGAATGTTGTTCAGATACAGACGAGCTTCTCGCTGTTAGTTATTCTGCAGGAATTTCTTTGAGACGTTCTGCTTTAGTATCATGAAGACACAAGTTTTCACATCCGCTCCTATTTCTTCACCTTTTACCCAGAATACAATTGATTCCCTAATCTCAGAGCAAGAAAGATATTTAGCTAAATAGCAATGAAAGCATTATAGAGACGGCCACCTTTATGGGACATGTGACCGTAATGGTGGTAGTACTTTGGTCTTCTTTCTTCCTAGAATATCTGCTGTTTTTACATACGTGTCTTCTGGCCCCCTCTTGAGTTAACTTGGTACAATTAACCTTTTTCTCCCTCCCCCATCCATAGTTGTGTTGCAGTCGCTGATAGAATGTTTCTGTGACTCTTCCTAGTTCTCAAACTCTTTACTTATCTATTCCCAGAAATTGAAGCCAAGGCTGACATGAACTTGGAATCTGATAGAAAATTGGATAAACTTGAATCATTCTTGGGGAGGTTACATAATAAAGGTGAGTGCTATCTGCATCCGGGGTATCTTTATATATATATATATATATATATATATATATATATATATATATATATATATATATATATATATATATATATATATCCTTTTTACATGTTCATTAGGCTGGGGTCCCACTTCGAGAGACTCGCGCAAGTCTCACGTCGCATCACCTGGAACAGCCGCCGCTTCTCCAGACAGAAGCGTACAGCTACATAAAAAATACATACAGCTGCACAGAAATACATACACAGCTGTTACACTCCTGTCTGGAGAGGCAGCGGTTGTGCTGGGTGATGTGATGAGATACTTGCGCGAGTCTCTTGCAAGTGGGGCCCCGTCCTTACTGAAATATCTGTACGCATGTCCTAGTATCTTAATGGTTCACGTCTGGCCACTGGCAAGATTGAGGCAAGCTCTGTCCGCTTCATGTCATCCGTCATACGTGTGCAACACAAGTTGGGTGCGCGCTAGAAGCCAGCTGTGTAATACAGCCAGCACCTGCCTCAATGGCTGTAATCATAATTTGCTCTGATAGCTGCTGTTTAATTGCCTCGATCTGATAGTCTCATGTAAATTGTATGGTCCCCATGTTAGCCACCCATCCCCCTCCATCCTTGTTACATTCTTTGTACACTGGGCTTTATCGAGATCATGATTTACTCCAATACGTCTCTGTATTGCAGTACAAGCAATAAAAAGATTCCTATAGGGCGTATTGAAATAATATATGTAAAAGATATTTGAAAAAAATCTAAGTTTATTACCCCCTTTTCCCCATAGGAAACTAAAGAAGAAATGTAAAAATTGTATACATTTGGCATTGCCACATCTGAAAAAGTCTGTTCTATTAAAATACATTACTTCATTCAATAAGTGCAGTAAAGCAATAAAAAAAGAAAAAATGCCAGAATTTTTGTTTTTTTTTGTTTTTTTTTTAGCCAATTTTCCCAATGATTACAATGTGGAAAAAAAATTACAAAAAAATGACATTCTCTGTTGATCTCCGCATTTTGTGGCTAGGATTGATCCCTGTAATCCTTACATCATAGCTGTACGCTCTGGTGCGTGTAGTTGGCCTCATCATGACATGCTTTATATTGTTATTAAATGGGTGAAGAAATGACTCCACACAATTGTGGACGGAGCAGTGACGAATAGGACATTCACTTTAAAGTTTTTTGTGGTTGTAGTTTTCTATGTTTCTCTCTTATTTTTGGCAGTCGGAGGCCCGCAAGACACAACGCTATCGGTGACAAGTAAATCCGTGAAGGAAGTTATGAAGCTTGATGATGACGAGACGTTCTCTCGCTTCTATCGGCCGCTGGAGTTCCAGGCCAATCCTGCACCGTTCCTCTTTGATGAGGATTTCGATCTTTTGTTTAGCGCTGAAGAACCAAAGTGAGTAATTATTATCAGATTGGGCTAAAATGAGTAGTTTTGGGTCAAGTACCAATAATTCGCTTATTACACTAGGCTTGATATTGGAAGAAGCAATCACAACAGCCACTTTATGGGCGTAGTTCTCATCTTTGCAAGACCCCTCCAAGAAGCTTTGTTAACTTCAATAATTAGCATATGTTTCCTTGTGGATTGTGCTGTTTTCAGGAGAGTCCATCCCCCACAATGCTGCGTCCTCCGTAGTGACCTTTATAGAGCCAGTCGTGCAAATTCTTTTTGGAAATTTGATTTTCAGACTTAGCTGGATACAAAATGACTAAAGACAGTGAAATACTCTCTAATAATCCCAGATGTTTTAGCATTACATGTATTCTTCATTCCGCTCTGTGAATGTCAGCACAGCATGGACTGTTTACATTAGGAGTGGTCCTGTGCTATGGTGATACCTAGAGTACGCTTGTCTTCTCGTTCAGCTTCTCGACTTTCCCATGCATTTTGACCCGTGGGTATCGTATTGCAGTACCTAGGATGGGTCAATGTATTTACCATCATCCCTCATCCCACCCCTGTGGATAGTAGCAGATATATACACAGCTGCAGACATGCCTGCTCAACATTTCTAGACATCACAGAAGTGGCCGAATGCTCGGGTGGTCATGTTTAATAATTCTGATGGAAAATGTGTATTGTCACTGAAGAATAAGAGGCTTGCAAGAGAATGTAGCTTTCCGGTTGTGGGTCAAGAAAGATCAAAAGGAGCCTCGTGTATTGTAACGATGGTCACCTGCACTTTTTCTTTTTTTCTGAACTGTGGTATTGTCTTGTTTGTTGATCACGTGCATTATATCACTGAGTTTTGCACTGTGGATGGATATTGTGTAGTACATGAGACCAATAGACAGGGGCGTAACTACAATGGGTGCAGGGATCGCAATTGCACCCGGGCCCTGCAGCCTAGGGGGCCCCAAAAGTCCATGAGGTCTATAGAAAAAGACTAATGATATTAAAGATTTGCAATAATCGGTGGCCCCATTGGAGCTTTTGCATCAGGTCCCATGAGCTTCAAGTTCACCACTGGATACAGAGCAGATATTCTGTGTATACTGTAATGCAGTGTATATATTATAAAGGGGTTATCCAGGCTTGGGATAGGTCATCAATACCAGATCCGCTGGTAATGGTTCGGATGGCTGCTGGATGTACACTGCAGTTAGAGCCAAACAGGACGGCTCCGATCTCTTTGTAGTGATTGTTTCCTATGGAAATTAATAACAGCCGAGCTGAAGAACATGAGAACGGCCACTGCATGGTTAATAGAGCTGTGCTGCTCGGCTCCTATAACTGCTTATATCCAGCTGGCACTAGATGATGAATGGGGGGGATCCCTTATAATCATATATGGATGACCTATCCCCAAGATGAGATGAATTTTCATTCAGATGCTGCATGAATATACACAAAGGATATTGACTTGAACTAAACTAGCTTTCCCCAAAATGGCCCTATCAGGCTGCGAGTGTTGTGGGTTAAGCGACGAAACAAGTGTCCTCCCAAATCTACCACCATTGGCGGAAATCTAGTTTTTGTATTGCAAAGACATTAAAGGGATATGCCCCTCTCCAAGATCCTACCCCAATATGTAGTAGGTGTTAATAACATTATTAACATTAGCAAATGCCTCCAATTAGAAATGCAGTATAGTCCTTCTGATTAGCCTGGTCTCTTACCTTCATTTCTAATTGGAGGTATTTTGCTAGTATTATTGTTACATACTACATATTGAGATAGGATCTTGGAGATGGGAACACCCCTTTTATCAAAGCAAAAAAGGGCAAGAGTATTTACCTGCGCAAGGAACAAATTCACTAACCAGATTCAGCAGCCGCCCCTGATAAAGGGCAACACTGGCACAAAATACTACTGTGATGACAAATCACAAGCTACCAATTCATGGAGGAGGTGATTGCTTGGCATTAAGATTGCACACATTGGGTTTAATATAGGGCTCTGGTCACACATCTGATACACGGTGTCTGGCTTGGTGATGCCCATACTGTTAGATAAGGATGGCTGCCCAGCACAATATAAGACAACCCCCCTCCCCTGTAAAACAGGCAGACTAGTTTACAAGGCCAACATAATTGGGCACAGCTCCATCCTGCAAAAAATACATATTAACCTCTACTTCATATATATGATATTTTGGTCGAAATATGCAAGCACGGAACCCAAACATCGAGGGTCCTCACTTTCTTCTGAGTCTGGACACTAAAATTAAAGCCACAGAAAAAGGGATAAAAATTTCCCACAAAGTTTAAGGCCTGCTTATTACAATACAACATAAGCCCCAAAGATCATTTCTCATTGGACAGTATTATGACCCCTTAACTGCATTTCACCGGACAGCCCCTTTATCACCCCTCTACAAGTGATACCTTATGGATCGGTGGGGTCCATTCTCTGTGACCGGCACTGATCTACACACTGAGGCACACTTATCCCCATTAGAATGGAGCAGCAGATCACGTGCAGGACCACCACTCTGCTTATTCCCTGTGGATCTGACGAGCTTCACATGTGTCTTTTCTGGTCATCACAATGGGAGACCCAGACAATGGGGTTTAGGGCACTGCCCTCCGGAGGTCACACTAGGTACTACAAGTTTGTAGACACCGCCTCCTCCGCTTATAAACCCCTACCGCAGGGAACATCCTCAGTTTTAAACTTAGTGTGCTCGGAGGATCACGCTTTGCTTGCACTTCACTGCATTCTCACAGCTTACGTGATGGCGTCTGAAGACAAGGTAAAAAGGTTCCAGTCGGGACCTGCGACAGCCTCCCCGCTCACCCTTGTGGAACACGCAGGTGGAGGTACCGGAGGGCCTAGGGCCTGGACACTTTGTGTTCTCCCAATACGCTGTTGCGCTCCTTTCCATCCCTCTCTGGGGGGCTCTGGGGAGTGGGAGATGGGAGCCTTGCACAGCTCCGCTCCGTCCGAGGCCTCCCTAAATGGTGCTTACAGACCGGACTGGAGCCAGCCCAGTCCGAGGCCTCCCTAAATGGTGCTTACACTCCGGACTGGTGCTGCACCCCCGTCCGAGGCCTCCCTAAATGGTGCTTACAGACCGGACCGGCACTGAGGCACTCTGTCTCCTGTGTGCCTGGGGGTAGTGTCTGTCACTTTATGTGGCCTGACACTCAGACCGCGCGTTACCCTCGGGTCCGCGGTTCTGCGGGTGTACCCTGTGCTGGGGTCACCCTGGCTGACCGCCCTGTGTGTCACAGGGGCTGAGGCTGTGGGCTGCGGATGTTTGTTTGTACATGCAGTCTGTGTATAACTTTTTACACTTTTTCCCGCGCTGCGGGCTCCGGCTCCCTCATGCTGAGGCTGCTTGGAGGATGGGAAGCAGCCCGTGCGGTGACGTCATCGATGGGCGTGTGTGTGTGTTTCCCGCGTGTCTTCGGCGCCGCCCACAGTTTCACTGTCGGCGGCCATCTTTACCCTCACTTCCCGGTTGGGATTTGTATGCAGCGTGCGCCTGCACTCCAAAGGGGAGACCGGAAACCGTCGCGGAGGTCACACACACACACCGCTTCCTCATACCGCTTTACTGCGGTCGGTAAGCCACCGGGACTCCCGGTTTTTGTTGTCTGCATTTTGGCTTATCTTCCCCTACTGTGGCGATGTCCTCAGCCGGGAAGCGTGCTGCTAGAGCGGCAGAGGCCACCATTACCTGTGCTACATGCAATGGAACACTGGTGGAGGGGTCCTGCAATAACTGCGGACGCCCAGAGGCCCGGGCTGGCACTGCTGAGTCAGCAGCTCCGGTGCTATACCCTGAGGTTCAGGTGATCTCAGGGCCATGGGAGACTCAGAATAAGATCAATGAATCTCTGTTGTCTCAGCTGTCCTCCATGTCGCAATCCCTGGAGGCACTTAATAGGAGGCTGGATAGCCCAGCTACTCCGTCCAGTTACCCCCGGGTGTCTCCCTCTTCTGCTGTGAGACCCCTTAAGCGGGCTCGTCGTGAGGAGTCACCCGAGCTCCAGGCTCTCTCTGAGGAGGAGCGTTCCTCTGATGGTGAGGACGATGATGGGGGTTCAAATTTCGGGTCTGTGTCTATATCTGAACCACCAGACGGGGTGGAGGATCTGGTGTCCTCTATCAACGAGACCTTACGTCTCGTGACACCCCCTGAGGAGGTGACGGTGCACCCGAAGGAGGTCTATCAATGGCTGCGGCCAGAGGCTAGACCAAGTGGTTCCTTCATGGACCACACTAATTTTGGAAGGGTGGTTAGAGCTCCCAGGTTACATCCTGGGCGGCGCTATGTCCGTAAACCCAAGGACAATCGATTCCCCTTCTCCCAGGAGGTGCTTCAGGAGTGGTCGCAGTCCCCGAAGGTGGACGCTTCCATGACCAGGATTGCTGCACGCTCCCTTTTCTCTGCCTCTGATAGCTCCTCACTGAAGGATGCGACGGATAGACAGGTCGAGCAGCTCGCCAAGTCTTCCTATGAGACTGTGGGGTCTTCATTTGCCCCTAATTTTGCCACGGTCTGGACCTTACAAGCGATTACTACCTGCTTGGATGGTATCTCTGACCTGGCAAGATCCAGTCCAGAGGTCCTAGCACTTACCGAAAGGGCAAGGGCCTATGCGGACTACGCCAGGACGGCGACTCTGGAAACTGCCACTCGCTCAGCTGTGGCTTCGGCCAATGCTATAGCGATCCGCAGGTTGTTGTGGCTGCGTCTTTGGGACTCAGATGCCACATCCAAGAAGATTTTGCAGAATCTTCCGTTTGCTGGTGACAGGCTTTTTGGCACCGAACTGGACAAGCTGATAAAGGATTCTGCTGAGTCTAAGATACCGCAGAATAAGCCTAAACCACGGTATACCGTTAAAAGGAACCCAAAACAGTGGTCCTTTCGTTCCAGCTCGCAGTCATCAGCACCGTCCGCTCGCACGGACCGAGGGGGAAAGCCCGCTTCCCAGTGGCGCTCTAAGAGTCGTCCAAAGAAGCCGGCGGGGGCGGCAGCTGCCACCCCCAAACCCGCCTCTACATGACTCGCTCTCTCATCCTGCCTCCCCACAGGTGGGGGGCCGCTTGTCTCGCTTTCAGGACAAGTGGCTACTTCACGTTCAAGATCAGTGGGTTCGAGACATGATCTCGCGAGGGTACAGGATAGAGCTGACGTCAAAGCCGATATCCCGATTCCATCGGTCGGTCCCATCACCAGAAAAGGCTCAGGCTTTTTACCAGGTGTTGGAGGGTCTCCGCAGAGACGGAGTGGTGGTCCCGGTGCCTTCCGAGAGAGGTTCAGGGGTTTTTACTCCAACCTCTTTATCGTCCCGAAGAAGGACGGATCCTTCCGCCCAGTACTGGACCTGAAGTTGTTCAACCATCACGTGTTGGTTCGGAAGTTCCGTATGGAATCACTGCGCTCCGTGATCGCAGCTGTGTCACAGGGGGACTTCCTAGCGTCCATAGATATCAGAGACGCTTACCTTCACGTACCCATTGCATCGGCTCATCAGCGCTGGTTGCGATTCGCAGTGGGGGAAGAACACTTCCAATTTGTGGCGCTGCCGTTCGGGTTGGCCTCGGCACCGCGGGTGTTCACAAAAGTGATGGCCTCCATGATGGCTCTCCTGCACATGCAGGGACATGCCGTCATTCCCTATTTAGACGACCTGCTGGTCAGGGCGCCATCAGAACACCTCTGTCAAGAGAGCCTGGATGTGACCATGCGGTCTCTGGAACAGTTCGGTTGGCTCCTCAATATTCAGAAGTCAACGCTAGTTCCGACCCAGTCTTTGACATATCTGGGCATGGACTTCAACACAGCCTCAGCCCTGGTGTCTCTGCCACGAGTCAAACAGATGGCGATCCAATCAGGAGTACAAGCAGTCCTCCTGTCACCACAATCATCCCTACGGGTGTTGATGAAGCTGGTGGGGCGCATGGTGGCAGCAATAGAGGCGGTGCCGTTCGCACAATTTCGCCTCCGTCCTCTTCAGCTGGAGATTCTCCGCAGGTGGGACAAGAGGACGATCTCTCTGAATCGGCTGGTGACCCTTTCCCTACCGACCAGGGATTCCCTGCAGTGGTGGCTACAGCCACATCACTTGTCTCGGGGCCGGTCCTTCATCAAACCGTCATGGTTAGTGGTGACCACCGACGCCAGTCTGAAGGGCTGGGGGGCGGTGTTCTTGCACCACAGGGCCCAAGGCCTCTGGACTCAGTCGGAGTCGGCGTTGCAGATCAACGTACTGGAGATCAAGGCGATCTATCTGGCACTCCTGGCTTTTCAGAGATTCCTCTCAGGACAACCCATTCGGGTTCAGTCCGACAATGCGACGGCCGTCGCTTATATAAATCATCAAGGAGGAACCAGGAGTGCAGAGGCTCTGGCCGAAGTCCACCGCATCCTATCCTGGACGGAGGACAACAACTGCTTGATCTCCGCAGTTCACATCCCAGGGGTCGAAAACTGGGAGGCCGACTATCTGAGCAGGCAGGGGATGGACGCCGGAGAGTGGTCTCTTCATCCAGACGTCTTCCAGGACATCTGCAGCAGATGGGGCACTCCGGACGTGGATCTGATGGCCTCACGGCTGAATCATCAGGTTCCGCAATACATGGCGAGGTCATGGGACCCCCAGTCTCTGGGAGCGGACGCCCTGATCTTGACTTGGTCCAGATTCCATCTACCATATGTGTTCCCGCCTCTGGCTCTGATTCCCAGGGTGCTGTGGAAAATCAGGTCGGAGTGCAGCGTAGCCATTCTAGTGGCTCCAGACTGGCCCAGGAGGTCCTGGTATCCGGACCTGTGGCAACTGTCAGGCGGACACAGGTGGGCTCTTCCAGAACGCGCAGATTTACTCGCGCAAGGCCCATTCTTCCACCTCAATTCCAGGGCCCTCAGATTGACTGCATGGCTCTTGAGGCCTGGCTGCTGACATCCAGGGGTTTCTCCCCTACGGTGGTTGCCACTATGAATCGGGCTAGGAAGCCAGTTTCCAGGAAGATGTACCACAGAACGTGGAAAATCTTTTTTACTTGGTGTGCCTCTGGCGGACGGTCTCCGTGGCCCTTGTCCATCCCGACGTTGTTGGCTTTCCTACAGTCGGGTTTGGAATTGGGATTATCCCTTGGCTCTTTGAAAGGTCAAGTATCAGCACTTTCTGTGCTGTTTGACAGGCGACTGGCGCTCCTCCCGAAGGTCCGTCAATTTCTGCAGGGGGTGTCACGGATGGTTCCGCCCTACAAGAGACCTCTAGACCCTTGGGACCTTAACATGGTCCTGGCGGCATTGCAGAAACCGCCGTTTGAGCCTCTGAGGGAGGTTTCTCTATCTCGTCTATCCCAGAAAGTGACCTTTCTGGTGGCGATTACATCTCTGAGGAGGGTCTCAGAATTGGCTGCTCTATCGTGCAAGTCACCCTTTCTGGTGGTTCACCAAGACAAGGTGGTGTTGCGTCCACGGCCAGAATTCTTGCCGAAGGTGGTTTCAACTTTCCACCTGAACCAGGAGATTGTTCTCCCATCATTTTGCCCCGCTCCCGTTCATCAGGTTGAACGCGACCTCCATACTCTGGATCTCGTGAGAGCTATACGCATTTATGTGTCTAGGACCGCCTCCTTTAGGAGTTCGGATTCCTTATTTGTTCTTACGACAGGTCGCTGTAAGGGGTCCGCGGCGTCGAAATCGACATTGGCCAGATGGATTAAGGCTTCCATCCAGGAGGCTTACCGGACTTCTGGTTTGCCTCTCCCGGTGGGATTGAAGGCTCACTCTACCAGAGCCGTAGGTGCCTCCTGGGCTTTGCGACATAGAGCGTCTGCTCTACAGGTGTGTCAGGCGGCCACTTGGTCCAGCCTGCACACTTTCTCTAAGCACTATATGGTGCATGCCCATGCCTCTGCGGATGCAAGTTTGGGCAGGCGGGTTCTCCAGGCGGCGGTTGCCCACCTTTAAAAGGGAACCATGTGTTATCCGTCTTGTTGAGGAACTCTTCCCGCCCTGGGGTATTGCTTTAGGACATCCCCATTGTCTGGGTCTCCCATTGTGATGACCAGAAAAAAGAGAATTTTGTTTACGTACCGTAAATTCTTTTTTCTTTAATCATCAATGGGAGACCCAGCACCCACCCAGTTGTTCCTTTGCATGTTTTGCATTTGCTCTGTTCTCTGTTGAGACAGTGTTTGCCGGGTTGTTGAACCGTTTGTGCACGGCATTCTTCCCGATGTTTCGGGTGTGGTTTATTTCCTCCTCGCAGCTTGTAGACCAAACTGAGGATGTTCCCTGCGGTAGGGGTTTATAAGCGGAGGAGGCGGTGTCTACAAACTTGTAGTACCTAGTGTGACCTCCGGAGGGCAGTGCCCTAAACCCCATTGTCTGGGTCTCCCATTGATGATTAAAGAAAAAAGAATTTACGGTACGTAAACAAAATTCTCTTATTTCCCAGCAATAATCATAGGGAATTAATGGAGCGGCGGTCCTGCATGTGCTCTGCAGCTCCAGTCTAATGGGGATATCCCTGCCAATCCTAACATTCAGACCCCCCAGTGAATAAGTCATCCAGAGGTTAGACGATCACTTATCTTCACTGGAACACTCCTTTAATGTATCACTTCTTTGTGATTTGAGCTCAATAATCTTATTTATCCTTGAGCTAAAGACTTCCTAGGTCATGTGATGGATGCCCAGGACTATGCGTAATTGTTGTGAGACCGATATCCGTGTCATCCTATCACCAGGACAGGGCTTTCTTCTTTTTTTTTCTCCACTGTTTGGAGTAAGAGGATTTCCATCCACAGGCAGCAAGCAGAGTTCATGAAAAACACTTGGAAAACTGTTCATTATGCATAAATCAGATAACGCCCCCATTTCTGTAATCCGTGGCCTGGGGTCATTTTTCACATGCTCTAGTCATAACCTTTGGCTAAAAGCATTATTGCCCTATAAAAAGGTTGTCAGGAATGATCTCTTACTGTCATGTCTCTACATACACACGGCTTCTGTGCTTTCCTAATATGTGCGCAGTCTGTCCCGAGCCAGTGGGAATGGCATTAATGGATATTAAATGTCCTGCGTGTTTTATTGCTTGTTTGGACAGGAGGCTTTCTGCCTGTAATGGGGGCTCTGCAGAAACGTCCCGGGTATTCGCTGTTTACAGGCGCTCAGTGTAATCAATGCTTTCAGCTGGGCGGCTGCGCTCGGCCATGTAATTCATGCCTTACCTTAAATGGACCATATTCCTTTATTTCAGCACAAGCCATGAACATGGAGGAGGGGGCCATCCATTGTGACCTAACATTTGCCTGTGGATTGTGGGGGGAGAGTCCTTGGGCAATGCTGCGCTGTGGTCATTTGAGGGTTAAACTCTGTTGATGATTGAGAATTAGTGACTTATGAAAAATAAATTTCTCTCAGGTTCTTAAAAATCCTGTTTAGCCAAATTGCAGGGTAAAAACCCAGATGGTCTCCAAAAGGTGGTCAGATTTCCACGTTTTAATATTTTAAATATACTGTATTTAACTTTTTTTTGTGACCAAAGGGATTATTATAATTATGATTATTTATTATTATAGCGCCATTTATTCCATGGTGCTTTAAGGGACATACATAGACAAGTACCATAGTCATGAACAATACAAGACACAGGTACAGGAGGAGAGAGGACCCTGCCCACGAGGGCTCACAGCCTACAAGGGATGGGTGAGGATATAGAAGGGGAGGAGATAGGACCCTGCCTGCAAGGGATCACAGTCAAGGGATTGGTGAGGATACAGTAGGTGAGGCGAGAGGACACTGCTCGCGAGGGCTCACAGTCTACAAAAGATAGTCGAGGATATAGTAGGTGAGGAGAGAGGACCCTGCCCACGAGGGCTCACAGTCTACAAGGGATGGTTGAGAATACAAAGGTGAGAGGAAAGGACCCTGCCCACGAGGGCTCACAGTCCTCACAGTCTACCAAGGATAGTTGTGGATATAGTAGGTGAGGGGAGAGGACTCTGCCTACGAGAGCTCGCAATCTACAAGGGATAGGGGAGGAGAAAGGACCCTGCCTGTGAGAGCTCAGTCAAGAAGGGATGGTTGAGGATACAGTAGGTGAGGGGAGAGGACCCTGCCTGTGAGGGCTCACAGTCTACAAGGGATAGGTGAGGATACAGTAGGAGAGGGTAGAGCAGGTTGTGCAGCGGCACAGTGGACTGAGGATCACTGCAGGTTGTGCGCAGGTCGGAGGAGGTGGCTCTGAATATTCTCTTTTGAAGGTTTCCACGTTGAGAGAAAGTCTGTCATGTTTGGGCAGAGGATTGCATAAAATCAGGGCTATGTTCCTCTTAAAAAAAAAAGTGTCAGACCTGTCCATGGTGTCTGGTATTGCAGCAGGGTCCCCATGGACTGCAGCTGCTCAACAGGGGCATCCCCTGAACAGGCGTTGTGTTTCTTGTTGAGAGCAGACATATTTTTCCTATTTGTTCAACTCTATGTTGTGTGGTTTGTTTTGTTTTTGTGCTGTAAATCCAGGTTGACCTCCGCTGTTGCAGAACACAAGCGGGCAGTGAGACCCGTGAGAAAGGTCCAGGCTTCAGGGAACCCACTGAAGATGCTTGCCGCCCGCGATGACCTCCTGCAGGAGTACACAGAGACCCGGCTAAACGTGGCATTCATGGAATCCAAGAGGATGAAGGTGGAAAAGAGTATGTATGATTTCTGGTCCTGAGCTGGACCAGCCTTTCCCATTAATCCTGTATAGTCGAGGTGCCTGGTGATTGCTGTGGCACTGAGCCCCACAACTCACATTATTAATTTGGTGCCTGCAATATTCAATGCAAAATATTGATTGAATAACTTATTTTTCTTCTAATAAATCTAGTGTCAAAAAATTCAAACTTTTCTGAAGTGGCTCTGGCTGGATTGGCGAGTAAAGAGAATTTCAGTAGTGTCAGTTTACGCAGCGTTAACCTCACAGAGCAGCACTCCAACAACAGCGCTGTGCCGTACAAGAAGCTTATGCTGATACAAATCAAAGGTATGGAAAGTCACCGAGCCAAGTGCGTGTGAGCATTACGTAATGCACATCCCGGCCGGTCCTGGTATTCCAAGAATAGGTACGCTGCTACAGCGCCATGGATGTCTGCTTATCCCTCACATCTGGTCATATATTTCCAGGAGGAATAACGAGGAATGGCGTATATTGTAGGGAATATGTGTATTTTCTAAACCATAAGTGACAAGTATTCTTTAAAATGTTTTTATTTCTATAAATTTAGTGTGAAAGAACAAAGTTCTTGATGCCCATACAACCATGCCTGTAACAGTCTAATATGTGCATGATCTGTCCCAATGCTTAAGGAGCGAGTGGATTCTTTTATTCGGCATTCTACCAGCATTATTGGAACTGGAACTTCCTTGCCCCTCATTTCCTAAAGTGAATTATTCTAACTTTTGTCCAGTGTCTTGTCTGGTTTGAAATTAAAGAAAGCCTCTTAGGGTTCTGTCACACACAGAGTATATATTGCATGCAATTCACTGGTTGCAGTGAAATCATGGACACATTGCTCTATCTTGTTGCCGTGTACAAATGGAACAATATGTCCATGATTTCACTGCAACCAGTGAGTTGCATGCAATATATCTGTGTGTTGACGGTACCCTTAGTTATGCCTGTTTGCAAGTTAAAGGGACTCTATCAGCTCAGCATCACTTTACAAAGTAAAGGTGCTCCATGCTTCATGATGTGGCCAAATATTAAAGTTCACCTTACACCTTTTCTTTTCCATCTATTTGTGCCTTTTTTGGCTCTAGGAAGCCAGAGCTGTCAATCAAAGGGGGGGTTGGGGATAGAGCAAAAATAAGCTGGTGAGGAGGTGCACTTTTGCAACGCAATGGTGCATCGATCGCCTGTACTTGGTTTGAACCGTCATTCTGTGCTAACAGTCTCCTTTGAAGATTGTAATGTGATGTATATTATAAAATAGATGATAAATATCCCTTATCACTGTCCTCAGTGGGGCTCACAATCTAGATTCCCTACCAGTATAACTCTGGAGTGTGGGAGGAAACTAGAGTAAGCCCACGTAAAACACTGGGAGAACATACACACTTCTTGTAGATGTCGTCCTTGGTGGGATTTGAGCACAGGATCACAGTGCTGCAAGAATACACTGCTAACCACTGAGCCACCATGCTGCCCCCTTGTAATGAATTTTTTTGGCTGAAGGCCGATTACACTTGACAACAGGCAGTAGGCAGAAAGTAAGTGACAGAAAAGAACATCTTCCATGTGAATTCTGACATGGGGTTGAGTGTTTTCTTCAACCATTTACAGTTTTCAGATGTGGTCCTCTATAAATTGTCAAACTTTTTTTTGTTTGCATGTTAGGACGCAGGCACGTTCAGTCCCGGTTGGTTGAGCCCCGGTCCTCCTCCCTGAACAGCGGTGACTGTTTCCTGTTGATCTCCCCGCACTTCTGTTTCCTGTGGGTCGGGGAGTTTGCAAACGTCATTGAAAAAGCAAAGGTTGGTGACTGCGATGTGGACATGTTATTGCAGAATGATGTGACCCGAGAGGATGCTGTGTCATCGGAAAGATGATGTAAGGTCACAAGACTGTTATATATGTCTACACCCTTCAAAGACAGAGGTCTGGTTGACATGGTGCCATCTCTTTGAAGTGTCGGGAAATCCTCTGTAAAGGAGGCTACATGCCATGAGCGTTGAGCCTCTTTGTTTCTTTGCAGCTGCCCTTATGGCGGGTGTATTTTGTTCATCCAGCTCAGGATCTCGTGTCCCCTCTCCCGTTTTCTTTCAGTGAATCGCATTTACTGTACATCGCCTGTTCTTTGCAGGGAAGACGGGACAGGGATGGTCTCTTGTCTTTGCTTGCACAACCTCCTGCAGTTAGTGTACAGGAAATTCCCACACAAAAAAAAATAGAATTGTCTTAACAATAATTCAATTTTACAATGGTTTTGCATGTAATGAGTAGTTGATCCAGACCCGTATGGCCATGGAGGAATATAATGAGGACCATATGAAAGCATTAAATGTAATAATAAAGGGCCTGGTCCATTGAGGACAGATCTGTTTGTACAATAGGATGTGATCGTCATGGCTGTTTATAGAGAGAGGAGTTTATTTTTTGCCCTTTTATGTGCTTAAACACAATAAATCTATCCTCAGGCTTCAGAGCTGGCGTCCATAATTCAGACAAAGCATGAAGTAGGGTGTAGAGCGTCGTATGTGCAGACCATAGAGGAAGGGATAAACACCCATACACACGCCGCCCGTGACTTTTGGAAACTTCTGAGCGGACAGTCAGAGTATCAGGGTAAGTTCTGTGCAAAGCTGCCCTAGATAGAAGATGGCCACCTATGCACAAGTATATACTTCTAGGGAGAGAGGCTTATATGTTAATTTCCTTCCTGTGATGGCAGATGCTGGGAGCCCAGAAGAAGATGAGCGTTACGAAAACGCAATCATTGAAACCAATTGTATATACCGCCTGGTGGATGATAAATTGGTCCCCGATGATGAATTTTGGGGTAAAGTCCCCAAGTGTTCTCTTTTGCAGTCTAAAGAGGTGAGTGACCCCTATGTATATTGTAGGAAATGGCATAAATAAATAAAGCTTGGCATCTGCTAGGATGTCTGATTCAGGTATATACATGTTGGCTGATACCAGCTAATACTAGCTTAGGTGCTCATATTCTATGGTTGTGCATTGGCACAGCACTTTGATGCAGTGTGCCTTATAGGAGGATTACCTCTGCAGGTGTTACTTTCCTTTGTGATCATCAGAGAATATCCGGCTCAGAATTGGTGCAAATATACTTAACAGGGCCGCACCACCAGATGAAGTGTCACAGATGGATGATGAGAATGAAGTTAATTTTGTTTGCTCATAAAGAAGCTGGATTCAGCTTGTGTACCCCTTCTCCAGACTAGCTGGTGGCTCCTGATGTGGTTTATATCGGGGATACACACCCCAAAATTAGATATTGTCTGAGCGACAATCCTTACCCTCCTCATCCATGTGATTCTTCTCTATCTAGGGTTGAGGCCTTGGTGACATTTTTATCTTGTAGCAGTTCTGAACTCGGTCTATATGACCATGTTACATTCGTGGTCCGACAGTCCCACTAGATTACAAGTGTACATTCCCGGTGGTGACATATTGAGCTTCATCCACAGCCTAGTCCATGAGGTGCACAGTATTTGATGGACATGTACCTGGATATATATGTAGTCTTCTCTCATGACCTCAAGGTAGCCTAGTCAACCTTAACCCTGGAGGCTGTATGTGTATATGGGAGATATTGTAAATAAATGCCCTGTATGATATTAGAGGGATTCAGTTTGGACTTATCCAATCCAATATCCCCATGGTGTTGTGTGAAGGGGACTCTATCCTTGTATGAGGAGAAACCCAGGGAAAGAAAGCCATTGTCCACTACTTGGACAACTTCTACTCATTTCCCTTGTTTGCCCCGAATCCCCCACCCCATAATAAATAAGCAACCCTCCCCCCGTGCCGCTATGGTTCTAGCAATGTCCAGACTCTTTCACAGGACCCACCTGACGTTATTTTGCCCACGCGAGTCCTGTGACCAATCACTGGTGGATTCTTTCTCCCCGCCTTCAGACGGTTTAGTAATTAATAGGAATTGAGCACTGCAGCTACCGCTCCCTTCCTGGTGAGTTTCCTGTGTCCAAAGGTGGCAAGAAGGAAGCCAGCGGTGAATGGTTGCAGGGCTTGTTCAGACATCGCTGTGACAGCGTCGCCACCAGAGGGAGTATAGGTTTATTTATATGGGGTAGAAAATGGGACAACAGTCCAAAGAAGCTTCAAAAAGACAAAAAAAAAAGCTTACCAAAAGTCAACTATCCATTGCACTGGAGCGAGTGCACTGAGGGCAATGGATAGGTGACTATTGGTAAGCTTTTTTTCTTTTGTCTTTTTGAAGCTTTTTCGGATTGATGTCCTAAATGAATGTCCTTTAAATAGTTTTCCCCTTTGAAAATGGGACAACCCACATCAAGGAATGGGAATTTGGGGCACAAAGCAGTCTTCATGATGACAGGATGCCGTTTTCTGACGTTTTTTTTTTTTTTTGCTTTTACGTTACTCTTTTTGTGCAAATAATACAGTATAATTGTCAATATTTCATACTTCTTTCTTTGCAGGTGCTGGTATTTGATTTTGGCAGTGAGGTGTACGTGTGGCACGGCAAAGAGGTGACTCTGGCACAAAGGAAAGTGGCATTCCAACTCGCAAAGCACCTCTGGAATGGCATCTTTGACTATGAGAATTGTGATATTAATCCTCTAGATCCCGGAGAATGCAATTCTCTTATACCAAGGTAAGATCTAAATGCAATTTTGCAAGTTTTCATCGGTTTTTAAAGTTTAGCAACCACATATGTTATTGCACTATGATCACGTTGATGCCGCTGTATATTTCGGTGTGTAGGATTTGGAGACTTGAATGCAATCTGTGTGCAAATATCAAAGTTGTTCGTTAATACCGCAATCTAACGTTCATCACACTCTTCTTCAGGAAAGGACATGGACGTCCCGACTGGGCAATATTTGGTCGACTTACTGAACACAATGAAACTATATTGTTTAAAGAAAAGTTCCTGGACTGGACAGAAATGAAGAAACCCAATGAGAAGACTTTGTGTGAGGAACCCCCAAAGCAAAAGGCAAAAGCGCTAGATTTATATCATGTATAGCACTTAACTCAGTGGGTTGTAGCAGGGCATATGTGTCCTTTTACACAGGCAGAGAACGTTCCCGTTTCACTTCTCAATCAATGATATCACTCATTTATGTGCATTTATTATGGATTTTTGGGTGAGACGTGATGGTCTGTTCCCTGGCCTTTCATGGTTCTCATTTAGTTGCTATTACAAGCAACAGACCATTGTCTGTTTACATGATGGGTGTGCTGATGACGAGCAATATTCTACTTACCGTATATATAAAATTGTGCTGAAAAGTGCTCCCCTCGGCTTATACACGAGTCAGTGACGGCTGACTGTGTGGGGCCTGTGTCCGGGGGCTGGAGGAGGTGGGGGAGGCTGTACAATGAGCGGGCAGTCACGTGCTCCCGTTCATTAGTGCAATGCAATATGCACTGCATCCCCCTGTCCATCAGCGGCAGGGGGAGAGGTGCATATTACATTGCTGTCAGCGCTCCTCCGCCCCCCTGTGGTAGTATACAGCAGTGCCCCCCCTGCGGGTATACACAGCCCCCCCCCCCCCTGTTGCTGCCGCACACCTGTAAAAAGAAGCGCTTTCATACTTATCCTCCTGCTGTCACCGCGCTCATCCTCCGCTCTCCTTGCACCCGGGTCCATCCACGTGACCGCGCACAAATAATGACGTCATTATTTGTGCGCTGTCATATGGATGGACGCCGGGTGCAAGGAGAGCGGAGGATGCACGCGGTGACAGCAGGAGGATAAGTATGAAAGCGCTTCTTTTTACAGGTGTGCGGCAGCAACTAGGGGGGGGGCTCTGTATACCCACAGGGGGGGCACTGCTGTATACTACCCCAGGGGGGGCTGCTGTATATACCTCTGTGGCTGCTGTATACTACCACAGGGGGGGCTGCTGTATACTACCACAGGGGAGGGGCTGCTGTATATACCTCTGTAGCTGCTGTATACTACCACAGGGGGGTCTGCTGTATACTACCACAGGGGAGGGGCTGCTGTATATACCTCTGTGGCTGCTGTATACTACCACAGGGGGGGCTGCTGTATACTACCACAGGGGAGGGGCTGCTGTATATACCTCTGTGGCTGCTGTATACTACCACAGGGGAGGGGCTGCTGTATATACCTCTGTGGCTGCTGTCTACTACCACTGGGGAGGCTGCTGTATACCACTGGGGGGGACTGTATACCTGTGCTGGGGTCAACCCTCGGCTTATACACGAGTCAATAGGTTTTCCCAGGTTTTGGGGGCAAAAGTAGGGGGGTCGGCTTATACACGGGTCGGCTTATACACGAGTATATACGGTAAACATAATGTCTCAGCAGAAAATTACCTACTGAATATGTTAAATGGAATTTGTCAGCTGATTTTTTTTTTCTATGTAATCTGAGAACAGCATAATGTAGGGAAAGAGAGCCTGATTCCAGGGATGACACTCAGCGGCAATACTCAATACAACCAATGTTTTATCAGCTGGAGATTATCACTGCTGGACTCTGTTGCTTACCAGGTAGTCTAGTTAATCAGTGTAACTCCACCTCCACCACTGATTAGCAGCTTCCTGTGTACATGTTTAGCCTACTGCCAATTAGGCTTGTGGACGGGGATATAGACAGCTTCTCTTACAACTCTGCTACATCTACAGCAGAGATGATGGGGATTTTATCAAAACTCTAACAAGCAGGCCAGTAAGTGACACATCGCTGGAACGGGACTCTCTGCCCCTAACATAAGGCTATTCTCCAATAACCTTTAAAGTCCTTTTTTAATGTTTTCTGTTATGATCTATTTATGAAAGAATCACTAGGAATCTTATAGATTTCACTAGTTACTAGGCCCAATATAAGACTCCAACTTCCTGCACATAGCCCACTATAGGCTGGCTCTGACTCACTAACTTGTCCAGAAGATCTATCTGACCAAACATCATTGTGATTCTTTGTAGTTAATTGTATAGAGAGATGTTACCCGACACATAATATTAGCATTGATGGCCAGTGGGAAAATTGCAGAATTTCTTGCTAGTGGGTAAGGTGGAACTGCAACCTAAAGTAAAGGGTCACATTGAGCACTGGCAGACAGACAGAAGGCCCCAGTGCAAGAACAATATATGGGCCCTTTGCAGCCCAAGAGCTCTTCATAATGCACAATCTCACCTACTTTGGAGGTAGATATGGGCCCCCCTATCTCTTAGGTCCCTGAGCAGCTGCCCAAATAATAGTCGGCCGCTGGATTTGAGCAATAATAATAATCTAATCTTAGAGGTTTCATTCAAGTATGTATTTCGCTTTTCTTTTATAGCGCCATAGTCCATAGTGCTGTACACAGATTGTCACCTTCCACATCAGTCCTTTCCTAACTGATTGGGACTCGCCATATACTTATTCTAGACACACACGGGTCAATCTTGTAGGAAGTCAGTGGTATATTTATGGAACACTGAGAATCTGGAGGACATATGTGCAAACACATGGAGAACATGCAAGCTCCTCCATGTGTATTTTCCCTCCAGCACTGCAGGGCACAATACTAACTACTGAGCCACCTAGTATGAAACTACTACAAATCTTTATATGTTAACTGTGTTATGGGTCTCCAATCCAATATTCAGTTTTCTACATTAGTAATCCTAATCTAATCCTAATTTCTTGCTCCAGATACTTGGATGATGTGGGAAATGTTGTTCCAGATCAAATTTGAAATGTTTTTATTAACTATTAATCCTGGCATTCTAAAGAAACCTACTAATTGTGTATAATATCCATTTACTATGACAGGTGGAAAAGCAAGAATATGTGAAAGGCTACGATGTAATGCTGATGGTCCCGGTCTCTCAGGCACCTGTGGGAACAGTGTTAGATGGATTTAATGTCTGCCGAGGGTACGGGATGATTGAAGGAGATGACGGGAGACAGTGTGAAATTACGACGGTGTCTGTGGATGTCTGGCATATTCTGGAATTTGACTACAGCCGACTCCCGAAACAGAGTATTGGTCAGTTCCATGAAGGAGATGCGTATGTGGTGAAGTGGAAATACATGCTGAGCACAACCGGTAAGGAGGATTGAGAAGTCCGATACCTTTATAGTTGTAAAGGAACTCTGTCAGCACAAAATGACTGACCAAACCAAGCACAGACACTCAGTACACCCTTGGTGTGGCCAAACAGGTCAGTGCACTTTCCCATTTAATTGTTTATTTGCCTCCACTTCTTTATTCCTTGATTGACAGCTTATGATTTACAGTCGTTGGAGATAAATGGAAATAAAGTAGGTGAGAAGATGCACTGATTGCCAAGGGTGCACTGATTGGATGTGTCATTTTGTTCTCAAACGTAAAAGGATTTGTCAGATGGCAGCCAAAGCAATGAAATGTTCCAAAATAAATGAGCCAAAACCCAACGGTGCAATACCCAACAGTGATATCACAATCTTCAAAGATATACTATATTAGATGCTAATTTTACTAAGGCCCGTCATACACACCCGGGTATCTGTTCTTGGGAGAGACAGGATGATGTGGAACCTCAATGTTTTAGGACATTCTGTGTTTTGTTTTTTCAACCACCTTATCAGCAGTATTGGCCTATTTCCCAAAAATGCCTCTTAAGCCCTGTCACACACGGCGAGATTGCTAGCGAGAACGCTGATACATCACAGGTTTTGTGACGTAACCGACCTCCCCAGCAATGTCACTATGTGTGACATGTAGCAGCGATCAGGCCCCTGCTGTGAGGTCGCTGATCACTGCACATGGTTCAGGACCATTTTTTGGTTGTTGGTCTCCTGCTGGTCAGCACGTATCGCTGCGTGTGACACGAGAGATCAGCGATCTCATAGGCTGGGAACCATGGTAAACACCGGGTATCTTGACAGCGCACGCTGCGTAGATATCCGGTGTTTATCATAGTTAACAGCGCTAAGCAAGAAGGACGCTGGTAACTATGATAAACAGCGGGTATCTAGGCAGCGCACGCTACCTAGATGCCCGGTGTTTATCATGGTTACCAGCGCTAAGCAGAGAGGACGCTGGTAACTATGATAAACAGCGAGTATCTAGGCAGCGCGTGCTACCTAGATATCCGTTGTTTATCATCGTTACCAGCGTCCTCCTGCTTCCAGCGATGTGGAGGTGGCTCCCTGGTCGCTGAGGAAATCTGCCTGTTTGACAGCTCACCAGTGACCAGGTAGCGACGCTCCAGCGATCCCGCCAGGTCATTATTGCTGTCTGGATCGCTGGAGCGTCGCTCAGTGTGACGGGGCCCTTAGGCCCATTTCCATCCACCTCACACAAGATAACATTATGACAGTCTCTGTGCAAGAAAGGACTTGAGGGTACAAAGTGAGGATAAGATCTGTGTCCAAACAGCCTCTACTAGAGACTGCAGGGCACGAAGGAAGGACAAGAGCTGTGTCCAGAGATCCCTCTCCTAGAGACTGGAGGGCATGAAGGAGGACCAAATCTGTGTCCAGGGATCCCTCTCAAGGGACGACTGCAGGGCATGACGGAAGGACACGATGTGTGTCCAGGGATCCCACTCCTAGAGACTGGAGGCAAGATGGAAGGACAAGATCTGTGTCCAGGGATCCACCTCCTAGACACTGGAGGGCATGAAGGAAGACGAGCAGTGTCCAGGGATCCCTCTCCTAGAGACTGCAGGGCACGAAGGAAGGACAAGAGCTGTGTCCAGAGATCCTCTCCTAGAGACTGGAGGGCATGAAGGAGGACCAAATCTGTGTCCAGGGATCCCTCTCAAGGGACGACTGCAGGGCACGAAGGAAGGACACGATGTGTGTCCAGGGATCCCACTCCTAGCGACTGGAGGCAAGATGGAAGGACAAGATCTGTGTCCAGGGATCCCCCTCCTAGAGACTGGAGGGCATGAAGGAAGGACAAGATCTGTGTCCAGGGATCCCTATCTCAAGGGACAACTGCAGGGACGAAGGAAGGATGCAATGTGTGTCCAGGGATCCCTCTCCTAGAGACGACTGCAGGGCTTGATGGAAGGACAAGAGCTGTGTCTAGGGATTCCTTGTCAAGAGAAGATTAGGAGGCATGTAAGGGAGGACAAGATCAGTGTCCATGGATCCCTTCTTGGAAGATGACTGGAGGACACAAAGTAAGGACAAACTCTGTGTTTCGGGATCTCTTTTCAAGACATGACTGGAGGGCAGGCAGGACGGACAGCTTCTATCTAATCTTTCTGACTGTTGCCTATGTAGGTTAGGGTTACAACACTTCTTACCTCAGTACTAAAATGTTGAAAGAAGAAAATTATAATTCTATCCTTCCTAACAGGTTCTAAAATTAATTTGTTGATATCATAAACCTGATATAAGTCACCAGCCAGTAATATTTTGCTTGGTTCTTTCATGGATGTGCTGCAAGTATACAGTACTAAATAGTCTTTGTTCTCCACTGTTTGGGTTGAGTTTTCACGCTGCAGAAAAGATTTGTCTCAAAACAAAATGTGTGACACACCACTTGTATTTAAGTTCTTTTTCTTGGCTTTCTTGATGCACACTGTAATTCAGTGTTGCCTAAATCCAGTCCTTAAGAGGCGGCAACAGGCCGTGTTTTCCTTCCGTCACCTGTTAAATACGAAGGAAATGTTGATCTGTTGGTGGCTCTTGAGGATTGGAGTGGAGGAGCATTGCTGTATATGAACAAGGCTCTAAAATAAGTGTTCACCTTTTGGGGAATTTTTTTACTTCCTTTAAATACTTTGTATTTTGGACTGAAAATCAAATTTGCAACTAATTTCATTAAAAAAAAAAAGTGTTACGTTGTCTATTGCCTTATCTGAGAATCTGTCTCGCCGTCAATATGAGCCCATTGAAAGAGGCTCAGCTCTTGTATCTCTTTAATACTTGTATAAGTAAAAAAAAATTGTCCCCAAAGGTGGACATCCCCTTTAAATAGAAGCCTGCTGATTCTGACCTGCAGCACATAAGTGGGATTGCTGGTTACTGATCCGATATATGAAGGTCTCTGCTCCCACAAATGCCCGACATCCAGGGTAGAATAGCACAATGCCGGTATTATATCCACACCACCCTGGACACTGCACAACTTCTTATAGTGTTTAATCTCCTCCCAGTAATTCATGGCTTAGAGTTCCTTCCTTTCGCTAATTGGCTTTGATTCTTAGTGACGGTGATCCAGAACATTCATTTCTCGATTATCCGCTGAATGTTGCAAACCCATTGTGGGAACGATGACAGGATTACTATCAACCGCTGATTATTCTAGAGGACGTTCTACCCTAGAGCACTTCAGCTCAATTCTTTCTTGAACAAAATTTCACCATTTTTTTTAAAGAGTTATCTGCATGAAAAATGCACTCACTTTGTAAGTCAATCACAAGCTGTAGTCTACTCCAGAGCTGCATTCACAATTCTGTTGGTTGTCATTGAAAATAGAGGAAAAGCTTGACTACAAATACAGAACTAATCGCTCAGGTGATCTCCAGTAATGCAATGGGATACTTGGCTTCAGATTCTGAATATTCTCTGCCTCCTGGGAAGTGTCCTCCTCGCACAGACTGCCAAAGCAAAATGGAAAGAGGAATGGAAGGGTTTTTTCCTCATCTTTTGCTTCAGTTATAAAGCCTGGAAGAATTGTAAATATAGCTCCTGGAATATAATACAGGCTGTCTGTGGAACACTGAAGGTTAATGTATGTACTCAGAGACCTGCAGCAGAATTATGAATACAGCTCTGTAGTGTAATACGAGATATGACTCGGAATCTTTACAGGATGAGGTAATGTAATGTACACAGTGACTGCAGCAGAATAGTGACTGCTGCTGTGAAATATCATGCAGTGCCTTATGTAAAGATCCAGCAGAATAGTCAATACAGCTCTGGATCTGTACATGGTGATTAATGTAATGTATATACTCAATGACCACCAGCAGAATAGTGACTGCAGCTCTGCAGTATAATACAGGATATAACTCTGGATCTGTACATGGTGATTAATGTAATATATATACTCAATGACCACCAGCAGAATAGTGACTGCAGCTCTGAAATATATAATGCAATGCATTACTCATTCTGTACAGATCCAGCAGAATAGTGAGTGCAGCTCTGCAGTATAATACAGGATATAACTCTGGATCTGTACATGGTGATTAATGTAATGTATATACTCAATGACCACCAGCAGAATAGTGACTGCAGCTCTGAAATATATAATGCAATGCATTACTCATTCTGTGCAGATCCAGCAGAATAGTGAGTGCAGCTCTGCAGTATAATACAGGATATAACTCTGGATCTGTACATGTTGATTAATGTAATGTAATACATATACTCAATGACCACCAGCAGAATAGTGACTGCAGCTCTGAAATATATAATGCAATGCATTACTCATTCTGTACAGATCCAGCAGAATAGTGAGTGCAGCTCTGCAGCATAATACAGGATGTAATTCTGGATCTGTACAGGATGAATAATGTAATACACATATTCAATGACCACCAGCAGAATAGTGACTGCAGCTCTGAAATATATAATGCAATGCATTACTCATTCTGCACAGATCCAGCAGAATAGTGAGTGCAGCTCTGCAGCATAATACAGGATGTAATTCTGGATCTGTACAGGATGAATAATGTAATACACATATTCAATGACCACCAGCAGAATAGTGACTGCAGCTCTGAAATATATAATGCAATGCATTACTCATTCTGCACAGATCCAGCAGAATAGTGAGTGCAGCTCTGCAGCATAATACAGGATGTAATTCTGGATCTGTACAGGATGAGTAATGTAATACATATACTCAATGACCACCAGCAGAATAGTGACTGCAGCTCTGAAATATATAATGCAATGCATTACTCATTCTGTACAGATCCAGCAGAATAGTGACTGCAGCTCTAGAATATAATTGATCACACTCTACTGGTCCTGTGCACACAGTAATCACCAGCAGAATAGCGAGCGCAGCTCTGCAGTTCAACGCAAGATGAAACTTGAGATCAGTACAGGATAAGTAATCTCTATTCATAGTAACCACAAGCAGAATAGTGAGTACTGATCTGGAGTATAATATAAGCTGTACATGATGAGTACTGTAATGTGTGTACACAGTGACTGCACCAGCAGAATGGTGAGCGTAGCTCTAGAATATAATAGATCACGCCTACTTATCCAATACTGATCCTATGTACACAGTAACAAGCAGCTGAATAATGAGTACTGCTCTGGAGTACAATACAAGATGTAACTCTGTACATACAGTTAGGGCCAGAAATATTTGGACAGTGACACAATTTTCGCGAGTTGGGCTCTGCATGCCACCACATTGGATTTGAAATGAAAGCTCTACAACAGAATTCAAGTGCAGATTGTAACGTTTAATTTGAAGGGTTGAACAAAAATATCTGATAGAAAATGTAGGAATTGTACACATTTCTTTACAAACACTCCACATTTTAGGAGGTCCAAAGTAATTGGACAAATAAACATAACCCAAACAAAATATTTTTATTTTCAATATTTTGTTGCGAATCCTTTGGAGGCAATCACTGCCTTAAGTCTGGAACCCATGGACATCACCAAACGCTGGGTTTCCTCCTTCTTAATGCTTTGCCAGGCCTTTACAGCCGCAGCCTTCAGGTCTTGCTTGTTTGTGGGCTTTCCGTCTTAAGTCTGGATTTCAGCAAGTGAAATGCATGCTCAATTGGGTTAAGATCTGGTGATTGACTTGGCCATTGCAGAATGTTCCACTTTTTTGCACTCATGAACTCTGGGTACTTTGGCTGTATGCTTGGGGTCATTGTCCATCTGTACTATGAAGCGCCGTCCAATCAACTTTGCAGCATTTGGCTGAATCTGGGCTGAAAGTATATCCCGGTACACTTCAGAATTCATCCGGCTACTCTTGTCTGCTGTTATGTCATCAATAAACACAAGTGACCCAGTGCCATTGAAAGCCATGCATGCCCATGCCATCACGTTGCTTCCACCATGTTTTACAGAGGATGTGGTGTGCCTTGGATCATGTGCCGTTCCCTTTCTTCTCCAAACTTTTTTCTTCCCATCATTCTGGTACAGGTTGATCTTTGTCTCATCTGTCCATAGAATACTTTTCCAGAACTGAGCTGGCTTCTTGAGGTGTTTTTCAGCAAATTTAACTCTGGCCTGTCTATTTTTGGAATTGATGAATGGTTTGCATCTAGATGTGAACCCTTTGTATTTACTGTCATGGAGTCTTCTCTTTACTGTTGACTTAGAGACAGATACACCTGCTTCACTGAGAGTGTTCTGGACTTCAGTTGATGTTGTGAACGGTTCTTCTTCACCAAATAAAGTATGCGGCGATCATCCACCACTGTTGTCATCCATGGACGCCCAGGCCTTTTACAGTTCCCAAGCTCACCAGTCAATTCCTTTTTTCTCAGAATGTACCCAACTGTTGATTTTGCTACTCCAAGCATGTCTGCTATCTCTCTGATGGATTTTTTTCTTTTTTTTCAGCCTCAGGATGTTCTGCTTCACCTCAATTGAGAGTTCCTTTGACCGCATGTTGTCTGGTCACAGCAACAGCTTCCAAATGCAAAACCACACACCTGGAATCCACCCCTGACCTTTTAACTACTTCATTGATTACAGGTTAACGAGGGAGACGCCTTCAGAGTTAATTGCAGCCCTTAGAGTCCATTGTCCAATTACTTTTGGTCCCTTGAAAAAGAGGAGGCTATGCATTACAGAGCTATGATTCCTAAACCCTTTCTCCGATTTGGATGTGGAAACTCTCATATTGCAGCTGGGAGTGTGCACTTTCAGCCCATATTTATATATAATTACTAATTAGTTATTTCTTAATATATTTTATATAATATATATATATATATATATAATATATATATAATATTATGGCAGACTGCTGTATCAAGGTAGAAGTAGTCTTTAAATTAGCGAATCTTCTAAATGGCTATGGAAGTACAAATTTTTACTTTTCTGAATTGCACAAATTCCAAAATAATTATTGTAAATAATAATATTTTATAAATATCCAAAATAACACCAGTTCTACTCTACCTTTTTTATTATTATTTGTTTATAGTTGGTCAACGGCAAAAGACAGAACATGTACGAGTGGCAGGAAAAGAGAAGTGCGCGTACTTCTTCTGGCAGGGTCGACAGTCGCCTGTCAGTGAAAAGGGCACATCGGCGTTAATGACCATCGAGCTGGATGAGGAGAGAGGAGCTCAGGCAAGTGTCACCAAATGACTGAGGAGACAGACACTGAAAAGACTGAGGGACGGGCAAATGTTCTACTATGTGATGTCGATATTGATGGCATTAGGTGGTCAATGCAAACGGCAGAAGTCTTGTAGCTAGATATTTACTTTAGAAGTTTTGCAAGACACTAACAGTCTTAATTCTTCTAGGTCCAAGTTCTTCAGGGGAAGGAGCCGCCATGTTTCCTTCAGTGTTTTGATGGGGGTATGATTGTGCACGCGGGGAGACGGGAAGAGGAAGAGGAAAACACTCAAAGTATGTCTGGATTTTCAGTAAAATGTTTGCTTCTGAATGAAACCTTTTAGTTATGTTTTCTGGTAATGGTCACCAGGAGGAGGAAGCACAACATACCATAGCACAGTGAATTAGAATATTATCAAAAAGGTAATTTATTTCAGTAATTCAATACAAAAAGTGAAACAAATATATTATATAGAGTCATTACACACAGAGTGATCCATTTCAAGTGTATGTCTGTAAATGTTGATGATTATGACTTACAGCCAATGTTAACACAAAGCTCATTATCTCAGAAAATGAAAGTAGGGAGGATGAAGGGTTAAAAACTGCACTGCCATATTCCACGAGACATTAGAAGGTGACTGTCATATTGATGTATTACTCAACGTGTTTCAGGTCTTCCAGAAAAGCCCTGAAACTTGGCAATATTACATAGATTTTTGATGATATTCTAATTCATTGAGATGCACTAGTAGTTTTGCACTTGCTTCTGAATAGTCTCCAGCTTAGATACAGTATGCACTAGACTTTTTCCTTTACTTAGTAATGATTTCGTCCTCTGTTCCCGCACAGGTGACTGGAGACTGTATTGTGTTCGGGGGGAGGTTCCCACGGAGGGTAATCTGATAGAAGTAGCTTGTCACTGCAGCAGTCTCCGCTCTAGGACGTCCATGATACTGCTCAATGTGAATAATGCCGTCATTTACCTCTGGCACGGCTGCAAAGCACAAAGCCATGCAAAGGAAGTAGGGAGGACGGCAGCCAGCAGAATCAAAGAGGAGTGAGTACAGGGTTCCGGGAGCTGTGCCCACTGCCCTGCCCCTACCCCTTTGCCCTGCCACCGCACTGCCCACCGCTCTGCCCGCTACTAATCCTTACACCACTAGGTGTATGGCACATGAGAATCGATAGAGGTCATTCAGTCCAACCTGTGGAGCTCATTTACAGCCAGACTTGGTTTATTCCCTTTTTTTCTCTGTTCAGAAAAAGGAATAAACCCTATAATTCTATTTGCATTTTCCCGCTTTGCTTAATAAATACATAAAGCGTTATATACAAGAGAGCTTGCATGTGCTGTACAAGACCAGAAAAACATGGCTGCAATTTTACACACAGCGCCACACCTCCCCACAGGTTGTGTGTGGTATTGCATCACAATCTTATTCACTTTAAGGCAGGAGTCACATGGCCATATGAGCCGAATGAGGATTGCATCAAAATGCCCCGAGCGGCCGGCGCTCTCCTGACCTGAGCTTGACATCTGCATAGAAATACATGAAGCTGTAACACTCAGGAGAGCCGCCGGCCGGTCTGATCAGTGCGATGCTATCCTGGCACGAGTCGTGCGGCGGTGTGACTCTATTCTTATGAAGCTTAGCTACAGTACTACACATGGACAGGTGAGGCGCTGTTTTAAGAAAGGAAAAAAAAAAAGCATCCATGCTTTTTGGGGTTTTTTTTTATCTTGAAATTTAGTGCAACCCGTAAGGATAATGTCTGTAAGGCGCTGTGGAATGTGACTATGCTATTGAAGCAAGTTAATAAAATGTAAATAAATATGGACATTAAATCTGTAATAACAATACAAGGGCGTTTTTTTGTTTTTGTAGGGGGTGGGGTTTGACATTTTTGGAGTGGAAAATCTGCAAATCTTGCTTAACAGTAAATGACTGTAAAAATGTCCTAATAATGTTTTTGGACTGTTCACAATAAAGCAATAAGCATGTTTGGCAGAGACTCGCTAGTCTGCAGGAAACCCAATGTGGTGATCAGCACTGTTAGGAAAAAAAAAATTGGTCATAAACCAAAGTAGTATTGGTCTTTATATCTTCCAAGTTCATGCTGCCATCCCATAACATTATTATTTTGTTCCTGCAGATGTCCCTTAGAAGCCGGGTTGCATAGCAGCAGCAAGGTGACTATATATGAATGTGACGAGGGCTCGGAGCCCCTCGGATTCTGGGATGCACTTGGCAGGAGAGACCGTAAAGCGTATGACTGCATGCTGCAAGGTAATCCCTATGTATAGATATACAGTACTTCAATGGCCTGCGTGTGTGTATGCGTGTGTGCTCGTACTCTGCTGCCAGCTTATTACTATAAATAAGACCATGCACAGTGGGGGAGCACACAAATAGAGAGACAGCACACAGGGGGAAAGAGCACATGAGGGGAGAAGAGTGCACAGAGGGCTAGTACATTTACAGGGATACATTTCATTGTCACTCAGTAAAATTAAAAATGCAGCTGGATTGTTATTCTTCAAAATCCGCCATCAGTCGGACACTGCGCTCAACATACAGCGCAGGGTGGGAGAAGGCAACACACAGGAAAAGAGAGTGCAGGGGGAACAACACACAAATGGGGAGACAGCACACACAGGAAGTGCACAGGGTGAAAAGAGCGCACAGGGGGACAGAGCACATGAGGGAGAAAACTACACAAAAGGGGGGAGGCAGCGCCCGTGGTAAGAAGACTGGGGGAGGAGCACATGCGTACAAAAAACAGCGCATTGGGGGGATGGACAGCGCATGGGGGGTTATTCTATTAACAGGGATATATTTTGTTTTCACCTAATGCTTGAATAGAGTTATAAATGTGGCAACAAAAATGCTAGTGTGTCTATAATATATAGTAGAGTAAGATCCACATAAGGGCCATTACATCCACTGCGGTGATTTACATGGGACTGCAAGTAGAATACGGTGATTTGATTTCAGTGTTATTAGTAAACCTGTATATTTTTTATTCATGTTTTAACAGATCCAGGCAAATTTAACTTCACACCACGGTTGTTCAGTCTCAGCAGTTCATCCGGAGATTTCACCGCTACAGAATTTATGTATCCGTCCAGGTTGACGTCTGTAGTGAATTCCATGCCGTTCCTGCAGGAGGATCTGTACACCGCCTCACAGCCAGGCAAGTGCTCCTCTATTGGAGCTTCATTGAATGTGAATGTCTTCTGCCTGATGGGCCATGTTCACCACCTCCTTGGCTCTATTAAAGGGAATATCATCTGAAAATGACCTGCTTTGTTTAAATCAAGTTTTTATGTTACATTTACTGTGTGTTTACAGTTTGTATTAATAATAATAATAATAATAATAATAATGATAAAAAAAATCTTGTGATTTTTCACATTGACCACTGGAGCTTTTCTAAACTTCATGTTTCAGAAAATCCACCTGTACATTAGCAGCAATGACTCCGACCCTATTTATTGTATTGAAGCTAATGAGTGTGTGTAAAGTAGGTTGTGAAGGGAGAGGAACTGAGATATCCCCTATTGTGACTGGTGGAGACTGCCGAAAATGTTTCCTGAAAGGACAAAGTATATAACATTACCCCACTTGGCACTGGCAGAATTCCAAGATTTCTATTTATTTATTTTTTAATACATCTCAGGATATGAAAAAAGGCAAATTAAATAAAAATCAATATAAAAATGTGACTTAAGCAGTAGGTTATTTTCTCATGACATATTCCACTTAAACTGTAATGAACAATTTAATCTTTGTTGATCATTGGTTTAAAATGAAGTATGATGGATCAATGATTGTCCTTCATTAGTAGAAAAGGTGACAGGTCGTTGTTTTTTTTGTTTTTTATTAAAGATGGTGACCAAAATTTAATTTTGTAAATGTACCTTTCAGCAGAACATAATACATATTTCTTGCAGTGATTCTATTTCTGCAATATCAGAACTTATTTTTCATGAAGTAGGATTGGTTGTGGTATGTGGTATGGTGTGGCAGGACAGATCTGTAGATGCCGCATGTAAGGCGATTGTGCGCTTTCCACGGCAGATGTTCATCGGTTTGATCTCCTTTTATTGCAGCTTTATTCCTTGTTGACAACCATCACGAGGTTTACCTGTGGCAGGGCTGGTGGCCTGTAGAAGACGTCATTACTGGATCTGCACGGATACGATGGGATGCAGACAGAAAAAGTGCAATGGAGACGGTGTTACAGTATTGCAAAGGTGAGAGGCCTGAGATGGTGTGGATCACAGGGATATTGGATATGGTGGATAACGCTGCTGGTCTTTTAGAATAAGCATCTAAAATCTCATCTTCATCCCTAAACTATCACCTACTATCCAGGTGGTGATCTGCAGCGCACTCCATAACTCGGGGTGACTCCGTGGTTAGCACTGCACGGTGGCTCAGTGGTTAGCACTGTACGGTGGCTCAGTGGTGAGCACTGTACGGTGGCTCAGTGGTTAGCACAGTATATGGTGGCTCAGTGGTTAGCACTGTATATGATGGCTCAGTGGTTAGCACTGTATATGATGGCTCAGTGATTAGCACTGTATGGTGGCTCAGTGGTTAGCACAGTATATGGTGGCTCAGTGGTTAGCACAGTATATGGTGGCTCAGTGGTTAGCACAGTATATGGTGGCTCAGTGGTTAGCACAGTATATGGTGGCTCAGTGGTTAGCACAGTATACGGTGGCTCAGTGGTTAGCACAGTATACGGTGGCTCAGTGGTTAGCACTGTATATGGTGGCTCAGTGGTTAGCGCTGTGCGCTGGCTCAGTGGTTAGCGCTGTACGGTGGCTCAGTGGTTAGCACTGTACGATGGCTCAGTGGTTAGCACTGTATGGTGGCTCAGTGGTTAGCGCTGTATGGTGGCTCAGTGGTTAGCACTGTATGGTGGCTCAGTGATTAGCACTGCACGGTGATTCAATGATTAGCACTGTATGGTGGCTCAGTGGTTAGCACAGTATACAGTGGCTCAGTGATTAGCACTGTATGGTGGCTCAGTGGTTAGCACTGTATGGTGGCTCAGTGGTTAGCACTGTACGGTGGCTCAGTGGTTAGCACTGTACGGTGGCTCAGTGGTGAGCACTGTACGGTGGCTCAGTGGTTAGCACAGTATATGGTGGCTCAGTGGTTAGCACTGTATATGATGGCTCAGTGGTTAGCACTGTATGGTGGCTCAGTGGTTAGCACAGTATATGGTGGCTCAGTGGTTAGCACAGTATATGGTGGCTCAGTGGTTAGCACAGTATATGGTGGCTCAGTGGTTAGCACAGTATACGGTGGCTCAGTGGTTAGCACTGTATATGGTGGCTCAGTTGTTAGCGCTGTGCGCTGGCTCAGTGGTTAGCACTGTACGGTGGCTCAGTGGTTAGCACTGTACGATGGCTCAGTGGTTAGCACTGTATGGTGGCTCAGTGGTTAGCGCTGTATGGTGGCTCAGTGGTTAGCACTGTATGGTGGCTCAGTGATTAGCACTGCACGGTGATTCAATGATTAGCACTGTATGGTGGCTCAGTGGTTAGCACAGTATACAGTGGCTCAGTGATTAGCACTGTATGGTGGCTCAGTGGTTAGCACTGTATGGTGGCTCAGTGGTTAGCACTGTATGGTGGCTGTGGCTCAGTGATTAGCACTGCACGGTGATTCAGTGATTAGCACTGTATGGTGGCTCAGTGGTTAGCACTGTATGGTGGCTCAGTGGTTAGCACTGTATGGTGGCTCAGTGGTTAGCGCTGTGCGCTGGCTCAGTGGTTAGCACTGTATGGTGGCTCAGTGGTTAGCACTGTATGGTGGCTCAGTGGTTAGCACTGTATGGTGGCTCAGTGGTTAGCACTGTATGGTGGCTCAGTGGTTAGCACTGTATGGTGGCTCAGTGGTTAGCACTGTATGGTGGATCAGTGGTTAGCACTGTATGGTGGCTCAGTGGTTAGCACTGTATGGTGGCTCAGTGGTTAGCACTGTATGGTGGCTCAGTGGTTAGCACTGCATGGTGGCTCAGTGGTTAGCACTGTATGGTGGCTGTGGCTCAGTTTGATAGCACTATATTGTGGCTCAGTGGTTAGCACTGTATGGTGGCTCAGTGGTTAGCGCTGTGCGCTGGCTCAGTGGTTAGCGCTGTATGGTGGCTCAGTGGTTAGCACTGTATGGTGGCTCAGTGGTTAGCACTGTATGGTGGCTCAGTGGTTAGCACTGTATGGTGGCTCAGTGGTTAGCACTGTATGGTGGCTCAGTGGTTAGCACTGTATGGTGGCTCAGTGGTTAGCACTGTATGGTGGCTCAGTGGTTAGCACTGTATGGTGGCTCAGTGGTTAGCACTGTATGGTAGCTCAGTGGTTAGCACAGTATACGGTGGCTCAGTGATTAGCACTGTATGGTGGCTCAGTGGTTAGCACTGTATACGGTGGCTCAGTGGTTAGCACTGTATATGGTGGTTCAGTGGTTAGCACTGTATACGGTGGCTCAGTGGATAGCACTATATGGTGGCTCAGTGGTTTGCACTGTATATGGTGGCTCAGTGGTTTGCACTGTATATGGTGGCTCAGTGGTTAGCACTGTATATGGTGGCTCAGTGGTTAGCACTGTATGGTGGCTCAGTGGTAAGCGCTGTATTATTGCAGCACTAGGGTCCTGGGTACAAGTCCCACCAAGGACAACATCTGCAAGGAGTTTGTATGTTCTCCTGTGTTTGCATGGATTTTCTCCTAAATCCAGTTTCTTCCCACACTCCAAAGACATACTGATAAAGAATTTGTAATGACTGTATCTGTAAAGTGTCAAGTGCTGCACAATATGATGGCCCAATATAAGTAAGCAAAATAAGGCTGGTTTCACACTTCAGGTTTTATCAAATCAGGCAAGGTCAGGTTTTTCAGCAAAAACTTGACATTTCAGTATCCAGTATTTTCCCCATTCACTTTAATAGAATCCTGTTGCTCCAGGTTGCTACCTGACACCTTTAAAATGAATGGAAAAAAATGGATCCTGAAAGCATCAGGTTTTTGCTGAAAAACCTGATCTTGCCTGATTTGAAAAAAACTGGTGTGAAACCAGCCTGAATGTCATCCTTTCCAGACATCCTGCAAACATGCATGTTGAGTGTGAGTATATTGAGCAGGTTCTGAAGCAGAGTCCGCACCTTACCCAGCTGATACCACCAGTATGTTATAGCCGGGAAAGCAGCAATGAGAGCCAAGCTCCAATCACTGCTGTTAAAAGGAATCTGTCAGTAGGATCAACCCTACTAAGGCTAGCTTCACACCACGGTTTTTGTCTGTCAGGGTGGATCCTGTTTTTTACAGGATTACCCTGACCGAACCGGACAGGGCAGGATGTGTAGAAAGTTTGGTCAAATATGGTCTTGGATCCTGTTTTTTTTACAGGATTTGTTTTCTGCGGCTGTCCATGGTGCTGAAGTCTGCCTGTGTCTGCTCTGTCTTTAATGCTGAATTCACAGCCTGTGCTGGAAGTAGGTCTGTCAATTGTGCTGAAGTTTGCACGGCAGGATTTCTGAGCATGTTCTGTGCCTAAAATCGGATCCGGGAAACTACGATTTTTTTTTTTCATGGATTCGGCGCCCATCGACTCTCATGTTATGGGCGTCTGATCGCTCCGGATCCGTTTCTGTCCGGTTTTGTCTGATTTTTTTTTTTCACCGGAGCCCAAAAATGCTGCAGGCTCCGATTTTGGGGACAGTGAAAAACCTGACAAAAAACTAATCTGGCTCAGAATACATAAAAATGGATGGCCAAATATGACCAATCCGGCACCATAGGGATACATGGGAGGCAAAACCGGATCAGGTTGTATTCAGGTCACAGCAGACAGAACCTGATGCCAAAAACCGCGGTGTGAAGCATTCCTTGGCTGTCTATATGGGTGGGCAGGTCACAGATAGCAGATCGCAGATATCAAGTAATCATTTTATTAAACTAATTCCAGAGAAATCCAAATTTTTCTTAATACATAAATGCGGTTAAGATCTATGGACCGGACACAGATCTGCATGAGAATCTGCCTCCAGAGCTTATTATAAATGAAAGGAGGCGTTACCAGTGTGAGACATGTAAATCAGGAGAGCGGACTAATTTTCAGTCCTAAAAATTAAAAACAAAAAATCTACACAATTTTGGTATCGGCGTCATCATTTTGACCTGAAGAATATCAGGTCATTTCTGCAGCAGATCATCAGTTTTACCTTGTGCATGAGATCTCTTATACAATAAAATATGAATTGTATACATGATATGACTACGTTAAATTTGTATTTTAGGCAAGAACAGTAGAAAACCCCCAAGTCCTACCTGATTCACGCCGGGCTAGAACCTCTGACATTTACCAACATGTTCCCAAGCTGGGAGCACAGAGAAGACATCGCCCAGATCACAGAGAGAGTGAGTATTGGAGTTATGGGGATCAATGATGCACTCCTCCCAATATTCATAACTGTAGAGATGTTGAACCTTTCTCTCATTACATCAAAACACGGACAAATTAGTTGGTGCAAAAACACAAAACTGGCCGACCACACTTGTATGACCGCCTAAAAAGATGGCTGCTCTAAATATTCTACAGTGGGTACAGAAGGTATTCAGACCCCTTTACATTTTTCACTCTTTAATACAAAAAACCTAGTCCATAAAACGAGTAAGTACTCTGCAGTAAGAAAGTCTAAAATGCAAGTGCAGTAAAAAATATGTAAATAACAGGGTACTTGGTCCATACGTTTTTTGCGCATAAAATGTACTTCAAGCTGCCTCACCTCATCAAGGTGTACCCGTATCGAAGCAGTCCTATCTGTTGTATTAAAAACCTGATCAAGTAATGTGTATAAAGTGAACAGGGTCCAAACAGGTCCAGTGTCCGATATGGACTGAGGTTGAAAGCAGCCCTTTTGTGTGCAAAGCTCAAGTGAGGGGCGGGGAACTCACATCTCTTGATAGGCAAGAGGCTAATTTACAGAAAACTAATGAACCCTGCACACACTCTTTGTTTCATTGCAGCCATTTGGTAAATTCAAAATAGTTTTCCCATTAATGTACGCTCTGCACCCCATCTTGACTGGAAAAAAAACAGAAATGTAGATATTTTTGCAAATTTATTAAAAAAAGGAAAAGTAATTATTCCATGGTCACATAAGTATTCAGACCCTTTGCTCAGTGTTGAGTATTTGCACCTATTGAGCTCGTACAGCCATGAGTCGTCTTGGCAATGATGCCAAGTTTTTGCCCCCTCAATTTGGGGATCCTCTGCTATTCTTCCTTGCAGATCCTCTCCAGTTCCGTCAGGTTGGATGGTGAATGTTAGTGGACAACCATTTTCAGGTCTCTCCAGAGATACTCAATTGGGTTTAGGTCAGGGCTCTGGCTGGGCCAGTCAGGAAGTATCAGAGTTGTTCTGGTCCTTTGTTATTTTAGCTGTGTGCTTTGGGTCATTGTCTTGTTGGAAGGTGACGCGTCGGCCAAGTCTGAGGTCCAGAGCACTCTGGAAGAGGTTTTCATCCAGGAGATCTCTGTTCTTGGCCGCATTCATGTTTCCTTCAATTGCAACCAGTCGTCCTGACCCCGCAACTGAAAACACTCCCATAGCATGATGCTGTCACCACCATGTCTCACTGTTGGGAATGTATTGGGCAGGTGATGAGCAGGGCCTGGTTTTCTCAACACATACCACTTAGGCGGCCGTCACACGCATCAATATCGCTAGCGATATTGCTAGCGATCACGTGCACGCGCGATCGCTAACAATATCGCTCACATCGCTGGTAAGCTGTCACACAGGCAGACTCACCAGCGATGTGGACCAGCAAGATCGCTGGTAACTATGGTACACATCGGGTTACTAGGCGCCGCGCGGCGCTTAGTAACCTGACGTTTACCATAGACACCATCTCCCAGCATAGGCTCTGCCGCTCGGAGATGGATCATCGTGGTGTCACACACCACAATGAGGCAGATTGATCAAGTGTTTATCGCTTGATATGAGCTCCGGCTCACCAATCTGCGATGTGACGATCAAGCGATTTTACATTGTAAAATCGATTGATTGCACGCAGCAATGCACAAACGATATCGCTTAAGCGATCAAAAAGCAGATCGCTTAAGCGATATCGTGCATTAAATTGAAGCGTGTGACGGCCGCCTTAGTATTATCACCAAAAAGATCTATATTTGTCTCCTCAGACCAGAGAATCTTATTTCTCATAATCTGAGAGTCCTTCATGTGTTTTCTTGTAATCTCTATGCGGCTTTCATATATCTTGCACTTAGGAGGGTCTTGCGTCAGGCCACTCTGCCATAAAGACCTGGCTGTTGGAGGGCTGCAGTGATAGTTGACTTTGTGGAACTTTCTCCCATCTCTCTAGTACATCTCTGGAGCTCAGCCACAGTGATCTTGGGGTTTTTCTTTACTTCTCTCACAAAGGCTCTTCTCCCACGATTGCTCAGTTTGGCTTGATGGCCAGGTCTAGGAAGACTTCTGGTGGTCCCAAATGTCTTTCATTTAAGGATTATGAAGGCCACTGTGTTCTTAGGAACCTTGAGTACTGCAGACATTCTTTTGTAACCTTGGCCAGATCTGTGCCTTGACACAATCTGTCTCTGACCTTCTTGGGCAGTTCCTTTGACCTCATGATTCTCATTTGGTCTGACATGCACTGTGAGCTGTGAGGTCTTATATAGACAGGTGTGTGACTTTCCAAATCAAGTCATATCAGTTTAATTAAACACAGCTGGACTCCAATGAAGGAGTAGAACCATCTCAAGGAGAATCACAAGGAAATGGACAGCAGGTGACTTAAATATGAGTGTCTGAGTAAAGGGGCTGAATACTTATGACTGTGATATTTCAGTTTTCCTTTTTTAATAAATTTGCAAAAACATCTACATTTGTTTTTTCTGGTCATCATAATGGGAGACCCAGACAATGGGGTTTAGGGCACTGCCCTCCGGAGGTCACACTAGGTACTACAAGTTTGTAGACACCGCCCCCTCCGCTTATAAACCCCTACCGCAGGGAACATCCTCAGTTTTAAACTTAGTGTGCTCGGAGGATCACGCTTTGCTTGCACTTCACTGCATTCTCACTACTTTCGTGATGGCGTCTGAAGACAAGGTAATAAGGTCCCAGTCGGGACCGGTGACAGCCTCCCCGCTCACCCTTAGTGGCACACGCTGGTGGAGGTACCGGAGGGCCTAGGGCCTGGACACCTGGTGTTCTCCCGGTACGCTGTTACACTCCTCTCCATCCCTCTCTGGGGGGCTCTGGTGAGTGGGAGATGGGAGCCTTGCACAGCTCCGCTCCGTCCGAGGCCTCCCTAAATGGTGCTTACAGACCGGACTGGAGCCAGCCCAGTCCGAGGCCTCCCTAAATGGTGCTTACACTCCGGACTGGGCTGAGCGGCCCAGTCTGAGGCCTCCCTAAATGGTGCTTACACTCCAGACTGGTGCTGCACCCCCGTCCGAGGCCTCCCTGAATGGTGCTTACAGACCGGACCGGCACTGAGGCACTCTGTGTCTCCTGTGTGCCTGGGGGTAGTGTCTGGCACTTTTTGTGTTTCATGACACTCAGACCGCGCGTTGCCCTCGGGCCCGCGGTTCTGCGGGTGTACCCTGTGCTGGGGTCACCCTGGCTGACCGCCCTGTGTGTCACAGGGGCTGAGGCCGTAGGCTGCGGATGTGTGATATGTATTTGCAGTCTGTGTACAATGTATTTTACACTGTTTCCCGCCCTGCGGGCTCCAGCTCCCTCATGAGAAGGATGCTTGGAGGATGGGATGCAGCCCGTGCGGTGACGTCACCGCGGGGCGTGTGCGTGTGTTTCCCGCGTGTCTTCGGCGCCGCCCACAGTTTCTCTGTCGGCGGCCATCTTTACCCTCACTTCCCGGCTGGGAACTGTATGCAGCGTGCGTCTGCACTCCAAGAGGGGAGACCGGAAGACGGCGCGGAGGTCACACACACACACCGCTCCCTCATACCGCTTTACAGCGGTCGGTAAGCCACCGGGATCTCCGGTTTTATTGTCTGCAATTGGGCTTATCTACCCCTACTGTGGCCATGTCCTCAGTTAGGAAGCTTGCTGCTAAGGCGGCCGAGGCCACCGTTACATGTGCTACGTGCAATGGAACACTGGTGGAGGGGTCCTGCAATAACTGCGGACGCCCAGAGGCCCGGGCTGGCACTGCTGAGTCAGCAGCTCCGGTGCTATACCCCGAGGTTCAGGTGATCTCAGGGCCTTGGGAGACTCAGAACAGGATCAATGAATCTCTGTTGTCTCAGCTGTCCTCCATGTCGCAATCCCTGGAGGCACTTAATAGGAGACTGGATAGCCCAGCTACTCCTTCCAGTTACCCCCGGGTGTCTCCCTCTTCTGCTGTGAGACCCCTTAAGCGGCCTCGTCGTGAGGCTTCACCCGAGCTCCAGACTCTATCTGAGGAGGAGCGTTCCTCTGATGGTGAGGAAGATGATGGGGGTTCGACTTTCGGGTCTGTATCTGTGTCTGAACCACCAGATGGGGTGGAGGATCTGGTGTCCTCTATCAACGAGACCTTACGTCTCGTGACACCCCCTGAGGAGGTGACGGTGCACCCGAAGGAGGTCTATCAATGGCTGCGGCCGGAGGCTAGACCAAGTGGCTCCTTTATGGACCATACTAATTTTGGAAGGGTGATTAGAGCCCCCAGGTTACATCCTGGGCGGCGTTATGTCCGCAAACCCAAGGACAATCGCTTCCCCTTTCCCCAGGAGGTGCTTCAGGAGTGGTCGCAGTCCCCGAAGGTGGATGCTTCCATGACCAGGATTGCTGCACGCTCCCTTTTCTCTGCCTCTGATAGCTCCTCACTGAAGGATGCTACTGATAGACAGGTCGAGCAACTCGCCAAGTCTTCCTATGAGGCGGTGGGGTCGTCATTTGCCCCTAACTTTGCCACGGTCTGGACCTTACAAGCGATTACTACCTGCTTGGATGGTATCACTGACCTGGCAAGGTCCAGTCCAGAGGTCCTGGCACTTACCGAGAGGGCGAGAGCCTATGCGGACTACGCCAGAACGGCGACTCTGGAAACTGCCACTCGCTCAGCTGTGGCTTCGGCCAATGCTATAGCGATCCGCAGGTTGTTGTGGCTACGTCTTTGGGACTCAGATGCCACATCTAAGAAGATTCTGCAGAATCTTCCGTTCTCTGGTGACAGGCTTTTTGGCACAGAGCTGGACAAGCTAATTAAGGATTCTGCTGAGTCTAAAATACCGCAGAATAAACCTAAGCCGCGGTATACCGTTAAGAGGAACCCAAAACAGTGGTCCTTTCGGTCCAGCTCACAGTCATCAGCACCGTCCGCTCGCACGGACCGAGGGGGCAAGCCCGCTTCTCAGTGGCGCTCTAAGAGTCGTCCAAAGAAGCCGGCGGGGGCAGCAGCTGCCACCCCCAAACCCGCCTCTACATGACTCGCTCTCTCTTCCTGCCTCCCCACAGGTGGGGGGCCGCTTGTCTCGCTTTCAGGACGAGTGGCTACTTCACGTTCCAGATCAGTGGGTTCGAGACGTGGTCTCGCGAGGTTACAGGATAGAGCTGACGTCAAAACCGATATCCCGATTCCATCGGTCGGTCCCCTCCCCAGAAAAAGCTCAGGCCTTTTCTTTGGTGTTGGAGGGACTCCGCAGGGACGGAGTGGTGGTCCCGGTGCCTTCCGGGGAGAGGTTCAGGGGTTTTTACTCCAACCTCTTTATCGTCCCAAAGAAGGACGGATCCTTCCGCCCGGTTCTGGACCTGAAGTTGTTCAACCGCCAAGTGCTGGTTCGGAAGTTCCGTATGGAATCACTGCGCTCAGTGATCGCGGCTGTGTCACAGGGGGACTTCTTGGCGTCCATAGATATCAGAGACGCTTACCTTCACGTGCCCATTGCACCGGCCCACCAGCGATGGTTGAGATTTGCAGTGGGGGAGGAACACTTCCAATTTGTGGCGCTGCCGTTCGGCTTGGCCTCGGCACCGCGGGTGTTCACGAAAGTGATGGCCTCTATGATGGCTCTCCTGCACGTGCAGGGCCATGCCGTCATTCCCTATTTAGACGACCTGCTGGTCAGGGCGCCATCGGAACACCTCTGTCAAGCGAGCCTAGATGTGACCATGCGGTCTCTGGAACAATTCGGTTGGCTCCTCAATGTCCAGAAGTCAACCTTGGTTCCGACCCAGTCCTTGACTTATTTGGGCATGGACTTCAACACGTCCTCAGCCCTGGTGTCTCTGCCACAATCCAAACAGGTGGCGATCCGATCGGGAGTGCAAGCAGTGCTCCTGTCACCACAATCGTCCCTTCGTGGGTTGATGAAGCTGGTGGGTCGCATGGTGGCGGCGATAGAGGCGGTGCCGTTTGCACAATTTCGCCTCCGTCCTCTCCAGCTGGAGATACTACGCAGGTGGGACAAGAGGACGATCTCACTGAATCGGCTGGTGACACTGTCACAACCGACCCGAGATTCCCTGCAGTGGTGGCTTCAACCACATCACTTGTCGCGGGGCCGGTCCTTCATCAAACCGTCATGGTTAGTGGTGACCACCGACGCCAGTCTGAAGGGCTGGGGTGCGGTGTTCTTACACCACAGGGCCCAAGGCCTCTGGACTCTGTCGGAGTCGGCATTACAGATCAACGTGCTGGAGATCAAGGCGATCTATCTAGCACTCCTGGCTTTTCAGAGATTCCTCTCAGGACATCCCATCCGGGTTCAGTCCGACAACGCGACGGCCGTCGCTTATATAAATCATCAAGGAGGAACCAGGAGTGCAGAGGCTCTGGCCGCAGTCCACCGCATTCTATCCTGGGCGGAGGACAACAACTGCCTGATCTCCGCAGTTCACATCCCAGGGGTCGAAAACTGGGAGGCCGACTATCTGAGCAGGCAGGGGATGGACGCCGGAGAGTGGGCCCTTCATCCAGACGTCTTTCGGGACATCTGCAGCAGATGGGGCACTCCGGACGTGGATCTGATGGCCTCACGGCTGAATCATCAGGTTCCGCAATACATGGCGAGGTCATGGGACCCCCAGTCGTTGGGAGCGGACGCCCTGATCTTGACTTGGTCCAGATTCAATCTACCATATGTGTTCCCTCCTATGGCTCTGATTCCCAGGGTGCTGTGGAAAATCAGGTCGGAATGCAGGGTAGCCATTCTAGTGGCGCCAGACTGGCCCAGGAGGTCCTGGTATCCGGACCTGTGGCAACTGTCAGGCGGACACAGGTGGGCTCTTCCAGAACGCGCAGATCTTCTCGCGCAAGGCCCATTCTTCCACCTCAATTCCAAGGCCCTCAGATTGACTGCATGGCTCTTGAGGCCTGGCTGCTGACATCCAGGGGGTTCTCCCCTACAGTGGTTGCCACTATGAATCGGGCTAGAAAGCCAGTTTCCAGGAAAATGTACCACAGGACGTGGAAAATCTTTTTTACCTGGTGTGCCTCTGGGGGCCGGTCCCCGTGGCCCTTGTCCATCCCGACATTGTTGGCATTCCTACAGTCGGGTTTGGAGTTGGGATTATCCCTTGGCTCCTTAAAGGGTCAGGTCTCAGCACTTTCTGTGCTGTTTGACAGACGATTGGCGCTTCTCCCGAAGGTCCGTCAATTTCTGCAGGGGGTGTCGCGGATGGTTCCACCCTACAAGAGACCTCTGGATCCGTGGGACCTTAACATGGTCCTGGCGGCATTGCAAAAACCGCCATTTGAGCCTCTGAGGGAGGTTTCCCTTTCTCGTCTGTCCCAGAAGGTGGCTTTTCTGGTGGCGATTACATCTCTGAGGAGGGTCTCAGAATTGGCTGCACTATCGTGCAAGTCTCCCTTTCTGGTGGTTCACCAAGACAAGGTGGTGTTGCGTCCACGGCCGGAATTCTTGCCAAAGGTGGTTTCAACGTTTCACCTGAACCAGGAGATTGTTCTCCCATCATTTTGCCCCGCTCCCGTTCATCAGGTTGAGCGCGACCTCCATACTCTGGATCTCGTGAGAGCTATACGCATTTGTGTCCAGAACCGCCTCCTTTAGGAGTTCGGATTCTTTGTTTGTTCTTACGTCAGGTCGCTGTAAGGGGTCCGCGGCTTCAAAGTCAACCTTAGCCAGGTGGATTAAGGCTTCCATTCAAGAGGCTTACCGGTCTTCTGGTTTGCCTCTCCCGGTGGGATTGAAGGCTCACTCTACCAGAGCCGTAGGTGCCTCATGGGCCTTGCGACATAGAGCATCTGCTCTACAGGTGTGTCAGGCGGCCACTTGGTCCAGCCTACACACTTTCTCTAAGCACTATATGGTGCATGCCCATGCCTCTGCGGATGCAAATTTGGGCAGGCGGGTTCTACAGGCGGCGGTTGCCCACCTTTAAAGGGGAACCAGGTTATCCGTCTTGTTGAGGAACTCTTCCCGCCCTGGGGTATTGCTTTAGGACATCCCCATTGTCTGGGTCTCCCATTATGATGACCAGAAAAAAGAGAATTTTGTTTACGTACCGTAAATTCTTTTTTCTTTAATCATCAATGGGAGACCCAGTACCCACCCAGTTGTTCCTTTGCTTGTTTTGCATTGGCTCTGTTCTCTGTTGAGACAGTGTTTGCCGGGTTGTTGAACCGTTTGTGCACGGTGTTCTTCCCGAGGTTTCGGGTGTGGTTTATTTTCCTCCTCGCAGCTTGTAGACCAAACTGAGGATGTTCCCTGCGGTAGGGGTTTATAAGCGGAGGGGGCGGTGTCTACAAACTTGTAGTACCTAGTGTGACCTCCGGAGGGCAGTGCCCTAAACCCCATTGTCTGGGTCTCCCATTGATGATTAAAGAAAAAAGAATTTACGGTACGTAAACAAAATTCTCTTTTTTTCAGTCAAGATGGGGTGCAGAGTGTACATTAATGAGGAAAAAGTGAACTTCTTTGAATTTACCAAATGGCTGCAATGAAACACTGAGTGAAAAATTTAAAGGGGTCTGAATACTTTCCGTCCCAACTGTATATATACACGTTGTTGGATACTGTTTTATTCTTTACTTAGTATATTTTTCTGTTTGTACAGGATGCTGACGTCTCCAATCAGATAATCCTTGTGGAGGATGTTTTGGCCAAACTGTGTAAGCAGATCTACCCCCTGGCAGAACTCCTTGCCCGCCCATTGCCCGAGGGAGTGGACCCATTGAATCTTGAAATCTATCTCTCTGATAAAGACTTTGAGGTAAACATCAATCATTGTTTCCCTACACAATGTAAAGGGTTATTCTGACCATAGGCAGGTGGAAAATATGCGTTGGATAATTTGTAAATATATGATCCCATTACTTCTAACTCTGGGAAAAATCCTAAATAAAAGATATGATGACACTTTATATATATATATATATATATATATATATATATATATATATATATATATAATGTATTTTTACTACATCTCAATAAAAACCCACAATCCTTAAACAGAGTAAATGAGATGATTTGTAAATGTCTGATCGGTTAGAATCTCATCTCTAGGAAAAGCGGGTGCATTATAGGCTAAGAGCAGCTAATAAGAACAAGAACATCCATACACAATACACTAAAGTTGATGAAAATAGATTATTTTTGACCATTATGTTTTTCTGGTGGAAATCAGTTTTTTGGACCGATGACGCAACAGGGGAATCTGTAACATGTCCCCGCAGTGTGAAATTTGTGCCCAATAGTCAGAGAAAAGATCTTTTGTATTTACAAAGATCCTGTACATCGTGAACAATCATTTTAATATCTTTAATCCTTTACCCTGTGTCATTGAACATATCTGGCTAGAATATCTGTAAAAGCCATTGTGCTTAGCCGGGTCTGAAATGATCATTACCGATTTTTCATCAGTTTGTCAACCATCGACCTACTTTTATATGGCTAACTGTATACAATGCCAAGTGTGGGAATTGATATCTCTATTAAAGGGGATGTATCAACAAAAAATGGCTGTTCATACCAAGCACAGGCACTCTGTGCACCCTTGGTGGGGTTGAACAGTCAAGTGCACCTTCCCACTTACTGATTTTCCATCTAACTCTCCTTCCCCCTCCTAGGGCTCCTGTGAAGTCAGAGCTGTAAATCAAAGAAAAGAATAGCGGCAACAGAAGGAAGTTGCACTGAGCTGCTCGGTCATACTAAGGGTGCACCGAGTCCATGTCATGGTATCAACCATGTGTGATAGGCGGCCGTCACACGCTACGATATAGACAACGATGTTAGAAACGATGTCGGATTTGCACATCGTCCGTACGATGTGTGTGATCGATCGTCGTTACGTTACGCGCACAGACATCGCTCATCCGACTCCCCGATGCAGCGATCCAGCGGTCGTATGAGTGATCTACTTATCATCTGTGCACATCGTTATCAAACAGTCACACAGAAGCGTCGTAAACGATGTAGGGGAAAATATGGGCGTATTTGACGGTAAATTGGAGCACATAGGCGTGCAACATGGTTTAGAAGCCGCGCCCCTCACTCCATCATTGGTGGCCAGTACTGCGTCCTCATTGGTCAGATGTCCTTGTAAACATGGCGGCCTCATTTACCGAATGTCCTTGCTTATTAACATTTAAAGGCGCCGTGACACGGCAATAAACACTTATGTGACACCTAGGGGCCAATAACCAGGGGGCGTGGCGTAACGCAACGTTGTGCGCTACGTACAGCAATATCGTTGCGGTGTATGACAGTGTGCATACTATATTGAGCCCATAACATAGTATAATTTTTTAGCTTTGCACACTTGTGTGGGGCTGTAATTTGAAAGAAACAAGTCATGATGATGCAAAACGGCGCCTATGTGTAGTGCTGAAGTGACAGCTCTTCCAAAATGGCGCCCTGTGAACGAACAACCAGTGGGAACGCAGGAGCTTCCACCAATAGTATCTGAGATTGCGCCAGCCAATCGTAACGCATGAGGGTTAACGAATCACAACTGAGGAGGCGTGACACAGGTGAATACCCGGAACGCCTACGTGTTAGATTTCTGCATCGCTCAATTCACAACTTTCAAACGATATCGTTCATTTAGACACATCAATTATGTTTATCCACTGAGCCGACATCTTTTGATATGAGGTCCGGATCTCATATCTCGATCTTACGATCTGATAATTTCTCGTTGGTCGTGTCTTGCCGTCACACGCACAGACATCGTTTGAGCGATGTTTAATCAGGCGCGTTCAACCGATATCTATCCATATATCGTTGCGTGTGACTGCCGCCTTAGTCACATGCTCAGTCTCCTGTCCTTCTCAGTGGCCATTGCTCTTTTGGCTTGCTGACCCACCTATTGCTCTTCGAATATGCCATAAATTCATATAGTCGACATATTAAAAAATATATATATTAATGACCAAATAAAACATCTCATAATGCAAATACCCAGATAAAAAAACCTGTATCATTTCTGACCTATCTGGTTTTGGTTTGCATAATACTAAGCAATGGAGTGCTTGGAAATTTTTGGAGGAGACTCTGGCCTTGGTTTTGTTGCAGAGATTAAAAGGCCAAATATTTTAAATCATGGCAGTATCGAGATGCGTTTACAATGTATATACACGTCAAGAAGCATAGGTGTAATAAGCAACCATCCAGAAACAAAAGTTCTGTCCTTAGCGCCAATCAACTGCCTCTTCCAGTTCCCCTCAATCTTGGTCGATGATTCCCTATATAAGAATTTGCAGATAAGTTATACTCTGTGCTAAATCTTTTTCTTTGCTAGAATAAAGCTTGAACTGTCCCACTTGATATTCTGTGCCCCATGTACACAAAGAAAATGTCTGGGTTTTCCCCCCCCCCCCCATCCCCCCCAACTGAGCGTAGATATGTTTGGGCAGATTGGGAGGAAAAGTTATATGCTTCTATAGCCATAAAATTCCAACGTCGGCAGTTTTAAAGTTCTAATTACGCAGTCTTCCTATTAGTTATACCAATTGCATATTCAGAATTTCTTTTTGCATAATCAGCATAGCTAAATAATATAATTATGTATAATGCTGGTTACTACTGTAACGGCTCCTTAGTAAATAACGTTTTATGGAAAAAACAGTAGTGACAGGAAGAAACTGAGGTGATTTTTGGTTTCGGCACACCAAAATGAAAAAAGATCACATTCTCCTGTGGTCAACAGAATTGATGTAGAGCAGTTAATAGATGATTTTGCACACAGGCAGCAAGGCGATCATTTCACCCACTGAAGGAGCGCTTAGCTGGTTTGTCCGGTGATTAGCAGCCTGTTTACACTTAACGATTATGCTCTAGGACTGCACATTCCTGATAGACCCAGTAAACCTTTTACGCCAGAACTGCATCTAATTATATCGTTTATTTGCAGATTGCATTGGAAATGTCTAGAGAAGAATACGCCACGCTTCCATCCTGGAAACAAGTCAATGTCAAAAAAGCTAAAGGACTCTTCTGAAGAGCGAGATCGCGTCCGCCTGCTCTTTCCTCACGGTTAGCTGGATCCTCTGTGAGCCTGCACTTGTCTTCCAGCCGCCTCTCCACTAAGATACCGCAGAATTTTGCACTCGCTGTCGTGACATTTGTACACAGTTCAATGTACTGTCTTCTACTCCTGTGTACAGCCATTGTGGATAGGACACTGAAATGAAGGACGTCGCAGACACACCGTGTGAGATCTGATGATGATTGCAGCGCTGCCTGTTGACCCCTTTGTCCTAATGTAAATGTACTGAAAGAACCAATCAAATCATGAGTGTTTCTCCGAGGAACCCAACAGATATCTACCGTGCACTTACGCTCAATGCAAACGTATTCCTTGGCTGTAAACGTGACATTTTTTGGATCCGGTTCTCTCTTGTAAATGTTCTGTTTGTCCAATCCAATAGAATGTATTTATATCGACACTGTATTTAACTATGCAATATAATCACTGTGTACGATTTGTGTGTTATTACACAAACCATGAAACACAATGCCAATACTGTGCTACCGGCAGATAACGCCAGGTTGTCTGTATACCATATGCATTTGTGAATTATTTTTTTTTCCTTGTTGCATGTGGTGGTAAGTAATCGGGTGGTCACATGTGTGGACTTGCTTCTTTCCACTGTGCCCCTCCAAGGGTACAATAAAGAAACGGCCGAGCGAGCCGTCCCCATTTACAGTCATAATGCATCCGTGTGGGGGGACCCGCGGCCCCCACAGGCACACTGCTTGTTATCCACACATTACGTTGTATCCTCCTTTTCTTGTGCTTATACATCAGACTAAAGGGGCTCATAACCAACTGTATAGTGCCTTGTTTTTGTGTACAGTTTATATACAGGAAAAATGTAGTCTGCATTTTGGAAGCAGTTATAAAAAATAAAAAAAAAAGCATCTGATATTTGTACTTTATAATAGAAGACATCTCAGTTTCTACTACCTGATGTAAACTTAAACATGTATTTTGTGATATAAGATCTCAAATTAAAAAGAAAAAAAAAGCTTCATAAAATGTGTGTGAGAGTCATTGATGGCAGTATCAATATGTTTCTTAACATATACCACTCTTCCTTTTTATGGCTATAGAATGGATTTCACAGAACACCACTATGTACAGCTGCATCTATTGACATCAATAGTAGTTATATGAAGATCAGCTCTCTAATGGTGGCTATAGGCATCAAAAGGATAGGACTGTCCACCTGGTATTTCTGGCAAATGCCATGTTTGATGGACGTGTAAGTGGTCTTTGCAGTATATGTCCAAGGTGTGTGCTGTTTGCAGGTTGGGTCCAGTATGTGATTGGTGATAAACATCTAAGCAGGTCTAGCCCGATTGCCACCGGACTGTCAGCTTTACTGTATTAGAGGGGTAGATATCTCATTTAACAGACTAATCGCCCACTTAGACAACCCAATAATTGGTAAACGGTCATTCATTGGAACACTTGCTAAAATCGTCAATATTGGCAGCACATCACTCTATTTAAACAGGAAGGGACTGCCGGGAACATGATATTCTATGCATGCATAACAATTGTATTAGTGATTGTTCTGTCCCCATCTCTATTTTGTCAGCCCATGTTAACACCCCCATTTGGGGATGGCTTCGCACTCTCACCCCGATGAAAACATTTAAGGCTATGTGCACACGTTAAAAAAGCATTCCCATCAAAGGTTTTAGCCTCTTAACATATGTAATCATAATATATGGCACTGTGTACTTACAATTGCTCATTTTGTCTGTCTACCCAGTTAATTCTTCTCTTTTCTCTGAATGAATCATCCCCCTCTTGTCTCCTGACCTTAGTGGCCAACTCCTCCCTCTGCTATTGTCTTTTACAGCGAATACTCATGCAAGTAAAAGTGACTTCCTGTTCCTATATACTGCTCAGAAGAATTCAGATAGTCCGTTAATTATGTGATGTCATAGACCTAATGGAAATGACATAGAAAAATCGACATGTCTTACATCTTGACGTTTTAACCCTTCTCGGGGCTTATCATATGGTTGCTATATAAATAGAGAAAAAAAACAATAATGAACATAAAGTAGTGCCATACAATGCACAGTGACAGGGCTGTGGAGTCTGAGTCGGGTCTGTTTTGCTGGAGTTGGAGAATCAGGGGAAATTGAGGAGTCGGAGGTTTGGCTTACTGAATCCACAGCCCTGCCCAGTGATATAAAATATAGTCCTAGTATTTACAATGATGTATGCAAATAGACTTGTTTTGTCTGCTCATCCTAGAAGTTTAGGAAGATAATATATAATTATAGTATAGTGTTAGGTGGAACAATAATTCACAGAAATAGAGATAGGAAATACTGAAGGCTAACCCATAGTTTGTCCAATTAGGGTATAAGGATAATGTGTTACATTCAACACAAATATGAGGCATAAGCAAATATAGAAGCTAACAAGGGGAAGTATTCATATAGGAATACCTATAATAGTTATCAATAGACATTGCATCGATACACTTCATAGTCTCTGTTCCTGACATAGATTGTTTCTATCAAGAAAGGATGGGAGTTCACGTGAAACACAAGTTTTACACCGACAGGTTACCTGCAGAGCTCTTGCTGCCCTAGGCACTTTGTGTTCGTGCCCCCCCCCCATCCCCACCACTGATCAGTCAGACTAAGGGTACAGTCACACTTAGTGAGGCTCTAGTGATCCCAACGATACTACCTGGTAGGGATTGCTGGTGCGTCGCTATGTGGTTGCTGGTGAGATGTCAAACAGTCAGATCTCACCAGCGACGCAGCAATGATACGGAACGATACAGTGGTCGTTGGGACCCTGTCTCTCAGACCTACCTGTAGTATTGAGGTTGTTGTCCCTGTCAAACACACGGATGCATGCTGGCCAGCGGCAGACCGACGATCGAAAAATGGTCCAGGCGATTCCAACACGATCAGCAATCTCACAGCAGGGTCCGGGTCGCTGCTATGTGTCACACATTGTGAGATCGCTGGTGAGGTCGTTGTTGTGTCATAAAACTTGTGACTCAGCGGCGATCTCGCTAGCAATTTCGCTTAGTGTGACGGGGGCTTAAGCGTATTGCGCAGATTTTATTTTTCACGCAGATCCGCTCGGTATTCTGCCTGAAAAAGCAAAACAAAAATGCTAAAAGGAATGAACAGCAATGTAAAAAGAAATTGCTGTTACGGATCCAGCATGTCTGATTACCAGCTGTAGATCCTTTTGTCCTCTTAAGTGATAACCTGCAGCCAGAGATGTCTAGCAGCAGTTTCCATACAGTAGATCAGGAACACTGAGAAGAATGAGTGCTCCTGTATATGGGAGAGACGAGAAAGATTGCCACTGGCCAAGTGATCAGGCACCTATTTTATAGCGCCCATCCCCCCATCCATGTGCCTTCTCGCACCATTCTCCATCCCCCATCCATCCATCCATGTGCCTTCTTGCCCATCCCCCTTTCATTCATCCATGTGCCTTTTCGCCCAACCCCCATCCCTCCATCCATCCATGTGCCTTCTCTCCCATCCCCCATCCATCCATGTGCCTTCTCGCTCATCCCCCCATTATCCATCCATCCACGTGCCTTCTCGCCCATCTCCATCTATCAATTTATCCATGTGCCTTCTCGCCCATCCATCCATGTGCCTTCTCGCCCATCCCATCTATTACCTTCTTGCCCATCCACCCTATCCATCCATGTGCCGTTCTCACCCATTCCCCACCATCCATCCATCCATCCGCCTTCTCACCCATCCATCCATGTGCCTTCTCACCCATCCATCCATGTGCCTTCTTACCCATCTCCCCATCCATGTCTCTTCTCATCCATCCCCCCATCCACATCCATCCATCTTCTCCCCCCTATTCCGTGTTTTTCCCCTCCAGCTGCTATCATTATCTGTAACAGTCGCCTTACCTAACTCCTGTTCCCGAAACCCGGTGCGTGACATCTTCCTCCTGGCTTCGGCCACCCGCTCGCTGCAGAGCTGTCGCAGTGTGATGACATCACCACGCTGCCGACCTCTGTCACGTAGTCGCTGCACGTCTGGGTCAGGAAGATGATTGGAGCTTCCCTGACCCCGGAAGTGCGGGGCACTCACAAATTCCCTTGTAACCGCATCTTAAAGACACGGTTACAATAGAATGCGGGGCCCCCCTCCCTTCTCCAAAAACTCGCCGGTTATTGTGCAGAGTTTGAAGCAGGGAGATTTAAAAGAAATTTTTTTTTTAATCTTACTGCTGGTGCTGCCCCTCTTGACACCTGGGGCCCTAGGCACATGCCCCCACATGCCTAATGGCAAATACAGCCCTGGTTACCTGTAATAGGAAACTCAGAATATATAGGGAAGCAAACATAGCCGTGCTATTTCAGAGTGCTGTATGGACTCATTATGTGCTCACTGCTTATAGGAAGTATTTCTGGGTCTCGTGGTTCGGCACGGCCAAAGAGGGTGAAGCTAAAGGACACTCGCACATGCCCAGTGTGGCATTGTGGATAGTCAATAGGTGTGTGGCATCGGTGCAGTGCTTGGGGAATGGCTAGTGCATGCTTGCTGGGCCTCTGTGGCCAATGTGTTGGAGACCTGAGTGTGTTGATGGGGAATTTTACATGATCTACTTTACGGGAACACTACCCTTCTCTATCACTACCACTCACTTTCAATTACTGGTGCAAACCAATTTTTTTCTCTGTAGACTTAATGGAAAATCAAAGAATTAACTGGGTTAAAGTGCAAAATGAGCTGTAAGTACAGATACTATATAATATAATCAGGGGCGGACTGGCCCAGGTGGCAGGGGGGCAAGTGCCCCTGGGCTGGTGGTATAGCCCCCACCTAGGGCCGCCCACCCACAGAAACGGGCCGCAGACCTCACTCACCCACCCTGCAGCAGGCAGTGAACAGACCCGCCGCGGAAGAGACAGAGTCAGAGAGAGAGGCGACACTGCAGCAATTCCTCTCCCTCCAGGGAGAAGCTGAGGCATGGAGGGGCCTGCAGTAGAGATGAGGAGGCGGGGCCCAGAGAGATTGACTGGAGATAGGAGGACCTGTGTGACGTGAGCCCTTCACATTCCCTGGGTCCTCCTATCATCAGTCAATCTCTGGGCCCCGCCTCCTCATCTCTACTGCAGGCCCCGTAAGTTGTTCCAACTTCCACAGCGCGGGAGCCAGCAACATGTGTAAAGATAAACATCATGATGAGCTGCAGCAGCTGGTGGTGGTGGGTAGTGTGCCTGTGTATGGCTGGGGCTGTGTCTGTGTGGCTGACTATTTGTGTCTGGGTCTCTGTGTGGCTGGGCTTTGTGTGGCTGGGTCTCTGTGTGGCTGGGCTTTGTGTGTCTGGGTCTCTGTGTGTCTGGGTCTCTGTGTGTCTGGGTCTCTGTGTGGCTGGGCTTTGTGTGTCTGGGTGTCTGTGTCTCTGTGTGTCTGGGTCTCTGTGTGTCTGGGCCTCTGTGTGGCTGGCTGTGTGTGGCTGGGGCTTTGTGGCTGGCTGTGTGGCTGGTTGTGTGTGACTGGGGCTGCGTGGCTGTGGCTGACTGTGTCTATGTTGCTAGGGGTGTTTGTGGCTGACTGTGTGGCTGAGGCTGCGTGGCTGGCTGTGTGTGGCAAAATGTGTCTGCGTGGCTGACTGTGTCTATGTGTGGCTAGGGCTGCATGGCTGCATGTGGCTGTCTGTGTGTCTGACTGTCTTTATGTGGCTGGGGCTATGTGGCTGTGGCTGGCTATGTGTGCCTTACTATGTCTGTGTGTGGCTGGGGCTGCGTGGTTGTGGCTGTCTGGGGTTGGCTGTGGCTGCATGGCTGTGGCTGAGGCTGCGTGGCTGGCTGTGTGTGGCTGACTGTGTGTGTGTGGCTGGGGCTGCTTGGCTGTGTGTGGCTGGCTGTGTGGTTGGCTGTATGTCTGTGTGTGGCTGGCTATAGCTGTCTATATTGCTCGCTGTGTGTGTAGCTGGCTGTGTCTGTGTGTGTGGGTAGCTGCGCCTGTGTGGCGCTGGCTTTGGCTGCGTGTGTGGCTGTCTATGTGGCTGTTTGGCTGTATGTGTGTGGCTGGCTGGCTTTGGCTGTGTGTGGCTGTGTTTGTGTGGCTAGCTATGTGTGTGGCTGTATGTATGTGGCTGATATTGTGTGTGTAGCTGGCTGTGTCTCTGTTTGGCTGGCTGTGTCTGTGTTTGGCTGGCTATGGCTGTCTATGTTGCTGGCTGTGGCTATGTGTGTGGCTGTCTATGTGGCTGTCTCTCTCTGTGTGACTCTCTGTGTCTGTTTAGCTGTCTATGTGGCTGGCTGTCTATGTGGCTGGCTGTTCTTGTGTGGCTGTGGCTCTATGTGTGGCTGTGGCGGGCTGTCTGTGTAGCTGGCCACTGGGACATCCAAATGCTGTGCGAGTGTCCGACAGTTTTCTTAGATCACATCCATGTGCAATCTGTTTTGTTTCTCAGCAGCTATTACTGCTATTTACAGGAGCATTTTACAGTTGTCTCAGCTGAAGAATGATAAAGTATCAGTGAAAAAAACAGATGCCTCTCGGATGGTCTGTGTGCTGTCAGTGTGCGGTTCATCATTTTGTTGGACTCATAGACTTGCATTGGTGAGTCTCGCACATGAATCGCAGACTGTCGCAGCATGTTGTGACTTTTTTCCCATCCAGAATCTGGATGAGAAAAAAGCGTCCGACACTCGTCAATGTGTTTCAGACGTTGATTAACTGACTGCACTGCGATAAAATCACACATTGCACTCATCCGAGTTTCACGCCAGTGTGTCCGTGCCCTAATAATAAAATCCATATAGTAATCCTACAATGTCTGCTGGACATGGTATGGGGGCGTTTATGGCTCAGTTAGTACACACCATACTTCTTGTTATTAACCAGTTAATGCTCTCTTGTCCACCGCACTGCAGTGTCCAAAGAGGACGACAGCGAGACAGACAGCAACATGGCATCAGAGAGAGCCCCTGACCTCGAAATAGAAGATCCTCAGATCCCGGTATTGTGACGACATATGAAGAAATATTTTTTTACATTTACATTACACTATGAACTCCACAGCACTTTACATACATCATCAACACTGTCCCCATTGGGGCTCACAATGAAAACATCCTACCAGTATCTCTCCTATTGTATATCGCCTTTCTTTGAGATCACCTTCAGAAATATTGCATTTGTTGAACTTGGTTTTGGATGTTTTAAGGTTGCATTTGTTTGCAGGATGTCAGAATTGACTCCCAGAGCTGCTGGTTTGATGGTTATGGTCTTACAGCATCTTAGATTTTTTTGCTTAAAGGTACTTCCAAGTTTCTCAATAGGGCTGAGATCAGGGGAGACTGGTAGCCACACCATGGTTTTCTCTACTTTTATGTCCATAGCAACCAATTACTCAGGGCTATGCTCTATACCAAGAGATGGTGCATTGTCATGCATGGGGATGATTTTGTACGAAGAAAAAAAGTAGTCAGTCTAAAAGTATATATACTTTGCCGTGGTCCTTATCACACCTTCATGGACCCTATAGGGGCAAACTAGCTCTCTCCACATGATTACGACCCAAAACATGACTGCCACCTCCTTGCTGATGTGACATGGTGGCGGTCAACTAGCAACCATCTACTCCAACCATAATGGGAACCTCTAGGCTCCCTTTAGCTACTCCTCTGTCTGCAGGGGGGCGTGGAACAATGGGGGGGGGTGCACCGCTGACAGTGCCTAGGGCGCAGGAACTCCAAATACGGGCCTGGCTAGAGAGGGACTGAGATGGGCCGCCGAGAATTTCTGACAGCACTCCGACAACCCCAACACCCCCCCGGCGGTCCTCACCCAAGGGCTGCCGGAAAAATTTTGCCACCCAGTATTTGCGGCGCCAGTCAGCCCCTGAATATAATGATTGCATTATACCAATAGGATGAAAAGTATGATAGTAGTGCAGATGCAGAGCGTCGGTAAGCAGACTCTCATTTTCCAGGACTCATTAATTATATGACTAAGACCCTGAACCAGTCGAAATATCAGTGTCTCAAGTCTTCACTATTTCAGAACTGTCTCTTACTGCATCTAATAAAGTGAGATTTTTCTTTTGTATCAAAAACGTTTGTTAAGTGCAGTTTCTCTGCGTTCTGCAATTTTCCTTGTTTAATATTCAGTGCAAACACCACCAACTACAGTGCCACAGAAGGGTCAGGAGTCGCCTTTCTGCCAGCTTATGGGTGTGCCAGTAAAGGCTCTGATGTTCCCCCACATCAGCACATCGCCCCATTTCTGCATGATGTAGAGAGCAGCCACCAGGATCAGACAAGCACATCTGGAGCAGACGGCAGGCAGACACCACATCTGGGACATAGGCTGCGCATACCTAATGTAGTGTGGCAACTGTGACCAACGCCAAGCTCATTGGTCCTGATGCAAAAGCTCCAATGGGGCCCACAATTATTGCAAATTTTTAATAGCATTAGTCTTTCTCTATAGACCAAAAAGACTTTTGGGGCCCCCTAGGCTCCAGGGCCATGTGCGACTGCAACCCCTGCACCTGATGTAAGTTATGCCCCTGATAACAGAATAAGAACTGTAGGATGGATTTTGAGTTAGGCTAGGGTCAGACTTGCGTCATGCATTTGCTAAATGCATGCGTTCTTTTCATGTGCAAATGTTGAAAAACACATGCGTTAACGCACCCATAGGCTCCAATACAAAAAAACGCATTGCAAAAGTGCAATGCGTTTGGCGCTATGAGTATTTGGCAGCGCACTAAAAAAACGCGGTCTGCAGCATTTTTGGGCCAGTTATTGAAAACGCATGCGTTTTTTAACATGGGAATCTATGGGAAATGTATGCGTTAACACATGGTACATATATGTACCATGTGTTAATGCATGCGTTAAAAAAATAACACACACATCATGGGATTGGCAAGGAACGTAAAAGCATCCTTCAATGCAGGGGTCCCCAACCACTGGACTGGGATCGGGCTGCAGGGGTCCCTGTGCTGGTCCGTGGCACCGCCACAGACCAGCACTGCAAAGTGAAAGTGCGGTCTGCGTGCGGGGGCTCAGAGCCCGCTTACCTGCCCTCAGTGACAAGGCTCCCAGCAGAGGAGCCAGCAGCCAATCAGAGGGCAGCATCTAAAATAATTCAATGACATTAGATGCTCCCCTCTGATTGGCTGCTGGCTCCTCTGCTGGGAGGCTTGTCACTGAGGGGTGGGGAAGTGGGCTCTGAGCTGCTGGAGGACTGGTGAGGACTGAGGAAAGAGTGTGTGTATGTGTATGTATGTGTGAGTGTGTATGTATGTGAGTATTTGTGTGAGTGTGTATATGTATGTATTAGTGATGAGCGAGCATGCTCGGCGGTACTCAGTACTCGCCCGGGCATCACTGTACTCGGGATGGTCAGCGAGCACAAGTACCGCCGAGATACTCGGCTCCCGTCCCTTCATGCTGGCGCTCTTTACAAAGTCGGCCCACATGCAGGGATTGGCTACCAGACACTGTAATGCCACAGCCATGTTGGTTGTGGCATTACAGTGATTGTCTGGCTGCACAGCGTCATTAGGTCTATATCAGACCTGACCACGCTGTGCTTGTGCTGGCGGCTGGCGATTTAAACCCAGCTGATCTGACAGCTGTGTTTGAATCTCCCGCGCCGGGACATGGGCGGCTGCCGCCACCGAGAGGTCAGCGGCACCCGTTGCTCATCTCCCAGCGACTGGCGCCGCTTATCTCACGGTGATGGCAGCCGCTCATCTCTGATATCGATCATCTGATTGGTTTGCCATATTAGACATGACCACCAAAAATTTCTAGTAATCATATAGAAAAAAAAATGCAACACAGAGAAAAAATATTTTTGTTAGAGATGAAACAGAACACAATTAGGGACTCCATCTTTATTAAAGAAAAGAACCCCACACCCTCCGATGTAGTCCAGGTTTGAGGGTCCCATGACATCCATCCGGATGCAATATCATCTGATCTGTTTGTTGGCGGCAATCCGATCAGATGATCAATATCAGGTTCAAGGACCTGAATCAGCTGTCAAAATCAGCTGTGTTTAAAGCTCCCGTGCCGACACCACCGGGCGATGAGCGGCTGCAGCTCCTGCAGGCTGCCGGAAAATGCTCGGATTTCCCCATAGTATAACATTGGGCTCGGTGCTCGGGTCGAAACACCCGAGCATCTCGATATGCTTGTCCCGAGCATCCAAGCATTTTACATCGAGCATCCAACCATTTTACTGCTTGCTCATCACAAGTATGTATGTGTAAGTGTGTGTTATTAGAGGGCTGCAAGATGATGGGTTATTGGGGCTGCAAGGAATGATGAGGTTATTGGGGGACTGCTGCAAGGGAATGATGGGGTTATTGGGGACTGCTGCAAGGGAATGATGGGGTTATTGGGGACTGCTGCAATGGGATGATGGGGTTATTGGGGACTGATGCAAGGAGAACATGGGTTATTGGGGGGCTGCAAGGAGATGATGGGGTTATTGGGGGGCTGCAAGGGAGGGATTGGGTTATTGGGGGGCTGCAAGGGGAATATTGGGTTATTGGGGCTTTGCAAGGGATGATGGGGTTATTGAGGACTGCTGCAATGGGATGATGAGTTACTGGGACTATTGCCAGGAGATGATGGGTTATTGGGGACTGCTGCAAGGGGATGATGGGTTATTGGGGACTGCTGCAATGGGATGATGAGTTTTTGGGGACTGATGCAAGGAGATTATGGGTTATTGGGGACTGCTGCAAGGGATGATGGGGTTATTGGGGACTGCTGCAAGGGGATGGTGGGGTTATTGGGGACTGCTGCAAGGAGTTTGGGTTATTGGGACTGCTCAAGGGATGTGGGGTATTGGGGACTGCTGCAAGGAGATGAGGTTATTGGGGACTGCTGCAGGAGATATGGGGTTATTGGACTGCTGAAGGGGATGGTGGGATGGGGATGCTGCAGGATGATGAGGTTATGGACTGCTGCAAGGGTGGGTTATGGACTTGCAAGGGGATGTGGGTTATTGGACTGCTGCAAGGGTATGTGGGCGAAAGTTGATTATGGGGATACCATATTGGGGGCTGAAAATCCCCTGAAAATAAGACGTCGTGCATGTTTCCAGGAAACGGTACTAAATTTCACCCCTTCTATATAGCCACCCCCATATGATCTAAGCCCCACCCCTGTGCAACCCCGCCCTGCGGGCCCCGGAAAAGTGGTATTGCATAGAGCCGGTGCAAAAAAGGTTGGGGGCCACTGCTTTAATGCATCCCTCAAATGGATGCAAGCTCCCAAATGTGACCCTAGCCCTTACGCTGGCTTCACACCACGTTTTTGGGGATCCAGGTCTATCCATTTTGAAATGAATAGACAGGGATCTGTTTTGACCTCCCATGTATACCTGTGGTGCCGGCGTGGTCATATATGGCCATTCGTTTTTGTGAATTCAGTCCGGGATCCATTTGTGTCCTGGTTTTTTCCCGTACCAGAATCTGAGACTGCACCGATTTTGGGCATACCGGACAGAAACAGATCCGGCGCGGTTAGGAGCACTTAACATGGGGATCCATGCAGCCGGTTCTAGGAAGAAAAAAAGATTGTTTCCCAGATCCATTATTTCATACTGAGCATGCTCAGAACAAATGCACTGGTCTTCCCAGCCCAATTTCTGTTCTGGATCGATCTCCCCTTCTTTCTCTTCAGAACCGACATTACCATTACAACCAATGGGCTGCACTGATTGCCATGCACAAAATTGATCCTTCAAAAAACAGGATTCGGGATCATAACCGCCATCCATTTACACAATCTGTACCTGTCTGTGTGGTCTTTCAAAAAACAGGTTCCACACGGACAGGCAAAAAAGTCATGTGAAGTGGGCCTTACTATAGAATGTACTCCTTCCAGTGGTGGATGGCTAGAGATTTTCGAAGCTACAGTTTTGTTTGTGACCACTAGGTGGCGTGTTAGCCTTGCTTGTAATGTGTTCTCCTATGTACAGTACATTACTGGGTCATTCTCTTTCCTCTCCCAGGTAAGAGAAAGCGAGAAGATTCAACTTTTTTTATAAGATTGTTTAAATGTAAATGATAGGTTTCTTCTCTACCGCCCTGGTAAATGTAGTATCACAAATATTAAGCAGTGGGCATCAGCGATGCAGCACATCTGTCACTTTACCTGCAGCAAGAACTATTAGAGATTCATGCTTATTGACCATAATGATATAGTCACTTATATAATGAATTCCTCAGCACTTGACAGACATAATCATCTCTGTCCCATTAGGGCTCACAATCTACTGTATATTCCCTATCCGTATGTATATGGAGTGTGGACAGAAACTGGAGAACCTGGAGCAAACACAGAGAGAAGATGCAAACTCCTTGCAGATGTTGTCCTTGGGGGATTTGTAACCAGTACCCAAGTGCTGCAAGACTGAAGAGCTAACCACTGAGCCACCATACAGTGCTAACCACTGAGCCACCATACAGTGCTAACCACTGAGCCACCGTATACAGTGCTAACCACTGAGCCACCGTACAGTGCTAACCACTGAGCCACCGTACAGTAGCTAACCACTGAGCCACCATACAGTGCTAACCACTGAGCCACCATACAGTGCTAACCACTGAGCCCCATACAGTGCTAACCACTGAGCCACCATACAGTGCTAACCACTGAGCCACTTTACAGTGCAACCACTGAGCCACCTATACAGTGCTAACCACTGAGCCCCGTACAGTACTAACCACTGAGCCACACAACAGTGCAAACCACTGAGCCACCATACAGTGCTAATCACTGAGCCACCATACAGTGCTAATCACTGAGCCACCATACAGTACTAACCACTGAGCCACCATACAGTGCAACCACTGAGCCACCATACAGTGCTAACCACTGAACCCCATACAGTCAACCACTGAGCCACCACACAGTGCTAACCACTGAGCCACATACAGTGCTAACCACTGAGCCCCATACAGTGCTAACCACAGAGCCACCGTTACAGTGCTAACCACTGAGCCACCTATACAGTGCTAACCACTGAGCCACCATACAGTGCTAACCACTGAGCGACCATACAGTGCTAACCTCTGAGCCACCATACAATGCTAACCACTGAGCACCATACAGTGCAACCACTGAGCCACCATACAGTGCTAACCACTGAACCACCATACAGTCTACCACTGAGCCACCTATACATGCAAACCACTGACCCACCTACAGTAGATAAACACTGAGCCACCATACTGTGCTAACCATGAGCCTCCGTACAGTCAACCACTGAGCCACCACACAGTGCTAACCACTGAGCCACTTTACAGTGCAACCACTGGGCCACCATACAGTGCTAACCACTGAGCCACCATACAGTGCTAACCACTGAGCCACCGTACAGTGCTAACCACTGAGCCACCGTACAGTGCTAACCACTGAGCCACCATACAGTGCTAACCACTGAGCCACCATACAGTGCTAACCACTGAGCCACCATACAGTGCTAACCACGGAGCCACCATACAGTGCTAACCACTGAGCCACCATACAGTGCTAACCACTGAGCCACCATACAGTGCTAACCACTGAGCCACCATACAGTGCTAACCACTGAGCCACCATACAGTGCTAACCACTGAACCACCATGTTGCCTTTATTACTTAGGGAATTGTATGCTTGTAAATTGTCTAATACATTATTCAAATCACTACTGCAGCTTATTGTGAGGCTGGAATCAGCAGGTACAGACAAAACCTCATATTTCCTGATACAGAAGTGGAAGGAAATCTTAATTTCTTGGTTGCTTCATTGGGGGACACAGTAACCATGGGATAGTTTGCTGCCACCTGGAGGCTGGCACTATTATTACAATCAAAATGAAAATTGCCTCATCTGTGGCAGACTATACTTTTCCTGCCAGCACCAGGCTCCACGTGTTTTTTTTTTTTTCTTTTTTGTAGTGTCATTGGAGGCAACTGGGATCTGAGTCTGAGACCTAGTTTTAGCCTTTGGAGGCCATATAAGGTGTTAATCATTTCTTTTTCAGATTAGGAGACTCCAGGGTAACGGGGTGTAATTGTGCGCTCTGTGTCACCTGCACTGCGGTGGGAAGTACAAGCTGTAATTGTTCAGTCGGTATCCTCATGCACTGACAATGTAACTGGACGCTGTCATTGATCAGGTACTGGGGTAGTGGTCTTTAGCCCCATGGTTCCTGCCCATTACTTGTCACATTGTGCTTGTCTTTTGCATGGAACTGAAGATCTTCTGGACAGCAGAGTATGCAATTATTGTCCCGTCCCCTTCTTGGATACTGTGTGTGAGGGGGAAGGGGGTCGTAGTTTCCACTTTAACCATTATTTTATTATAATATTTAATTTTGTTCAGCTGTGGCACTAACGAATTTAATCTCTGGTTTAACCGCATGGCATGGTCAGCGTGTATGAATCTCCCAGGTGGGCCTTGCAGCATGGACCAGATTCCCAGCCAATCAGCTCATTGGGGTGGTTGGCCAATCACCGCACAAGGTAGGGGGCTGTAACGATCGGAGTTGCAGAGGTTGCCACCGAGCCTGGGGGTACAGGGGCCTGCTAACCCCAGTGACTGCATCTCATGAATCTGCGTCCCTGAGGACGCATATCCATGTCACTGAGTGGCAGACCATGTGTTCTCTATGGGGCCCATATGTCAGGGAGTCCTGGTGTCCACTCCGGCACTGACCCCCATGACTCGCCCCAGTGGGGGTTGTGGGGTACTCTGAACCGATCCCTCTCAACATTGTTGGGGCTGTGGGATGTCATGGTGGCGTGACCCGCCATAAATAAAATAAAAAGAGTTTGTTGTGACGCCACCTGTGGAAGGCGGCCAATAGAGTCCGCTGCTGCGGTCCAGGACCTCTGGAGATGATGGAGTTGCAGCTGTGATGGTTTTGCTCCCCAGGGCATCCGGAGTGGAAGGGAAATGTGGTGATGAAGAGCCAGCAGGACTGAGCTGGCTGTGGGCAGGATCAGGACTACTCTCAGGCAGGCTCCGGCTGCCTGCGCAGTGTATCAGTTTACCACTCCTCAAGTGAGAAATAAACAGTCTGTCACAGTGCTGAGTTCCATCCCAGTTTACTGAGCTCTCTTCCACACGCAACACAGTTACAGCTCAAGTACAGTAGCGGTCCGGGTAGCCTTTAGCAACCAGGATGGCTTGTCCAGTTCACCCCTTTCGTGTGCCTTCCCTCACGGGCCTCTCTTCCTCACCGCTGCCTGTTCTCCTTCCTGCAAGGTGCCTCTGCACAGAGCCGCAATCCAGCAGCCATGGGCCTTGGTTGGGTGACTTGCAGTGTCCCTGGCCCTAGTACGGCCACATCCTTGCTCCTGTCCTCTGGGTCCTCTCTCTGTCCTATCCTCAGCTGACCTCCTCCGACTCCTGACACTTCCTGTGGTGTTTCCCCTTTGTCACTTTCCTTTCCCTGACCACTTCTTGCTTCCTGTCCACCCACCACCTTTCTCCCCCCGCCATCCCACGGGATGCCTGAGCCATCCCACTACCTGAAAAGAGAGGGGGGGGGGACAAGAGGCGCAATAGTGCCCTTATCACTCGACACTAAAAAAATACAGGTGAGAAAAGGTTCCACTCACCTAGTCCAGTTGTGTCACCCACAACTGGTTAGAAAGCCTGATAGAATAGGTGTCCTGATGGCTGCTGCTGGACTTCCACCGGTCTCCACTCGGGTAGACGAAAATAGAAGTTCTGGGAAAGGAAGGTGTGTCACAGTCCGCGCTGCCAGGGAATCCGCTCGTGAATAACGCTAGTAGTCGGTGTTCAAATCAATCCTTTATTCATCCAACGCGTTTCAACGCCCTCCTGGCGTCTTCCTCAGGGATCCCTGAGGAAGACGCCAGGAGGGCGTTGAAACGCGTTGGATGAATAAAGGATTGATTTGAACACCGACTACTAGCGTTATTCACGAGCGGATTCCCTGGCAGCGCGGACTGTGACACACCTTCCTTTCCCAGAATCCCACTACCTGGGTTCACCTGTTCTCCCTAGGACCAGGTGTGTTGGGTGTGTTTGTGGGTGACTGGACTTACCAAACCTGGTTGCCACAGATGGGGATACTACCCCAGGTGTGGGTGCAGTACCCCTTAGTGACGACCAGACCGCTGGGGCGCCACACCCACCTTGTCCGTCTTCACACAGAGCAATGAAAAGAGAGCGCTCTATCTTTCTTCAATTTCCCACTGCACTCTGATATCTCAGCACAGCAACATCAGTACTGCACGCTGCTATACTGATATCTGCAGAGTGCAGGACGCTCACATCATCTGGGTCACCTCCTGGAGGAGGCAGACAGGGTCATTACCCCATCTTAGGATTTTCCTACCCCGCAGCTCTGAAACTGTAGTTCAAGCTCAGAGTCTGTCCTAGACCCCTTTCAGGTGGTATAGCTAAGGGAGATGGTTGAGAGTCTGATCAGGGCTGTAGATTTATCTTTGGGTGTTACAGTAGTAGACCCTTCCTCAGAAGTGCTTGTCTTGATCCTGGAGGAGTAGAGAAATTATATCTTCAGTCTGCCATTTGAAGTTTGTGTTGTCCTGGAAGACATCCCCTCCATTTCAGCATGAGAGTCCTGGATAAGATGGTGGCAACTTTCACAGTAGTCCTGTTTGCGCAGTTTTGTGGGAGACTCCTACAGAACACTTCTAGCCTGTAGGAACAGGTCATTGAAATCTCTGGATTGTTCCATTTTTCTGCCTCCTCACTGCCAGCAGACTCTCAGATGGTAGTTAACTTCACCACTGTTTAAGATTGGATGGTGAATGGTCTTTTTGCTACTTGTCCATACAGGGGGGTCCTGGAGATGTTTCTCCCAATCAATGAACTGGAGCTCAGAGTGGTGTGCCTGCCATAGTCAGACAATGTCAACACAGTAGCATACATCAATTCTCGGGGTGGGACACTGAGTCCAAACGCCATGTCAAAGGTCGCAAACATTCTGAGATGGGCAAAAGACAGGAAGTTTAAGTTCTTGGGGTGGACACCTGGGAAGCAGACTTCCTAGGCCATCAGCGAGTGGACACAAGAGTATGGACTCTTAATCTGAAGGTGTTCGAGCAGATCTGCCTTTGGTAGGGCTCCCCGCATGTCGATCTGATGGTATCCAGGCTGAAACGCAGGCTTTCAAGGTTTATATAAAGAATAAAAAACACACTTATTTGTACCTTATTAGAAAACTTAAGCAAATGCACGCCTGGCTGGACAACTAAGGGTGGGAACTTTGTTCCCCAATAAAGACTACGAGAAAGAGATTTTACGGCATCAAAAATCTTAATTTCTGGCATCTGAACAGTCACCTACTGCTGCAGTAACAGATAAAGGGCATGGACAAGAGTGGTGGTGCTCCTAAATAATCTCAGACAACCACTACAAAGAGGATCTGTTGCCAGGTTAAAAATGACCAGTCTTGCTCTTATCTTATTCCCACTGGTCGCCTGAGTATTTTGTGGTTTTTTTGCGTCTATGTTATATATATATAAAACGTCATTTTGGCATTTGTCCCTTTTTTTTACATTACACAGTTTATAGATCTGATTAAATGATTTTATATTTTAATAGATCGGGCATTTCTGAACGCGGCGATACCAAATATGTGTATTTTTAACATTTTTTAATAGTTTTGTCAATGGGGCAAAAGGGGGCTGATATGAACTTTTAGGCATTTTTTTTTACATATTTTTAAAAACAGTTTTTTTTCTTTATTTTACATTGCCCCCTAGAGGGCCTCAGCACTGGACAGTCTGATCGTTTCTCTTGTGCACAGATGAGCTGATGCACGTCTGTGCACAGAAAAAATCATCACTTTCTGTGGATGTCAGCGCTCACCAGGCATCCACATGAAGTCATTCCAGACAGAATCTGGGGTCATCACAGGACCCCGGGCTGTCAAAGTAACACATCTAGGTCCCATGATTGTGAGGGACCCCAGGGCCGTGGTGTCCTTGGAACCGGACTATTACTGTCTCTGGGGGAGTCACGTGGGTCGTGACCCGGTTCTGTGGCCCTGGGTCAGCTTTTAAAAAGGGGTTACATACAAGGGAGAATTTTGTGACGCCACCCGTGGTATGTGGCTATTGTGGGCCACAAACTGCTGCAGAACCTCCGGGGTGATGGACAGGCAGCTTGGATGGAGTGGCTCTCCACGGGCAGAGCAGCTTCCCCGGGGCAATGAAGGAAGTTTGGGGGTGTAGCGTGCAGGATGACGGGCACAAGCACTAGGCAGACTCACTGTTTTGTTGTTCAAGCAGTCCTTTACTGATTATGATAATATCGGTTAGGAGCAGTTGTCCGCGGAGCCCTAGCTGAGAGCAACTTGGGTCTTTTTCACCCTTGGATGCTAAAAAAAAAAAAAAAGGTACTTTATCAATATGTCATAATTATCCCAAATGGGACTGTAGGGCCTAGCCTGAAGCGGACAGATCAAGGCCTGGTAATTTACTCGTCATTTTTAAGATTTTTATTTTTTAGGAATGGATGATTTTGAAATAAATGTAATCTTTATCCATCACAATTATAAATCCATCAGTACAAGCCACTGTGAGATTCTGTAAAAACTGCATAGAAACGCCTTCGGATGAGATCCTGAGAAGTCAAAGCCGGCACATTCCTCAGTCTTCTGTTATAATCAGGCAGAATATTCAGAAGGAAGTGATTCATTCCACATAATGAAGATGAGGAGACTGGCAGCCGCTATCATTCTTCTGATATAGTTCAGATGTTACAAGAGGATGATAAATGCAGATAATAGAGGGATGGGAGATTTAGGGAAATATCTGGAGATGGATCTAATACTAAACATGCTCCAGATATATACATAAAGTACCAGTCAAATATTTGGACACACCTTGTCATGTCCCACACTTGTGCATCACACAGCGTTGTATTTCCACTGTGTTGTTTTCACTATGTTGCTATTCAATAGGTCTGACTTTTTTTAGAATGCTGTTTCCGCTCTCTCCCTGTAGCTGCTCTGATGTCAGTAACTCCTCCCTTCTCCATTTAATGTCTGTCTGCCATCTTAATAGCAGCATCTCTTTATAGCTTTGATAGAATCATTTTTACCTGCTGAACTGTGCATAAACTGAAGATTTCAGTTGAAGAATAAAACCTCATCTTCTGGAGTCTTCATACATGCCTTTGCCGTCGAGTTCAAGCTATCTGACAACACATTTACATGTGCAAAAATAGTCCATAAGGGCATCAGGAGAAATGATAGCTCAAGCACCTAACACAAGCTGTGTAGTAGTGAAGACAGAATACACCTGTTTATGCAATGGTTGTCCTTGTTCTTATTGGAATGTGCATGTTGTAGATTCAGACTGAAAGCAGCAAATCTGCAAAGTGAGACATATGGAAAGAAGAAGTAAAGGAACATATGTCAAACAAACCAGAGTATCACTTAAACCTTCATTTTCGCCAAGAACCCACCCGTTCTCATTGTACTCTGACAGCTTTACACACCTTTTGGTGTTTTCTCAAGCTTCTCCATCCTTCTTGGTCTTCCTTTTTCAGTGCAGTTCTTATGAGAGCCAATTTCACTACAACGATTGATGTTTTCATGACTGCAATGGAGGATACCTTCAAGGTTCTAGCAATTGTTCAGCTTGACTCATTTTCATGTTTTAAAGAAATAATGGACTTTTTTTCTGTTTACTTAGTTACAGTAAGTGATTCTTACTATAATCTGGCTTAAGGAATAGGGCTGAGAACCGTTATGGAGTTGTGTACCTACACTATCACTGCAAAACTCACCTCATGGCAGGTGATTCCACAAATGAACTCATAATGAAGCATACATGTTCATTGAATGCCATTCCAGCTGACTATCTGATGAACATGATTGAGAAAGTGCCAATGTGTAAAAAACTGTCATTAGAGTAAAGGCCACGTCACACACACAGATATCTGTGCAGATATTGTTCGCAGATCTCTGGTTGCAGTGAAACTATGGACACATTATTCATTTGTACACTGCCACAAAATGGAACAATGTGTCCATGATTTAACTGCAACCAGAGATCTGCGAACAATATCTGCACAATTATCTGTGTGTGTGTGACGTGGCCCTTAGGGCCACTTTACACACACCAACTAATCTGTCCAACTTCTGAACAACTTACTGGTTGCAGTGAAATCATGGACACATTGTTCCATTTGTACACAGCCACAAAATGGAGCAATGTGTCCATGATTTCACTGCAACCAGTAAGTTGCTCAGAAGTTGGACAGATAAGTTGGTGTGTGTGTAAAGAGGCCCTTAGGCTGGCTTCACACTGCAGTTTTTTCACTGATCAGTGTCCATCCAGTTTGTGTGCCAAAACCCGGAGAGGAACGTGCAGAGAAAAACTATAATTGAAAGATTGACAACTGTTCTGTGTTTGGCGGCCGTCACACGGAACGATATCTTGCCCGATATCGTTTAAGCGATCTCCTTTTTGATCGCTTAAGCGATATCGGGCAAGATATCGTTGCATGTAATCAAGCGATTTACGATGTTAAATCGCTTGATCGTGACATCGCTGATCTGAGGTTCGGTTCTCAGATCTAGCGATGAACGATGCAACGATCTGCATCATCGTGGTGTATGACACCACGATGATCCATCTCCAGCGACCGCGCCTATGCTGGGAGATGGTAACTATGGTACACGTCGGGTAACTAAGCGACGCGCGGCGCCTAGTTACCCGATGTGTACCATAGTAACGAGCGAGATCGCGGCTCCGCATCGCTGGTGAGTCTGTCTGTGTGACAGCTCACCAGCGATGTGAGCGATATTGTAAGCGATTGCGCGTGCACGTGATCGCTTACAATATCGCTAAAGATATCTCACCGTGTGACGGCCGCCTTTTGGAGACACTCTTGGTTTTGGCACACAAACTGGATGGATACTGATCAGTGAGAAAACTGCAGTGTGAAACCAGCCATAGGCCTCATTCACATGTCCGTGCCTCCAGCACGTGAGCAGTACGTGCCGACACATACCGGAGGCACGATCATACGGGGACACACGATCCCCTATGGACCTATACACATGTCCGTGTTTCCGCACGGACCATGTCCCCGTGTGGATCACATGCGTGTCCGTGTGTTCCACACGGAGACAAGTCCGTTTTTTTGCGGACACACGGACCGTTTTTTGACCAAACATCCTGCACATGGATGTTCACACTGTGACATCCGTGTGCACGGACCACAGACAGAAGGAAAAAGCTTCAAAATAAACAAATTCATACTCCCCTTGCTCCAGCGGCGACTGCTCCTCTCTCTTCCGATGCCGCTCATTAGGGCTCATGAATATTCACTTCACTGAGCCCTAGAGGGGCCCGGAAGTGAGAGGAACTGTCAGCACTGGAGCGCGGTGACAGGCTGTCCGTGTGCTATCCGTGGATGCACGGATAGCACACTGACAGCACCCATCGTGTCACACGGCCGTGACACATGGGTCAATGCCCCGCCCCCAAACGGCCTTGTTCCACACGTCCGTGGTAACACGGATGTGTGAAACCGGCCTAAAACAGGGATGTGAACTCTGTGTAGATGCCCAGTTTGCCCCATCACCCTATCATCGACCCTGATTATGTCAGTTACGCCTCGTTCACACTTTCATGCAATAGTACATATTGGTGTGCTGTGGGGAAGGAATAGCGCAAATAGGGTCTTTTGAGGGGAAGGAATAGCACACGATAACTCCTATTCCTCTCTTCTATTGCACCATGTTCATGCAAAACACACACATATGTAAGAGGCTGTTTTTTTGTCCCATGTGCCCAGCATCTTGTGTGATTTGTGTGCTGTCCACACACTTAGGGTGCCTTCACATTAGCGTTTGGCGCCGCAGCGTATGCTGCGTTCCCAAACGCATTCAAACGCATGCGCACAGCGTTCCTATGTTTAACATAGGAACGCATGGTGCCTGCGTTTGCTGCGTTCGGGTGCGGATGCGGACGATATCTGCTCCTTCCGGTGTCCAGCATCCGCACCCGGGACGCAGCATGTTGCATTTTTTGTGCGTTTGGGGATCTTGGAAGATCAGCAAGCGTCCCCAAGCGTACAAAAAATGCATTGCCGTCAATGGGTCCGCAGTGTTCAGCGCTTGACAGCGCGGGAGAACGCTGCGGACCCATTGAAAAATCTCCCGGTGGCCGCCGGTGATGTCACAGGAGCTCACCGACGGCCACCGGGAGATCTGCTGTACTCCTTCTCCCCGCCGCCTGTAATCTCCTAGCGATGTCGGCGGGGAGAACAGCTGATCTGAGAGCTGTTTGAATCTTCCCGCGCCGACATCTCCTCACAGTGTCGGCGCGGGAAGATTCAAACAGCTCTCAGATCAGCTGTTTCTCCGCCCGCCGACAGTCCCGGAGGTTACCGGCGGCCGGGGGGCGGAGATCTCCGGCGCTGATCTCTGCCCCCAGCCCGCCCCCGGACAGCGCCGATTGGCTGCCGGGCTCCATAGTGATGTGTCCGCAGGCGGACATTATCCGCTGCGGACACATCATTTGGAGCCTGCTTCTGACAGCGTTTGTGTCTGCATGCCATCAGCATGCAGACACAAACGCTAATGTGAAGGCACCCTTAGCTCATGTCGGTGCACACGGATGTCACAAGGATGACATCCGTGTGCGGGATCGTTTTTGCAAGGACCCATTGATCTCAATAGCTCAGTGCTGCTGTCAAAAACGGACATGTCTCAACACGGAGTAATGGTCCGGGCGATACCACAGATGTCTGAAAATGAGCATTGATTAACATGTGTGAACGTATGTTTGTATCTCTGGCATGTGGCTGCACGAAAGGCACACAGGCCTTACATTGATTGCTAGTCAACGGTCAGGAAAGCATCCTAGGTTCACATCACGTTTTTATTGTGTTTGAACGCAATGCATTTTTCTGCGCATTTACACATAGAAATACACACCCATAGACTTGTATGGTAAACACATTGCACAATGCGGTTGCGTTTGAAACGCTGCATTTTTCCAGAGTGCAAAGGAGATGATGCTGCAACCGCATTGTGCAATGTGTTTACCAAACAAGTCTATGGGTGCGTTTGCATGCGTTCAACTGTGTTTCTATGTGTTAATGCAGCAGGAAAGCGCATTGCGTTCAAACGCAGCACAAACGTGTGTGACCCTAGCCTTATATAGCCTCCAGAAAGTTATAGACCAACCATTGTGTATATAGTTGTCATGTAATAAAAGTATCAACTAAAACTAAACCATAAAAATACATTGGGTTGGGGGAGTGAATAGAGTTTTCAGCAGTGTATGCAGAGCAGCCGCTTGGACCTCATTTAATGCACAAATGACACAGGTTCTGAGTGAGATTTCAGGTAAAGTGCTGCAGGCCATTCCTTTATATTCTTACTAATGCGCTGCAGTATGGGATGTGAAGCGAGGAGGAAATCTTGTCTTTACCTTAGAAGCTCTCTCCTCCGGTCTCACGAGGCGACGTGTAAAACTGAGACTGATATAACCTTAAATCATATTCCTCCAGAATAACAATGAAAGTTTCATTTCACCCCATGATGATTACTTCAGATTCAATGGAGTTCGGCTTTATTACGAGTTAGATCGAAAAAGGAATACATTAAACTCTAATGTAGAATAAGATGAGAATCCCACATTGACAATATTCCAGAATGGTTATTTTTGGCAATTTTAACCCAATATCAGTATGTCTTTTATAATAAATTCCAATAAAATAATTCCATCTATATAGGGTCAATATACGACGTGATACGTACAGACTGTGACGTAACATGAAGCTTATGGGCCCGATGCTAAAGCTACAACGGGGCCTCCAATTATTGCAAATCTCTAATAGTATTAGTCTTTTTCTATAGGCCAAAGGGACTTTTGGGGCCCCCTAGGCTCTAAGGTCCGGGTGCAATTGCAACCCCTGCACATGTTGTAGTTTGCCCCTGCATACAGATGTGGCAGCCGCTGACTCATTACAATGATTGATTAATGCATTTCCACTATGTGCCCAGCAGGTGGCACTGCATTAATATAATCCAACATATAGCAGGCGTGAAGCGCATAGTTATAAGGAAAGGTATTTGTCCATTATGTATTTTATATTTCTTAATATAGATGTATATTTACACAGAGGCTCCCTCTGTGTAAATATACATCTATATTAAAATATAAAATAAAAAAATCAAGACAGAATTTAGCTGTTTTTTTTCTCTTTTATAACTTTTTCATTCTTTTTTTTTTTTAAATAATGGTAATATTAATGAACAATGACGCTATCCTAGGTTATGGTTATAGTGCAGTTTTGATATAGGATTTGTTCAGCAGAACCATAGGGGGTGTTGTGAGTCCAGGAGTTAAAATGTGGCTGTATTGGGATTTGGGTGAAATCATGCACCCCGTTCTATATTGCAGCGGTGAAACTTTACACTGTAGAAAATGGAATTTTATAAAATCCCATAGAGGTAATAGGATTGAAATGGGAAGAATTTGCAAGTCAGGTTGTACCAGGGCCGGTTTTAGGCAAAGTGGGGCCCTAGGCAAAAGGTTAAAGTGGGCCCTAAATGCTCAGGCCCCTTTCACATCTAACGCTTTGCTGCATTTTGCTCAATTTGCATTTCCATGTTTTTACCGCAAACGCTCAAAGCATGTTTTTGTTCCCATTGATTTTAATGGAAACACATGCAAAAACGCTGCCCAAAACATCGGGGAAGACTTTTTGTGCTGCGTTCGCAAAAATGCATGCGTTCCCATTGAAATCAATGGGGGAAAAAACGCTAGCGTTTTTAATGCGTTTTTAGCGGTAAAAACGGCTAGAAAGGCAAATTTAGCAAAACGCACACCAACCTTAGATGTGGAACAGGCCGTAGTTATATGGTAAGAGTGACTTCATAAGTTGATTATCTAGGTCAGAATAAGAACATACTGAACGTCATTTTTATTTCAATCATAAAAAAAAAAAAACTAAAATTTGTAAAAAAAAAAAAATATATTTTTTTTTATTTTCCGAGACCCATGATGTTTTAATTTTTGAAGATACAGGGCTATGTGAGGGGTTACTTTATGTGCCCTGAGCTGACATTTTTACTGATACCATTTTGAGTCAGATACAACATTTTGATCGCCTTTTATTGCATTTTATTGTAACAACGTGGTGGCCTAAAAAACATAATTCTGGCGTTTTTATTTTTTTCCCATTACGCCATTTACCAATTGGATTAATTTACTTCATATATTGATAGCTTAGATTCTTACGAACACAGCGATACCAAATATGTGTATTTTTACATTTTTTTCACTGTTTTATTGCTATTTTCAGTTCAGCTCCTTTGGGGGCCCCTAAGAGAGTGGGGCCCTAGGCAACTGCCCAGTCTGCCCCCCCTAACGCCGGCCCTGTCAGTACCCTAAGTGACATTTTAGCAATACCAGAATTTTTTGCTCAATCTAGTAAAGTACAAATTATGATCTTCTTGTAGTAGTATGTCTCCAACACTGGTCTCCATCTTGTAGTAATGTCCCCATACTGGTCCCCATTGTATATTAATGTCCCCCAAACTGATCCTCATCATGTAGTAATGTCCCCATCCTGATCACCTTCTTGTAGTAATGTCCCCCAAACTGATCCTCATCATGTAGTAATGTCCCCATCCTCGTCCTCTTGTAGTAATGTCCCCATCCTGGTCTCCATCTTGTAGTAATGTCCCCATCCTGGTCCCCATCCTATATTAATGTCCCCCATCCTGGTCCTCCTCTTGTAGTAATGTCCCCATCTTTTAGTAATGTTCCCTCCCTTGTCATCTTGTAGTAATGTCCTGGTCTCTGTTCTTTTTGTTCTCTCGCTCACACACACACACACATAGGGCTTGTCCACACACCTGCGCTTTCAGTATTTAGCGCTTCTGCGCTAAATACTTAGGCTTTGACAGAGAAGCGCAGGTGCGTGTATGCGGCCGCTTTCAGCAGACGCTGTCCCTGGTTACCCGATGTGTACCGTGGTAACCAGTTTATACAGCAGCCTGCATAGTGTGCGCTTATCCAGAGCGCACAGGGAAACACTGCAAGCAGCGTTTCCCTGTGCGCCCGGGATAAGCGCCCACTATGCAGGCCGCTGTTATAAACTGGTTACCACGGTACACATCGGGTAACCAGGGACAGCGTCTGCTGAAAGCGGCCGCATACACGCACCTCTGCTTCTCTGTCAAAGCCTAAGTATTTAGCGCAGAAGCGCTAAATACTGAGAGCACAGGTGTGTGGACAAACCCATATATACACACCCGCACATTCACACACACTCACATACATACATCCTCAGACATATTCACACAAACACATACACACTCACACATTGACACACTTACATAGGGGCATATTTGGAGTTCCTGCTGCCCTAGGCACTTTCAGCGGTCACGTTCCCCTTCCCCCCCAGGCTGCTATCTTCGGCTGTAACAGCGCCTTACCTGACTCCACTCTTCTCATTCCGGCAGCTTCTTCCTCTGTGGCTCCCAGTCTTCCGCTTGCTGGCAGCAGCCGGCACCAGCCTGCAGCCGGCAGCCGGCACCAGCCAGCACGTTGCACCAGCCTGCACCCGGCACCAGCCAGCACATGGCACAGCCTGCACCCGGACATATACACACTCACACATACACACTCACTCACATATACACACAAATACACACATCATCACTAACACAAATACACATATACACACAAATAACTTCACATCACATCATCACATTACACAAATACACATCAATACCTCACATATACACACAAATACACTCACTATTTACACATACACATATAAACACACAAATACACTCACTATTATACACATACAACTATTATACACACAAATACACTCACTATTATACACATACACACTCACTCAATATACACACAAATATCACCACATTATACACACAATACACTCACTATTATACACATACACACTATTATACACAATACACTCACTATTATACACATACACACTATTATACACACAAATACACTCACTATTATACACATACACACTATTATACACACAAATACTCAACTATACACACAATACACTCACTATTATACACTACAATATCACTCACATATACACACAATACACTCACTATTATACACACACAAACTCATCACATACACACAATCACTCACTATTATACACATCACTCCATTATACACAATACACTCTATATACACATACACACTATATAACACACAAATACACTCACTATTATACACATACACACTACTTATACACACAAATACACTCACTATTATACACATACACACTATTATACACACAAATACACTCACTATTATACACATACACACTATTATACACACAAATACACTCACTATTATACACATACACACTATTATACACACAAATACACTCACTATTATACACATACACACTATTATACACACAAATACACTCACTATTATACACATACACACTATTATACACACAAATACACTCACTATTATATACATACACACTATTATACACACAAATACACTCACTATTATACACATACACACTATTATACACACAAATACACTCACTATTATACACATACACACTATTATACACACAAATACACTCACTATTATACACATACACACTATTATACACACACAAATACACTCACTTATTATACACTACACACTATTATACACACACAAATACACTCATTATTATTACATACACACTTATACACACAATACATTACTATTATCACATACACACTCATACATATACACACAAATACTCACACATATACACACAAATGCACACACACATATACACATACACACTCACTCACATATACACACAAATACACTCACTATTATACACTCACTCACATATACACACAAATACACTCACTATTATACACATACACACTATTATACACACAAATACACTCACTATTATACACATACACACTCACTCACATATACACTCACACATACTCACACTCTCTCTCTAACACTCACTCATACACACCTGATGCCCTGGGCCATTATATATGCAGCCGCCGCGGTACCGCTTTACTGTGACTACTGTGACAGGTACCGCCGGCTCAGCTCACACAAGCGCCTTCGCGCCTGTACATTCACGGAAGCAGGCGGCCGGCGGACCAATCAGAAGCCTCCTGTGACGTCACAGGCGGCTTGGTCCGCCGGCCGCCTGCTTCCGTGAATGTACAGGCGCGAAGGCGCTTGTGTGAGCTGAGCCGGCGGTACCTGTCACAGTAAAGCGGTACCGCGGCGGCTGCATATATAATGGCCCGGGGCATGCATTTTTCTTTCATGGTGCCCCGGGCCGCAGTAAGGAGCGTGGCGGGCCGCTTGCGGCCCTGGGGCCGCGAGTTTGAGACCCCTGCTATAGACGATAGAATCAAAGCACACGTATAAGGGTTTCTTTTGCTTCAAAGTGAGAAGTTTATTGAGACACAGTCAGTACTAAGGAAAGCTCTGCTGTATGTGGGGGACTCTGCTGTATGTAGGGCTGGGGTACTGTATATTGGGGGGTCTGCTGTACATGGAGCTGCAGTGTTGTATATAGGGGAACTCTGCTATATATAGGGCTCTGCTGTATATGGGGAGCTCTGCTGTATCTGGCGGGGGTCTGCTGTATGTGGGGGTGCTGAATATTGGGCTGGGGTGCTGTATGTGGGGGGGCTCTGCTGTATATCGGGGTGCTGTACTGTATATTGGGCTTCTGTGCTGTATATGGGAGTACTGTGCAGTTTATGGGGGTGCTGTTCTGTATATGTGGGTACTGTGCTGTTTATGGGGGTGCTGTTTACAGCATAGCCTCGTATAACATAATTAGCCCAAGACAGCCTCAAGGAGGATATATATATACTAGATGAGTGCCTGATGCTATCACATCGGAGGGCGAGGATCGGTGCGGCGACGGGATGCGGGGGGGCAGCTAATTGGACACACACACACCTACACACACAGATCTACACACAAAGACACACACCTACACACCCCCTTCCGGTCTCCCCCGGTCTCACCCATCGTTGATGGAAGCTTGAACCGGGAATGAGGTGGTCAGCGCAGCATGGAGGCTCGGTGGTCAGCGCAGGATGGAGGGGGTTAATGGTGGATGGAGGTCACTGCGAAAGACACTGAGGGTGAAGGTGCTGGACTGCCCGAGCATCTTCAGACCTGAACCCTATGGAGCATCTATGCTGCCTTCTCAAAAAGAAGGTGGAAGAGCGCGAGGTCTCTACAGTACATCCACCATCTTCGTCATTATGAAGGATGAAGAGGATCCAGCGAATCCTGTGAAGATCTAGTGACCTCCAGGTCCAAGAGCGTTAAGGTCGTGCTGGTAAATAATGGTGGCCACACAAAATATTTTAGCAAAATTTGGCCTTTTTCCCTTAGGGTACCTTTACACGCCGCCACAGGAAGGCAGAAACTGCCAGGCACTGGGGACAATTGTGCCTGTTGCCATGAAATTACTATGAAATGGCGGCATGTAAATAGGGAAATTCCTCCCGGTGTCCTACAGTTCCTTCGAATACCTGTGTCTGAGCCGTGCTCAAAAACAGGAAGGCACAATTCCTACGGTGGTGGCGTGTAATCGAGGCACAGGCAAGGTATTTGCGTGGCCTAGCGAATTCCCAGGGGCGTGCCACGGCGTCATGGATACCGCGCCCCATCAGCGATCATTGGTGGAGGCTCCTGCGTTACGATTGGCTGTCCCTTCACAGGACGCCATATTTAAAGAGCTATCCATTCACAGTCCACAATTGCAATGGCGTCATGTATTAGGCAGCCTTCCTGCGCAGGCTGGCCAATCATGACACTATTGCATTGTCCAATCAATGCTTGTGCATCACGGAATACACAACTCTGTTACGCCTATGTACTTACGGCGCGAAATATGTACGCCCATATTCCTTTGTGGTAGCGGCGTGTGAAGTAGCGAAGGTATTCTACAGGGAATAAGCCGCGGCACCGTCGGCATTTCCAGGGAACAAAGATGCCTTCAGTGGAGCAAGTTGTGGCGGCGTGTATATGCGGCATCGGCGATCGGTATCCACCGTTAAAAACGTGCGCGTGCACGTGCAGTGGATACCTGTTGCTAGCCGCTGTGGCGGTATGTAAAGGTACCCTTAGGGGTGTACTCATTTTTATTTCCAGTGGTTTAGACATTAATGGCTGTGTTGAGTTATGTAGGCGACACCACAAGCTTCACACTGACTACTGTACATTGTATCAAAGGGTCAGATCTTCAGAAAAGATAGAATAAATTATTTACAAAAATGTGAGGGGTGTACTCACTTTTGTGAGATACTGTATATGTATATATTATGATATAACATATTACTCTGTTACTGGACTTGTAACGTAGTATAGATGTGTATAGACACTACAAGTCCCAGCATATCTGTTGGGGGAATTCAGCCTGAATAGAAGTTAGAAAACGCTGCGTCATGAAATCACGGGAACCAAGTTCTGCTGCATTTGTCATTTATTATCTCCAGCCGCTTAACGATGATTAATGATTATTTTTATTCTGATACATTGATCACAGGTGGATGATTTGTTCGGAGCCATCGCTGGCGGGAGACGTCCCCTTCTCACTTCTCAGCTGGCGATTCCTGCGTCTGTGAACGGCAAACAGAAAAATACGTCAGATTCTGCCTCTAGATCATTCCTACTCAAAATCTAGAAATATCCCAAAATGATAAATATTCTGTTGTTCCCTGAAAGGAGCGCACCGCAGAGGACACAGTCAGTTACCGGGCTGATTTAGGATAACTTTGTTGCCTGTAGCAACCAATCACAGCTCAGGTTTTGCTCCTAATGCAGCTCGGAATGTTACATTGTTGATGGTTGCTATGGGCAACAAGACCAGTTCTGCTGCTAAATCTGACAATGAGGTATGGCATGATCATGTCAAAGATAGCCAAAAAGAGAATCCCTGTGTCCTCCTCCGCCCTCCTTAGCCTATTTACTAACAGTCACCTTTTGTCAGGACAGATGGAGCAAACCCAAAGTTTGTTTTGGGGGTTAGTCCTTAACCATCAAGATTGTTGGCTTTAAAATATTGCTTATTTTTCATTTGGCAATAAACCCCTGGCTTTGCTTGGACTACTGCATTGGTTGATGTGGGCAACAAGTTTGTTGTTTTGACAAATGAGGCTCCGAGGGGGTGGAGCCATGAGAGAAGCAGCCAATGAACACCTAAACGGTAATGCTAGTGTCATACTCCACCCAATAGGATCATATACTATCCTAATATGGATGTTCCACAGTGGTTTTAGCCAAAAATAAGATAACCATCAACAGGACTGCCTTTCTAGATAAAGAGCTCACTTCTAGCCTTCCCCAAAGTCTCCCAAGTTAGCAGCTGAGTGGAATGGAGAGGATCGGTGTTTATCAGCAGCCATATTGGTTATCCCTCAGATCCATTCTGTCTAAACATTTTTCCTCCTATTTTGTGTCGTTTTATTTCTTTACCTATTCTATGGGTCACGTGGTGACGACGGTGACCCCTCCTCCTGATCCTCAGTCGCGCTTCTATAACTCCTTCTAGACGCCATGTTGATATTGTAATGTTGTTTTTCTTAGGAGCCGGAGCTGAATGAGGCTGATGAATGCAGGATTCCAAATAGAATGTTCAGAAGTGCGATGACATCACAGCTTCATGAAAAGTTTACAGATCACTTAGGTCATCCAGCCACTCCCGCTTGCTCTGTCATTGCTTTATGAGGTCACAACAGTCTGTGGCTATAAAACTCCCTCCACAGCCCAGCAGCCATCATTCATCATCTGTCTCCTGGTCTGTCAAGAAAAGAAACAACTGTGCCTTCAAGAATGAGGGAAGAACATAGCGGACCCAGGAGACGACGCAGAACCTGGAGGAGCCCCCAAAATGCCGTGCCCGTAGAACAGGCAAATATATATGCCACATCTAGCATCTCTATGTATAGTTTTTGGCAGAATATTAACTCATGTTTTCTCATTGCAGTTCATAGACGCAGACGCTGCCACGTCAGACAATAGAGATGAACAACGGACGGCATGAAGAGAGGTCTCCCACAGTGAATATTGAGAAAAAAGAAAAAGAAAAAAAAAAAAGCCCCCACAGTGAATATGTGAATATTGAGAAAAAAAGAAAAAAGAAAAAAAAAAGCCCCCACAGTGAATATGTGAATATTGAGAAAAAAAGAAAAAAGAAAAAAAAAAGCCCCCACAGTGAATATGTGAATATTGAGAAAAAAAAAAAAAAAAAAAAGCCACAGTGAATATGAATATTGAGAAAAAAAAAAAAAAAAAAAAAGCCCCCACAGTGAATATGTGAATATTGAGAAAAAAAGAAAAAAGAAAAAAAAAAAGAAGCCCCCACAGTGAATATGTGAATATTGAGAAAAAAAGAAAAAAAAAAAAAAAAAAAGCACCCCAAGTCCCACCTAGCCAGAATCATACTCCACACTGATGAGGGGCAAAACCCCGAAACAGCTACCGAGCTGAATACCTGATTTTGGTATTCCAGCTGTCTGTGGTTGATACCTGGTTTTGGTGTTGGTTGGTCCCATGTTTGAGACTCCTAAATGAGGCTCTACAGACTCTATCTGCATATTTGTATTTCCCAGGGGGATTGTCCCCTGGGAAATACATATATGTAAATAGAGTTCGTGGAGCCTCGTTTAGGCGTCTCAAACACGGATTTCACTGTGTTTGAGCGCTTTAGCTGGCTGCCCGCAGTGTTTCCTTGACTGGTCTCCCTGAGATCAGTGATTGCTTCATGATGTTAATGAAGTCACGATCTCAAGTATTGTACTTTCTCATCAACCCTCATGAATGAACCGAAAAAATCTGAGGGGGCAAAACTCAAATCTCTGTGTCCAGTGATGATTTTATAGTAACTTATCACTTAATATTGAGCAGAATTAAAGGGAACCTGTCAGGTTTTCTGTTTCCATTGAACCATGAGTAGTCCTATGCACATAACTATATTCCCTGCCTAACTGATGGAGATGTCTCCCCTTAATAAAGTCAGATCTCAAGCCCTGAACTTCCTCATCAACCCTCATGAATGTACAATAGACAGAACCGAATAAATCTGAAGGGGACAAATCTCAAAACTGTGTCCAGTGATGATTTTATATTAATTGTATACTAAATATTAAGCAGAATTAAAGGGAACCTGTCAGATCCTCTGTTCCCCGAGATCTGTAAGTAGTTCTGTGCACATACTATAATCCCTGCCTAACAGTCCCTCTATGTAGGAACACACATAACCAGATCTATAGAAAAAGTATTTCTAAAGACCACTCATGTGATGCAAATTTGGACTTTGACTAGTCAAGGGTGCGTTCGTTCCCCAACTAGTCGGCACAATTAGCAGGTTATCACACACCTGTGGGCATAATAACATGCTTTAGGAAAGCCGGTGTATTTGCCAGCGCTATGCAAAGTTGCGCATGCAAGGTATGATAACTAGAGATGAGCAAATCTTTTGAAGTTCAGGTTCGGTTCTCTGAATGAGCATATGATCACCGAATTGTTTAACAAACTGTTCATAGAACTTCCAAATCCCATTAAAATCAATGGAAGGCAAAATCAAAAACTCCCTCAAAGTGGCCAAAAGTTGCAAAACAGCTCAAATTAGGGACAGACATCAGGAAAAGTGATATTTCTCACAGTTAAAATATTAATCATTGTGCATAATGGATGCAAAGGACAAGGCCTAGCCCAGTATTTCAAGCATTGATCAGGAACAGTGATATGAGTGACAGGTGTAGGCATAGTGCTCAGAGAGCCCTGATGAATTCACAAAACTCACAACAAAGACACCACAAGAAGTGTCCCGCATTAGAAAAAGATTAGGCCAGACACTATGAAAGTGGCATCAATTTACTAAGGCTAAAAATTGTAGGACTGTTGGGCTGGGGGATCTCATACCTCATGAAACCACTCCAATTAGTTTTATGCTCTGCTGCACTCAGGTGGCACAAGTATTAGCTTCAAGGACTACTACCGAAATAATTAGTCAGGTGGGTCAGTAACATATATAGGCTTAGTGGGCAGTGAGCCCTCATCCCTCATGCAAACCGCTCCAATACATTTTTCGTTCCACCACACTCAGATGGCGCAAGTATTAGCTTCATGGACTACTGCCGAAAGAATGATTCAGATGGGTCAGTAACATGTATAGGCCTAGCAGGCAGGGGCCCCTCATCCCTCATGCCACCGCTCTGTTACTCGCCCTTACACTCCCAAATCGTCAGGTCAACGCCTCATATCTTATGCAAGTTCAAAAATGGATGGCTAGAACTCAACCGTATTGTTTCAGTGCTGGTGAATGGATCCTTGGACCCCGTATATTATAGACCAGGGGTCTCAAACTCGGTTGGGTTGGTGGGCCGCACGTAGAAAAAAATTGATATCGGGGGGCCGCATTGCTTGTAGGACTAAAGGTACCGTTACACGTCGCAACACTGCATGCAATTTCACAGGCAATTTGCTGGTTGCAGTGAAATCATGGACACATTGTTCCATTTGTACACAGCAAGAAAATAGAACAATGTGTCCATGATTTCACTGCAACCAGCAAATTGCATGCAATGTTGCGACGTGTAACGGTACAGTTGTGGCAAAATGTATTGACACCCCTGCAATTCTGTCAGATAATACTCAGTTTCTTCCTGAAAATGATTGCAATCACAAATTCTTTGGTATTATTATCTTCATTTAATTTGTCTTCAATGAAAAACACAAAAATAATTGTCCTAAAGCCAAATTGGATATAATTCCACACCAAACTTAAAAAAGGGGGTGGACAAAAGTATTGGCACTGTTAGAAAAATCATGTGATGCTCCCTAATTTGTGTAATTAACAGCACCTGTAACTTACTGTGGCACCTAACAGGTGTGGCAATAACTAAATCACACTTGCAGCCAGTTGACATGGATTAAAGTTGACTCAACCTCTGTCCTGTGTCCTTGTGTGTACCACATTGAGCATGGAGAAAAGAAAGAAGACCAAAGAACTGTCTGAGGACTGAGAAACCAAATTGTGAGGAAGCATGAGCAATCTCAAGGCTACAAGTCCATCTCCTGAATGTTCCTGTGTCTACCGTGCGCAGTGTCATCAAGAAGTTTAAAGCCCATGGCACTGTGTAGCTTGGTGATCCTGTGTTTCCAGTTACATGTCTGGCTTGCTTTGTTCCAGTATTGATTTGTTTGTTCTTCTTGCCATCCATGGTATTGATAATATCCTTCTCCAGCACATTTCGAAGCTGTTGATTCTTCTGTCTTGTTTCTTTATCATCCAGGTTTCACTTCCGTATGTTACTACAGAGAAGAGCCGTGTCTTCATCACCAGTGAAATGTTCCTTGATGTGAACACCTTGTGCAGTGGCTTCATTGTTGATTTGCCCGTAGCTATTCTACTATTGACCTCTGGTGTCGTTGCTGCATCTTGAGTGATCATTAATCCGAGAAGGTTGAAGTCTTTTACCATTTCTAGTTTGTTGCCATCCATCTCACATGTGTCCTTGTCATACCTGGCAATGGTCAATATCTTTGTCTTCTTTGTATTGAGTCGCAGTCCCATGTTTGAGCTTTCCATCTTGACCCTCCATATCAACTCTGTCATTCCTTCTACACTTGTTGCTATAAGTGTTGTTTCATCTGCGTATTTAAGAGTGTTGATGACCCATCCAGCAATTTTGATTCTTTTTTTTTTTTGACAGGTCCAACCTTCCTAAAAATATCTTCTGCATACATATTGAAGAGCAATGGTGACAGGATGCCGCCTTGTCTGACGCCTTGATCTACTTTGAACCATGCGGTGTCATCGTGTTCCGTTCGGAATGTTGCTTCTTCATCGATGTAAAGGTTCCTAATGAGGCTGATCAGATGGTTTTACACACCCATAACTTTCATGGAATTCCAAAGGTTCTGATGATCAACACAGTCAAGGGCTTTGCTGCAGTCGATGAAGCAAATTGACCTCTAAATTACTGATTGCAACCACGGCGAGCGTATTGCAAAAAGTCGGAAGCATTTGGATTTCTAGCTAATCTCTTGTCATGGTCGTGGTGTCTTGCGGGTCACAATACAAACCCAAGATGCTGCAATCTAGCAAAAGCATGAAGCGATTAATTACAATGTGGCCTGGATCACAGCCAAAATCTCTGTGTGACTCTAGTCAAATCATAGCTAATGGTAAATTAATTTGTGATAAAAATAATATTAAAAACCTAATAAAAAAAATTTAACATAAACATTGCAAAACATGAATCTAAATGAGTAAACATGACCAAGCTAAATCAATCATCATTCTCTCCGCCCCTCTGGAAATAAAGGCAAAAAGTATTTTCTTAGGCTGCAAACACACAATGCGCCACCTTGTGGTTTCCTGCCGATATTGCAGTAGAACTGCAATGTTTTGTCACAATTTTAGGAAATTGCATCAAAATGTGCATTGTGTCTTCCACGTTTGAACACAGTCTAATGGTGGGTTTACACGGCGCGATATCGGCGTCCAACTCCGACAAAAAGTCACGTGGGTCGCGAGTTGGACCCGATATCGGGCGCGCGTTGTACGGTTTGAGCGTACAACGCGATCCTGGAACGATGCCAAAAGGATATCGGAGTTGAATAGCAGAGCTATTCAACTGCCCGATATCGCATGGCCGTTGTAGCAGGATCGCTGCGTGTGACAGCCCAACTCCGATGCGTACTCGCACCTCACCCATTAACTCCCATGTTAAATGGTCGTTACTGGGTTGGTGGGCGTACACATCGGAGGGACGTTGTTTCCCAATATCGCAGCGTGTAAACCGCCGATGCAATATCGGGAAAAGCGCTCAAAAAATGCGCGCTCCGCGCCGTTGCCTCCGATATCGCGGCGATATCGGGACGTGTAACCCCACCATAAGGCTGTGTTCACTTGATACGGATTTTCCAAAAACTGAGTAAAAATTCATTTTTTTTTTTAAGTTTTTGGAAAATCAGACCATGAGTGCACTATAAAACATCATAAGAAATATGTTATATGAATGCACTTTTGGATATATGTACATCAACTTTCCTCACAGGTGTCACATTGGGGTGTACGGCCTTCCAGAGTGCCGGCAACACAAGGGTGAGCAACGGGTATGAAAGGAAGGCGCTGGCGATAGGGAGAAGGGTCACCTCCTGACACTGACTGTGTCTGCACCCCAAGCTCCCTAACTTCCCTATATGTGGTCCTTCCCCCCCTCCCTGTCACCATCATGTTTCTAGGCCCTCATTTGCCCTGAACTCACCCTGGTTAATGAACTGGCTAGCGAGTACTCTAGTCTAGCCACTACAATAATACAAACACAACGTAAGGGACACAGAGAGAAAATAGACACAAAGGGATATAACCCAAAACTCCTGAAATGCAGCAAACCACCGAAGCTGCAATTGTCACGACGTCACAGCTTCTTCCAGAGATTGACTTCTTCCACAGTGGTCAGCATAGAAAGTGATTCTATTAGCAGCGTTAAATGGTGAGGGTACCTTTACACGCCGTAACTATCACCAGCGATCGGAGGCAACCGAACGTGCGCGTGCACGTTTTTGACGGTTGCTACCGAATGCCGATGCCGCATGTACATGCCGCAATTGCGCCCTCAACCTAAGGTGATGTGTCATTCCGGAGGTTCCCACACCAACATTGGGAAACATCCGGTTGACTCCTGACGCCGCTTCACACGGCGCAATCCCAAAGGAATGTGGGCGTTCATGTTCAGCGCCGCCAAAACATAGGCGTGACAGACTTGTGTATTCCGCGACCCAAACACGCTGATTAGACATCGCATTGCGTCATGATTGGCCAGCTTACGCAGGAAGGCTGGCTAATACATGACGCCATTACAATCGTGCAGTGTGAATGGACAGCTCTTCAAATATGTCGCACTGTTGAGGGACAGCCAACGGAAACACAGTAGCCCCCACCAAACATCGCTGATGGGGCGCGGTGTCCAGCACGCTGTGGCACGCCTCCGGAAAATCAGTAGGCGACACAGATTCCATCCCTATCGCCCGTTCACACGCCAAAACCAGGGTTGCCATCGTGTTCCCCAATTACACGCCGCAATTTCATAGCAATTTCACGGTGACGGAATTCCGGATTGCCTCTCAGTTGCTACACCGTAGTTGCGACTTGTAAAGGTACCCGAAGACACATGACTCATTATAGTGGAGGGGAGTGGTCACCAAAAACTGCACCTGGCTTACAAAGAACAGCCATATAAGAAACAGTCTTTAACCCTGCAGTACAAAATGAAAGTATATACACTTAAATATAAGTTTATAAACCAGCTATTCATATGGGGTTTTAACTTTCAGGTCTCAAACTTGTGAAAGGTCTATCTAGGGCAGGATACACTGGTGACAACAGGTAACTAAATAAAAAAAGGTGTTAAGTATAACAGACAATTCTCATTTATACCTTTGCAAAGTAAAACTGTGGAAGATATAGAAGAGCAAATAGAGTCTTATACTCAATAAAAGCTTTACACAATTCAATTGCTGTTGCTCACCTGGACAGATTGTGAGACCCACAACCAGATTGTATGGCAAGTATCAGATGCTGCAAGATTAGCAAAACCACATATATCATGCAATCACAGGAGAAAACAATGGACATATGTATGTGGATGGTCCACGCTGCTGTGAAATTGTCAAATCAATAGGGTTAACAGGATCTAAATTGGTGGCTTTCTTTAACGCGTTTCAGAGCGTCAACCTTAATTTGGTTGATTTGCTCAGGAAGGAGCGAAATTGATGCTCCGAAATACGTTGAATAAAGCCACTCTAGATCCCGATAACGATATGGTCTTGATCATTTCACAGTAGCGTAGACCATCCACACATATACTGTATATATATCCATTGTTTTCATTCATACCTTTGACTTTCTTCTCAGCTCGTGATATTGGAGGCTATGTCCATATTTTGCACGGCTCAGAGGAAAGTCTAAAGTTGCAGATGTGGCACCCCTGAGGACTAGTAGCTACAGAGATGTGCAGCAGCTGGAATGGTAAGCCATCCACCCCAAACCAGAAGCACCCAACACATTCCCGAATCCTCAGACCCAGGGTTTTATGCCAGGGAGGGGAGAAGTGGGGAAGAGCAGAGTGGTGGGTGGAGCTTAGTTGGCACCTGTGAGAGGGGGAGGAGTTACAGTGGTTTTACCTCAGAGTGAGAGTGACGGTTAGTCAGACGGATGTAAAAGTCGAAAGAGGGCTCAGGACTGAGCAGAGAGACAGCAGAAAAGAGACTAAACAAAAGAGGAAAAACACTGGGACCCGGCAGCCGGTGTCATTTTATGGCTGACCGGGTCCGTGACTACTGACCAGGTGTAGTGGAGAAGGAGTCCAAGGTGGTAGACCGGCTTTATGGAGACACCAAGGGACTGGGTCGACAGACAGGGTACCGGCCCTGTAAACATGGTTGGCAGCTTCAAGCTCCGGCCACAGATTAACCAGTGAGGTGAAGGGTCTCTATGCCCGGAACCGAACAGACCGTCACACCAAGGAAAAGCCTCACAGAGGACTGGGGGTTAGAATGAGGTCCCCCTTGAGAAGTTAGCGACTGCTGGCCCTGAGGTAGTGAGTGGTCCTGAGGAGAGAGACCCGGAAAGGCTAAAGAAAGGGGGTGCTTTGGTGAACCAGACCAGCTGCTGTCCGACTACTGGTACACTTACTGTAAGAGAAACCGTGACTGTGTGAACTAAGAGCAGTGAGTAATGTACCCGGTTAAACCTGAAACAAGTGTGAGAGTCTCTATTGAAGGTCCATGACTGTGGAGACCAGCATCTGAAGAGATGTCGAGCCTGGGAGATCTAAAGGACACCGGTCAGTATTCAGTGCACCCCCATCATCACCTCACAACAACTTCACCAGTAACAACTATTACCACCGGCCCAGGGATCAACCTAGCCCTACCTGTGGAGGGCTTATCACCTTGCTGCATCCCATAATCATCCCCTGGAGCTCAATCATGCAGCGGTGGTCACATCTGGACGCATACCACAGGTGGCGTCACAGTGACATTCATTTTTATTTATTTTTCCCCTTTTTTATTTGCGGTCCCTCCAGGGCCACGGAACCGGTCCACGGCCATTACCGTGACATCCCCCTCGTGAACAGACAGCAGGGACCGGTCCCGAGTAACCCACAGCCCTGAGGGCGATGCACAGAGTGTAAGAAACCTCCATATACCCGTTTGCTATGGTAACATAATAAACACATTTTTGGTTTGAAATTCCGAAGTTTCATTGTAATTAACTTTTATGTCTCGGTTTACATCGTCAATGGCTGCACGGAATTCTTTACTAATAGCTAAGCGGTATTTTCTTAGGAAAATTCATGAGATGCCTTTCAGTGCAGCCAGTTGCCCGTCAGCTGCCAGTGACCATGCCAGGAGGCCACCTGCACATTTCTGAAGACGTCCAACTCCTAACATCTGCCGGTCAGGCTCGGGGTATAAGCGCTTTCTCAGAACCTCTCACCAAGTGACTTTACCTGGAACGAAGGTTGGAAAATGTTTGACATTACTGCGGCAGGCGTGTTTGACGCACACCAGGGGCCAGGGTTACTCCGGTTTAGACAGGCGATTCTTCTCCTTCCTTGTCACGGGTGGACCGCGCCTGCCGGTAGTGGGGCCCGGTGTAGTGCAGATCAAAATTGAGGTCGTCTTACGGGAACAGATTAAAAAGGGGTTTTAATTTGTTTTCTTCGTGACGCCACCTATGAGTAGATTCGGTAAGGGCTACCGACGCTGCGGAACCTCCCGGGGTGATGGACAGCAGCAAGATGTTACGCTCCCCACAGGCTGAGCGGTGATCCCGGGGGCTGGAGCTGCTCAAGATGTTGTGCGGCAGCTGCGGTTACCTTAAGTTCATGACGGACAGTTCATAAGGAGACACGGACACAGATAGTCTCTGCAACGGTTCTTTACTGTAACCAGCAGGCAGTACATGGCTTACAGTGGTTGAGTAGAAGACCGGGTGGACTTAGCAGTGATAGTGCTCCTCAGAGATCCGCAGTGTACCTCCTCTCTACCTCCTTAGTTTCTCTTGCCAGCGTCGCCCAGGAATACCAGGTCGGGTACGGGGAGGCTGCTTCAATGCCCTATCCATGATGTACGTTCTGGATTCTTTGGGGAGCCTTGGGTCCCTCGGTGGGTACACCGCTGGTTAGACGACTGGAAACTGGCTGGTGGTGGGGTGCTCCTATAAAGCTGCTCCTCCACGGGGCTGGTTCGCGTGGCAGAGGTGAACTGCTGCCAGCTTCGGTACCAGTGAACCGGCTGTGAGTTGTGGGCACGGGAGTCTTTTGGGAACCCGTGTAGATATGCCCATTCCCGGTGGTTAAGGCCTCAGGTGCTGACACCCGACCGGTGACGGCCCAGGGGCCCGCACGGGGTGCGGAGCCCCCGCTCCACTCCAAGTTCTAGTCTGCTCTCTTCAAGTTCTAGACTACGTTCTCGACTTGTTCTGACTGTCTAGATTATTGTGTTCTCTTCACTACCCTAACACTCCACCCACCAGGACCTATGATTGGTCCCCTGTTCTAGGTGTTGTATGTTGGGTTGGATCTCTGAGTTAACTATTGCACTGCTTTGTCTAGAGAATATTGCGGCTGCAATACTCCCTTGTGACGCACTCGTTGCGGGGCGCCACACTCCCCCTTGGTTAAATCAGCTTGTCCCCAAGCGTCAAACTACTCACATTACAGAGGTTTTTACATTTTTATACATATATGACACACTTTTATTAAAGTAGAAAAACAGGTAAAGAAATGCTTTGATGTTATAAGCAAAGAAACAGGTAATCACTTTGTGCGGACCCGGCGGCGCGGTCGACTGTACCTTAACTAGAGTCCAGGCTGTAGCCGCGAGATCACACAGTCAATGATTAACGGGAACAGAGTCATTGATGAAAGTTCAAGTTTTAAAGTCACTGGCTCTGAGGGTGATGGCGTACCCGGATAGCAAACCACCCATCTGCACAAGCATAGCGCTCATAGGTGATAATATCGCCCCGGTATAGGTCGCGATCGGGATGTCCTCTTGGCAAGTTTGACTCAACGTCCCAGCGCCCCACAAACACCTCCTCATTCAAACCCACCTCCCAAGCGAACCCCCACCCGGTATGTAAGTTAAAGGTGGAAATTCTACCTTCACGGCGGAGTTCATCAGGCAGCGGCGGCTGGCGGCGAGCCTCGGCACGGGCCTCCATGTTGGCGCGTTCTCTGGCTTGCCACTCCTCTCGTCGTCTCTGGCGTACATCTCCGTCGTTACGGCTCGGGGTGTAAAGATGAGTAATGGAGCTGGTGGTTTGGCGGGAAGCTTGAACTTGGCGGGCTGTCTGTATCGGAACCCGGTGGAACGGCACAGGGGAAGGTGTCGGCAGTGCACCCGACCAGTGTACCCGAGCTGTGTGCCCGGAAGGAAGTTCTTTGTTGTCTCCCCAAGCGAACCCGGTGTCGAAATCCTCAGCGGTGCTGTGGGTCTCGTCGTCATCCTCTCCGACCTCTTCCTCGATGATCACATCAGGCTGCTTGTTGATGAAAGACGTTAAAGCTTGTTCCGTTGTACAACGGGGCGGTGGTGCTGCGGATCCTTCCGTAGGGACGTCCTGTAGGGCTTCCAGGCTGCCTGCCTCTTCATCTGTTTCCGCAGGTAAAGGTGTTTCAATCCCGGTTACCAGGTAGGCCTCTGTGGTTGCAGAGGAGGCCTCCGGTTCTAGGGAGAAACAAGCGACAGTCTCGGTAGTGTGGAAACTAGTCGCGGGTTCCGCAGGTGGAACCTGGTAGAGATCGAGTTCTTCCATGGAGCGTGTTATGAGCTCCGGCTCAAGAACGGAATCGGTTGCGATGTTGGTCGCTGGAACGGGTCGAGTTGCGGCCTCCACCGGAATGACACAGTCTATTGGCTCAGGTGACGGAGCAGGACAGGTGGTAGGCGAGGGTGAGGCGGTCGAGAAGCTGGTGACGTCGTCTGGGCTTGGAGAAGCTGCACCCGGTCGGCTCTGCTGCATCGCATGGTGTAGTCGTCTGCCTAGGGTCGCGCTCCAGCTACGGATCGTCCATTCCACTGTCTCTAGTAACCGCACCCGGAGGTCTTGTAGAGCCTCTAGCCAGAAGTCGGGGCTGCCGTCTATGGTAAGGGCAGGATCCGGACCCGGTTGGCTGATGGCTGCTCTGGCCTCCGCCTCGACCTCCCGCATCAGGTCTTGGAGTCTCATGCTGGCCATTCTTCTTTGGAGGGAAACCACACCCGATCAACCGGTAAGACGTTCTGGTTGAGCTGGTGAAGACGTCTTCTCTCTCTGTCGGTGTGTCTAGGTATGACACTCCCATCTCCTCTGGGCTTTTGTAGTCCAATCGTGGGAAAAGTCTTTGGGGTCCGCCCCCATGGTTGATTCGAGCAATCAGGGCGGACAAAGAGTTTGGCGCCTTTCGTCCTTAGCCCTCCCACAGTGAGGAGGGGGTTGACTCACTCCTGGGCTTCACGTGGCGGCTTCTTGTGGCGGGAACGCCATCTTGGGCGCCATCTTGACCCAATGGTGTAAAGGCGGGAAAGTTCTTTTAGGGACGAACAAAGTCCAATTGTAGACAATAAAGTCCAGTTTAAGCACAACATACCCGTTGGTAACGGGCCTGCTCGTATCCTGTTCGTGACGCCATTTTCTGACGCACACCAGGGGCCAGGGTTACTCCCGGTTTAGACAGGCGATTCTTCTCCTTCCTTGTCACGGGTGGACCGCGCCTGCCGGTAGTGGGGCCCGGTGTAGTGCAGATCAAAATTGAGGTCGTCTTACGGGAACAGATTAAAAAGGGGTTTTAATTTGTTTTCTTCGTGACGCCACCTATGAGTAGATTCGGTAAGGGCTACCGACGCTGCGGAACCTCCCGGGGTGATGGACAGCAGCAAGATGTTACGCTCCCCACAGGCTGAGCGGTGATCCCCGGGGGCTGGAGCTGCTCAAGATGTTGTGCGGCAGCTGCGGTTACCTTAAGTTCATGACGGACAGTTCATAAGGAGACACGGACACAGATAGTCTCTGCAACGGTTCTTTACTGTAACCAGCAGGCAGTACATGGCTTACAGTGGTTGAGTAGAAGACCGGGTGGACTTAGCAGTGATAGTGCTCCTCAGAGATCCGCAGTGTACCTCCTCTCTACCTCCTTAGTTTCTCTTGCCAGCGTCGCCCAGGAATACCAGGTCGGGTACGGGGAGGCTGCTTCAATGCCCTATCCATGATGTACGTTCTGGATTCTTTGGGGAGCCTTGGGTCCCTCGGTGGGTACACCGCTGGTTAGACGACTGGAAACTGGCTGGTGGTGGGGTGCTCCTATAAAGCTGCTCCTCCACGGGGCTGGTTCGCGTGGCAGAGGTGAACTGCTGCCAGCTTCGGTACCAGTGAACCGGCTGTGAGTTGTGGGCACGGGAGTCTTTTGGGAACCCGTGTAGATATGCCCATTCCCGGTGGTTAAGGCCTCAGGTGCTGACACCCGACCGGTGACGGCCCAGGGGCCCGCACGGGGTGCGGAGCCCCGCCTCCACTCCAAGTTCTAGTCTGCTCTCTTCAAGTTCTAGACTACGTTCTCGACTTGTTCTGACTGTCTAGATTATTGTGTTCTCTTCACTACCCTAACACTCCACCCACCAGGACCTATGATTGGTCCCCTGTTCTAGGTGTTGTATGTTGGGTTGGATCTCTGAGTTAACTATTGCACTGCTTTGTCTAGAGAATATTGCGGCTGCAATACTCCCTTGTGACGCACTCGTTGCGGGGCGCCACATGTTCTCAGGAAAAAGTGATCCGTTCTAAATTAAAGGTTTCTGACGGAGCCAATTTTCTTCACACAAGAGCTAAACCTGCAGTTCATTATAACCCAGGGCGCTCTTCCCTCCTTCCCTCCTTCTCTCCTTCTCTCCTTCCATTTCTCTTGAATCTGAAGAATGTTAGTCGTATTTTCCTCCTCTCGCTCTACGCACGACACATTTACATTTTCCTGCTGTCGATGCGGTAATTATAGCCACAGAGAACGTGTTTATTTCTACAAGGAAAAAGCACAAATGTATAGAAATGTAAGTGCTGCTATTTTCAAAGGAGCGAAGCTCACGTTGGGTAGCGTAGCGGTACTATATATTCACATGATATGGGTTGTCGTACTACAAGGCCAATGTATGATATGTAGACACTGATACGCAAATACTGATCATATACTCTGTGTTTATCTCTGTATGTCCATATCGGTCATTTAAAGTGGAAATGCAATTTTATCTGTCCGAGAATTATCCATGGACGTCAGAACTTGTCAGAATGTGAAATGTGAAAACACAATTGTATTTATCAATGTGAGAATTTTCAGCATCTTCCACATGAGGTCTAAGTACTGACATTACCATGGAACAGACACCGCGGATCTCGAGAATTGCCGCATCCCTGTAGAATTGTCTGGATAAGAAAAATGTGACATCAAAAGATTCTTCATACAGATACTCCGGGGCTTAATTACCACACGTCCCTCCAGGACGAGACATGAGCACAGCTCTTCTACAAAACTGAGACTGTCTCCAAGTGTAATGTGGATGATCCGTAGCGCGGCTCCCACCTGTCTAATGTCTGATGCCGGCGTCTACATTATTAGGGTGTGATGTCTTAGGACGGTGAAAGAAAGTAGTGTTTCTGGGAGTTGTATATGACTTTTAAGACAAATTAAGTCTATCTTGTCCTAATGCCATTTTCACATCTGTGAGACTTATAAAGTCTTCTGTACTTGACTAGAAAAGGCTGAGAATTGGTATTATCTGGTGGAATGTGACACTGGTGGGCGCAGACAGGAGAGGGCCTCTGTGCAACAACAGTATGTGGGGCTCATCATGATACACAATTCCACCTGCTATGGAGGTAGAAATGGGCTCCTTACCTCCAATAATATGTCTGCCCCTGCAATGATCGATCGATCTATCTATCTATCTATCTATCTATCTATCTATCTATCTATCTATCTATCTATCTATCTATCTATCTATTTATTTATCTATCCATCTATCATCCTGCTGATGAGTATATATGTTCTATCAATTCATACATTTTGTTTCTGTATATCATATCTATCTATGTCTCACACCAAGAGATTGGGGTACTTGGATCTCGGGCGTACTGGTACGAGGAGGTCACGGGTGGTTGGTGCCCGAGTCCGAGCCCCTGGTGACAAAATAAAAAGGGAAATATTTACAGGGATTAAAGTTATTGTCAGTCGTGATGCCACCTGTAGGTCTGGTGATGCCACCAGCGCTGCTGGGACCACTGGGTGATGGGTGGCAGCAAGGTGTTGTAGCTCTCTACAGAAAGAGCGGGTTCCCCGGGGCTGTAGGGTATGATGGTGGAATAGGGCAGCACTGTTGGGATGGGGCTGCGTAGTCGTTGTGGTGTGGGACAGGTTGAAGAAGGGACATGAACATAATTAAGTCTTTTTCTGTACCTTTTACTGATGGAGAACAGGTACACGTCCAGGGTTGAAGGGTGCACTTTGGGATTTTCACACCGAGTGAAGTATAGGCCTCCTTGTCCTGCTCCCTTGTCTTGAGTCTGCCGTGTGTGAAACCAGGCCTGACCTTTCCTGTTCCTCCACACCCGTGTTGCTGCACTGAGGGCTCTCGCTTGGCTACCACTATCTCTCCTGCGGTCGCTGGCTCTCAAATGTGGGTGCTGCTGGTGTCTGGGAAGCTAAGCCTCCACAGTGTTCTGGATTCTCTGTTGGGCTAACTTCTCTCCCTTGCAGACTCGAACTCCAGTGACCGGTGTTCTCCTGGGGTGAGCCGGGATGGCTCCTCTGCCCCCTCTGTACTGTTCCTCGCCTCTGCCTGTCGTCCTCACTCTCTCTGGACCTCACACTGGCTCTGGCGGTGTGCTGTTCTCAGGCCTAGCACGGCCCCAGTGACCAGATTTACTCACTAGCTCTGAGGTGAACTTCACAGTTCTTCTAGTGACTGCACAATCTGGCTAACTCCACCCCCAGCACCTGTATTTATAGGAGATCTGGCTTAACAGCAACCAGTGGAGCTCCCCTACAGGTCTGGAGTGGAAGGTGTTGTGTGTATGTGAGGTACCAGATGTGGAAATCCCTTAGTGAACTAGTTGGTTCTGTGGCTTTACTGGTACAGGGCACCACATCTACATACATTTATTAATTTTGCATCTACATTCTTCAATGCTGAAATTGTAACACTAAGAAGTCCAGAGATGCTGCAGGCCATGGTAACAGCTGCTTACTGTAGCAGAAGCGGCATACAGCCTGGCCCTTTTCAGGGTCTTGCCCACATGGTCTACGGACCAATCTCTGACTCGTTGCATCCAAGACGAAAGCGAGACTCAGAGCCAGAGAGGATAGACCTCTAATCCGGCCTCTATTGCTGTCTTGCGCTACACCATGGCATCTTCTGAGAGCAGTGGTTGAGGGTAATGAAGAAACCTTTACAAAGGAACAATACCCTTGCAGCTTGGCATTACATTGTCTTGGTCATTGTACCAGTGGTGCTGCCATCTCTCTAAAGTGTCCCAGGAGCTGTTTTATAACACAAAGACACCAGGTTGCATGTTGCTTGTGATATTGTGAGGACCTGTGTGGTCTACATGTGGCCTGCAGTGTTCCCGGACCTGCCTCCCATCTGGGACATCATTAGTTGGCAATTGCAAAGGGAGCTGCCAGCAGCGGATCTTGATGTTTTTCTCAAGTGCTTTCAGCATGACAGAACATTGCTCAGACAACCATTAATAACTTCATTGATAGCAGCCATGGCTGTAAGTGTGGGGATCTCTACACGCAGCGCTTATACTCAATACTACATATGGAGATGTTTTGAGATTTTTGTTATAATTTTCATAACATTACTATGTTTATCCATCCTGGGATTTCCATAATTCCACAACTGCTCTTTTTTGTTGTTAGAATCTACACTGCAACTTTGCAATTCTATATCTAATTGATCTATATATCTATTATCTATCTATCTATCTATCTATCTATTATCTACGTATCATCTATCTATTACTATCTATCTTCTATCTTCTATCTATCTATCTATCTATCTATCATCTATCATATCTACTACATATCTATCTATCTATCTATCTATCTATCTATCTATCTATCTATTATCTATACTATCTATCTATTATCTACAGTATCTATCTATCTATCTATCTATCTATCTATCTATCTAGCTAGTAGCTATCTATCCGTCATTTACATACGATGAATGGATTTCAATAGACATAGTTCTAGGAACAAGTTAGGGATATAAATATAATGGTAAACACATATATTCCCTTTGTCTTTTCTAAGAACCTGACTTTTGGACTGTGATCAGTTAGAATTGGCAGAAAAATTCTAAGTAACAGAAATAAAATATGGTCATAAATTACCCAGAAATCAGTTCAAGGCATAAGACATCTATATGTAGACTAGGAGCCTTTTTGCAGTTGATACAAGTGAGAGAAAAGCTTCACGAGTGTTTTGCCAGTTTGTGCCACGTCATGCTGCCATCTGCTTTGAGCACACTGTTTATTTTGGTAATTCAGTATGCCGTGTGAACTGCGATGTTACATAACCCGCCATTGAGCTACAGTACATATGCAATGTGCCGTGTCAATAACCTTTCTATCCTGTTTTATTGATCTGTGAGCTGAGAACCATTTTGAGCCAGGGGGCGCTCTCCTGTACGCTGCAACAACCCCTGGCAGCAGGAAAGTGTTGAGAGCTGTTCTGTGCCATATGATATTAATTTTATACATTTGATGGAAAAACAACAGATGGAAAAAGAGACATAGGATGGTCTCCAGCACTCGCCCCCCGGTCATTACTATTTGATGCTTGTAATGGGCGACTTTTCATAGGTGTGTAACAAAGCAGCTGCACGATGAGTTCACTGGTAAAACTTGTGGTCAGGTTCCCACCCAAGGTCTCATATGCTTTGTTACAATCTCTTTGCATTAATAAAGTAGGAAAGTAAAATCTTAATATTAAGTGTTTTTCATTTGTGGTTCCCTTAGGAAAGTGAGTCACTTGGAATGGTTGAATCGAAGTCATAGCAGAATTATGGTCCAAGGCTGTGAGCGGCCTGAACTTTGCAGAGAGGTGCCTGGCACTGGTGTACTGGGATCTCAAGGACACATTTTGGAGAAATGAGATTCAAACTTTTCCTTTTTTTATTACATTATTCTGAGTTTGAAAAAGGACAAATATTTTTTATTTGAATGTTTGTTTTTTTCTCATATTTTATGTAGATAAACTCCAGTATCCACCCAATAGCCCTCCTGAATAGGACTTTAATATTAAAACGCGTAGATCAGCAAGCACAGGGAGGTTTTAGGGCAGAACTTTCTAAAACACAACTGATGATGTGCCCCCGAAACAGTCAATATTATACAGATGGGTTTATTTTCTTAACCCACCATACGCTGCTTTCTCAATAATCACACCGCACATGGGCAAGCCGCTCTTCTTCTATATCTTACATCCTCTACATTGTACCTGCATTAGCTCTGTAATTTTCATTAGAGTAGATGAAGTGGTGGATACAGAGAGCAAAGAGGCCATATGTACTGATGTAACATATCTATCTAAATATATACTATATATATATATATATATATATATATACAGTCATATGAAAAAGTTTAGGGCACCCCTCTTAATCTTACTCATTTTTTTTGTTGTAAAATTGGTTTTTTGCAACAGCTATTTCAGTGTGATATATGTAATAACTGATGGACACAGTAATATTTCAGGATTGAAATGAGGTTTATTGTACTAACCAAAAATGTGAAATATGCATTATTTCAAAATTTGACAGGTGCAAAAGTATGGGCACCCTTCTTGATTTTCATGATTTGAATACTCCTGACTACTTTTACTGACTTACTGAAGCACTAAATTGGTTTGGTAACCTCATTGAGCTTTGTACTTCATAGCCTGGTGTATCCAATCATGAGAAAAGCCATTTCAGGTGTCCACTTGCAAGTTGTTCTCCTATTTGCATCTTCTCTGAGGAGTGCATCATGGGCTCCTCAAAACAGCTCTCAAATGATCTGAAAAAAAAGATTGTTCAACATAGTTGTTCTGGGGAAGGATACAAAAAGTTGTCTCAGAGATTTAACCTCCAAGTTTCCACTGTGAGGAACATAGTAAGGAAATGGAAGACCACAGGGACAGTTCTTGTAAAGGCCAGAAGTGGCAGGCCAGCAAAAATATCAGAAAGGCAGAGAAGAAGAATGGTGAGAACAGTCAAAAACAATCCACAGACCTCCTCCAAAGACCTGCAGCATCATCTTTCTGAAGATGGTGTCACTGTGCATCGGTCAACAATACAGCGCACACTGCACAAGGAGAATCTGCTGGGAGAGTGATGCGAAAGAAGCCGTTTCTGCATGCACACCACAAACAGAGTCGCCTGAGGTATGCAAAAGCACATTTGGACAAGCCAGTTTCATTTTGGAAGAAGGTCCTGTGGACTGATGAAACAAAGATTGAGTTGTTTGGTCATACAACAAGGCGTCACAAAAACACAGCATTCCAAGAAAAACCCTTGCTACCCACTGTCAAATTTGGGGGAGGGTCCATCGTGCTTTGGGGCTGTGTAGCCAATGACGGCGCTGGGAATCCAGGTATTGTGGCATCCATGCAGGATTGCCACAGGACCCACCGGTGCAGGGAAAGATGTCCACCTTGGCACACACAGCACACAACACTTTCCACCCCAGGCCTGAAGGGGGAGCTCCACTTGATGCCTTAAGCAAGATTCCCTATAAAGATCCAGGCCTGGGGGAGGAGCCAGTGAGTTAGTTAGTCAGTCAGTCAGTCAGTCAGACAGAGGGAGTCAAGGAGTGACAGTTGAGGAGTAAAGGAGGAGTAAGAGCTGGTTGCTGGGACCAAGTCAGGCCCAGAAACAGAAAAGACTGACACCAGAGTGGTGTAGTATCCTAGAAAGGGACGGAGGCAAGTGGAAAGTTAGAAAATTCTAGAAAGAGGGGAACAGAAATAATTGCCCTTTAGCCCACCCGGACACTGGAGTCTAAAGCTGTTGTTGATCCAGTCATAGCAGAGAAATCCCGGCAGACAGGAGGATTTAATCCCCCTGGAGCTCAGGAAACCAAGATCCCAAACCTGACCAAACATAGGACCAGGGACCCAAGGAAAGGAGTAGGGATCCCCACAGAAAGGTCCTCATCGTTAGTTGTGGAGTATCATCCTGAGAGAGAGAAAGCGGCAGGTTCAGCTTGAGGCAGAACTTTCCCAAATCCACACACATGCAATTAGAGAAGGCTTCGTAACTTTCAAAGGTGGATGTCCCAAACTGCACCGGCCACCTGGCTACCCTCCTGGACCGTACCTGCTACCCGCCATCAGTAAAAAAGGTACTGAAACAGAGACTATTGTATGTGTGTGCCTGATTTGCTGCCGCCGCCTGGAGAACTTACACAGAGCCAAGGACTACTACTCCCCACATCCACCCCGCTGCCCTGAGGTAAAGCTCCGCCTGTGGGTAGCTGTACTACTCAAAGCTGCATCACCATCACCTCAGCGGCCGGCTGCAGTGCTGGTAACTACATTGCCACAGGTGGCGTCACGTATAATAAACTCCCATCCCAAATAGTTTTCCCCTCAGCCATTGAGTGTGCAGGGCACAGGACCGGGACCCGACCAGCAGTGATCCTGACTGAAGTAGCAACCTGTCCCGGTATCCAAGTACGCCCTACCCTGCCGACCGACTCAGTCACAGAGAGGACCGGCCCCAGACTAGCGGACAGACTTTAGGACTCAACTAGCAAACTGTAGGCTCCCACATGCACACACACTCGCAAAAAGGCAGCTGCATAGGGTCAGGGGACAGAGAAGGCATTGCCCGACTGCGCCTGAGGCTGCTGGCTTGGGACACTGTGTGTGAGGCGCAGGGCAGGAGGGCAAGAGGCAGCGCATTGAGACCACCTGGAAAGGCACACAAGAAGGGGGTCCTGGTAAAGTGCACAGAATCTAGTAGGGAGTTGGCTGGATCCCTGACCCAGAGGACACAGCACCCGGTTGGCTGTTGTAACCTGGAGAACTGTGAGTAAAGTGTGAAGACTGCACCCTGCTGTGTCCTCAGATTATTTCCCGCTCCCTCAGATCTGCCCAGTGGCTATCACCACCATCCACAAATTCCACTACATCTGCCCTGGGGATCCGCTCCACCCGTGGGGAGCTGTACTATCTTTGCTGCGTCACTAACTGCCCCAGTGGTCCTGAACCGTCAGCCATCCAATTGCCGAATATCACGGGTGGCATCACGACTCAATCCTGTCTAAATTATCCCCCCATTTTATGACACGGCCAGGGCCACGGAGCCAGGTCACAGACCGTGAACTCTCCAAAGAACTGTCTGGCCCTGTTCCAAGTACCCCATGGTCCTGGCGGTTGTGTCACTGTCACACTGGTATTGGCATCCTTTACATTAAATTAGTATGGAAGCACATTTTGAATCGCCTGTGGTAAATCACAAATGAGAATCATCTCTGATAAATTGTTGGTGCCCTTGTGACATGAATTAGCCAGTGAATGATGATTTCAATGTTTTTAAAAGCCACATGTTAGGCCATGTTTCTTTGTAGCAATGGTGGAGTCAAAGCTGCCTGAGGACATCAGATTTTCTATTATTAGTAAACACAAGACTTCCAAAAGGTATAAAGGTACCGTCACACGCGGCAATATTGCTAGCAATTTCACTGGTAATTTGCTGGTTGCTGTGAAATCATGGACACATTGTTCTATTTTGTTGCTGTGTACAAATGGAACAATGTGTCCATGATTTCACAGCAACCAGCAAATTGCCAGTGAAATTGCTAGCAAGAATGCCGCGTGTGACGGTATCTTTAGTCTATCTCCAAAGAGGTTGGTATCCCAGTTTCAACAACGCACAATGTTATTAGGAAGTTTGCCAAGCATGGAACCGTCAAGAACTTCCCTGTATGTGGGCGAAGGAGGAAAATTGACAAGAGATGTTTTCGATGGTTGGTGCAAATGGTGGAAAAAATACCCATCATACATCTAAAGACCTGAAGACCAACCTGAAATAGTCTAGGGTCATGATTTGAACAAATACCATAAGCCGCACGCTAAACCAAGTAGAGCTTTATGGGCAAAGGCCATGGAAGAAACTGTCTAGACCCATACCGGTAGCCGGGACTTCACGGGGCAGGCATAGCTTCTTCCTCCTGTCACGGAACCGCGCCTGCCGAAGTGGGGCCCGGTGGTCCAGATTCAAAGGAATATTGGCTGAACAGATTTAAAAGGTTGTTTTAAGTCGTGACGCCACCTGTGAGTGTTCCGGTGATGTCCACCGGCGCTGCTTGGGCCTCCGGGGGATGGAATGCAGCAAGATGGAACGCTCCCCACAGGATGAGCGGGAGTCCCGGAGCCAGGAGCTGCGCCAGATGTTGGGAGGCAGCTGCAGTTACCGTCTACCTGCGGAGATGGACAGTTCAAAGAAAGGCACGTACGCTGATAGTCTCTGTAACGGGTAGTTTACTGTAACCAGCAGGTGATACATGGCATACAGTTGACGGGTAACGGAGCGGGTGGACTCAGCAATGACCAGTGTTTCTCAGAGCTCCGCAGTGTTCCTCCATTCTAATTAGTTTGTGTTGCCGTGGTCGCCTTGGGGTGCCAGATCGGGTACAAGGAGGCTGCTTCAATTTCCCTACTGGGGAATTCTGGCCGGATTTGTGGGGAGCCTTGGGTCCTTTTGGTGGGTACTCATCTGGCTAGACGACACTGTGTGTGCGGCGGTGGTGGGGTGCTCCTGTAAAGCGGTCCCTCCACTCCTGGTTTGCATGGCAGTGACTCCCAGCTTCAGAACCAGTAATCCGGTTGTAAGTGGGCACGGGGATGTTTTGACCCGTATGCATTTGCCCAGAGTCCGGTTGATGAGGCACTGAGGTAATGGCACCTAACCGGGGTGATGGCCAGGGGGCTGCACGGAACTGTGCAGGCCCCCTCTCCTACATTGTAAGCTTGTTCTTTTTGCTCCCTTCTCCTACGTTCCTTTAGAAGTTCTCCTTCTCCACTACACTCTACCTCTACACTCCGCCCACCAGGACCTTATTGGCCCTCTATGCTGATGTGCATGTAGGGTATGAAGCTCTGAGTTTTAACTGTGTCATTGCTTAGTCAGAGAATATTGCTGCTGCTGTTTTGGCTGCAATACACTCCTGTGACGTACTCGTTGCGGGGCGCCACACTCCCCCTTGGTAAATTACGCTTGTCCCCAAGTGTCGCGCTACCCAAACATAACAGAGATATTTTTGTATTTTTATAACAGATAATAAAAGAAACACTTTTATTAATAACAGGTATACACATATAAACTGGTATGCAACAGGTTAACCTTTTGCGGACCCGGCGGGCGGTCGGCTGTCCTTAATATGAGTCCAGAGCTTTTGCCGCCAGGTTACGCTATTAGCGGTTAAACAGGGAAGGAAGTCATTGACAAAATTCAAGCAAGTCACTTACGAAGGGAACTGTTGCGCACCCGTATAGCGAACCAACCGTCGCAACAAGCATATCGCTCATAGGTGATTATGTCCCCTCTATACAAGTCACGATCTGGATGTCCCCTCGGTAGGTGTGACTCTACATCGCGTCGCCCCACGAATATCTCCTCGTACACTCCCTCCTCCCTGGCGAAACACCACCCGTTAGATAGATTGAACGAGATCACTCTACCTTCCTTGCGAAGTTCCTCAGGTAACGGGGGTTGGCGATGAGCCTCAGCACGAGCCTCCATGTTGGCACATTCACGAGCTCGCCACTCTGCCCTGCGGAGCTGACGTATGTAGTCGTCGGTACGAACCGGGGTATGGACGTAGTCCTTGCGATGCAGGGGTAGCCGGTAAGCTTGGGCTTGGTGGGAAGTCTGGATGGGCACTCTGGTAAACGGCACCGGGGAAGGCGCCGCTGCTGCACCCGACCAACATACCCGAGCTGGTTGCTCGGCCGGAGGTTCCTCGGTATCTCCCCAGGCAAAACCGGTGTAGAGGTCCTCAGCGGTGCTGTGGGTCTCGTCGTCGTCATCATCCTCCACTCCCTCGACGATTACATCGGGCTGCGTGTTGGGTGTAGATGCCGGACTGGAGTCTTCCGGGCGGATGGGTGGTAGTGCTGCGGGGTCCTCTTCGGGGTCGTCCTGCAGGACTTTCAGGCTGCCTTCTTCATCTGTGACTTCGGGCAGTGGTGTTTCTATCCCGGTGACCAGGTAGGCCTCTGAAGTTGCAGAGGAGGCCTCCGGTTCTGGGGAGAAACAAGTTACAGTCTCTGGGTTGGCGGTGAGACCGTTAGTGGGTTCCCTTGCGGGAACAAAACAGGAGTCAGCTTCAGTGATGGAGCAGTTTTCAGGCTCCGGCTCTGGAACGGGTTCGGTTGCGGTCTCGGACCTTGGATCGGGGTAGGTCGCGGTTTCCATTGGAATAACACAGTTTATTGGTTCAGGCGATGAGGCAGGACAGGTGGTCGGCGCTGGTGAGGCTGCGAAACAGGAGCTGTTGTCCGGTTCTGGAGTTAGAGTACTCGTACGTCCTTGCTGGATAGCTCGGTGAAGTCGGCTTCCCAGACCCGCGCTCCAACTGCGGATTGTCCACTCCACCGTCTACATAAGTCTCACCCGGAGGTCTTTCAGTGCTTCTTGCCAGAAGTCGGGGTTGCCGTCAATGGTGAGGACGGGACCCGGACTCGGATGGCCTATAGCTGCTCTGGCCTCCGCCTCGACCTCCTGCATCAGCTGGTGGAGCTTCATGCTGGTCATCTTCTTCTTGGAGGAACCACACCCGTCCAAACGGTAACCGTTCTCGTGAAGAGCTGGTGAAGAAGTCTCTGACACTCCCACTTTCTTTGGGGGTTTTTGTAGTCTATCGTGGGAAAAAGTCTTTGGCCCGCCCCCATGGTTGTTTCCAGCAATCGGGGCGGACAATGATTTTGGCGCCTTTGCCTTGGCCCTCCCACGAAGAGGGGCGGAGGCTCACCCCTGGGCCTGCACGTGGTGGTTCACATGGTGGGGATCTGCCATCTTGGTCGCCATCTTGGCCCAACGATGAAAAGGCGGGAAAAGTTCAGTTTAGGATGAACAAGTCCTTTTTGATGAAATAAAGTCTTTTTAAAGCACACTATACCCGTTAGGGAACGGGCCGTATCCTGTTCGTGACGCCATTCTGTCCAGACCCATACCGGTAGCCAGGACTTCACGGGGCAGGCATAGCTTCTTCCTCCTGTCACGGAACCGCGCCTGCCGAAGTGGGGCCCGGTGGTCCAGATTCAAAGGAATATTGGCTGAACAGATTTAAAAGGTTGTTTTAAGTCATGACGCTACCTGTGAGTGTTCCGGTGATGTCCACCGGCGCTGCTTGGGCCTCCGGGGGATGGAATGCAGCAAGATGGAACGATCCCCCTGGAAGAGCGGGAGTCCCCGGAGCCAGGAGCTGCGCAAGATGTTGTGAGGCAGCTGCAGTTACCTTCTACCTGCGGAGATGGAACAGTTCAAAGAAAGGCACGGACGCTTATAGTCTCTGTAACGGGTAGTTTACTGTAACCAGCAGGTGATACATGGCATACAGTTGACGGGTAACGGAGCGGGTGGACTCAGCAATGACCAGTGTTTCTCAGAGCTCCGCGGTGTTCCTCCATTCTAACTAGTTTGTGTTGCCGTGGTCGCCTTGGGGTGCCAGATCAGGTACAAGGAGGCTGCTTCAATTTCCCTACCGGGGAATTCTGGCCGGATTTGTGGGGAGCCTTGGGTCCTTTTGGTGGGTACTCCGCAGGCTAGACGACACTGTGTGTGCGGCGGTGGTGGGGTGCTCCTGTAAAGCGGTCCCTCCACTCCTGGTTTGCATGGCAGTGATAAACGACTCCCAGCTTCGGAACCAGTAATCCGGTTGTAAGTGGGAACGGGGATGTTTTGACCCTATGCATTCGCGCAGAGTCCGGTTGATGAGGCACTGAGGTAATGGCATCTAACCGGGGTGATGGCCAGAGGGCTGCACGGAACTGTGCAGGCCCCCTCTCCTACATTGCAAGCTTGTTCTTTTTGCTCCCTTCTCCTACGTTCCTTTAGAAGTTCTCCTTCTCCACTACACACTACCTCTACACTCTGCCCACCAGGACCTTATTGGCCCTCTATGCTGATGTGCATGTAGGGTATGGAGCTCTGAGTTTTAACTGTGTCATTGCTTAGTCAGAGAATATTGTGCTGCTGTCTTGGCTGCAATACACTCCTGTGACGCACTCGTTGCGGGGCGCCACCAAACCATTTCTAAAAAAAAAAAGACATAAAAAGGAAAGAATGATCTTTGCTAAAGAGTACCTTGACAAATCACAATCCTACTGGGAAAATGTTCTGTGGATAGATGAAACAAAAATAGATCTTTTTGGCAATGCAAAACCACACTTTGTTAACACACAGTGCAATGAAACTTATAAGGAAAAGAACACCCTACTGACAGTTAAGTATGGTGTGGGAACCATAATGCTGTGGGGCTACATTGCTTGCATCTAGTACTGGAGCCCTTGACCATATCGTAGGAATCATGAAATCAAAAAATTATTAAGAGATTTTGGATTTTAGTAAAATATTACATTATAGCTAGGAATGATCAGAGACCACAAATGAGCAGATAAACACATCATTAGTTCAAACTCTGGGTCTGAGCTAAGACACATATGGTGCAGAACCTGAGTACACTTTGTATTATTTGCGGGAGGAGGCAGTAATATACGGCAAGGAAATGCTGCCCTTCAAAAGGTTGTAGACCCAAACAGATGTCAGCCATGTGTCAATCAATGAATGTACTGTCCCAACACAGTTCATACAAACACACATTGGTGTGTACAGAACTTTATCATGTCATAAGGGGTCTGGAACTTCCAAGACAAAATGAAGGGGCTGGAGGCCTGGAGTAAGTGACCACCATACCATCACTATATGAGACGGGAAAACTTCTTTGGAGAAGACCCGTCACCAGGTCAAATGTAACTGAAAAAGAAAATAGTGTTCCACTTGCAGGATTTCAATTAATTTATGGTTTAGCCTATGGATCTGACACATAATTAATAATTAGCAAGCAGTAAAGTGCTGGGGTGCTCGGTACTTGAATCATTGGGTTGGATGGTCTGACGGAGTCAACTAACAAGTATAATGTTGGCCAATACGTGATGGCAGTCCACACATATACAGGAAGCCAAAATCAGAGCACTTCCGGGGAAGGGTGGGCTGGTTTTATTTTATTACACATAGCATCTGGACACATTGCTTTTATACCCAGTAAGAGCCATTCAGAGACTGGGGATCTCACTGGGGTCTCAGCTGCCATAATTCACTGAAGGGAGTCGCCTCTTTGTGTCTGATCAACACATCCGAGCACCCATGATTCTTGGCCGAGTACGACGTACCTGAACACCGGATGATCATGAATCAGGTAGTGGCGAGCACGCTCGCTCATTTGATTTCAATTTTTCCTCTGCAACCTAAACAAACATGACTCTAAATCAGATCATCCCAATATTCTTTGTGGGATCCACTCATGGTAGTGAAATATAAAGCCTCAGTGGAGCGGAGATGGATAGGGTCATTCCTTTCTTTTAATTGAATCAAGGCTTCAGGGAGCAGTTTGTAGCAGAAACATCAATGAATAATTAATGTGGAATACCATTTTGGAGAGATAACTCCTCCAGCGCTGAGATTCGGTGGATTATGTGTTTCTAAACAGTCACTTTTCCGTTCAGGGACTCGGCCAATTCTGAATTAGATTATAATATTAGGTTTGCACAGATATCATTAATCCTTAAATTCTCAGATTTGGTAACGAGCTCCGTGGTTTAATGTGCAGAGCACAGAGAGCACTTGGAAATAGAAACTGGGAAGCTAAAAAGACATTTTTCTGGCTTCATTACACATGGCAATATCAGTGGTGCTTTAATGAGAAATACTTACATTTATGCCTATAGTAATTACCATGTAAGAGAAGTGCTGGCAGGCCCAGTACAGCAGGGAATGGCGATAGAAACGCTTCCAGAAATGAAGAGGTGTAAAATGCTTGGAATATATTGTTATTTTCCTCAGGCAGTCTTGATTTTTTGGCAGTCAACCTGGGGAGAAAAACTGATACATTGCATTATGTCCAGCGCTGGGCTTCAGAGACCACAAATGAGCGGATAAAACACGTCATTAGTTCCAAACTCTGGGTCAGATGCCCCCCAGGCCAGGGTCAAGCAGCAGTTTTTGGGCCACCCGGTCATCTGTCATGTTAGTCTGTGAGGCCGCTCTGCCCCTGAAGCTCACTACTCATGGGCCACTGCTGTGTGCTTGCCCCTTAGCTTCAGTGGCCCGAACACAACATGGGGAAACTCTCTTTTGAGTCCTTTAAAGTCGTGCGTCATATTCCAGTAACTACGACACTTGACATAGCACAAAGTGGAGGACAGAAGAAAGTCCAACATCAGCAGATACAAAAATGAAAAGTAATGTGTTAAATAAGGAAGGATTTATTTTTCACTCTTGCAACCGGTGATGCAGAATTTTGTCATTATATGCATTCAGCTATTTACATGCTACCATGCACTTGGAGTAAGGCTGTGTGCACATGATCAGTTTGTGCATCATTGTAGAGGCAGTGTGTTACGCTGCGTGCATAACGCTGCATTGTGCATTACCTAGCATAGTGGACCGGACTTCTAGAAAGTTCATACCCACTGTGCTTCTCCCTGCCGCAGCGTTATTTCAGTTGCTTCAGTTCAGTTAGTTCATTTCTGCACCAAATCTGCAGCGTGGGCACTTACACTAAGGGCCTGTGCTCACGATCAGAATTAGCTGTGTACATTCACTGCGTCCAAAATGTTGTGTACTACAGTACAAGCCAGTGGATGGATTTATAGAAAACTCCTGCCACTGTGCAAACTTTTTTACGGTCCATAACATGATGTGTTGAGGCTTTCCATTAATTAATTAATTAATAATTTTTATCAATAGTGCACCTAAAAATGAGAAACATAATATATCTTATCACAGAAATCTGCTTCTATCTCCACCTGGATTGATTTTCACTTTCAATTAACAGTTAAAATCTGTACACTGCTAGCAAGCTACCAATCAGTGCTGAGGGACTGGGTTATACAGATTATCTGGACTTCCTGGCATGTGATGCCTTGTCCTCTAATGATGATCTGCTGCTGATAAAACACTGATTGTATTGAAGCTAGCAACACATCCCTGGAATCTGGTTCTCAGCTCCTATAGCAGTGGTCCTCCAACCTTTCTGTTCTTAAAAGTCAAATTCAGCTCAGAGAGAGGGTTGCAAGCCACATCCAGCTCCTGCCCCTCTCATATTTGTGACACCCAGAGACCCCATTACCAGTATAATGACAGCCAAAGCTTTTACACTACGAAATCACACTGGGGCAGTATACCAAGATCCAGGGGTTCCCACCTTACCCCCATCCAGATCTGTTCTACTATGTGGAGCTACTCACAATAGTCACCATCTGGAGACCTGACTTCATAGCTGTTTGTTAGACCTTGGGGCTAATGCATCAAGCTCCAAGAGAGCAGAGAAAGTGCTCAGTCTGTGCTGCTTAAGGGCCTTTTCTCAGGATATTAGAAATCAAGCGATGCGGTTAAAAATCGTTCAAGTCTGCCTCTCATCAGAAAAATACCGCGATTACGGTTATTTTGGAAGACGGGCGCCATGCAAAACGCGTAATTAACCAAGTGGCGCATGTGGTTTTTCCTGGCAAAAGCTTACCTTTATGCACGCACGACGCGCAACCTCTGCCGCAAGTCCACGCGTATCGGTTCGTCAAGTGGCGAGCAGCGTACGTATTTAATGCGCGTTTCAAAGTTTATGTGAACAGGCCCTAAGGTGAGTGCACTACTGGTATTATTCTTTTAACCTTTATTGAACAAGACCCTATTGAGCCCTATTATTCCAGTTTTTTTTTCTTACATATCAAACTGACAGACAGCCGCCACACATCATGGGATCGTGAGCCACAGGTCGGGTAACCCTGCCCTAAAGTATATTGCTTTCACATTAAAATAGCAAAAACCTGCTACAGAGTCTCTTTAAATTTCATGGAGGCAGGAGGTGGAGGCAGTCACAAACATTCTGCTATTAGTTATTACTTATAATTATACCACCATTTGTTCCATGGCACTTTACATGTGAAAAGGGTCATACAGAGACAAGATTAATATTCATGAATACAAGGCACAGACAGGTACAGGAAGAGAGAGGATCCTGCCCATGAGGGCTCACAGTCTACAAGGGATAGGTGAGAATACAGTAGGTGAGAGAGAGGACCCTGCCAGTGAGCACTCACAGTCTACAAGGGACAGGTGAGGATACAGTAGGTGAGGAGGGAGGACACTGCCCATGAGGGCTCACATTCCACAAGGGATGGGTTAGGATACAGTAGGAGAGAGGACAGGACCCTGCCCGCAAGGGCTCACAGTCACAAGGGATGGGTGAGAATACAGTAGGTGAGGAGAGAGACCCTGTACCCACGAGGGCTCACAGTCCACAAGATGGGTGAGAATACAGTAGGTGAGGAGAGACGACCCTGTAGCCACGAGGGCTCACAGTCTACAAGGGATGTGTGAGATACAGTAGGTAAGGAGAGAGGACCCTGCCCTCAAGGGCTCAGAGTCTACAAGGGATGGGTGAGGATACAGTAGGTGAGGAGAGAAGACCCTGCCCATGAGGGCTCACAGTCTACAAGGGATGGGTGAGGATACAGTAGGAGAGAGGAGAGACGATCCTGCCCACAAGGGCTCACAGTCTACAAGGGATGGGTGAGGATACAGTAGGAGAGGAGAGAGGATACTGCCTGAGAGGGCTCACAGTCTACAATGGATGGGTGAGGATACAGTAGGTGAGGAGAGAGGACCCTGTACCCACGAGGGCTCATAGTCTACAAGGGATGGGTGAGGATATCTGTAGGTGAGGAGAGAGGAGACTGTCTGCGAGGGCTCACAGTCTACAAGAGATGGATGAGAATACAGTAGGTGAGGAGAGAGGACACTGCCTGAGAGGGCTCACAGTCTACATGGGCTGGGTGAGGATACAGTAGGTGAGGAGAGATGACCCTGTACCCACGAGGGCTCACAGTCTACAAGGGATGTGTGAGGATACAGTAGGTAAGGAGAGAGGACCCTGCCCTCAAGGGCTCAGAGTCTACAAGGGATGGGTGAGGATACAGTAGGTGAGGAGAGAGGACCCTGCCCTTGAGGGCTCACAGTCTACAAGGGATGGGTGAGGATACAGTAGGAGAGACGATCCTGCCCACAAGGGCTCACAGTCTACAAGGGATGGGTGAGAATACAGTAGGAGAGGAGAGAGGATACTGCCTGAGAGGGCTCACAGTCTACAACGGATGGGTGAGGATACAGTAGGTGAGGAGAGAGGACCCTGTACCCACGAGGGCTCATAGTCTACAAGGGATGGGTGAGGATATTTGTAGGTAAGGAGAGAGGAGACTGTCTTCGAGGGCTCACAGTCTACAAGAGATGGATGAGAATACAGTAGGTGAGGAGAGAGGATACTGCCTGAGAGGGCTCACAGTCTACATGGGCTGGGTGAGGATACAGAAGGTGAGCAGAGAGGATCCTGCCCAGGAGAACTCACAGTCTACAAGGGATGGGTGAGGATACAGTAGGAGAGGAGAGAGGATACTGCCTGAGAGGGCTCACAGTCTGCAAGGGATGGGTGAGGATACAGTAGGAGAGGAGAGAGGATACTGCCTGAGAGGGCTCACATTCTAGAAGGGATGTATAGGGGATAGTTCCATCTATTATATAATCACGAATGGGTTTTTTGCCCCTTCTGAGTCCGCTCACGCTGCGAGTCAGTGTCGTCATGTGGATACGCCCGAAGCATTGGCCGCGCAGCGGCCATTGCGAGCAGTTCTAAGGCGACTAGCTATGCCCGCGCAGCGGGCACGGCGAGTCGCCTTAGCAGCGCGAAGCATTGGCCGCGAAGCGGCCATTGCGAGTCAGAGACTCGCTCTTCTAGAATCCCGATGCATGTGCATCGGGCACCCAGCTTGTAGTATTTATAAGCAGCAATCTCCTGTCTCAGTATTGGAAAAGTCTGTATTTACTGAAGATTGATGTTAGGCTGCTTTCCCATCAGCGTTTTTTAAACTTCGCGACAGATCACACAGATTTACCGTATCTGCCACATAACGACAGCAGTTGCGGAACACCTGTGGTAAGTTCCATACATTCTCTATGGGACTTGCGGTCAGGTGCGGCAAGTGCGTTTTTGCTGGATCCGGCACTTGCGTCTAGGGAAAAAAAACATGGATTTGTTCCCTTGCTGCAAGTGTCGGATCCGGCAAAAGTGCATTTGCCGCACCTGACCGCAAGTCCCATAGAGAATGTATGGGGCTTGCTGCAAGGGTACCGCAAGTGCTGTCGTTACAAAAAATTCTGATGTGAAAGCAGCCTTACCCGTGAATTGACGATTTTGAGAATGAATAATCATTCTAGGAGGAGAAATTTCTGTAATAAGACATATTATAAAGTTTCTTATTTTCACCTGTACTATTGATTTCTGAAAATAAAAAAATAAGAAATTTCATAAGTAAAAGCTGGTTTTATGCACAGATGTTTGGAGAACATTTAGACACATAAAAGAAAATAATAATATACTGACATGTAAATTTACTTTAAATGTCCTTATGTGGCAGGAACAAGAAGGATCAGAACATTCTTTCAAGAATGTTTTTCAAGTCTTGGACCTCATTCAATCTCCACATGTTCATTGTAAGTCAAGGAATAGCCAAGAACTACAAAGTCTAATGACTGTCACTGAATTCTTATTTAACGACATTGTATCTAATAAACAGATCCGGTCTTACACTTTTCCACTCAATGTAAAGTAAAATTAGTGGACTCATTGGTGTAGTTTGTTCTAGTTCATGCAGCGTGAGAAGTTAATACGTTGGAATCATTGCAAAAATCATTACACTCAGCTCAGACTACGATAATTGTAATTAGTAGTCAGACATGACCAAAGTTGGGCACAGGTTACATACATATAGCAGTCATAGCCAAAAGTGTTGTTCTTAAAATTGTTCCAGAAGATGAAGTATTTCTTTCAGAAAATTATTGCAATTACAGTGCTGTGTAAATTAATTGGGACAAAGCATTTTTAAGCAAAATCGTAAGTTGGGGTTACCAGTCAGTGATCCAAACCAGTTTTAACTGCTTTGAACAGGTGTGAGTGTACAACCTTGAGTAACAAAATGTGGTTTGACTGGTTTTAGTCAGAAAATAATGACCCGCCCAGGGGTCTTTGGGAACTCGGTATCCGGGCGTTTACTGTAAGGGGATGTCACTGGTGGCCTGCCCGGACCCGTAACCCTGGGGTCACTTGTTAAAAGGGGAAAAATAATAAAATAATAAAATAAAGTGTCGTGACGCCACCTGCAGTTTCTGGTGATCTCACCAGTGCCGCTGTCAGACTGCCAGGGATGGTGGTATTGCAGCCAATTGATAACGCTCCCTGCCGGCGGAGTGGGGTCCCCGGGGCAGTGTTGCTGCTGAGCTGGTCAATGTGGCAGCAGCTGCTTCTTAACTTAACAGAATAAGACACCGGAGGCTTGCTGACTCTGTATGGTTACTTTACTGGCAACAGCTCCTCAGCAGTTCAAGTACATAGTTACACAGTCTTTGCGAGTAGCTGGTCGGGAAGTCACCAGAGGGAACTAAGTCTTTCTGAGGCTCTCAGGTGTTCTTCTTTAGTACTTTCACTGTCCTCTGTTCTTGCGCCTCCTCACTATTCTTGCGCTGCCCTGTACAACTCACTTCCTACCAGGCCCGTCGGGTGTGATGAGGTGACTCTTCTTCTCTAAGGGGCTCAACCCAGTTTGAGGATATTTGGTGGGGCTGCATGTAGTGAATGAGGTCGGGGGCTGCTTGACCCACCGGTATTGGCGGCTCAGGGCTGGACTCGCCTGCACCGCGACTCGGAGCCGGTTCCCTGTTATGGACCGGGATTCCCTCAGACCGTTTACTCGGACAGTCTGGAACTGGGTTTCCCCTTTCTGTCTGGGTCGCCACTCCTTTTCGGGCGCCTTCCCTGTGATGTCCCTCTAGGACTTGTTCCTTGCATCGTCCCTCAGACTATGCTCCTTCTGTCTGTGTGTTTCCCGCTCCTTCTACCCTAACACTCCTCCCACCGGGACCGGTTACTCTGGTGACGGGCTAGCTGATTGGTCCCCTAGTCTAGGTGTGGAGATGCTAGGAAGAGAGCCTCAGTTCAATATTATTCCTCCAATGACTGGGATACCGCACACTCTGTTTTGGGTGCAGTACCCCTACTGTAGCGCACTGACCAGTGGGGCACCACAATAACAGCTAGCTGCCCCCTCAGCTTCAGTTGAGAGCTTGTTTCTGTGAGGAGTGGTTTAGTGTACTTTTTCTCTCAGTGTGATTCGTGCCTGTAGAAATGGATGTTACTCCACGGAAGAGGTGTAGAATTATTACTCTTAATGAACATACAAGTCTGACTGTAAGAGAAATCACTTCCACCATTGATATTGGGAAATCTACCTTTTCAAGAATAATTCGCACACAATGAAACTGGATCAGTTTCTTCAAAACGAAAAAGGAAATGTGGAAGAAAAAGGAAACCGACACCAAGAACTGATAAAACACTTATCAGAAATAGTAAAACTAATGCAAGAAAAACAAGTAAAGACTTGCTTTGTCCCAATTAATTTGCACAGCACTGTACATGTTTTATTGTACACATGTTTATTTTATTTCTGTGTATTGGAACATCACAAAAAAAAGAGAAAAAAAGTAAATATGACGTCATTTCACACAAAACTCCCAAAATGCTCCGGACAAAATTGTTGGCAAATTGTTAATATTTGCTTGTACACCCTTCAGAATAAATACCTGCAATCAGTCTCTTCCTATAACCTCCACAAGCTTCTTCTCACCTGGAATTTTGGGCTCTTCTTTATAATCTGCTCCAGGTCTCTCATATTTGAGGCGTCTTCTCCCAACGGCAATGGTAAGATCTCTCCACAGATGATCAATGGGATTTAGATCTTGGCTCATTGCTGCCACTTCAGAACTCTCCAGCACTTTGTTTCCATCCATTTCTGGATGATTCTTGAAGTATGTTTGGGGTCATTATCCTGGAAAACCCATGACCTCGGACGCAAACACAGCTTTCTGACACTGGGTGCTACATTAAAACCCAAAATCCTTTAGTTATCTTCAGATTTCATGATGTCTTCCACACAGTCAAAGCACCAAGTGCCAGAGGCAGCAAAACAACCCAAAATCTCTTTGCGCCTCCACTATATTTGACTGTAGGTACTGTGATCTTTACTTTGTAGGCCTCATTCAATTTTCAATAAACAGTAGAATGATGTGCTTTACCAACAAGCTCTATCTTGGTCTCATCTGTTCATAAGATTCTTTCCCAGAAGGATCTTAGCTTACTCATATACATTTTTTCAAACTGCAGTCTCACTTTTTTATTTGTCTGTGTCAGCAGTGGGTTAGTCCTGGGTCTCCTGCTATAGTGTTTCATTTCATTCACATGTGTATGGATAGTTTGCACTGACACTGATGCACCCTGAGCCTGCAGGACAGCTTGAATTTCTTTGGAACTTGACTGAGGTGACTTATCCACCATCTGAACTATCCTGCGTTGCAACCTTTCATTAATTTTTGTCTGCTGTCCACGTTCAGGGAGATAAGCTACAGAGCCATGGATTTGTACATTTCTTGATTACCGTATATACTCGCGTATAAGCCGAGTTTTGCAGCCCAAAAATTGGGCTGAAAAGTACCCCCCTCGGCTTATACGCGAGTCAGTGCTGTATACCGATGTATCGGTACATACCGATGTATACATCGGTATACAGCAGCCCCCGCATCCCCAGTAATGCAGGGCCCCCCCAGCCTCGCTCCGGTCACCTGTAAAGCAAACTATACTTATCAGTGTCCCGCTGTCCGCACCCGCTCGCCGCTGACATCCGCGATCCTCCATCTTCATGCGTCTTCTTCCTGTTTCTGTGCTCGTCGCAGGCAATGACGTCATTCCCTGCGACGAGCACAGGAAACAGGAAGAAGACGCATGAAGATGGAGGATCGTGGATGTCAGCGGCGAGCGGGCGCGGACAACGGGACACTGATAAGTATAGTTTGCTTTACAGGTGACCGGAGTCAGGCTGGGGGCCCTGCATTACTGGGGCTGCCTGTATACTACTGCTGGGGCTGCAATATACTACCACTGGGGCTGCTATATACTACCACTGGGGCTGTTTATACCTCTGGGGCCCTGTATACTATCACTGGGGCTGTATAAACCACTGGGGCTGTATATACTGCTGGGGCCCTGTATACTACCACTGGGGCTGTATATACTACCACTGGGGCTGTATATACCTCTGGGGCCCTGTATACTACCACTGGGGCTGTATAAACCACTGGGGCTGTATATACTGCTGGGGCCCTTTATACTACCACTGGGGCTGTATATACTACCACTGGGGCTGTATATACCTCTGGGGCCCTGTATACTACCACTGGGGCTGTATAAACCACTGGGGCTGTATATACTGCTGGGGCCCTGTATACTACCACTGGGGCTGTATATACTACCACTGGGGCTGTATATACTACTAGGACTGCGTCTATACTTCCACTGGGGCTGTATATACTACTGGGGCTGCGTGTATACTACCACTGGGGCTGCTGTATCTACCTCTGGGACTGGTGTATACCACACTGCTGGGGTCTGTATACTTGTGCTAGGGTCCACCCTCGGCTTATACACGAGTCAATAGATTTTCCCAGGTTTTGGGGGCAAAAGTAGGGGGGTCGGCTTATACACGGGTCGGTTTATACACGAGTATATACGGTATGTTTGCACTGTGGACAAAGGACCATCAAGATCTCTGGAGATGGACTTGTAACCTTGACATTGTTGATATTTTTCTATAATTTTGGTTCTCAAATCCTCAGACAGTTCTCTTCTCTTTCTGAGTCAACCTCTCCCTTTTATCTGATTTCCAGTGTGATTTTCATATTGCCCACACTTGTTACTTGCCACAGGTGAGTGTGAACGAGCATCACATGCTTGAAACAAAGTTGTTTACCCTCAATTTTGGAAAGGTGCCAACAATTTCATTCAGCCCATTCTTGGGTTTTTGTGTGAAATTATGTCCAATTTGCCATTTTTTTCCTGTTTTATTTTTGTGTTGTTCCAACACACACAAAGGAAATACACATGTGTATAAGAAAACGTGTAATTGAAATACATTTCTGGGTGAAATACTTAAATTTTTGGAACAATTTAAAAAAATCTTTTGGCTATGACTGTATAGGTTGAAAAAAGACATACCATATTTTTTGGACCGTAAGACGCACCAGTGTTAGTTTAAAAAAAAGGGGAAACACTCTCAGAGGCTCACACACAGGAAATACCATGTGACTGTAGCCAGTTTCCTGTGCATGTGTAGAGAAGCACAGCAGCTTGCTGATGCTGCAAAGGGACATTTAAGATGTACCGTATATTCCTGTTTCCACAAAGCCCTTCATATCTGTACCTGATTTTTGCTAATTAAAGCTGAGTTCTGTTGTCAACACGCTTTCAGTGTATCCTGAATGATCCGCTGCCAACAACCAGACCACAGGATGAACTTAGGTTTTAGAGGAGGAAAATAAGAAAAAAATATTGAAGCAAAAAATATGGTCATGAAGCACTGTTATGGGGGTAATGTCCACCAATTCTGTACCAATTTCCCCCATCCTGGACCCCTTCCAGGTATATAAGTCCTCCATCCTGGTACATATATTCCCCATCTTTGTCCTATCCTTGTATAAATGGTGCTCATTCTGATATATGGGGCCCTCATCCTGGGCCCATCCTAGTATAAATGGTCCTCACCCAGGGCTCATCCAGGTATATATGAGCCCGGTCCTGGTATATATGGCTCTCATCCTGGGCCCATCCTCGTATATATGTTCCCTGTCATTGGCTCATCCTGGTGTTTATGCCTCCCATTATGCTGCCCATATAAAAAAATAAACGATTGTACTTACCTTCCATTGATGCCGGCAACTGACTAGCGTGTAAGCGGGCGCACACATGATGTCATTGTCATGTGTGCCCACTTATACCAGTGTCAGCTGCCTAAATATTTGCTGCTTCCCATACCCAGGATTTTGGGTGTGGGGAGCAGTGAATTTTTATTCTCTTTAATAGCAGATACACGTGATTGCCCAACCGCTGCAGTAAACAGGTGGCTGGATGATCACATGTGCCAGCTATTATAAAGAATGAATATTCACTGCTCCCCACACCCATAATCCTGCCCACCTGTCAGCACCAGCTTCAGTGTAGAGAGGTAGGTGGGTGATTATGGGCATGGGGAGAAGTGAATATTACATTTCTTTAATATTAGGTACAAATGATCACCCCACTGGCAGCGTCTGCCTCCTGTGACCCTGCTCTTGCCTCCTTTGAGTTGCTCCTAAGTCTCTTCCCACCCCCCAGCTACCGCCAGGTACATGCAGACTATAAGGGTGAATACGCACAATCAGGATACGCAGCGTTTTGGATGCAGCGTATTGGCGCTGCATCCAAAATGCTACATTGTACAAGATCCCCATGCCCCTTGTTGTATCAACAAATCTCATGCCCACTATGCTTTTCCCGACTGCAGTGTTATTTCAGCTGCGGTGCAGGTTGCTGTGCTCCCACAGCTCTGTAACATGTTAGTTTCATGCTGCAGAGTCGGAAGCGGTCATCATCAGGTGAATACAGTGAGAAGTCACCCTGCACCCTCCACAAATCATGAGTACAGGGCGACTGGAGTCTCCCTGCATGCACCCACAGGTTCCCTCAGGTCTGGAGGCACTGCATCCAACACGTAGTGCCTCCGGATCATGAGCAGATACCTTAGGACGCACCCCCCACTTTCCTCTAAAACATTTTTTGCAGACTGTGCATCTTATTGTCCAACAAATACGGCAGTTCAATCAAGTTCAACCTTTCTCCACCAGTTATACTTTCTCTGTTGCTAAATTATTTATAACCCACAATGCATTTGTTGTAAGAAAAACATCCAGCCTTATTTCAATGTTATAGAATCTGCCATTACTCTTGCATTCAGGTATTCCACATTTTGACTGCTCCAACTGTAAAAAAAACTTTTTCCTATGAAGGTGTGGAATAATTTTTCCTCCACACTTCCTTGGTCTTTTGTAGGGTCTTTCGAGAGATAAACAAGAGCCGCTCCCTGTGTAACTCCGTGGACAGTAAGTGAGGGTGAGTTGGAGGGTTGGTCGCTCACCTGACCAGGGTTGTGTAGAGTGATGTATAACTCAATTGTAGCTGCTGCTCCAGCCGCTGTTCTCACACCAAATAGAGAGGCCATAAAAAGTGAAGCAGAGAAAAATGTGGTGGATCTCAGGCACTGCCGAATGGTTAATCCGGGTGGTAAGTATCAAAAACCTCCAATTTAAAGTAAGGTGTTTCAGAGTAGATTCTGCTCCCTCCTTACTCAACAGATGCCTGAAGAAGGAGTACGTTCTACTCCAAAATAACATTGCCATACAGTGAAATGTTTTCTTGTACTTACCACATGATTAATCTTTGTCAGCGACAGCTCCTGGATTTTCTTTTCTACTTCATTTGTAGGGTCTTTGGAAGTAATAAGTCATGTGCCTTTTGTCACGCTGGGAGTGGGGAAGACACCCAGCGTAGGATAACGACGGGGGGGGGAATTAGGAATCCCTAACGCTAAGGGCACAAGAAGGAGACGGTGACCCCTAGACTTCATAGAGCTGACCCTGTCTGCCCTAACGTCCCTATACAGTCTCCTCAACTGTCGCCGACCACGAACCTCGTCCCTCTCTGATCCTAGCACTATCTTATCTAAGGATCAGATGGAGGGGTTCACTAGACCCCTCCACTATCAACTAAAGACAAACACCAGGGAAGACAGACATTTGGGAAAAGGAAACACTTATCTGACAGCAGAGCTCAGCAACCTCCACAACCTCCGCGTCTGCTGGAGCAAGGATAATGAGTGCACAAGGAACTATCACCTGCACCGAGGAAGGGTGATGAACCTCCTTATAAAAGTGGAAGGAATCCGCTGGGTCCTAGTGACCTACAATATTGGTGGATAAAACCAGACCGAGCACAAGACCTCCACAGCCGTCCCCCCATAACAGCGAGATCCCATCACACCCTCTCTCCATCTACACAGAAGGTAAATGCCCCTGAAAGAGACGGACCATCCTCCACCATTATGGCTGGTGGGCCACACGCTGGGATCGTCTGCGCGTGGCCTCCACCCTGTCATCCGTGCCACCCGTGACACCTTTTCTTTGTGTTGACTACACATGTACTTAGGCTGGGGTCACACATAGAAATCCGTTTTTGGAAGTGATTTTCATCACCAATCCGTTTTTTATAGGGTGCTTTTTGAGCCTCCTGCACTCCTGTACGTTTTTGGGACTTAGTCATTTTTTCATGAAAAACGCATATGCGTTAACGCATGCGTTAACGCAGATGCCTATATGTGCTATGCGTTAACGCATGCGTTTCCCATAGGGCCCCATGTTAAAAAAACGCATGCGTTAACGCATGCGTTTTTTAACTGATGCCAAAAACGCTGCTTACTGCGTTTTTGGCTCAAAAACGGACAGGGCAATGTTTTGAGCTGCAGAGAAAAACGGACAGGGTGTTTATTACACCCAATCCGTTTTTCTGTCAGTTTTTGGACTTAGAAAAAAAAAATGAGAAAACTGAAGCCAAAAACGGACTAAAGGCTCATGTGGAACCCTGGCCTTATACACATAAGATCTTTCCTGAGGGGTGTTTTCTCTAAACTTAACAAGTCCACATTTTCCAACCTCTCATCATATGTTGGCCCTCCATTCCTTACAATAATCTAGTTGCCTGACTTTGAACTAACACTTCCAAATGTCGTTTTTAAAATGTGGAGTCAAAACCTGGATGCCATATTCTAGATGTGATTTATACAGGTGTAACAATGCGTTGGGATCACCGGATTTTACCTCTTTTCTTTACACCCTAAAATCTTGTTTGCTTTTTCAGCTGCTGCCTGATATTGAGTACTGCTGCTTATCACACAGTGTGTGAACATAACCTAAGACCACATGCACACATTGAGTATTTGGGGAGTTTTTTACCTCAGTATTTACCATTTCTTCTTGGGCAAAGTGAATGGCTGCTCGGCAGCTGTTGAGCTGGATGAGTGTCATCAAGACTGTTCCTTTGAAAAGTGAAATTGTTGAGATGAATTTATCATTGGCTGCTACGGTTTGCTTAGGCAATGACTGAAAGGACAGAGGCTGAGCGGATAATAGGGTCAGGGCTAGGAATAAAGCCAGGATTAGGGCGAGAGTAAAAAAAATACCGTATATTCAAATTTTCTTAAAGGGATTCTGTTAAGAACATCGCTCTCCCCTTCCCTTAACCACATATATGGGCAAGTGGGTATTTAAAATGTAAGTCTCCTGACATTTCTTATTTCTTCTAAGTGTTGCTGCATTCCCTAGTTATTTGGACTTTACTAATATGCAAATGAGGTGTGAAATGCTCTGGAAGTGACAGAGCATTTCCTGAGCCTCTGCTGCCCCAGGTTGTTTTCCAGCACCTGCCTGATTAGCTTGAATGATAGCTCACTGTTTGTGCCAGGCAAAAAAAAAACACACAGAGGAATATCAATCAATAAAAATATTGATGCTGGGCAAAGAAAGAACCTGGGAAGGCTGAGGCCTGTTAAGCCAATGCATCTATACACAGCCTGATCCTTGACTAGAGGGGGAAGCATGAACACCTACTTTTTAGGAGTGTCTCATCCTTCTTGCTGGGGGAGGGGTTAGAGTACAGGGAGTGTGAAGAAAGGAAGAGAATAAGAAGCACAAGGAGACAAGAGCTCCTGGGGTTAGAGCTTCTGAGAGCTCACTCCTGGACCACACTGAGAGCAGGACTCTGAGTCTTAGGCTGTCCAGGGATTGTAGACCCTGGAGGCAGAATCAGGAGACCAGGAGACTTCAGGTCTGCTGGTCATCTGCGTAGATTCAGGAGCACAACATTATAGGGAGCCCAGAGCGGTAATCATTAGAGCAGCTTGTAAGGGTTCGGATTGCCTGCTGCTTGGAGAAACTACAGAAGAGAAGAGAAAGCAGGGAGTACAGAATAGCTCACAGGCATCTGAAACTCCAAGCAGATAAGGCACAGAAGGAAGGCATATTCTCCCACTTGTTGGAGTGGACTCCAGCTGCTTCCAGACTAACCAGACCCTGGACCTGGTGAGCAGTACCCCTGGATTCAACCTGTTACCAACCACCAGTTAAGGTAAAAAGACTGCATTCATCTGCCTCGTGTCTGTCTGTTGCGTTTCTGAATTTCCCACTACAACCCCCATCATCACCCCTACATCCATCCCAGGGACTTACTCTGGCTGAGGAGAGTAAAACACCTTGCTGCTCCCAACACCTATTCCCTGAGATTATCTCTATGCAGCGCTGGCCATGCCTGGCCAGATACCTCAGATGGCATCACGAACTACCTACTAACGCTAATCCCCTGTAAATACTCCCCTTAAAAAATGTTCGCCAGGACCACGGTACTGGGCAAACACCACCGTGATATAGACTGCCTGCCCGGCTACCAAGTACCCCGGTCCTTAGTGTGCGACATATAAGGACTTAGGAAGGGCTAACAGTCCATGGAATAAAGGGCAAAATACTTGTTATGCTCCAGGCACTGGCAACATAAGCTATGCCAATGATGCAGTGGTGAAAGTGGGAGTATTCATATTGCGCCACAATGCTGAACACGATACATAAATTGATGTGTCTGCCTATGACTTTGCTCCAATAAGATCTGATCTCATTCCAGATCAGGTATAGCTGTGGTTATCAGGGTCCAGCCGATGACATCTGATCTGATAATTTATCCAAAATTTTCTATTTTCCATGCTGATTTTAATATCCTGTAATTTAGGGTTGGACGCTTGTAAGGGATTTCACATGGTTTTAGTTTGCTGTTAAATAATATGTGGTTATACATGAGGGGAGAATCGCACAGGATTTACATCACCGAGGGAACTTCATACTACACAAGCCTCAAAAGTAAAATTCACAGGCACAAAATAAAACCTTTCTAACCGGCGTCAGTGATATATTAACTGCGGCCACAGAAAGATGATATATATTTTTCCTCAGTGAATCAATTATATGCTAAATCTATTAACCAAACCTCAGGTATCACATCAGTTACATAAGTAAATGTTTGGTTCAAGTAACTGAAATACGTTTTTGCCAAGGAGTCCAGGATCTATAGTGCAAAAATTCCAAAAGTAAAAAATAAAAAAGATGCATTACAAATTTAGAGAAGGAAAATTGTAAAAAGAAAAAGTTTTAATGTGAAAATGGGGGTCCGTCTTATAGTCCAATTATAACTTACTGGGGGTGTGTGGGGGAGGCAGTGAAGTGTCATCATAGGAGGTAGGAGTAGGTGTGATGCTGCAAGCTCTGGGCTGGGAGAAGGTGGTGTCCTAGCATCACACCCATTTCTGCAGATACCGGTTTCCAGCAGCTATAAAGCTGCCTCCTGTGACCCCGCTCCACCAATGCCACTCCCCCCCGTAAACTACATTCGGACTATAAGATACACCCCCCATTTTCTTACCAAATTTGGGGGAAAAAAGTGCATCTTATAGTCAACAAAATAAAGTAATGAAAACCGAGCAGTGGACCTATGGATAGCAGTTTTCATTCCTGAATCTCCTATCTCACTTCTTCTTGCAGCGAGGATCTGAAGTTGTGGGTTGTAATAATCATGCTAACAATGCAACAAGTTTTTTTGTATCCATACAGGGTATTTCAGCAAATTCAGGTAGATGAACGCAATGCAATGCCCCCAGTCCACAGAATCCCAAACCAGCCAACGACAATAGTCCTTAAGTTCCTCCAGATGGCGTATGTCATGACTGACGCCCATGTATCCAGCTCCACAAAAGTCCTTAGAATTGTTCATTAAATCCCTACAGTAGATATCATGACCGTAGCACATGTATCCAACTCTCAACTCTATAGTTCTTCAAAAGCTCGGGACCTGACCTCAGCACAAATCACTTCAAATTCCAAGCACCAACTAAACTTTCCCAAACATGTCTTCTTCTATCTCCTTCTCCTAGTTGGGCAAAGATAATCCCACACAACCCTTTTAAACATGTGTACATATGTAGTCTACAAAGATGTGTATTCAGGAGGCCCCCCTTACAACAGAAACAGACACAGATTCCCCTACCAAATGAAAGACTATGAAAGTTAGTGTAGGCAAATTGTGTTATGGCCTATGAAAACAGGCTGGAAAAGACATTCTGGTACATCCCCTTCCCCCTTCAACTTGTGAACCATAAAATTGATGTAACTAGCCATCCATGCTGAAAAAGTCTAATAGCTCCTCACAAACAGTTTTGTTTTCTGCAAACTATCTAGAACACCGGTCCTCAAAAATAATGGGGTTTAAATTGTAATTGTAGTGTCCAGTAACTTTTCAGAATAAGCGGTTGTGTGTGTACTTTGGACATACCACCATTTATGTAACTTGGTATCCTGTTTTACCAGTTTTCCCCTTTGCAGGCTCCATCTCTAATATCCTGTTGTCTCTGAGCTAGTGGGTGGAGACAGGCATCTAAGATGTCTCCCATACACAGACTTGAGGGATTCCTGCTCCAGTGTCTCTATACATCACATGTTTCAAAGCAGCAGAAACATTGAAGACAATATCTAGCTCTCAGGTGAGATAAATCACTAACTAGAAAGTCTCTCTCACTCAGCACAACTTCTCTTGCCCGGCTAGCCATTGACTTCAATTTGCAGCTGTATTTTTTAAAATTTTATTTATAACTTTTATTGGGTATATAAAAAGTCATTAAATTCACACTTAGACATGGGTTACACATGTAAAAATACTTTTTTTCCCATAAACCCAACCGACCACACAGTCAACGAATTGAACAGACACATAAAAGTCCACATGTAAGAGAAAATACCGGGCACTGCTTCAATTCCTGGGACAGCAGGTTCTGCTGTGATCACAACTATATACCCTTTATGCTGCTGGGGTGCACGCCTTATAAGAGGGTGTGGACGATGTGCGGACGACGGCAAGCCGTTTCGCTGTGACTACAGCTGGACCCGTTGAAGCTGCAGTCACAGCGAAACGGCTTGCCGTCATCCGCCGTCCTCCACACCCTCTCCCCGCACATCATCACGGATGAATTATGTCCATTGACACTTTGAAATAAAGGAGACATCGTTGCTCAAATGGTGAGTGCCGCCTGCTTTTTCTTCACATGAACTGGAGACACATAAAAGTAAATAAATGAAACAATCACTCATCAATATCTTCAATAAATTTAATTCTTGGACACAAAATCCTATTATACTGATCTGTTCCCGTTGTGAGCTGGCAGGCCATTTTGTTCTGAGCAAGATGAACTTATATTATTATTAAGTTGTAAAAGCAGAGGAATGAGAAGTTGCTTATACAGTGTTGGCCAAAAGTATTGACACCCCTGCAATTCTGTCAGATAATACTCTGTTTCTTCCTGAAAATGATTGCAATCACAAATTCTTTGGTATTATTATCTTCCTTTAATTTGTCTACAATGAAAAAAACACAAAAAGAATTGTCCTAAAGCCAAATTGGATATAATTCCACACCAAACATAAAAAGGGGGTGGACAAAAGTATTGGCGCTGTTAGAAAAATCATGTGATGCTTCTCTAATTTGTGTAATTAACAGCACCTGTAACTTACCTGTGGCACCTAACAGGTGTTGGCAATAACTAAATCACACTTGCAGCCAGTTGACTGGATTAAAGTTGACTCAACCTCTGTCCTGTGTCCTTGTGTGTACCACATTGAGCATGGAGAAAAGAAAGAAGACCAAAGAACTGTCTGAGGACTTGAGAAACCAAATTGTGAGGAAGCATGAGCAATCTCAAGGCTACAAGTCCATCTCCAAAGACCTGAATGTTCCTGTGTCTACCGTGCGCAGTGTCATCAAGAAGTATAAAGCCCATGGCACTGTGGCTAATCTCCCTAAATGTGGACGGAAAATAAATATTAACAAGAGATTTCAACACAAGATTGTGCAGATGGTGGATAAGGAACCTCGACTAACATCCAAACAAGTTCAAGCTGCCCTGCAGTCCGAGGGTACAACAGTGTCAACCCGTACTATCCATCGGCGTCTGAATGAATAGGGACTGTATGGTAGGAAACCCAGGAAGACCCCACTTCTTACCCCGAGACATAAAAAAGCCAGGCTGGAGTTTGCCAAAACTTACCTGAGAAAGCCTAAAACGTTTTGGAAGAATGTTCTCTCTTTTTGGACAAAGGCATCAACATAGAGTTTACAGGAGAAAAAAAGAGACATTCAAAGAAAAGAACACGGTCCCTACAGTCAAACATGGTGGAGGTTCCCTGATGTTTTGGGGTTGTTTTGCTGCCTCTGGCACTGGACTGCTTGACTGTGTGCATGGCATTATGAAGTCTGAAGACTACCAACAAATTTTGCAGCATAATGTAGGGCCCAGTGTGAGAAAGCTGGGTCTCCCTCAGAGGTCATGGGTCTTCCAGCAGGACAATGACCCAAAACACACTTCAAAAAGCACTAGAAAATGGTTTGAGAGAAAGCACTGGAGACTTCTAAGGTGGCCAGCAATGAGTCCAGACCTGAAACCCATAGAACACCTGTGGAGAGATCTAAAAATGGCAGTTTGGAGAAGGCTCCCTTTAAATATCAGGGACCTGGAGCAGTTTACCAAAGAAGAATGGTCTAAAATTCCAGCAGAGCATTGTAAGAAACTCATTGATGGTTACCGGAAGCGGTGATCGCAGTTATTTTGGCTAAAGGTTGTGCAACCAAGTATTAGGCTGAGGGTGCCCATACTTTTGTCTGGCCCATTCTTGGAGTTTTGTGTGAAATGATCAATGTTTTGCTTTTTGCTTCATTCTCTTTTGTGTTTTTTCATTGAAGACAAATTAAATTAAGATAATAATACCAAAGAATTTGTGATTGCAATCATATTCAGGAAGAAACTGAGTATGATCTGCCAGAATTGCAGGGGTGTCAATACTTTTGGCCAACACTGTAAGTGGAGAAAGAAGCCGATTTGTCTGATAAGATATATTATAAAGTTTCTCATCTTCGTTTGTACTTTTTATTTATGGAAAGTTTATTGAAATGATAATGACCATTTAAATATACAGAAATTTGGGATTGAAATGTGGCGCAGCATATTTCTCTGTATTGTGGTTTATGGTGAAGCTTTAGTTTACTTTAATGTTCGATATCTCCACTCTAGTACATTGCAATCATATTATATAGTACTGTGTACTTACAATTGCTAATTTTTCCCTTCTACTCAGTTAATTCTTCTCATTTCCATTAGGTCTATGACATGACATCATTAAAACCAAATTTGCTGCATCTTCTAAGCTCTATGTAGAAACAAGAACTGTTTTCCCTGCATGAGTCATCTTTAGAACTACAAATCTATGAATGAAAATGCATTGTAGTTCTAATAATGACTTATGCAGGGGAAAGAGGCTTCCTGTCTCTACATAGAGCTTAGAAGGATTCATATAGTCTGTTTTTTAATCACATGATGACATAGACCGAATTGCAAATAGGAGAATTAACTGGGAAATCAGTAAAATGAGCAATTTTAAGTATGCAAAGCTACATAATATGATGTCTGCAATATATTAGGAGATTAAAAACTTTAATGAGAGTGCTTAAAGATATATAAGGCATCTTAAATAATGGGACTTATGCTATGCCGAAACATGATGTGAGGAGTGACCAGTCCACATTTGAGCAAGTAAAGAGAAGGTACTAAAAAGCTGTCTCTGTGGTTTATCTCCAAGCGCCCGCTCAAAAACGCTAAAGCTTCCTTATTTCAGAGTCAGGCCTGAAAAGACAGCGCTGGAGGCAGGTAACTATCCAATGATACAATGATGGATATAACCCAGATAGCATACGGACAGCACACATAGCACACAGACAGTGCAAGCTCCCCTCCCCGGTCCCCATCTCCGCACGCTCCCCTCCCCCGGTCCCAGTCTCTGCACTCTCCACACAGGAGGGCAGAGAGGGAGTGCACAGGTGGCACAGAGACAGCACACATGGAGAGCAGAGAGAGAAAGCGCATGAGGTAGGACAGAGATAGCACACAGGGCGGTACAGAGAGAGAGCGCACAGTATGGGACAAAGAGAGAGCGCACAAGGGGGCACAGAGAGAGCACATGAGAGAAGACAGCGAACGGGGAAGACGGGTCAAAGGAGAGAGCACAGGGGGAAGAGAGACATTACACAGGGAGGGAGAGCGGACAGGGGGTAGAGACAGCCGCCACCCCGAGCGCCACAGAGCTGCCCCCATTGTGATGTCATCTGCATGAAAATGTTAACAGGATGATAATAATACAGCATCCAAAAAATGTATCCTTCACTGCACGTATCAGTGTAATAGAGGGCACCTCGGCCGCTGCCGTATGCCCTAGACTGCAGAGCCCTCAGCTGACAGGCAACATCAACTTCCCCTCTCCGTGTAATGAGAAGCGACAAGCAAGCAACCCCCTCCCTTTTTCTCTCCCTACCTCAGAATCCTCTCGCTGGCTTCCCTCCTCCCAGTTTTATTACTGTCCCTCAGCCAGCCTCCAGGCTATAAGTAGCATTGCCTAAGGGCAACCTCTCTCTTACCTACTGCTCTCTCAGGCGATCATCAACGTCGACGGGTGAACTACATCGATCGCTTCGCCGAACGGATGATGGACGTGCTGGCTGCAGAGGTAAGGCAGAAGTTCGGGCAGGAGGTGGCCGACTGGATCACCTCCTTTGTGGGTGACGGCCACCTTTTGCCTGGACATATGCAGGGCATCAGGAGGTCCAAAAGAGCTTCTCGCCCCCCAAAAAGATTAAGCCCCTCAGGGAGTCCCCCCCCCAACGGCAGGGCAACAGAGCAGGGTCCCCCCGGCCGCAAGGCTTCGACAAGGTCCACAAGATCCAGGGCAGAAGGACCTAGCACAACAGCCCAGGCTGATCACACAGAAGCAGGCTCACGCCTGCCCTCTAAAGGGACCAGGACTCGTCCTCAGACGAAGCCCCCGACCCCCCGGTCCAGTTATACCCACGAACAGCCCCCCCAACAAGGAGAAATACAAACATTGCCCCAATCACTCACCATCATTGGGGACCCCCGGGCAGCCGACAACAGGAGGCCGGGATCTGTCCCTCCACTAACTAGGGACACTCCAAGGACTGGTGTAGCTGAGAAGCAGGCCCGCGCCCATCGGGCCCGCTCCCGCCGGATGCCGGTTCAGTCCCCTTCGGCTGGACCGCCCCAGCTGCCACCCGGCCAGTGCAATGCGTCTCCGGTACCCGGCCGGGTCCCCCGGCGCCAACGGGCCACCTCAGCCCTCCAGCACCACAGAAAGGCGGGGGTGCGCGGGCACGTCGCATCCCTGCTGAAGCGGCGGGCCTGTAGAACAAAGGCCTGCGCGCGGCTGTTAGCAGTGGCGCGCGCACTGGAACGCGCACGCCTGCTGCCCGCAGCTCCGCGTGCGGCGCGGGAGGGCACTGGCGTGCACCTCCGGTCGCGGCCAGCGGTGCGCGCATGCGCCGCTGCGTCACGTCCGGGGCCAGAGGAGTCACGTGATCGCGAGTCATGTGACCGCGCATCACGTGACCCCGCCCCGTTTCCGGCCCAGAGCATAGAGGCGTCACGTGATCGCGAGTCACGTGACGCCTCCCCACTTCCGGTCCGGCGTTCAAATACGCGGCGCGAACGCACGGACCGCGCCAGCACACCCTACAGGGCAGCAAGGCAAAGGGGTCACGGGGGGGAAAAAACCATGAGGCTGGGTGCCAGCATACACCACACCCAGCACGATTCAGAAGAAGAGGCTGGGTACTGGCAAGCAGACACACAATACATTGAGCCACCCAGTCCTGAGCCACGGGAATCCCGGGCCACGGACTGCGCACAGAGACAGGGTAGGCCTGGCCCAGGACGCGGGTCCAGGGCTCAGTCTGCCAGCGCGGCTGGAGCCCGGCAGTCCAGATCAAGGTCTCCGTCGCCGCAGTGCTCCCCAAACACCCGTCGACCGCCATCCTACACCGGACACGGCAGGCGCAGGCATCACTCCAATAACGACTACGCGGACCCGCCACCACCAAAAAGGACCAGAGGATCGTCACCAGGCTCGCCCAGAACCCCGCCGATCGGACACCGGTCCACAAGCAGACGATCAGACAGGACAGCACCATCTCCAGCACGGTCATCAGCATCTTGGGGTAAGTCGCTTTTCACGAGCTCGTGGGTTAAGGGGTCCTAATATAGTTCAAGGGAAAGGTCTCTCAGTTCAAATTCGCTTTCCCTCAGTAGTGCCCTCCCGGCGGAGCGGGAATATATAGACGAGGGTTTTCACAAAATACCCAGTCCGGGGGCTCACCTGGCAGTTGAAGTCAGGCAGAAGATTTGGGCTAATGACTATGTCGACATCTGGTCCCTGTTGAACCCGGAGCATGCCACATTAGAAAGAGAAACCCCGCAGAACGCGGTACGCGTTTCTAATAACAGACCTAAGGTGGCTAAAACCATAGGTAATTGGACCCAAGCCTTTTACATCTTGGGGGCCGTTATGGGGCAAAAACACCCAGAGCGCTGCTCTCAGCTGTTCACGTATGGCGAGACCATATACCACTCATACAAAACGTATGGAGGCTCGGCGTGGTGGAAATACGATGAGGAGTTCAGGCAACAGCTCGCTGAAAGCCCACATCTGGGTTGGGCCAAAAAAGCCACGGACCCATGGCTGAGACTGATAACCGCTCCCAGGGCCGCGCAGTCCTTTCTTGGGGCCACACATGCATCACAAGCTCATTCCAGCGGTAGACCGCGCATCCCAGGCAGCTGTTGGCAATTCAACCAGGGATACTGCAAATTTCAAGGTCTGTGTAAATACAGACACGACTGCGCCTCTTGCGGGGGAAATCACAGCATTGCAAAATGCGACAGGGCGTCCTCTCGAGCCCTACAAAAACTCTCCGGAGTGCACAAGGACTCCGGTGAGCGCAGCAAAGATGGCGCCATGGTTAAAAAGGTATCCCAATAGAGCCGCGGCTGAAACCCTACTAAATGGTTTCTGTAACGGGTTCTTCATTCCTTTCACCCCATCCGCATTACCAAGGTATGCTCCCAACCTCAGATCGGCCAAAGAACACCCCGAGATTCTCTCAAAGAAAATGCTAAAAGAAGTGGCGCTAGGCCGCATGGCCGGCCCATTCAAAAGCCCCCCTTTTCCCAACCTCAAAATCTCACCCCTGGTTTGGTACCAAAAAAGGAGCCAGGTGAGTTCAGACTAATACACCACCTCTCTTTCCCTCACGGGAGATCCATCAACGATGACATACCAGCCGAGGCTACGGCGGTATCTTACGTTACATTCGAAAAAGCAGTCGACTTGGTGAGAGAGGCGGGAAGAGGGGCTCTCTTGGCAAAATCGGACATAGAGTCAGCCTTTCGATTGCTACCAGTGCACCCGGAATGCCACCATCTACTAGGGTGCACAGTAGAAAATCAATTTTTCTACGACATGTGCTTACCGATGGGTTGCTCCATTTCCTGCTCGCTCTTTGAACTCTTCAGCACATTTCTGGAATGGGCGACGAGGAAATCGTCCGGTATCAAGTCAATTACTCACTACCTGGACGATTTCTTATTTGTGGGCCCCGCTCAGTCTGAAACATGCGCCAATGCGTTGCGCGCCTTTCAGGCTTTAGCGGCAAATTTTGGAGTGCCACTATCCCCCGGTAAAACGGAAGGGCCGTTGACAGTGTTGTCATTTCTGGGCATAGAAATTGACACCACGGAAATGGTGTTCTGCCTGCCGCACGCCAAGATCACAAAAACCACAGCCCTAATCGATGGTTTTCTGGCTGCCAAGAAGGTCACATTGGCACAAATGCAATCACTACTGGGACTGTTGGCTTTTGCATGCAGGGTCATGCCTATGGGTAGAGTTTTTTCTCGCAGATTGTCCTTATCCACCAGGGGCATGGTCATCGGTCACCATAGAATACGGATCACGAGACCGCTGAAAGAAGATTTAAAAGTCTGGAAGGCTTTTCTCGTTAACTACAATGGTCACACGTGTTTCCAGGAACCAGAAGTGTCGGGCGGTGACATAGCGCTGCACTCAGATGCAGCCGGTGCCCACGGATTCGGAGTCTTCCTAGGCAACGAATGGTGCGCCGGCCGATGGCCAGGCAACTGGCTCACAGGCGGGTGGACAAGGAACCTCACCCTCCTGGAATTATTCCCGATAGCGGTGGCCGCGGCTTTGTGGGCTGATCAGTTGGCCAACAAAAGAATCTGCTTTTGGACGGACAACCTCAGCGTGGTCCACGCTATCAATCGCCTGGCATCCTCTTCCCCGCCAGTCATCAACTTGCTCCGTTTTATCGTGCTCCGGTGCTTACAGCACAACATTTGGTTCAGAGCACGGCATGTGCCGGGGGTTGACAACAACGCAGCTGATGCTTTGTCTCGTTTTGATTTTCAGAGATTCAGGAGACTTCGTCCAGAGGCGAGCCGCAAGGGCCGGGAATGCCCGGCGTTTCTGTGGGAGCTGGCGGAGAATCATTGATACCACTGGTGCAGGCATCTTTGGCCCCAGCCACTTGGCGGGCATACGGTAAGGCGTGGAAAGAGTGGTCCGAGATGGTGCCAACGCGCTCACAACAGGTATCACCCAGTTTTCTAGGTCATTCAGTAGCGCGCTACCTCACAAAATTGCACAAAAGCGGCAGCTCAGGCGCAGTAGCGCAACAGCGCCTAGCGGGTTTGGCCTTTCACTTCAGGCTACGTGGCTGGCCAGATATCACCAAGTCTTTCCTCTTCGCGCAAGCCATTAAAGGCTGGAAGAGAGAGCGCAGACAAGTGGACAGCAGAAGGCCCATCTCCTACACTCTTCTCACAGAGTTGGTAGCTCTTTTGCCTAGCATTTGCTATAGTCGCCATGAAGTTTTGCTGGTTTCAGCAGCTTTCGCAGTGGCGTTCTTTGGAGCGCTACGCGTCAGTGAGCTAGTCAGCAAATCTGTTCACCGCCCAGGGGGCTTACATCAGGACGATGTAATCACTTGCAGCGAAGGGGTTAGAATTCGCATTAGACGGTCCAAAACGGACCAAGCGAGCCTAGGCGTATGGTTCCACATCTTCCCATCTAGAGGGCCATTATGCCCCGTAGAGGCCATTCAGCAATATTGCGCTTCCCGCACTCCCCAGGTATGTTTTTTCGAGCATGCAGACGGTTCTCCACTTACAATTGGTCAGTTTGCCGGTCTGCTAAAAGTCTCGCTTGTGAAAGCGGGTCTCCAACCAAAACAGTATGGAACACATTCCTTTCGGATTGGAGCAGCAACGGAGGCAGCTAGAGCGGGTTTCTCGAATCACGAGATACAGCAGGTGGGAAAATGGAAGTCAGACTCCTTTTTCCGGTATGTACGACCAGACTTACTGTAAGGAGGATATTGGTCGGGTATTCCCCGCAAAGACGCAACACCGCACTCCCTTCTCCGAACTCAGCTACCTTTTAACTCTTCTCCTCTTACGCTCCTCCTACCTTCACTTGCTTCCCATTCCCAGTCTCCTCTTTCCCCCTCTCTTCCCTCCACTATGGCCCCCGCTTTAATGCCTACCTCCCTCACTATCTTCCTCCTCCTTCCACCCCCCCCCCCCCGATAACGGCGAAGTATAATTTTTCTTGCAGGCGCTGGCAGATCATCGGTCTGGATTCTGGGCCAATCTCACCTGCTATGGGCAGCCAAACGGGCGGCGGAAAAGAAGCCGGGACATGATATCCATTGGAGGACGGCAATTGACTTTGCATGGGCACAGGTGCTCCCAGAGGCAGTCGCCATTTCCAAGGTAGCAACGGGCTCAGTAATCTTAGTGATACACGCTGGATGCGACGAGTTGGTGACCATGAGGATCCAGGAGCTGCTGGCAATCATGAAGATAGATTTGGAAAGGTTGGGTCTTTTCTTCAACCAGCTAGTGATAGTATGGTCCGCCATGCTGCCCAGGATTACGTGGGTAGGGGCAAAAAACCCGACAGCGGTGGAACGCTCCAGGAGACACGTTAATACACGTATTGCCCAATGGGTGGCGGCCAGGAATGGTGTGGTGGTTCACCATGACATCATACAGAAGGAGGCAAACGTTTTCTTAAGGTCAGACAGAGGCAGCCTAAACGAAATAGGTTTGGACATCTTCCTGTCGGATATTCAAGATGGGGTGGAGGAAGCTCTGAAGCACGTGCGGGGGGGTCGCAGCTCTGGCTCTGCTTAGAGCAGCTCCTTGGCCGTGGAAGAGGGAGTTGGTAAAATTCAACCCGTCCAGGACGGCCTAGGCCTCGGGCGCCCCTCCTACAGGGCGTCAGCCCGTCTAGGACGGCCTGGGCATCGGGTTTTGCCTCATCCCAAGATCCAAGGCTGATATGCCTCACAAGGCCGGTAGGCCGGGTTTTTAAGGCTGTTATGCCTTGCTAGGCTGATACGCCTTTAAGAAATTATATTCAAAGAGCTGCGGCCCAAATAATCATCCACCCCCTGTAGTGTGTAGTTAACATTCCCGTTAGCCTCCCTTAGATAGTGAACGTCCATTTTCGCCCACGTATAGTCATCTGTCTGTTTGGTCTTAATAAAGCTTTTAAACTTCTTAAGGTGTCGTTCATTCATTGCGCGGCGAGGGGAACTGTAATTTGGGTCTCAGCAGTCTAGAGGGCACCTCGGCCGCTGCCGTATGCCCTAGACTGCAGAGCCCTCAGCTGACAGGCAACATCAACTTCCCCTCTCCGTGTAATGAGAAGCGACAAGCAAGCAACCCCCCCCCTTTTTCTCTCCCTACCTCAGAATCCTCTCGCTGGCTTCCCTCCTCCCAGTTTTATTACTGTCCCTCAGCCAGCCTCCAGGCTATAAGTAGCATTGCCTAAGGGCAACCTCTCTCTTACCTACTGCTCTCTCAGGCGATCATCAACGCCCGCCCTCCCGCCCCTTAGAAGGAAGCTCTAAGTCGCAGCCGGTGGAAGAGGGAGTTGGTAAAATTCAACCCGTCCAGGACGGCCTAGGCCTCGGGCGCCCCTCCTACAGGGCGTCAGCCCGTCTAGGACGGCCTGGGCATCGGGTTTTGCCTCATCCCAAGATCCAAGGCTGATATGCCTCACAAGGCCGGTAGGCCGGGTTTTTAAGGCTGTTATGCCTTGCTAGGCTGATACGCCTTTAAGAAATTATATTCAAAGAGCTGCGGCCCAAATAATCATCCACCCCCTGTAGTGTGTAGTTAACATTCCCGTTAGCCTTCCTTAGATAGTGAACATCCATTTTCGCCCACGTATAGTCATCTGTCTGTTTGGTCTTAATAAAGCTTTTAAACTTCTTAAGGTGTCGTTCATTCATTGCGCGGCGAGGGGAACTGTAATTTGGGTCTCAGCAGTCTAGGCGTCGCAGTGACAATATGGCCACGACTGTAGTGTATAGGAATAATCCTGCTGACAGGATCCTTTAAGAATTCTATTCCTATACAGAGCAGCAGATATCACAGCACTTACTAAGAAGGAACCAAACAATGACAGATAGAAAGTAACAAAGGAGGAGGAGAGCCCTGATTACAAGAGCTGACAATCTGAGGACACAAGAATGACAAAGATCCTCTATACTGATCACTATATACTATATATATATATATATATATATATATATATATATATATATATATGACACACCCACTCCAGGGCCGCGGATGACTCGGGAACCGGGCGGTTACTCATTGTTCTTCTTGACCTCTTTTTGGTTCTTTTCATGGGGACAAACTGGGGCCGAGACCCAGTCCCGAGACCCTGGCAGTGTCATTTTAATAAACGGGGGGATAATGACAGGGAAAGTCTGAGGGGATAAAGAGGGTATTCGTAATGCCACCTACAGCATGCGGCCAGGGCGGCCGCCGTTGCTTCAGAACATCTGTGACCGGCAGGTTGGATGGCGCCGCTCCCTACAGGTGGAGCGCGGTCCCCAGGGCAGTGGAGTGGTTTACCAGGCTTGTACCTTGGTAGATGTTCACTTGGTCAACAGTACCCTCGGTGTTTCAGGCGGCCTCTGCGGCCGATGGTCGCTGCTAATTAAAGTCTCACACACCACAGCTGCAGTTCCATTACTTTTACTTAGGTGTTAAACATGACCGCTGGGAAAGCTTGCTGCCAGTCTCCGGTACAGCTCTTTCTTCAGAGCAAGATTAGTGCAGTCAAGCCATGGTTGGTGCCCTTTCTGTCCACTCTAGATGTCTCAGTCTCTGGTGGTTTTCTTCTCTCTTGGCGCTAAAGGGAGTAGTTCTCTTCTGAGGCGAGCGGATCGTCGCTCTGCTCCCCAGGCTCTCAACGCTCTCCGCAGCTCAGAGCTCAAGTACCAGTGGTCACGGTTGCTTATTTGTGTCCCGGTCGCCATTAGGTTTCTCTCCCAGGCACTGCTCCCTACTTCGGCCACCATCCCCAAGATGTGTTGGGTGTTCGGCCACAGCTCCCGTTAGAAGCCTGAGGCCTCCGGGCTTACGGCTTGGGTATAAAGTATCTGCATCGTGTTCAGGACCGGGTACCTGTGTCGTCCACCAACCCCTCTGTCTTGTCAGATTTTTGCGTACAGGGTATCGCTGTCTCTTCTGCACCCCAAGGGCTCTTCTCTTTCTCTGCCGGTCAGTCTCTCCCTCTCATGGGCGAGCTGAGTGGTGAGGCTACAGCCCACGGGAGACAGCACCACACTGCCTCTACACTCCCGACTACCACTCCTTGTCAGCTGGTGTTACTCCTCTGGTCTCCTACTGACTCTCCTCTACTCTGACACTTACCAGTCCCCCTATATGAACCTGGGTCCTCTCTTAGGGTCCACCCACAGTCCCTGGGCCTAAGGGTCTTGTACTGTGTGTGTGCTTTTGGGCTCAACTGCACCATCCCAGCACCAGGAGAACAGGGGCCTTATACTCCCTAACCGTGGGAATGCAGTACCTCTAGTGGTGGCTTACCCGGTGGGGCGCCACATATATACACTGTTCAGGTATATAATGAGGAGGAGGATAGCACTGATCACAGGAGCTGACAATCTGAAGACACAGGAATGATAAAAAAAAAACAGTCTATACTGCTTCACTTGATCCCTGTACATGTGAATGAGGAGATCACTGTACAAAGTTCTGTAATCAGTACAAGGTACCGCAGGATTATTTACATACTATCAAAAAGAGACCCATAAGGGACCACGGGATATCTTTAAAATCTCAATACTTTATTAAGCAGCTTATAAAAAAGCATAGCTTTACAATTTAATCACAACTATAAAAGAAAAACAATACCATAAATCACTGAGAAACAGAATACATGTTATATTGAAAGGGTACGAAAGATGAGAATGGTCAGAATATTATGTAAAGTACCACAGGGCTCACAAGGAGAAAACCATACTGAGTTCAACTGGTACAATCAAGGATTCCTTTTTTGCATATTCGCTTGACACCTGACCTCCAATAAAGTAAGGATAGAACAACATCTATGGGGGAGTCATGTCTGAGTCTTTTCCATTTTTAACAACCGTGTGTATTAAATGCCGATTGGCTACCCACAGAATACCATTATCACTGCCTATATGCTACATATGCATAGGTGATGATAAACAATGGTTCCTCCAGTAGGTTAGCTAAACTCAGTCACCACCACCATCCCTATCCATAAGGAGTCTATTCCTTTCTTAACTTGCTCAGGTGCCAGCACAAATCAAATAAAGGACTGGTTACTCAATTGTCTCACATCAGATCAGTACCAACCTCAGTGGTTAGAGCTCCAATCACTGAGGTTGGTACTGATCTGATGTGAGACAATTGAGTAACCAGTCCCTTTATTTGATTTGTGCTGGCACCTGAGCAAGTTAAGGAAAGGGAATAGACTCCTTATGGATAGGGATGGTGGTGGTGACTGAGTTTAGCTAACCTACTGGAGGAACCATTGTTTATCATCACCTATGCATATGTAGCATATAGGCAGTGATAATGGTATTCTGTGGGTAGCCAATCGGCATTTAATACACACGGTTGTTAAAAAATGGAAAAGACTCAGACATGACTCCCCCATAGATGTTGTTCTATCTTACTTTTATTGGAGGTCAGGTGTCAAGCGAATATGCAAAAAAGGAATCCTTGATTGTACCAGTTGAACTCAGTATGGTTTTCTCCTTGTGAGCCCTGTGGTACTTTACATAATATTCTGACCATTCTTTCGTACCCTTTCAATATAACATGTATTCTGTTTCTCAGTGATTTATGGTATTGTTTTTCTTTATAGTTGTGATTAAAATTGTAAAGCTATGCTTTTTTTATAAGCTGCTTAATAAAGTATTGAGATTTTAAAGATATCCCGTGGTCCCTTATGGGTCTCTTTTTGATAGTATGCTTCAATGGGAATACATTATGAATAATGAGATTGTTGATTTGGAGGATTATTTACAAAAAGAGACGTTTTTTGAGTCAAAAGAGCTGAATGAGCCGATATCACTAAGAAGAGCCGGACTGCCCATCACTAACTACTTCCCATCTTCACTTGACTACACACTAACTAAGCACCTCCTTTCTCCCAGGTACTGCAGCCCCAAACAGGCAAAAGTGCACGCCTGAGTGAGGGGACGGGTATACTGGTGTGGATGCTTGTTATACAGCAGAGAAATAGAAACTCAAACCTGGGAATACACATAAAACATATGTGAAACCATTTTGTGGATTCAGCTGATAACGGGGTCCGGTCTACATAAAATATGATACAAGAATCCAATTTACACTTGATCAACTATTATTAATCTTAATTAGTCATATCATCTCTGGTTATTCTTTAATCATCATCATCTCTAAAGATGCTCCTCATTCTCGCAGATGGCATTTATATTTCATGTGTTCATAACATCTTGCAAGTTCTGCGCCATCACAGCCAGATTTGTTTTTGGCTCATATATTGTGTCATAAATGGTCCCCACAGTGTTAAGTAAATAGCTAATTAATGCTTAATTAATAAAGCTCTTGATCACCAAGGGATAGGCAATAATGTCACTGCAGGAGGGTGTTCTGGAGGATTACAAGTGTCTGCAAAATCACAATGTATCTGAATGTACAGCATCTGGCTTTAAAAAGCAGATATGTTATATAGTATGGATAGCAACGGTCATCACTGCAGCTGCAAGAGTGGTCCTAGCTGATGTGACCAAAGGGGCAGGATTTCATGTGCTGCAGATTGCAGTGACCATGGCACATAAAAGTGCATAGAGGTTTGGTGCGAATCCGGCATAAACAATGTGCGGTTTCCTCAAAACGGGTTCATAAAATCATAGAATGTTAGATTTGGAAGGGACCTCCTGGGTCATCTGGGCCAACCCCCTGCTCAAAGCAGGAATCACTAAATCATCCCAGACAGATGTCCGTCCAGCCTGTGAAGACTTCCATTGAAGGGGAACTCAATGGTTGTCCAGGTTTGGACAAACCTGGGCCAGATATTGGTCAGATATTGCTTTGAAATAACAGACTAAGCATTACTGACCTGTTAAACCCCCAGATTCTCCAGGACCATGGCTGGTGGCACAACATGGGTTATCTGCACCTAGTGCATTGTAAGTACTGTGATGCACCCCCAGGCTATGAGGTACTCAGGAACCGGGCCGGTGCTGTCTCTCTGGGAATCACGGTAGTCGTGACCCGGTCCTGTGGCCTGGGATTAGTCCAAAAAGGGGTATTTACAAGGGATTTGTCGTGTTGCCACCTGGGGTATGTAGTTAGTAGACCCACCGCTACCGTATTCCTGCTGGGGATGGTGACTTTGGGCAGCGTAGATGGTAAGCCCTCCTCGGGTAGGGCTGAGGGTCCCCAGGGTAGGTGTAGTGGTGATGGAGGGGCCTGGTGAGTGATTGTGCTCTGTGCAAGACACTTACTTCGCTGCTGCAGCTCTTCCAGCCAGTATATGTGGAAAGCAGTCTCCGGCTCTTCAGGTGGGACTCTGTTGCGACGCTGGAGTAAACAGTCTCAGGCAGTGGTGAGATTACCAGGTACTTTACTTAAACTTCTTTAGCAGCAGTTCACAACAGTTTACAAGTTACAGTTCTTTCACTTTAGCACTGCTCCGGGTAACTGGGTTTCTGCAGCTCAGGCAGCTCCTCTGTATTGCTTCCCTCAAGTCCTTTCAGGCCCTTTTGTCTTTCTATGTTTCCTCACCCACCGGTTTGGTCTGGCCTTCACGGGCTCTTGCGTGATGATTCCCTCTCTGTCAGGGTCACTAGCCCTAGTCTGATGGCTGTGTTCCTAGACCGTGGTGGTAGGTAGTCTGCAGGTCATAGAGTACCTGCCCCACACTGGTGTGTCTCGTGATTAGGGTCCTAGAGTGCCCCCTGTCACCTCTACAGAGCCGACTCTCTGGCTGTAGCGGCCTAGCCTCCAGTGTCCCAGGTATGGCTGTGGGGTCACCAGGCTCCCTCGTCCTCACTGTCTCTCAGCTTCAGGTTCCTCCGGTCAGCCAAGGTGTGTGCGGCTGCCGGGCCCTTGTCCTCTTCCTCTGACAAACTGTGGCTCTTCCCTCGCCTCCGGCTATGGAGCGAGCTTTCTCTCCTGGGCATGTAGCCTCCAGGATTCTGCGTCATCCAGGACACCCGTCCTCCTGGGAATCTAGCTCTCTCTAACGTCTCCTACTCTCACTACTTCCCTTTGGTGCAGCCGTGTTTTTATCTATGGTGCCACCCACTGGATCAGTGCTGCTCTACGCTCCACCCACAATACTCTTAACCCCTGTGTGGCGCCCCGCAACGAGTGCGTCACAAGGGAGTATTGCAGCCGCAATATTCTCTGACAAAGCAGTGCAATAGTTAACTCTGAGATCCAACCCAACATACAACACCTAGAACAGAGGACCAATCCTAGGTCCTGGTGGGTGGAGTGTTAGGGTAGTGAAGTAGAACACACAATAGTCTAGTAGAGTCAAGTCAAGGATCTAGACCCTAGAACACAGAACTTGGAGAGGAGCGGGGGCTCCGCACCTCGTGCGGGCCCCTGGGCCGTCACCGGTCGGGTGTCCGCACCTGAGGCCTTAACTACCGGGATTGGGCATTTCTACACGGGTTCCCAAAAGACTCCCGTGCCCATACTCACAGCCGGTTCACTGGTACCGAAGCTGGCAGCAGTTCACCTCTGTCACGCGAACCAGCCCGTGGAGGATCAGCTTTATAGGAGCACCCCACCACCAGCCAGTTTCCAGTCGTCTAACCAGCGGTGTACCCACTGAGGGATCCAAGGCTCCCCAAAGCATCCAGAACGTACATCATGGATAGGGCATTGAAGCAGCCTCCCCGTACCCGACCTGGTATTCCTGGGCGACGCTGGCAAAAAAACTAAGGAGGTAGAAAGGAGGTACACTGCGGATCTCTGAGGAGCACTATCACTGCTGAGTCCACCCGGTCTTCTACTCAACCACTGTAAGCCATGTACTGCCTGCTGGTTACAGTAAAGACCCGTTGCAGAGACTATCTGTGTCCGTGTTTTCCTTATGAACTGTCCGTCATTAACTAAAGGTAACCGCAGCTGCCGCACAACATCTTGGGCAGCTCCAGCCTCCGGGGCTCACCGCTCAGCCTGTGGGGAGCGTAACATCTTGCTGCTGTCCATCACCCCGGAGGTTCCGCAGCGTCGGTAACCCTTACCGAACTACTCTAGGTGGCGTCACGAAGAAAACAAATTAAATCCCCTTTAATCTGTTCCCACTATGACGTCTTCAATTTGATCTGCACTACACCGGGCCCCACTACCGGCAGGCGCGGTCCACCCGTGACAAGGAAGGAGAAGAATCGCCTGTATCAACCGGAGTCAGCCGGCCGCGGTGAGTCAGAAAATGGCGTCACGAACAGGATACGAGCAGGCCCGTTACCCAACGGGTATATTGTGCTTAAAATGGACTTTATTGTCTACAACTGGACTTTGTTCGTCCCTAAAAGAACTTTCCCGCCTTTACACCATTGGGTCAAGATGGCGCCCAAGATGGCGTTCCCGCCACAAGAAGCCGCCACGTGAAGCCCAGGAGTGAGTCAACCCCCCCCTCATCGTGGGAGGGCTAAAGACAAAAGGCGCCAAACTCTTTGTCCGCCCTGATTGCTCGAATCAACCATGGGGGCGGACCCCAAAGACTTTTCCCACGATTGGACTACAAAAGCCCAGAGGAAATGGGAGTGTTATAGACACACCGACAGAAAGAGAAGACTTCTTCACCAGCTCTACCAGAACGCTTACCGGTTCTACGGGTGTGGTTTCCCTCCAAGAAGAATGGCCAGCATGAGACTCCAAGACCTGATGCGGGAGGTCGAGGCAGAGGCCAGAGCAGCCATCAGCCAACCAGGTCCGGATCCTGCCCTTACTATAGACGGCAGCCCCGACTTCTGGCTAGAAGCTCTACAAGACCTCCGGGTGCGGTTACTAGAGACAGTGGAATGGACGATCCGTAGCTGGAGCGCGACCCTAGGCAGACGACTACACCATGCGATGCAGCAGAGCCGACCGGGTACAGCTTCTCCAAGCCCAGACGACGTCACCAGCTTCTCGACCGCCTCACCGTCGCCTACCACCTGTCCTGCTCCGTCACCTGAGCCAATAGACTGTGTCATTCCGGTGGAGGCCGCAACTCGACCCGTTCCAGCGACCAACATCGCAACCGATCCCGTTCTTGAGCCGGAGCTCATAACACGCTCCATTGAAGAACTCGATCTTTACCAGGTTCCCACTGAGGAACCCGCGACATGTTTCACCACTACAGAGACAGTCGCCTGTTTTATCCCCGTACCGGAGGCTTCCCTTGCCATTGCCGAGGCCTACCGGGTAACCGGGATTGAAACACCACTTCCCGCTGCTACAGAAGAAGAGGCAGGCAGCCTGGAAGTCCTGCACAACGACCCCAAGGAGAACCTTGCAGCACAGCCACCCACCGATACAGAGGATTCCATCCATCATCTTCGCCAGCCGAGCAGCCTGATGTAGTCATCGAAGAGGTCGAGGAGGATGACGAGGAGATCTACAGTTCACCTGAGGATCTCTACACCAGGTTCGCCTGGGGAGACGCAAGGAACCCTTTTGCCGGGCGATCAGCTCGGGCGCACTGGTCGGGTGCCACCGCAACAGTATCTTCTCCGGTTCCGTTGAACCGGGCTCCACCCCAGACTGCCCACCAAGCTCGAGCGGTTCAACAACCAGCACGCCGTAGTGACTTTATCCACACGCCGCATCACTCCGACGAAGAGGTACGTCGTATCCGGAGAGACGAGTGGCACACTCGACTGCAAGCCAACATGCAGGCTCGTGCCGAGGCCCGCCGCCAATCTCCACTGCCTGAACTATTCCGTAAAACCGGGTGGGTAAGCACATTTAACTTGTCCACCGGGTGGGGATTCGTATGCGAGGAGGGTGCGAGTACTGAAGTGTTTGTGGGGCGCCGTGATGTGGAATCGCACCTACCGCGAGGCCATCCAAACCGAGACTTGTATAGAGGGGACATTGTAACCTATGAGCGCCATATATGCCGCGATGGGTGGTTCGCTATACGGGTCCGGAACACTGCCCTCCATAAGTGACTGTTGTTGTTTGAACTTTGCTATTAAACGAGACTTCTTCCTGTTTGCACCGTAACACCGCGACTTGGCGGCTACAGCCTGAACTTTTATTCTAAGGACAGCCGACCGCCCGCCGAGTCCGCGCAATGTGTTAACCTGTTTCTTTGCTTATATCACCAAAGCATACCCTTCCCTGTTTTTCTATTTTAATAAAAGTGTGTCATATATATGTATAAAAATGCAAAAACCTCTGTAATGTGAGTAGTTTGACGCTTGGGGACAAGCTGATTTAACCAAGGGGGAGTGTGGCGCCCCGCAACGAGTGCGTCACAAGGGAGTATTGCAGCCGCAATATTCTCTGACAAAGCAGTGCAATAGTTAACTCTGAGATCCAACCCAACATACAACACCTAGAACAGAGGACCAATCCTAGGTCCTGGTGGGTGGAGTGTTAGGGTAGTGAAGTAGAACACACAATAGTCTAGTAGAGTCAAGTCAAGGATCTAGACCCTAGAACACAGAACTTGGAGAGGAGCGGGTGCTCCGCACCTCGTGCTGGCCCCTGGCCGTCACCGGTCGGGTGTCCGCACCTGAGGCCTTAACTACCGGGATTGGGCATTTCTACACGGGTTCCCAAAAGACTCCCGTGCCCATACTCACAGCCGGTTCACTGGTACCGAAGCTGGCAGCAGTTCACCTCTGTCACGCGAACCAGCCCCGTGGAGGATCAGCTTTATAGGAGCACCCCACCACCAGCCAGTTTCCAGTCGTCTAACCAGCGGTGTACCCACTGAGGGATCCAAGGCTCCCCAAAGCATCCAGAACGTACATCATGGATAGGGCATTGAAGCAGCCTCCCCGTACCCGACCTGTATTCCTGGGCGACGCTGGCAAAACAAACTAAGGAGGTAGAAAGGAGGTACACTGCGGATCTCTGAGGAGCACTATCACTGCTGAGTCCACCCGGTCTTCTACTCAACCACTGTAAGCCATGTACTGCCTGCTGGTTACAGTAAAGACCCGTTGCAGAGACTATCTGTGTCCGTGTTTCCTTATGAACTGTCCGTCATTAACTAAAGGTAACCGCAGCTGCCGCACAACATCTTGGGCAGCTCCAGCCTCCGGGGCTCACCGCTCAGCCTGTGGGAGCGTAACATCTTGCTGCTGTCCATCACCCCGGAGGTTCCGCAGCGTCGGTAACCCTTACCGAACTACTCATAGGTGGCGTCACGAAGAAAACAAATTAAATCCCCTTTAATCTGTTCCCACTATGACGTCTTCAATTTTGATCTGCACTACACCGGGCCCACTACCGGCAGGCGCGGTCCACCCGTGACAAGGAAGGAGAACAATCGCCTGTATCAACCGGAGTCAGCCGGCCGCGGTGAGTCACCTGCTATCCCTTGCCCAACCTAGAGTGCTAGGCGTAGGGTCAGTGTGTGTATCTGTGTGGGTGTTTTGTCAACGTCTTGCCTTACCTGGCTGCACTTCCTTTTGTGGCCACCTGGTGGCAGGGGCACCACAACTGCGTCTCTCCTGATGCCCCAAGTATTGAAGCTTCCAAATGGCAAGATCAAAACTAATAGAATCTTCCCTGTAAAACAATAATAAAGTTTGTTCTTGCCTAATCGGAGCAATCAAGTAATCTCCACTGAACACAGAGCTTGCAGTCACGGAGATGCAATGTAATGATATTGTACAGGGCCTGATGTCATGTTGTGGTGTCACATCTCCACCAGAACTTACTCCTGAAACATCTGATTCTGTCATCACCGTATTCAATCTATAGGTGGAGCTGGTGATAAAGAAGTCAGGGCCAGAAACTCTGGATAGGGTAGGCTCTGCCCATCCACTAAGGTGGCTGGGACCTGCAGTACTTTCCAGTCTGACAGAGTGGGTGTGTGTAAAAAAAGTGGCACTCAAAAGAGGCCAAATTACCCCATATAGTACAATAAATCTAGGAAAAACTTGTTATGACTAAGGCTGTCACCAAAACGTATCAACATGTTATTCATCCCCGGATGTGATTTTTTTTTTTTTAAATACTTTAAATAAAGCCAGAAAGAATTAAATTTTTTTCCGGATTTCTCAGTTAACCCACCCGACAGCTAGCTAGAATCTTCAACCACATGCATCGGACTGGTCAGAACATTACCTGGTGAGCGTCACAAAATTCATTGTATACCATAGAAACAATAAACAACAAAAATCAGAAATATTTTATTACAATATATTCAAAAGTGTGGGTGTGTGTGCTGTCCAACTGAAGTCGTCTGCTCCTACTAGAAGGCACCACGCCATACTTAAACTTCCAGATTCTCCTGTCGATTTTATACCTTGCTGCCATCTCAGTTTTGACTCAGCACCCTGACTACTCTAACGGATCCTGATTTTGTCCTCATGACCCACTGGCTTTGATCCCGCTTGATGACTGTTCCTGCTTCTGGTTGGCTCCTCTGGACGGCAGCCCATCTGTACGCAGCTATTGTGGCGCCCCTGCGACCAGGGTGGCCACATAGGGAACTGCAGCCAGGTAGGAGGAAAAGACAGTTTATGTACTAAACACCCTCACAGACATCCCACACACCACTAGGAGGCAGCACCCAACCCAGAGCGCGGAACTCTAGGCGGGCAAGAGGTAGTGGGTTCAGAGGACAGTGGGTGGGAAGCATGTAGGTCAGGTGACATAAGGTACAAGTAGAGGAAGAGGAGGAGGAAGGAGTTAGTAGGCCAAGGGTGCCGAGCTGAAAAGAACAGACATCAGAAAGACAGAAACAGGTCCTGGTGGGATTGGGCTGGATAGAGATGCAGAATCCACAGCGTCAGAGAAACCATGGAGAGAAAGCTCATCCATAGCAAGCACCCAGGGGAGTGTGAGGAAAGAGACGGACCAGCAGTACTGGGTTCGAGGAACACAGCAGCATCGACCAACTACAGGCAGAGTAGTCTTCCCTATTGAAGCTGGAGTCACACAGGTTAGAAGGAGCCTGATAGTGCCTTGCGGGAGAGGGCTATTACAGGCTAGGCATACAGCAGAGTGTCGGCTCTGACGGGGACCGAAAATTCACCTGGTATCCCCAGATTCATCGACAGGGAGCTCCAATTCTAAGTTGGAGTTCGCACACTAAGGATTGGAAGCACAGTAGCAACCACGAGGACCCACAGGGGTCCGAGATGCCGCTATACTGTCCGGAGACACACAACGAGAAAGAAACTACAGCCTGGAAAGGACACTAGAAGGAGTGAGGGGTCTCAGAGTGACAACCTGGCTGCAGTGGGTTTAGTGAAAACCGGAGTAAAGTGACTGTAACTTGTGTTAAGAAGTGAACTGAACTAAGAACTGCTGTAAACTGCTTGAAGAGACCTGACAAGTAAACCCGGTGAACCCTGCCTGTGTGTCCGTGTTTGATTCCAGGGATAAATAACTGTTTTCATACCTTTCATTCCTGTGAGGAGCAGCCCGACCCACGGCGGGCTCATCCATCTAGCTGCAGCCCATCCATCCATCCTCCTGGCAGAGAAGAGCTGCAGCGGTGGTCCCATCATTGACCACAAACCGTGGGTGGCGTCACGACAAACTGTATCCTTTGTATATCTCCCCTTTTACTTGTGAGAACCCGGGACACAGTCCGGACCAGGACCTCCGTGACATCCCCAGCAGCAACCCGGTGTGGTACCGAGTACCCCGTCCCAGTGGGCTCCACACTATCATCTGGATCCTGTTGTAAATCCAGATCACTGTATAGGGGTGAAAAAGTGTCAGTGTTTCTCAGGATTCTGACAAGGGGAAGGGGCTTATGCCAAGTTTGTCTGAGGTAGCCGTTTGAGCCTGTAGCCTTAGACAATCATCAGCTTATTTAAAATGCCAGGTATATTGCGCTCCTGGGAGTAGAGGATGTACCCGCGATTCAACTTTCATCATTTCTTTATTTGGACTCAAAACAAACGATCAAACAACACATTTCGACTTTTAGTCTTCCTCAGGCATGAAATTATCAAAGTTGAATCGCGGGTGGATCCTCTACTCCCAGGAGCGCAATATATCCAGCATTTTAAGTGTCTATAGTAACACGTCTTAATGCTCATATATTGTGTTGAGGTTGTGCAGCAAATTGAAGAGCAAATCTACACCCTCCCATAGTCCGTGGACAGTGGGTTTATATGCAAAATTTAAGACCTTTATGTGATGAGTGCTTTTAACCTTTGAAACTTACTGCTTACTAATATACTACACTTAGAGCCTGCGATTCCCCTGTCTTCCCCTGAAAATCCCCTTTTCTATATCACATGTAGTCTGTAAGTTTATAGCAGCCTGCGGCCTAAAGGACAGTGTGGTGGATCCTGCAGCTATAACTCCCTGCTCTACCACAGCATCCAACTGTATCAGAATCATGTTGGTGCTGATACAGATCAAAAGTGAGCTTGTCCATAGATCCAGCCTTCTTTTATCTTTTGAAATTTACAATATATAGGCAACATGTACAAATTTCTAGATACGATATAATAAAATAAGGTGATGTCATAATGGGTTCACTGTGGATTGATTATGTGCCAGGTTGCATTCCATTGTGGAGTGATATCGGAGTGATGTGTGGCTCCCCACTGGTCAGTGCGCCACAGTAGGGGTTCTACACCCAAAACAGAGTGTGCGGTATCCCAGTCAGAGGGAATGATGTTGAACTGAGGCTCTCATCCCAGCATCCCTACACCTAGACCAGGGGACCAATCGGCTAACCCGTTACCAGGGTAACCGGTCCCAGTGGGAGGAGTGTTAGGGTAGAAGGAGTGGAAAACACATAGATGGATCTAGTCTAGTCTGAGGAAAGAAGCAAGTCCTAGAGGGACACTATAGGGAGGGCCACGGCCGCTGTTAGGGGGTTATTACTCTTAATAATTAAGGGGCCTCGCGTCTCTCTGCAGGGGGCGTGGCAAGCAGGGTGGCCCGGCCATGACTCAAGGGGGCATGGCCATTTGGAGCAATGAGCAGGCTCCTCTGGGCCCCGCCCCACCACATCTTACACGGACCCCCCCTCTCCTATCTATCCCCGCCGGGCCCCGGAGCTGCGGGGGTGTAGCTGCGGCAGCGTGCGGTGGGCGCCGCCATGTTCTTTGTGGCCGATGGTCGGTAGAGCTCGAGACTTCTACACAGTGGCCGCGGCCATTTTGTTGAAGTCTCAACTTCTACTGACCGCCGGCCACAAAGAACATGGCAGCGCCCACCGCTCGCTGCACCCCTGCCGGTGGCTATGACTGGGGCCCTAGCCGGGACCCCCCCGGAACCCGCTCCTCCCCACCACTTCTCCTCCCTCGCTGCTCCTCTCGCAGCCGCCAGTGCCACAAGCAGGAACAGCAGTTGAGTGGAGAGCGGCGGCCCTGGAGCTGACACCACACTACAGCCCTGCTGCTGCACCAGGTAACACTGTACTGGGGGTATACTGTATACTGGGTGTGAATACTGGGTGTGCTCATCACTACATACAGCTAATATACACTATGCACAGCTCACTGCTACATACAGGTCACTACTACACTGTATAATACAGCAGTGACCTGTATACAGCAAGTCGCAGTAACATGTATATAGCACATAGTAGTGACATAGCATGTAGTAGTGGCATTTAATGATCTGTATGTAGTTTTACATAGTAGTATAACATGTCCTGTATACAGTGCACAGTGTAGTAGTGACCTGTATGTAGCAGTGATTGTACATAGTGTATATCAGCTGTATGTAGTGATGAGCACACCCAGTATACAGTATACCACCAGTGCAGTGTTACCTGGTGCCGCAGCAGGGCCGCCAGGATGCACAGGGTCTCCAGCAGGACTCCTCGTCTTCGGCACATGGTGTAGTGAGGACAGGGGTGGTGATGCACAATAATACAAGTGTCCGGGATCTGTGGCGGCTCAGGATGTGGCTGGGTGCTCCGGCCCCCCCACACACACACTGTTGATGACAGCGCAGCTATATACCGGAACCCGGAGTCGGTGGCCAGGATCACCGAGGACAGACAAGGTGAGGGCAGGTGCCAAGCGACTGGAGTCAGGACTCAGGAGGGAGCTGCTGCCGATGAGTTAGATGCTTGTCTGTCGCTCTCAGTTTGTCTCTTGCTCTCAGACTGTTTCTTGTTCTCTGTCTCTTGTTCTCTGTCTCTCGTTCTCTGTCTCTCGTTCTCTGTCTCTCGCTCTCTGTCTCTCGCTCTCTGTCTCTACACAGCACTATACTCTATATGCAGGTGACTGCCCCATACCTGACATTCCTCCATCCTACTGTATCCCAACCTGCCCCTCGTAGACTGTGAGCCCTCGTGGACAGGGTCCCTGCCCCTCCTGTACCTGTACGTCCTGATCGCCTACATTTAGTGTACTTGTTCTTGTCTCCTTTATCCTCATGTAAAGCGCCATGGAACCTAATGGCGCTTTATAAATAATAAATAATAATAATAATAAATAATAATACAGGTCCACACTGGATGCGATATTTGTGTATCTATATACTGTATGTATGTAGTGTGGACCTGTATGTACAGTAGAGTGCTGTCTGTGTATATAAGATATACAGCCGGCAGTCTCTGTATACGGCCAGCAGTCTCTATGTCTAATGCCTGTACAGTGTCCAATAGGTATACATCCCGCAGCAGTGACTAATGTGCATACAACCCGCAGCCATCTCCATTGTGCATTTGTCCCTCAGCTGTCTCCATTGTGCATTTGTCCCACAGCTGTCTCCATTGTGCATTTGTCCCGCAGCTATCTCCATTGTGCATTTGTCCCGCAGCTGTCTCCATTGTGCATAGGTTCCGTAGCCGTCCTTATTGTGCCTTTGACCCGCAGCCGTCTCCATTGTGCATTTGTCCCGCAGTGTCTCCATTGTGTATATAGGCAGCAGTCTCTATTGTGTATTCTCTGTTGTGTGTACAGCCCGCAGCCATTTCCATTGTCTATATGGCCAGCAGCCATTCTCATTGTCTATACGGCCCACAGCCATCTCTATTGTGTATACAGCTAGTAGCCGTCTCTATTGTGTATTCTCTATTGTATATACAGCTATTGTGTATTAAGCCCACAGCAGTCTCAAGTGTGTATGTGTGTGATATATAATAAAGAGAGAGTGTAAAAAAAAGGAAAAACAGCACAAAAATATAGAAAAAAGTGGACTTTATTGCCCAATGGCTTGGCCACGCATTGGGCAATGAAGTCCACTTTTTTCTATTGTTTTGTACTGTTTTTCCTTTTTTTACTCTATTGTAAGGAATCATCTGGATTGCTGGTTGGGAAAGCTTAGCACATAAATTGAGGTAATTTTTGGTGCTGCTCCAATTCTTCACTATAAATATATGTATGGGTGGAGACGGAGCATGGGTGGAGGCGGACCATGAGTGAAGGCGGGGCATGGGTGGGGGCTGGGCGAAATCTCAGGGGGGCCCCAAAATTTTGGCAGTAAAGGGCCCCCGAAATTTCTAGTGGCAGCCCTGGGGAGGGCACCCAAAAAGGAAAGGCGACCCAGACAGAAAGGGGAGACCCAGTGCCAGACTGTCAGAGTAAACGGTCTGGGGGAATCCCGACCCACAATGGGGTACAGGCTCTGAGTCGCAGTGCAGGCGAGTCCAACCCTGAGCCGCCAATACTGGTGGGTCGCAGGTCTGCCAAGCAGCCCCCAATCTTGTCCACAACGTACAGCTCCACCAGGTACCCTCAAACCGGGTTGAGCCCCTTAGAGAAGAGAAGGGTAACCTCATCACACCCGACGGGCCTGGTAGGAAGTGGGTTGCACAGGGCAGCGCAAGGATAGAAAGGAGGCACAAGAAAGACACAGAGGACTGGAACGTAGTAGAAGGAATCACTTGGAGAACCTCAGAAAGACTTTGTACCCTCCGGTGACTACCCGGCCAGTTACCCGCAAAGACTGCGTAACTGTGTACCTGAACTGCTGTGAACTGTTACCAGTAAAGTACCCTTACAGAGTCAGCAAGCCTCCGGTGTTTTATTCTGCTTAACCCTGCTGTTCTATTCCCATGTACTATAAAATTATATTGCTCCTGGGTCACTATGACCCGGTTTATTAAATCTTGATTTTAGATACTGTAACTCAATTATTTTTATACCTTTTGCTTACTAGACTGTATGGGAATATGTTTGGAAATTTAAAAAAAAAATTAAATTGATTTTTTTTTTTCTTATTCAGAAAAAACTTAGTAATAAGCAAAATGAAAAATAGCAAACTACACATATGTGGTAAAAAAAAAAACAAACAAAACAAGCAAATCAAACATTTTGTGAAAAAAAAATTAAAGATAATAAACACTTCAATTTGAACACATTCACATGGTAACATTACTTTATGTATTCTTGCATGAAGAACAATAAACATGGGTTTTGTATAATAATTTTTGGCATCCAGAACATGTAATACTTGTTTTATTATCACAAGAATAAGGGCAATAGCTGCACCTTTATTTTTTATTCTTGAAGCACTGATGGTAGAGCCCAAGGAGGTAGAAGTGGTTGTGGAGGCCATGGTTTCACTTTCCTGAGCATGTTGCTGGATGCTCTGTACAAGGCCTGTACAAGATAAGAACCCTTCAGAAAACAAGGAGATAAGCCAGGAAGACAGACTTACTTAGCAAAAAAAATAATTTGGAGGCCTTTAGAGCTCAGCTTTACAAAATAAGGCCCTCTTACACAGCGTGTTGTGCGCAGTCCGTTCTGCGCAGAATATACACGTGTAGTGCACACCTAGCAATATCTCTGGATGCGCTCTACAGTTTAGTATAGACTGCGCACCAAAAATAATCAATATAAAGCCATTTTTATGGTGCGCAGATCTCAATGCATACACCCAGCAGATCGTGTGTACGACCCCATTGAAATAATTTAATAAATAAATAAATTGATATACAATAGTAGATGCAATAAATAGACCCAACTGAGGTTATAACTCCTTTATTTCATTGAAAATATGGCCTCACAGCTGTAAAAAATGATGCCGGGTCACTATGACCCGAACACGACAAGTGTACAAATCGGCGCGTAGCTAAAAGTAAACACACAAAAAAAAAATACTCATAAATAGGTCCCCCAAATGAGGAAAAGTCAAGTAACCTCAAGTTTTAGACACTTATAGAAAAGTATCTACAGGGCCACAAAAAATTGTCTATGGGTCACTATGACCCGAACAGAACAGCAGGGTTATGTTAAGAAGTAGCTGCTGCCACATTGACCAGCTCAGCAGCAGCACTGCCCCGGGGAACCTGCTCTGCCTGCAGGGAATGTTATCAACTGGCTGCAATACCACCATCCCCGGCGAACGGATAGCGGCGCTGGTGAAATCACCAGAAATTGCAGGTGGCGTTGTGAGACTTCTTTATTCTTTTATTTTTATTATTTTTCTCTTTTACACAGTGACCTCCAGGGTTACGGGCCTGGGCACCGGCCACCGAGACATCACCCCAGCACTAATGCCCGGGTAACCGAGTTCCCAAAGACCGCTGGGCGGGTCAGATGCGAGTGATGTCAGCATCCTATATGTAAGTAGTGAGTGATGTGATAGAAAGTTACTATATGCACTAGTTGGAACATTTTAAACAGGAGAAACATATGAGCTTTTTGCTTTACAAATTTTATATATTTATTAGGAAACATACATACATGGAGTAGGTGATATTAAAATTGCACAGCAAATTCATTGGTACATTATCCAGTAATATGCTCACAGAGCTCTTGCATAATTCATTAAGGGCAATTAATACATAAGGGGGTCACATACAAAACGGTCTAACAGGTATATTACAATGATTTTTAGTATTAGACAATTGTCAAACTGCCCATGATGCAGTGACCCAGGTACAGAATCAGTATTGCCCATACATAATTGCAGTCTCAGAACATGGAAGTAACCATCATACCAGTAAAGTGCTTAGTGCTGAGAAAGGGGATTCCCCCCACCAGTGCCGGACTCCAACGCGCGTTTCGCGTGTTATGGTAGTTAGTGCTTCTTCAATAGGAGTACTCCTATTGAAGAAGCACTAACTACCATAACACGCGAAACGCGCGTTGGAGTCCGGCACTGGTGGGGGAATCCCCTTTCTCAGCACTAAGCACTTTACTGGTATGATGGTTACTTCCATGTTCTGAGACTGCAATTATGTATGGGCAATACTGATTCTGTACCTGGGTCACTGCATCATGGGCAGTTTGACAATTGTCTAATACTAAAAATCATTGTAATATACCTGTTAGACCGTTTTGTATGTGACCCCCTTATGTATTAATTGCCCTTAATGAATTATGCAAGAGCTCTGTGAGCATATTACTGGATAATGTACCAATGAATTTGCTGTGCAATTTTAATATCACCTACTCCATGTATGTATGTTTCCTAATAAATATATAAAATTTGTAAAGCAAAAAGCTCATATGTTTCTCCTGTTTAAAATGATGTTTGATGAGCTGCAGATGCCGTGAATCAGTGGTAACACTGATGCGGCGAATTCAACAGCCCTATGGAAGTTTTGTATTTACTAGTTGGAACATCACTATACCATAGACTTTGTTCCTCATGTGTTAGATGGTGATGTCACAATGATGCCGCGCAGTAAGACATCTCTAGTCACATCATAAAGTAAGCATGTTGCTGAACCATTTAATAAAGGAAGCACAGCGCTGTCAGCAGGGCTTTACTATTGTTTTTCTGCTTCCATAAATGATAAATTTGCAAACTTAAATCCCATCGTCCAGAAGATCAATTTCCATTAGAACAATTTATTGTTGTGTAGAAAAATGCAGATGCCGCGGATATCTAATGGCTGATATAAACAACTTCAGACAGGGTACTGTAGTTTAGTTAAGAACATATTGATTCATAGCATCTTCTTCACATATCATTTAGACATTTCAGTCTACGAATAAGGACAAATTAATACGCCGATAGAAAAACACTGCTTGTTACCCACATGGTCTGCCTTCCAAGAGTAATGTCTCTGAACCGCTGTGTCTAATGCACAGGGAGATGCACAGCTTTGCTGAAGAGTTGTGCACAGAAATAGATGTGTATGGTACAGAACATGCATTTCTAAAACAGATGAAACATGTATGACTTGTGAATCCATGCGACCCAAGAAATCTTACAATTGAACAGTGAGTTCTTGAAGTTAATGTGTTGGAAGTAGAGATGCACAGATCGCTTAGTGAGACACCTGTCCATGGCCCAGATCAGTGCCCTTTTTCCATGGACAAGAGCTGTGAAAATTTTCTTACCCTTCAGGATTCCTGGCTCAGCTTATGATTAGCCGTGCTGGCGAGACATCACCTGTGTGCCCCAGCCTGTGCAGATGATGTCACTAGCAGTGGCGTAGCGTGGGGGGGGCAGCAATGTGGCAGCTACTGCCATAGGATCCGCGGCCGCCGCTCGCGCTATATACTAAAGCAGTGCAGCACGCCGGCTGCTGTCTGCTTTCAAATCTCCCGCCCCCTGCAGCTCTGCTCTGCACGGAGAGGGCGGTGATGTCATCAGTGAGGGTCCCGCCGTGCAGAGCGCAGGACACATGCTGGGAGAGACTGGAGGAGATGAGAGGAGCTGCGAGGAGAGCGGGGGAGCCAGGAGCGAAGAGCTTGAAGGTGAGAGGAGAGCAGAGGAGCTGAGATGAGAGGAGAGCAGAGGATGGAGGGGGTGCTGACTGGCCAGTGGTCTGAATGAACGGAAGTAGTGAGAGCCTGGCCAGCAAAGAAGACCAGAGATGGCTACCTGTGCTGGAGGAAAATACCTAGGTAGAGCAGCTCCTGGTCACAAGGTAACTGATCTCCTGCTTTGCAGTGAGTGGGGGAGGGGCTGGGAGTGGGACCCAGCTGCTGTGAGCAGGTGAAGCTACCCATGTAAACAAGCCCTCCTCCTGCAGCACACAGGATTGTGATACCTGAGTGAGGAATCTGTAGAATGTGTGTGTGTGCGCGAGCCGTGCCTCTGTGTGTGTGCGAGCCGTGCCTCTGTGTGTGCGAGCCATGCCTCTGTGTATGTGTGTGCGAGCCATGCCTCTGTGTGTGTGTGTGTGCGAGCCATGCCTCTGTGTGTGTGTTCGAGCCGTGCCTCTGTGTGTGTGTGTTCGAGCCGTGCCTCTGTGTGTGTGCGAGCCGTGCCTCTGTGTGTGTGCGAGCCGTGCCTCTGTGTGTGTGTGCGCGAGCCGTGCCTATGTGTGTGTGCAAGCTGTGCCTCTGTGTGTGTGTGCGAGCCGTGCCTCTGTGTGTGTGCGAGCCGTGCCTCTGTGTGTGTGTGCGAGCCGTGCCTCTGTGTGTGTGAGCCGTGCCTCTGTGTGTGTGTGCGAGCCGTGCCTCTGTGTGTGTGTGTGCGAGCCGTGCCTCTGTGTGTGTGTGTGAGCCGTGCCTCTGTGTGTGCGAGCCATGCCTCTGTGTGTGTGAGCCATGCCTCTGTGTGTGTGTGCGAGCCGTGCCTCTGTGTGTGTGTGTGCGAGCTGTGCCTCTGTGTGTGTGTGCGAGCCATGCCTCTGTGTGTGTGCGCGAGCCGTGCCTCTGTGTGTGTGTGTGCGAGCCGTGCCTCTGTGTATGTGTGTGCGAGCCGTGCCTCTGTGTATGTGTGTGCGAGCCGTGCCTCTATGTTTGTGTGTGCGAGCCGTGCCTCTGTGTATGTGTGTGCGAGCCGTGCCTGTGTGTGTGAGAGCCGTGTACTAGGTGTACACCTGTATATTGTCATCCTCTGCTCCCTGTACTATGTGTTGACCTGTATATTACTATCTTCCTCCGTGCGCAATGTTTCCTATGTGTAATTTACTGTTTATTCTCATTAATTTACAGTTAGATCGCTTTGTATACAGTGTTTGATTTATTCCATTCTTCTATTTTTGGTGCTATATACTGTATATCCCAGCGTGTTCTATTGGGGAATTGTTAACATCGTTGTCCCCGATAACAATATGATGACTATAGTAGGGAAACCGTGGTGATCGGTGATAGGACCTGTGGTGATGTCGCTGCCCGCACTTTACGGCATTACGGCATGACATCATAACTAAGCGCCAGCGGCCGTTCCCGATCCCGGAGGCCGCAAGCACGCATCCTTCAGCAGCTGATCACCATTGAATTTGACCCTGATTAACAGGTACACTTAAGTGGCTCCTAACCCACTAGCGGTACCCCTCTGACCCCCCAGATTATCAACGACCAAGGGGGCGGCCAATTTTTCGACCGCCCCGGGCGCCCCAAACAGTTTCTACGCCACTGGTCACTAGTGATGTGCGAACGCGAGCTGTAAAGTTGGCTGTTGGGTCCCTCTTCAGTGAATATCCAGGAAGTTAATGAGCGGCCCCGAAAGTACAAGCAGGTGGACGCTGATAAGTGTAATACTGTTTAATAACTATAGCAATGGATAAGAAAAAAATGCGGCACTCACCGAGCAGAGCTTTTTCCTTTTATATTTTAGAGTCCTCTTTACATGGTTTCTCTGCGATGGGGAGGGAGTGAGGAGACACCGGGTCACCTGTGTGTCTCCTCACTCCCTCCCCCATCGCAGAGAAACCATGTAAAGAGGAGGACTCTGAAATAAAAAAGGAAAAAGCTCTGCTCGGTGAGTGCCGCATTTTTTTCTTATCCATTGCTATTGCTGTCTAATAAGCGTGCACCCGGGCATATGAACCTGCTTTACTCGCACCCTTACATATGCAAGTAGCACCGGTCCCTGCAACACAGCAGTGCCCAGTATATGTCTGCAAAAATTTTTGTTTAATAACTATCTTTTTTTTTTTACAGCCACCTAATCCCAATTCCATAACCTTACATTTCGAGTTTGTGGTTTAGACTTAAGTTCGGGCCACTTTCGACCCCGAACGCAAACTTTAAAAAAGGTTTGGGCGAGCTTGTTGAACCCGAACATCAGCGGGTTCGACCATCACTAGATGTCACACCAGCCGGTAAACCAAATGCTACAACAAGGAGCCTGAAAGCTCAGAATATGTTTGCAGCTCCTGTGCCCAGCAAGAGAGCACTGACCTAGACCATGGACAAGTACCGTATTCTGATTAGGCTGGTTTCACGCTTGCTGCTTTTTCAAATTAGGCAAGATCATGTATTTCAGGAAAAAACTGATCCTTTCAGGATCCAGGTTTTTGCCCATTCACTTTAATAGGATCAGGTAGAATCCTGTTGCTTCAGGGTGCTACCTGGTACCATTAAAGTGAATGAGAATTAAACTGGATCCTGAAAGGATCAGTTTTTTCCTGAAATATCTTGCCTGTTTTGAAAAAACAGCAAGCGTGAAACCAGTCTTAGGCCCCATTCACACCACGTTTTTTTGCCTGGATCCTTTAATTTGAAGGAACAGACGGACAGGACCAGAACGTCTGTGCAAACGGATGGCACTTATGCTCCCGGATCTTTTTTTTTTTAAGGATCCGTTCTTACCATAGGAAAGCATTAGCAATTACTACAGCCATAGGACATAATGGTAATGTACCGTATTTTCCGCACTATAAGGCGCACCTAAAAGACTAAGATTTTCCCAGAAATCATAGGTGCGCCTTATAGTGCAGTGCGCCTTATATACGGATTTTTCCAGGAAAATTTAGCACCCCCCAGAAAATAAGGCATACCTTTGTGCCGCAATATCCTCCTTCCCCGCCATCCCCCTCTGTCCGGTGCCCGCCTGGCATCGCTGTGCGGGGGCGCGATCACCAGCCGCCATTCCCGCCATCCATGCTGGTGCCGGGGCCTGCCTCACATCACTGTGCGGGGACGCGATCACCAGCCGCTGTCCCCGCCATCCATGCTGGTGCCGGTGCCGGTGCCTGCCTCACATCACTGTGCGGGGACGTGATCACCAGCCGCCGTCCCCGCTGTCGTGTCCGGTGCCGCCGCTGCATCGGGCTTTCTCACAGCCCAGGAGCCCAGGAGCCCATCAGCCAATCACAGCTCCGCCCAGGAGCCTTGAGCCAATCCGAGGCCAGCTGACGTCAGCCCATAGCCTCTGATTGGCTGAGGGCTCCAGCGCTGTCATTGGCTGTGGGCTCCAGCGCTGTGATTGGCTGAGGGCTCCAGCACTGTGATTGGCTGAGGGCTCCAGCGCTGTGAGTGCCTTGCCACACAGTACAGTAAGTGTGTGTGTGTGTGTCTGAGTGTGTGTGTGTGTGTGTGTGTGTGTGTCTGAGTGTGCGTGTGTGTGTGTCTGAGTGTGTATGTGTGTGTATGTGTGTGTGTCTGAGTGTGTGTGTGTGTGTGTGTCTGACTGTGTGGGATGCTGGAGGGTGATGGAAGGCTACACAGGGATGCTGGAGGGTGATGGGATGCTACACAGGGATGCTGGAGGGTGATGGGAGGCTACACAGGGATACTGGGGGGTGATGGGATGCTACACAGGGATGCTGGAGGGTGATGAGAGGCTACACAGGGATGCTGGAGGGTGATGGGAGGCTACACAGGGATGCTGGAGGGTGATGGGAGGCTACACAGGGATGCTGGAGGGTGATGGGAGGCTACAGAAGGATGCTGGAGGGTGATGGGAGGCTACACAGCGATGCTCGAGGGTGATGGGAGGCTACAGAGGGATTTTTTTTATAGTAATAGTGGTGCGCCTTATAATCCGCCGGTGCGCCTTATATATGGACCAAGACGGCTTAAAAGTCATTTTTTGAGGGTGCGCCTTATAATCCGGTGCGCCTTATAGTGCGAAAAATACGGTACATGAGAGAGAGAGACCTGAACAGATATATGGCTGGGAGCAGCTGTATCTTGCTTCTGGGCATGCTCAGTACTGCAAACTGGATCTGGGAAACGGTCCTTTTTCTTACTGAATCCATCTCCATAGAATCCCATGTTATGCGCCACAGACTGCGTTGGACTAGTTTCTGTCCGTTTTTGTCTGCTGCACCCAAAATTGGAGCAGTCTCCGATCCTGGGAACAGGAAAAAACATGAGATAAACAGATCCCTGACTGAGCTGACACAAGGATAGCCATATAGGACCAATTCGTGCCCATAGGGATACATGGGAGGCCAAAATGTATCCCTGTCTATACATTTCAAAACGGATACACACAGGTCCCCAAAAACATGGTGTGAAGCCAGCCTTAGTGATCTGATTATCTCTGCTTGGAAACAAAACAGATTTCTTCTGAAAGAGAAGGACTGGTGGATGCAACCAGTAATAACTAGGGATGATCAAATAAATTGGATGTGAATTGCATTGGAGTTGAGTTGTAGGAAATTTACAGATCCAAGAGAATTCATAGAATTTGAAATTCAGTTCACGCAAATTTCCCCCCAAAAAAATATACCTGCCTCCTGCTCTCACATCACATGGTATAGCAGCCAATCAGGGGGACTATAAGAGCCTGAATAAAAGCAGAGACAAGGAATGCAGCAGTCATTTTTGTGTGATTTTAGGATAGTAGGAGGATAATAGACAAATAGAGTTACTATAGAATGAGAATAGATTATTTAAAAGAATAATCATAATATATTGAACAAATTCTCCTCACAGTACAGTGTCAAATAACTGTAGCATTGAAAAAGTTGAGAGTAGTAGTCTGTCAATAAGGCTACATTAACATCTGCAGGGGGCCCCTGTGCAAGAAATATTTCTGGATCCCCCACATACTGCAACAAAGTTGTGTAAATATGTACATTGTACCATTTATTACTTCTTTAGGACACAATTATAACATTTAAACAATAAATTAATTCCATATGTAACAATTAAATATAACACAAAGCATTCATGCAATTGATATATCATATCTGGATCTGCTTATCGCAGCCTATGACTTATCGCAGCATAGACTGTCATTAGTTTACATATTGGAGGAAATAATACTGTAAGGAGAATAGGTCACATACCACCCTATACCGGAGTAATAAATTATGCTATTTCCCCCTCTAGTATCCAGTCCCCCACCTTCTCATTTCTTTCCAGTCCCATATCATTCAGACTAGTGCACAGTGTGCAGGGAACCTGGACAGCAGAGCAGATTGAGCAGGAGAGTGACTCAATCACCGAGGCTCAGTGTGAGTCACTCCCTCCTTCCTATCAGCTCTGCTCCAAAGATAAGATCTGCACAGTGTCACTAGATAGAGGGGCTTGTGCCAGCTCAGAATCATCATATGCCTGCAGTGCAGGGGCCCCCTGCTTATACTGATGCTGCCGCCGGCTATGTGAATAGTCATTGCTTTAAATTCCTTGGGGGCCCCCTCCAGCTTGGGGCCCCGGTTCAATGCACAGGCTGCACATGTGGTATGTCCGCCCCTGATGAGTGTTACCTTCTCAATAAAAATGGACCAATTTTATCTTTCTCAGGTGTCATTCTAGTTAAATCAGGTTTTCTTTCCTCATCAGTTATTTTTCACTGAAGCAGGTTGCCTGTCTGGACTTTTTTAGATATTGAGTCTTAAAGAAGCATTCACAGTAACCTTTTTAATCATATCCAGAGCCATTCTTCTCTTTTTATCACTAATGTCATCACTCCTCAGACTCTTTTGGATGCGCTACATTCTGTGTGACCCAGAGAAGTCGCTTTTAATGAAAGCCTATGGACCATCAGAACAAGGTTCCATAGGCTTTCATTGTAAAGTTGACTTTCAGCTCATGCATAGCGCATAGAATGAGCCGGCTAGTCAAAATTGCATGCAGCAGAGTTTGTGCCGAGTGTCATTTGCGAATTGCATCCGATTCTCTTGCATGAGAGAACCATCAGATGCTATATGCCAGTGTGACCTCGGCCTAAAACTGATGTGTGTATGGCTCAATGAAACTCTATGTATCCTGTCCAATCAAAGCAGACAAGATTAGATGCGTCATATAGTTGAGTGAATGTAGCCTGATATGGAGATTCAATTTATAATGGGAGAGAGAAATAAGAAAGGTTACAGACTATAGGCCACTTTACACACACAGATATCTGTGTCCAACCTCTGAACAGATCTCTGGTTGCAGTGAAATCATGGACATATTGTTCCATTTTGTGGCTGTGTACAACATGGAGCAATGTGTCCATGATTTCACTGCAACCAGAGATCTGTTCAGAAGTTGGACACAGATATCTGTGTGTTTAAAGTGGCCTTATGGCGGCCGTCACACTGCTCAATATCGTGAGCGATATTGTAAGCGATCACGTGCACGCGCGATCGCTTACAATATCGCTCACATCGCTGGTGAGCTGTCACACAGGCAGACTCACCAGCGATGTGGACCAGCGAGATCGCTGGTAACTATGGTACACATCTATATACATATGGGGACTGCAGCAGCCGTGATCTGCTTTTATAGTGGTTGTGACTCTCGCAACCACACAAGGTGAAGCCTCTGATACCTATTTAGGTCATATTTTATCTCTCAGACCCTTCATCCTCCCTACTTTAATTCTCTGAGATAATGACCTATGGGTTTTCATTGGCTGTAAGTCATAATCATCAATATTAACAGAAATAAACACCTGAAATAGATCACTCTGTGTGTAATGACTCTATATAATATATGTGTTTCACTTTATGTATTGAATTACTGAAATAAATGAACTTTTTGATGATATTCTAACTTATTGAGATGCACCTGTAAAAGCCATTGCTTTTGCATACAACAGAATCTTGTAATTCTACTCAAATCTATAAACCAGTGATAAGTACAATTACACGGTAAAGTGGCAACATTAGGCAATTCTGCTGCTGAATGTAACAAATGCTATATAGAAAAAAGTTACCGTATATACTCGCGTATAAGCCGAGTTTTTCAGCCCAAAAATTGGGCTGAAAAGTTCCCCCCTCGGCTTATACGCGAGTCACTATACGGGCGCCCCGCCCCCCCAGAGGTATACAGGCCCCCCATCAGTATCCAGGGCCCCCCTTGCTCCGGAAACCTGTAAAGTAAGATGATTATACTTATCACTGTCCCGCTGCCGTCCCCGCCGCTGCCATCACGATCCTCCGTCTTCATCCAGCGTCTTCCGGCTTCCTGAGGTCGCAGGCAATGACGTCATTGCCTGTGACCACAGGAAGCCGGAAGACGCTGGATGAAGACGGAGGATCGTGATGGCAGCGGCGGGGACGGCAGCGGGACAGTGATAAGTATAATCATCTTACTTTACAGGTTTCCGGAGCATGGGGGGGCCCTGGATACTGATGGGGGGCCTGTATACCTCGGGCTGCTGCTATATATAACACTGGGCTGCTGCTGCTGTATATACCCCTGGGGCTGCTGCTGCTGTATATACCCCTGGGGCTGCTGCTGCTGTATATACCCCTGGGGCTGCTGCTGCTGCTGTATATACCCCTGGGGCTGCTGCTGCTGTATATACCCCTGGGGCTGCTGCTGTATATACCCCTGGGGCTGCTGCTGCTGTATATAACCCTGGGGCTGCCGCTGCTGTATATAACCCTGGGGCTGCTGCTGTATATACCCCTGGGAAGGCTGCTGTAACACTGCTGGGGCCTGTATATACCACTGGGGAGGCTGCTGTATACCACACTGCTGGGGGCTGTATACTACCACTGGGGAGGCCTGTATACCACTGGGGGGGCCTGTATACCACACTGCTGGGGCTATATACCTGTGCTGGAGTCCACCTTCGGCTTATACACGAGTCAATAGGTTTTCCCAGATTTTGGGGGCAAAAGTAGGGGGGTCGGCTTATACACGGGTCGGCTTATACACGAGTATATACGGTATATTGGCAAAAATTGTGTATTGTATTATTTCTTATCTTTTATTTGTAGCCATGGAAACTTTGCTTTAACAAAAGTATCTTGGTTGCGAAGAAAAGAACACAAAGTGACATAACAATGTCTCAACATGGAGAGACAATGGCTGCAGTTGGCACACATCACCTCTGGATCCCAGGGGGTCATTATGAAATACCTTGTTACGTGCCAGTCACTGCTTTCACTACACATTATTTATGATCATTTATTATTCACAATGCGACATCGGACTTCACCGTACAAAGTAAGAAAAAAGACAAATACCTAATGCTGTAAAACTATGGAAATAGAAGACGTGTGTTACATATAAACATCTTAACAGTCAAGAAACATTTCTATCAGAGGTTATCGAAATATCATCGGTGTAAAGATCATCTATAGATCTAATAACACAGGTATGTCACATTTAGATTTATGAAAATTGTTTCAAATCCAATGACTGATTCCTATGTTTTCTTATACCCTGATTTTAAAAAACACTTCTATTTTTAACCATCACGTACGGATTTTGCACAAAACGCATGAAATTAAGTACAAGTGAAATGAACAGGAAAAAGCTATATTGTAGACAAAATTGTACACGATATTATGTGTAAAAATGTACGGAACATTCATTCTGCACCTTTATAGAAAATTAATAATTTTGCCTTTTCCATTTCTCTTCAAAACTTCTCTTGATACTTTCTTCTTATAGAAGACCTGTGTATCTCCTCTGTGAAGCCTCCAGCAGTAGTCCAAAGGAATTGAGGGAAGTCCGGCTCTGAAGACATGGATTCATGTAGCGTTCTATGTGACCCCATTCATGTATTTTCTGTTGATGTGAATTGCACGTCTTAAGAACCCAATAAAGAATCCATGTTTTCAGAGACAGACTTCCTTAATTTCTTTTAGACTAATTTGACATTGGCGGTGTTGTTGTCTGAGCTCCACGTGGAATAAGGATTGGTCATCATCTCCACGTTCCATTTGCCTTGGTTTCCTCCTTCCATCTCTTTAATATCCTGATTAAAACTTTCTCCTTGCTCTTTGCTACCAGCACAAAAGTTTTCAGAAAAGTAGGTCAAATGGGAATGTAAGAAATGTATTTTTCAGCTTCATCAATAGTAGGACCATTATGCAAGCAACTCAAGGATGTGACAAGTTCTCCACGATGGACTTAAATTTGGGATCTTTGAAATTTCATCAAAACGTCTTTAAAAGAACCCCAAGCCTTTTTCTCAACAGCTTTAATTTTTGTTTCAAACACATCATCCTTCATGAGTTCTGAATTTCCAGACTCACAAAAACACCTTCCTTACACGGGTTCTTAAAAGTCTCTACTTCTTTTGATAGAGCTTTCATAAACTACCGTATATACTAGCGTATAAGCCGAGTTTTTCAGCCCAAAAATTGGGCTGAAAAGTCCCCCCCTCGGCTTATACGCGAGTCATACAGGCCCCCCCTCAAAGTTTGGCGCCCCCACCTCACATGATGGCCCCCCCCGCATGCAGCGCTGCACATATACATTACCAGGATATCAGCTGTCACCCTCCGGTGGCGGATCGCGGCTCCTGGGCTCCGGGCTCCATCTTCCTCTGTGTCTTCCTGCTTGTCACGTGACCGGCCGGCGTCGCGATGACTTCATCGCGATGAGCCCGGCGGCCACAAAGCAGGAAGACACAGAGGAAAATGGAGCCCGGAGCCCAGGAGCCGCGATCCGCCACCGGAGGGTGACAGCTAATATCCTGGTAATGTATATGCGCAGCGCTGCATGCGGGGGGGGGGCCATCATGTGAGGTAGGGGTGCCAAACTATGAGGGGGCCCTTCTGGGGCCCTGTATACTACCACTGGGGCTGTATATACTACTGGGGCTGAGTGTATACTACCACTGGGGCTGTATATACCACTGGGGCTGTATATACTACTGGGGCTGCGTGTATACTACCATTGGGGCTGTATATACCACTGGGGCTGTATATACTGCTGGGGCTGCGTGTATACTACCACTGGGGCTGTATATACTACTGGGGCTGCGTGTATACTACCACTGGGGCTGTATATACCACTGGGGCTGTATATACTACTGGCGCTGCGTGTATACTACCACTGGGGCTGTATATACTACTGGGGCTGCGTGTATACTACCACTGGGGCTGTATATACCACTGGGGCTGTATATACTACTGGGGCTGCGTGTATACTACCACTGGGGCTGTATATACCACTGGGGCTGCTGCTGTATATACCACTGGGGCTGCTGCTGTATACTACCACTGGGGCTGCTGTATATACCTCTGGGGCTGCTGTATACCACACTGCTGGGGGCTGTATACCTGTGCTGGGGTCCACCCTCGGCTTATACACGAGTCAATAGATTTTCCCAGGTTTTGGGGGCAAAAGTAGGGGGGTCGGCTTATACACGGGTCGGCTTATACACGAGTATATACGGTAATTCATCAGTCCAAGCTTAATGTAGAGTGGTGGCAGGAAAACTTTAGTGGGATCAATCAAACTCTCCACAACTATGTTCTTGAGATCAGGTTGCCAAGATCTTCTCTTTGGACAATGTTATAGGCTCCAGAGATGAGTTCTATCCCGGCTGTCCCATTCACACACTAAAATCATAGACACTTTGGGTATCCTCCTTGCTGCCCAAGGAGCAAAGAGAGAAATTTCAGATCACCACATATTGACTATCCTTGATCTTCGTAGTTAGGTTTCTTGAGAATAAAGTCTAAATTCTCATAGCTTTCCTTAAGGTGCACATCATGCCCTACAGGTACTTGACGCATACCTGCACCCATTGTGCAGTAGCACAGCCTATAAAGTCAACGTTTGTGGAAAAACTGTACGTGATGGAATTTTTTCGATGTTTTTACTGATTTCAGTAATGAAAAATATATATAAAATCACCTTTACCTTTCGAACAAATTTACCCTTGCAGCCCTGTGTCATTGACAATATAGGATTTTTGCATTCGACAAATTAAAGAAGACAACCACTATTCATATTCAATTTTAAAACCACTAATACAGAGCATTTATCACTGTGGTAAACCAGTCAAGAGATTGATTTGAATGGGTTGCATGTGATATGTGGCTAAACGTGCAAATTCGACAGCTGCATAGGGCACCTACAGTCATGGCCTTGACTTTTACCTTCAAAAATATTTTGCACAGTATGCTCAGTAAATATTTCTCATTATTACTGGTAGCATCCACCTCTTAGCAAGATACTGGTTTTTTCATAATGTAGAAGTTGTAGCGGTGTCACTGCCTATGAACGGTTTAGGCACGCTATGATTTTAAGACTGTGCTCCCCCACGTGCTGGGCTGTGGACTGGTCCGCACCTCCCTCCAGATGTAACGACCATCACTGGTCGCTGTGAATGTGGAATACGGCGGTGCTATAGACAAATCTGACCACAATGTGATAGTAAACCAAACTTTTTATATATAACTTCCCAACAAATAAGAACATATGACTTCTAGTATTGTATAAACATACAATTGCTATTTTCTTGTATTAAGGTACCAAGTAAGATTTGTTAAACTTTAACTGGTTTGCGGGGTCTGTAATTAGCAGGGTGGTTCCTCTGGGATTATTTTGTCCTCAGTAGAATGTTATGGCTGATTCTTTGGCCTTTTTAATTGTTTTTAATGTGTCTGTGATTCTGTTGTTCTTTTTTCTATTCAATAAATTTTTGTAATACACCTTGATTTTTTGATGGTTGAATTGCTTGTTTAGGCTTCAATTTCTCATTGAGTTTGGTTACATTGCTCACATCTCCCATTTGATAAGGCGTCATCCGTGATAGCTGAATCCCATAGACCTGTAGCAACTCAGTCATGAGCTTGCCCTGGAAACAGGCCCATTGAACTGAATGTACCCATTGTGGACATCCGGACATTTGGATGAAATGCTTACAGATTGCCTTTGCAGCGGATTCAGCAGTCTGATCCTTGATGGGAACAGCCATGGAAAGCTTTGTAAAATGATCATATCAGATTGACAGATAATCCACCATTAGCACCTCCAGCAGAGCAGACGTCTGAACAGGAGCCCTCTGTTACAAGAACTTATTCAGCTCACAGGGTCGGCATCTAACACACATCACTCTCATGACTTTTTCAAAGACTGGTGTGTGTTCACAATGGTGCAGCTATCGGTAAGTCTTCTCAAGTCCAAAGTGTGCCCCCTGCACATGGGTTTCTCATGCAATGTCTGGGTCCACTGAGGCTGGAATCATCACCTGCCAACATTATCCAAACTCTGCCGTTAGGTAGACCCAGGGATACAGTACCCCTTCCATTATGTCCAGCAAATCCAACTGCCGTAACAACTTTTGCCCTTCTGATCTCAACCGAGCTCTCACCTTCCTGTTCGGTCAGGAATTTTGACTCAGTCATCTCTTTACACATGACAACTCGTAGTCCGCATCCTGCAGTTCGTCCCACTCCTGGCGAGTCTTATCCAGCAACGTGGTGACCCGTGTCTCCACCTCACTTGTACGTGCCAAATCTACAAATGCAGGTAGTCACCTCAGGTCGGGGATCTCAGTATCCTTACGGTCTTCATCCATCTCACACTCTAGTGCACTTCGGGTCACTTGTGACAAGTCCTGTGCACTGGAGATCTCTTTATCAGAATGATAAAGGCGGTCCTCATGTGAGCCAGTTTCTTTGTAGCACTTGGGGACACTTTCAAAGTTCTCCCAATTTTTTGGACTGATTGACCTTAATTTCTTAAAGTAATGATGGCCACTCATTTTCTTTACTTAGAATTTGTTTTATGGCAAGAAAAAAAACAGCTAACAGTCTATTCAGTAGGACTATCAGCTGTGTATCCACCAGACTTCTGCACCACACAACTGATGGTCCCAACCTCATTTATAAGGCAAAAAAACCCACTTATTAAACCTGACAGGGCACACCTGTGAAGTGAAAACCATTTCCGGTGACTACCTCTTGAAGCTCATCAAGAGAATGCCAAGAGTGTGCAAAGCAGTAATCAAAGCAAAAGGTGGCTACTTTGAAGAACCTAGAATATAAGACATATTTTCAGTTGTTTCACACTTTTTTGTTAAGTATATAATTCCACATGTGTTAATTCATAGTTTTGATGCCTTCAGGGTCAATCCACAATTTTCATAGTCATGACAATACAGAAAACTCTTTGAATGAGAAGGTGTGTCCAAACTTTTGGTCTATACTGTATATGTATATGCATAGGCGCACCCAAGGGTGGGGACCTACGTGTCTGGACCCCCCCCTTTGGATGGCCCTGAGAAGTGATGCAGTACACAAGGAGCTGGGCCCCTATGTCAGGAGACAGGAACAATTACACAGCACCTAAGGGCCCACAAAAGAGGCTGCTTTTAGGGGGGCTTCGCTCCCCCAAACCACCCCACCGGGGCTTTGCTCCTCGGAACCCCGCTGGGGGGGTGACACCCCCCTTTCAGGGCCGGTGTGTGTTTTTTGGACCCCTACCTTGGGAAATTTCTGGGTGCGCCACTGTGTATATGTTTACTGCTATGTAATTTGATCTATACTGTGTACCCATGGGATTAGATATATTCTATTAAATTGGTAATTTTGCACTTGTACTTTATTTGATCTGTATTATATATCAACAATTACATCTATATTTATTTATTATATTATATCTCAAGCATTGATATTTTTATGGTTCCACATCATATATCTGGGTGACTTTTTGTTCCTTTAGCCTACTTCCATTTTAATGTCCATGTTATACATAGTTTTTAATTTTCTTTTTGTATCAATAATAAATTAAATGAATGACAAAATTGGTATAATTATTGATTTTTATGGTACCGGAGCATTTTTTTGCTGTAACAATTTAGAAGCAGCTGTACCCCTCACTGATGGATCTAAGCACAAGGCCCGGCTCAGTAGCTGTATAGAGTTAGATTGCTCGCCACTGAGAGTAGATCCCAAAGTAGAGAATCTCACCCGATTGTGTGTTCATTCTGGTAAAATCGATGTAAACCCTGTGTTCCTGTAATATCAAGAGCAATTATCAGATTCGCTAATTACATATATTTGAGAAAAGTCTTATAATTTAATCTTATGACACCTTTTATGCATGTTACCATAACATTTAAAGTATCAGATCCATCTAAGTCAATCTCTACTTCAGATAACATCATTTGCCTTATGGGGACACATACTTTTTACTATGTCCAGGGATTCCATATTTAAATCTTAGCAATAAACTGATTAACGCTTGTCTTTTGGCAGTGCTTTATATAATTCCACCAACATAGCATTACAATGCTCAACAAATATGTTCCACAAAGCTCCATGACCTAAATATGACGTTAAGCTCTATTCCGATGCCGGTTATGTTTAGCCTAGAAAACACTATTCAGCCACACTTAGACAACAGTTTGGTAAATGTAGACCTCAGACCCCTGACGCATAAGCAATAACCCCCATATGTTGTTAACATTTATCACTTTTGTACATTTACACCTTGGTGTAATGTATTTATAAAAAATTAGCAATCAAAACACTTCTACGAGTATACCGTAATTGTAATCTTTCTCCCTTCACCTGAATTCTGGATACTCAGCTTCTTGAGTTTCTCGATCTTGTCCACCCCATCACCTCCATAATTGAGCTGGTTGTACATACCCTCCAGTTCTTAATAAGTTACTTTATACAATTAGCACCTTAGTATCTTTGCTGTATTTTGTCATTGTCCATCATTCTACCATACATGACAACTGGCTAACAAACTTAAGAAACATTTTTACATCATTAAAGGGAATTTTTCTGCAGGTTTTTGCCACCTAATCTGAGAGCAGCATAATGAAGAGACGGGCACCTTGATTCCAGTGATGTGTCACTTACTGGGCTGCTTGCTGTAGTTTTGATAAAATCAGTTTCATCAATAGGAGATCAGTACTAAACCTGGTGCCATGTAGCCCTCCATATTCATGAGCTCTCTATAACCCATCGTCCACCAATGATTGGCATCCTTCTGCCTATGCAATGTGAAGAGAAAGCTGCTAATCAGTGGTGTAGGCGGGGTCCTGTGACGATTGTAAGGAATATTGCAATATTCCCCAGCAGACATTTTGTCTCAGATGCTGCCATGTCTCACTCCTAGGAGAGGGAGCCCCCACCTTTGCCCCGAGGGCTAGTCAAGTCTCCTAGAAGAGGAACATGTTAATTAATTAGGAACACCAAAGGGCTTATTCCTCTCCTGTGATGTGCTAATTAACCTGAGGAAATTGCCTTTCCAGCCACAATTGAATCTCCCTGTCATTATATAAAGGACCCCTGTGAAGCTGGAGAGGTGAGAAAACCAGTTTCCTTCTACCTGCAAAGTCAATAGAGAAGCCAATTACAGCCTAGACTGAGAGGTGCCGAGAATATAACTTTTAATATACCATGAGCCATGCTGTCTATAAACATGTCAAGCATAGATATGCGATCTAGACATTCAGATGGTCATCGCACATATTTTTAAATACATGTGCGATGATCGTAAGCAGCCTAAACTTAATATGGGCTAGTGAGGGCCAGCAGAGTAGTCATGTGTCATATCATTGCAAAGATAAATCATAACTGAAAATATAAGAGCGTTGTCTTCTGCAGTAGCTTTTGCTTTCGGAGTCCTAAGACAACTCAACTCTAGACGGACAGCATGCAAATACAAAGATGGAGAAGGGGCAACCTATTTTTATACAATATGTGGCTTTCCCTGTCCACACTCATCACCTGCCCCTGGGCTGTCTCCTAGTTCACACCCCAAGTTGAGATATGAAATATCCAAAAGTTATTCTTGGCCATAACTTTGCCTGGGAGTGTCATAGGCGAAAGACAATGCTCTCATATTTTCAGTTTTGATTTTAGCTTTACAATGATATGACACATGACTACTCTGCTGGTCCCTCACTAGAACATATTAAGTTTAGGTTGCTTACGATTATCACACACGTATGTAAAAATATGTGCGATGACCGTGGTAGTGGTCATGGGGGATTATCTTTTGAGAGGAACAGAGGCTGTTATCTGGAGACCAAATATAATCTCAAGAGAAATGTGCTATCTTCCAGGTGCAAAAATTAAAGATGTGTCTGACTGGATATGAGGACTCTTCAGAGCTACAGATGACAACCCAATTCCTGGTAATACATGTGCGGACAAATGACACTGTGAAAAAGGACCTGGAAACTATCTGAAGTGACTTGAAGACTTAGATAACAAAGTGAAAGAACTGGGAGCACAGGTGGCCTTCTCATCCATCCTCCCAATGGATGACCATGAAACAAGGAGGTGAAACTAAATTCTACAGGTGAACAACTGGCTTCATCAATGGTGCCTTCAAGGATTTGGATTTCTGGATCATGGAGTAAATTACCTATATGATTGACTACCTGCTAGAGATGGGCTGCACCCTACCAAGACTGAAAAACACATATTTGAAAGTCACCTTGCTTCGCTCATCAGGAAAGCATTAAACTAGAACAATGTGGAAAGGAAGCAAAAAGACCTGGGAAAGCCATACAGCTGACAAATACCATTGGGAACTCTGCTATTAGAAGTGGAAAGAAGAAGAAAGGCAAAAAAAATCTGAATGATAAAAATAATGTAAAAGGAGAAACCAACCAAAAACTGAAATGTTTCTATACAAATGCACAAAGCATGGGCAACAAACAAGGAAAATTGGAGCTACAAACTCAGTAAAAGAAATATGATGTCATTGGCATCACTAAAACATGGTGGGACGTTACACATGATTGAAATACAAGGCTAGAAGGATAAAACTGTTTTGCAAGAAACAGACTTAATAAATAGGGAGGAGTTGTTAGAAAAGCATACCGTATTTTTCAGATTATAAAACGCACTTTGTCCTCCCAAAATGGCGATAATCCAAACCTTGCTTACTCAGGGGTTGCGGAGATAGTTCAGTGGAGGTACATGAGGATGTTGGAAGTGGGGTAATGCTTGTGGCCCTGGAGCTGGGAGTGTAACGGTGTTCGGTGGGCATTGATACTTCCGGGTACCGGCAAATGGCTGTTGATGCAGACCAGGCACAGTTACAGGTCTCAGAGAGCTGAGACCTCGATCTGTGCCTTCACTGCCTCTACTGGATGGACTTCAATTAAATAAATGCAGAAACGGCGCATGCGCAGAAAGAAATATTGGCTGTCTGAGATCTTCATTTGTGCCTGTACTGCCTCTGCAGCCGGCCAAACACTGCCTTACATCACCACACATGGTGACACCCCCAGTTCCAGGCCCACAAGCATTGCCCCACTTCCGACATCCACCCTGCCTCCTGTCTGCAGCATTTTCACATCCTATTACCTCCACCACGACGTTCCTGCCTGCTGTGACCCTGTCACTCCACCACTATCGTGCATCACTCCTCCCCCCGTTAAGCTACACTGTTTATGTTAAATCATTTTTTCCCTAATTTTTTCCTTTAAATTTAGGGGTGAGTCTCATAATCCAAGGCGTCTTACAAAGTGAAAAATAAGGTATATCTCCACAAAGATTGAAGCTTCAGAGACTGGGAGTTCTGTGTAAACTGGGTAAGAATAGATGGCAAGAACAATGGAAAAAACACCAATGTGCGGGTCATGTGCTGCAGGCCCCGCATCACTTCCGCCCGCCACGTCACTGGTACACCCAGGTCGGCTTCAGAGCATGCGCAGATGGCATGCTGAAGCCGGCCTGGGCGCATCATAGACCCAGTGACGCGGCGGGCGGAAGTGATGCGGGGCCTGCAGCACGTGACCTGCCTATTGCGAGGATGCGATGAGCGGGTAATTTGAATCCTCCTAGAAGAAGATGCCGCCCTGGAAAAAAGATGGATAGCAGCGAGGCGGTGCGAGCGCGGCCTGAAGACCCTGCCTATCAGTCAAAGACCCTGGAGGAACGCCCATCAGACAAGGATTTGGTAAGTACAAAAAGTGATTTATTGTGCATCTAGTTAGGTAGATTTAGTCAGTCAGGGATGGTTAGAATAGTAATTTTAGGCTCCAGGGACAGATATTTGTAGGTTAGATAGGTATTTTTAGGTGGTTGGTTCCCTTTAAGGACACAAATGTCCAGGAAGGATGGGCAATTTTGAAAAATTAGTATCTCAAAGCACAATTGATAACAATTCCTAAAAGAGGGAAGAATAGGAAGCATTTAAGAGAACCAGGCTGCGTGAACACAGAACTTAAACACATGCTAAAAAGGAAGAAAAAAAAGTTTATCAAATAGAAAGAGGGAGGCATATCTAAAGATAATAATGCAGTCTGCAGAACCGGTAAGGCAGGCATCAGATTAGCTAAAGATGATAAATAGTTATGGCATGCAAGAGATGTCAAAAGCAATAAAAAATTATTTTGAGAGTATGTCAAAAGTAAAAGAAAAGTCAAAGATGCTATAGGATTTTTGTACGATTACAATGGTAAGGTGGAAAAAAAATGATGTTGAGAAGGCCGAACATTGAAAATCCTATTTTGCATCTGTACTATTATAGGAATAGACAAAGCCAGGCTATCTATAAACAGAGAGATAGAGAGGAAATATTTAGCTACCATAAATGAATTTAAGTCTTCATGTCCAGATGAATTACACCCCAGGGTACTGAAGGAGATAGCAGAAATCTTTGAACCACTTTCCATAATCTTTAAAAATTCTTGGAGAACAGGAGAAGTGCCAGAGGACTGGAGAAGGGCAAATGTCATCCCTAGCTTCAAAAAAGATAAGATGGTGTACCCAGGTGACTATAGACCTGTGGGCCTGACTGCTATACCATACAAGATCTTTGAACAAATTATTAAACAACATGTATGCAAGTACCTGGATGAGAATGAAGAGATTAATCAGAGCCAGCATGGGTTTATAACTAGTAAGTCATGTCAGACTAACTTAATTTCCTTCTACAACAGAATCACTGACTGGGTGATTCAGGAAAAACAGTAGATAAAGTATATCTGGACTTCAGCAAAGCATTTGACAAAGTATGGCGTACCATTCTTATGGAAAAAATGAACAAGTATGGAATGGACAAGGCAACTGTTAGGTGGATTCTTAACTGGCTTAGTGATCACACCCAAAGAGTGGTCATAAAAGTCTGCCAGTTGGAAGAATGTCTGATGTGGGGACCATAGGGCTCTGTCTTTATCAATGAATTAGATGAAGGAATTGAGGGTAAACTGATTCAATTTGCTGATGACACAAAGCTTAGGAATAGCTAATACTAGAGAAGAGAAAGGATTCAAAAAGATCTAAACAAACTGAAATTGTGAGCAACATCTAACAGAATGGTTTAAAACAGGGAGAAATGCAAAGTCCTACATCTGAGCAAGAAAAGTGAAAAAAGCATATACAGAATGGGAGGAAAAGAGCTAAGCAACAGCACGTGTGAAAAAGACTTGGGTATACTAACAGATCACAGACTGAACAGGAGTCAACAGTGTGATGCAGCAGCAAAACAGGCGAAAACAAATCTGTTATTTATTAACAGAAGCATACAAACCAAATCACGTGAAGTCATTATCGCCCTTTACTCCTCTTTGGTCAGACCTCATCTGGATACTATGTCCAGTTCTGGGTTCTACATTTTAAAAAACACATCAGCAATTTGGTCTGCAAACCATGCCCTATGAGGATGGTTATAGGATTTGGGAATGTTTAGCTTTCAAAAAAGGCGACTGACTGAGAGGAGAGAATAGCTGTCTACAGATATCTCGAGAACAGTCACACTGTAGAGGCAGGTCCACCACTAGGGGGTACAGCTCTGCCTGGAGTCACGGGCCCGGGCCTCACTGCAGGGGACGTGGTCATTGGATCAGGGGCGGGGGGCCTGGCTGTGACACATGGGGTTTGGCCGTTTGAAGCACCCTCATGTCTTGCATGGGCCCAGGGACACATCTATGAGGCAACCTGAGCTGAGGCATCACCACTAGAAGGCGGCACTGGGCCCCCTCCTAGATGCAGCTCCCACTCCTATGATCCCGGGCCGAATTCTTCTCCAACTGCAGAGCCGCACACCACATCTTTGGCTGCTCTGTGCTTACAGGACCTGTGTTGATGTCACATGGAGGGGAGAAGTCAGGGGTCACATGATCAGCTCCTCAGTGTATGCAGGACTCTGCAGTGCTGGTTGTCATGGTGCTGGATGAGGGGAAGTTTATGTGTGGGTTCAGGAGGGATTTAGTGTTGATGTAGCAGAGCCGAGTGTGAATGTATGAGGTGTATGGAGCGGAGCCGTGTGTACAAGGTGTACGAAGAGGAGCTGAGTGTGTACGAGGTGTATGGAGCGGAGCCGAGTGTGTATGAGGTGTAAGGAGCGGAGCCGAGAGTGTACGAGGTGTACAGAGCGGACCCAAGTGTGTATGAGGTGTACGGAGAGAAGCCGTGTGTATGAGGTGTACGGAGTGGAGCTGAGTGTGTATGAGGTGTACGGAGCAGAGCCGAGTGTGTATGAAGTGTACGGAGAGGAGCCGAGAGTGTACGAGATGTACGGAGAAGAGCTGTGAGTGTACGAGGTGTACGGAGAGGAGCCGTGTGTGTATGAAGCGGAGCCAAGAGTGTACGATGTGTATGGAGTGGAGCCGGTTGTGTACGAGGTGTATGGAGCGAAGCTGAGTGTGCACGAGGTGTACAGAGCAGAGCCGAGTGTGTATGAGATGTACAGAGTGGAGCCGAGTGTGTATGAGGTGTACAGAGCGGGAGCCGAGAGTGTACGAGGTGTACGGAGAGGAGCCGAGTGTGTACGAGGTGTACAAAGCAGAGCCGCGTGTACGAGGTGTACGGAGAGGAGTCGTGTGTGTATGAGGTGTACGGAGTGGAGTTGAGTGTGTATGAGGTGTACGGAGCAGAGCCGAGTGTCTACGAAGTGTACGGAGAGGAGCCGAGAGTGTACGAGATGTACGGAGAAGAGCTGTGAGTGTACGACGTGTACGGAGAGGAGCCGTGTGTGTACGGAGCAGAGCCAAGAGTGTACGATGTGTATGGAGTGGAGACGGGTGTGTACGAGGTGTACAGAGCAGAGCCGAGTGTGTACGAGGTGTACAGAGCAGAGCCGAGTGTGTATGAGGTGTACAGAGTGGAGCCGAGTGTGTATGAGGTGTACAGAGCGGAGCCGAGAGTTTACGAGGTGTACGGAGCGGAGCCGAGTGTATACGATTTGTACGGAGCAGAGGCGAGTGTGAACGAGGTGTATGGAATGGAGCCGAGTGTGTACGAGATGTACAGAGCAGAGCCATGTGTGCGAGGTGTATGGAGAGGAGCCGAGGGTGTACGAGGTGTACAGATAGGAGCCAAGGGTGTACGAAGTGTACAGAGAGGAGCCGAGTGTGTATGAAGTGTACGGAGCGGAGCCGAGTGTGTACGAAGAGGAGTAGAGTGTGTACGAAGTGTACGGAGAGGAGGCGGGAGTGTACGATGAGACTTTCCTACTGCGCTGCTCTTGGTGGGTCCTGGTTCCTGTAGCTATGCTGTGACCCTCTCCTCTCTCGTGTTCTGTCTCTGGCCCGTATGACAGGCGGCTTGAGCCCTTTCTGGGTTATTCTTCTCTAGCTGCTTCTCCCTGAGCTCTCTGGTGCTGCTGTGTCTCCTGGGCCTTGTGGTGCATAAGCGACCTGGAATCCCTCGCCCTCTGGTGTTGGCTACTAGGCCTAGAGTCCTTCACAACCTCAGACTCTGGTGTCTGCTCTTGCGCTCTGTACTGGGGTGAACCCGGCACTGGCTCCACTCCCCAGATGGAGTTGGGAAGGTGTTGTGTGTGTGGTTCACCTGGTGTAAGTACCTACCCTTGCTTCCAAGCACAGCATGGTCACCTGAGGGAAACAACACTATTGTGGCAACCGGACACTGGGGTGCCACACAAGTGACAGGCGAACAGAGATGCTGGGATGAGCATGTGACAGAAGAACAGAGATGCTGGAGGGATCATGTGACAGGAGAGAAGAGATGCTGAGAGGAGCATGTGATAGGGAAACAGAGATACTGGGAGGAACAATTGACAGGGAAACAGGTATGTTACAGGGGGACAGAACTGTGAAATAGAAATGGGGATGCTGAAAGAAGAGCAATCTGCATGGGAAATAGTGAGGATCAGACAGGACCAGTCTAGGTAAACCTTTTACTGGATTGGTTTGGCTTCATTTGCACACAGTGAGTAGTGGTTTATAAGTTCATTTTGCACAAACATATGTATATATAATAAACCACTTTATTGCAATGACAGAGAAAGGCTCTAAAACATAATAGAGCCAGTTTATTAGTGTTATGGGACCTGTTACGGGTTATCTTTAAATCATTTTCCATCTTTGCAAGAAAGCAAGAGGCCAAAGTTCTTGAACACAATTTTACTTTAATTTGGTCATCATTTATTTTGGCACAATGTATATGCCAGAGACCTTGTACAGTATCTTTATTTTATGTTATCATCCATCTTTGTGCCATAAATCACAACTGGCTAGTGTTCTTGTTATGGTTAATTGTCCGTTTGATGCTGTTAGACTGGAGTGTGTAATCCTAGGTTTTGCAAGAAGATAAGAACTTTGGTGCAAAAAGACTACCAGGTCATAGTCCACAAAATAGTCACGGGATACCTGTGGTTCTACTGATGGAGCAACACAGCTGAGAATTTCGGATTGCTACCATTAAACATTTTCAGAAATACTACTCAGAGTAACAAATTATTTTTACATTATGGGTGAGATTTGTCACCACAATATCAATATAGAGACTGCGACACGTCAAAGGATAAATTAACAACATTATCAGTAGATAGACAGCATTTGGAACCAAGAAGCGAAAATAGGTAACAGACAATCCAAAGGGCAAGCCGAAGTCAGAATCTGGATCGTAGAAGTCAAACTCAACAGACGTTGTGAGGCACCGCCGTCATGGTCCCCATGGCCGGGGCGCATCACATGCAGGATCAGGGTATGATCCTGTTCACATTGACCGGTTTTGTAGTTAGTGACGCTGTGTGAACCGATCCTGTACACAAGGAGTTAAATGTGGTTGTGAGTGCTGTGAAGCTGAAACAGTCATGAGATTAGTGAGTGGCTCCTGAGATCGATGAGGCCCTGAGGAAAGGATTGGGTGTTGATTGCTGACAGCCCCGATGGGTGTGTCAGGTGGGTGTGTCCTGAGGAATAGCAGCCCAGCTGGATGAGTCAGTGTGGGAGTGGCAGGCACGATAAGAGCCTGCCAGCTGAGAGACTGGGAGATTCATTCTGAACACAGACTTGTGTGAGATCAGCTCAGTCCAGAGAGAGAGGCAGATCCAGTCTGTGTGAGGGACTGGGAGTGACAGTCCAGACCACCATAATGAGAGATGGTGAAGGGAGCATGCTAGTTCCATACCGGTAGCCAGGACCGGGTTCGCTACAGCACCTGGTGTGGGGAAGCCGTGGCTAACCAGGCGGACGCTGGACTGGCCATGGGGTGAAACACGTCCAGGAAGGAGCCCGTGGGGAGGATTGGCCAACCCATTACCCAGGTAGCGAGACCCGGATCCGTGCCCAGTAAAACAGCAGTTCCCGTGTGATGGAGTGCTGTGTGTGACTAATGCCAGGCGGGCATAACCGCCATTGGGTCTGACTAGGTAGTCGGTAAAGGACCCGTTGATGTATGTGAGGGCTTAGGCAATTGCCCTGAATGTGAGATGATGGCCAATGTAAGAGCAATGTATAATAATGTGGGGAGAGAGTGACCCAGCTAGTATGGATGATATTGGAGGCGTTCCGTCCCTGTGGGACGAGAGGGAGGCTTGCCCGGCTGCTTGCAGCGGGTACCTGTCCCTCAACCATGACCTCTAATGGTGTGGGTGTGCCTGTGGTCAGAGACAGGGGTCATGAAGGCTCCTAGAAGGGTAACCATGGCTGAACCGATAAGGTGCTATCAGACGCAAGGTACAGTCGTCGACCTGGAGACCTGCCATGAGATGGAGGTTTGGTGGCGACTGGTGGCCCGTACCGTGGTGAGTAGGTCAAGGTGACACATGGTTAGCCCGGATTCTACGGTTGAACAGGTCCCTGTTATGGTCATGGAGGAGCCACAGTCCATGGATGTGCTATGATGGGCTGTGAGCGGGTGTACGAAATGTATGTGATCCATGGATGTATTATGATGGGTCACATACGGTATGTAAGGTCCCGGTCAGGCAGGAATCCTGACTACGGGTTAATGGAATGTCATCGAGCTGGGTGACTAAAGCCAGGCGGCAGGTACCGCCATTGGGACCCACGGGGCCCGTTGAGGCGTAGGTAACGAAGGTCAGAAGCAGGGGTTAAAAAGGGCTCCTAGAGTGGGGACACCATGGTTGAATCAGGTGGACTCTGACCGGGTCGTAGGTTGAGATGCGTCCAGGAAGGAGCCCCTTGGGGATACATGACACAGTCGGTACTCAGATTGCTCAATCCCTGTTATGAACCCAGAGGGTCATCGTTGAAAAGGTGGATACTTATGTGAGAAATTTATTATAAAATGATTTAAATTATTTGGTGATGATGTATCATTGAATATAATCTTTTTTCCTACTTTTTCCTATTTTTGCAGATTTGGCGATCCGATTGCGGTCTTGTGAGGCTATGTGATGTAGACTCCATTATACCTATCGCTTTGTAATGTCAAGTGGCCATTACATTATTTTTTCTTATAATAAAGAGCACATTTAGTAACTAACTTCTGGTGGTCTATTTAATAGGGTGAGGAGTACTAAACTAGAGTGTATATATTAGTCTTGCTTTGACTGTTGAAATGCTCCATAGATCCCTAACGGGTGAGGGGTATCTATGAAGATAATATACACTGCGTTTGTGATGAATAATATGATTCAAGTGCTCCGTGGACCCCTTATACTGTGCTATAAACAGATAGACCACACCTAAATATAATTTTGGATGACAGAAGTGCTCTTTGATATTTATAAATAGATAACTCTGGTGTTGTCAGCGTTGCTATGGAAAGTAATGGCCGCCGAGAATCTCGCATATGCATTGCGCATGCGCGGGAACTCGTGCAAGCTGGGAGCACGAGATTCCCGTTAGCAAAGCTTCGTGCATGCGCGAGACGCGAACGACAGCGCAACTGGGCATGAGCGAGCGTTCCACATGGTGCTGCGGGCTGTACAGCGAGACGGTATGTGTGAGCTATATGCAGCCCTAATTTAGATTGTAATCATCACGATTTTGTAAAATGGGTGTAGGAAATGAATATATTAGTACCAATTATGAGATTATGTAACATTTTAATCCCTTAATATTGAGTTCTAAGTATGACTATTTTAACTGCACATAGGCACTATATATGGCACTTTATGGTATGAAGGGTATCTTTTATTACTATTACCTACTGTATAAAAACAGTTCTTATAAATTAAACTGTATAATCACTATTGATTGTTATTGCCCCTGTGTGGGCCCAAAAATATATGCACTGATTCATTTGGACTGTACTGCTTGAGGAAGGCTGATGTAGCCGAAACGTCGCAGTCCGGGAATAAATCCACATTGTGATTTGAAAAGGATGTGCTGCTGTCCATTTTTTTAGATTATATCTATCTATCTATATCTATATCTATATCTATCTATATCAATATCTATATCTCTCTCTCTCTCTCCGGACGTTGGGACAAAGTGACGGATGTGACGTCTCAAATCCCTCCGGGAATTATAGCTTAGATTGACCACACATTGCCTTCCATATAATATATTGTATAGAAGGCAATGCGTGTCCCATTATATTATAAGGAAGGCAATGCGTGGTCCATTATATTATAAGGAAGGCAATGCGTGGTCCATTATATTATATGGAAGGCATTGCGTGTCCCATTATATTATATGGAAGGCAATGCGTGGCCCATCATATTATATGGAAGGCAATGCGTGGCCCATCATATTATATGGAAGGCAATGCATGGCCCATTATAATGGGGCACACATTGCCTTCCATATAATATATTGTATAGAAGGCAATGTGTGCCCCATTATAATGGGCCATGCATTGCCTTCCATATAATATGATGGGCCACGCATTGCCTTCCATATAATATAATGGGACACGCAATGCCTTCCATATAATATAATGGACCACGCATTGCCTTCCTTATAATATAATGGGACACGCATTGCCTTCCATATAATATAATGGGCCACACATTGCCTTCCATGTAATATAATAGGCCACACATTGCCTTCCATATAATGGACCACACATTGCCTTCCTTATAATGGACCACACATTGCCTTCCATATAATATAATGGACCACACATTGCCTTCCATATAATATAATGGGGCACACATTGCCTTCCATATAATATAATGGGGAACACATTGCCTTCCATATAATATAATGGGGAACACATTGCCTTCCATATAACATAATGAAAAACACATTGCCTTCCATACAATATAATGGACCACACATTGCCTTCCATATAATATAATGGAGAACACATTCCCTAAGTTCCATACAATATAATGGGGCACACATTCCCTTCCATATAGTATAACGGACCACACATTGCCTTCTATATAATATAATGCAGAACACATTGTCTTCCATCTATTATATAATTGCTGTAGCGACCTCCGTCCCACACGCCGCTACTTACATGGCTTTGTTCGTGGGCGAGGTGCGCCCACGCGACTCACTCGCAATGCCCGCGAAGCGGACGTTGCGAGTTGTTGCAGCAGCCCGAGCAATGCCCGCGAAGCGGCCATTGCTCACGGCTGCAATGCCCGCTGCTCGGCCCTGAACCCCGCCAGAAGCCCCACGTACACCCCGCCGAGCTATGCCCGCGAAGCAGCGTTGCTCGGCCCTGCACCCCGTACCGCGAGCAATGCCCGCGCAGCGGCCATTGCTCACCCCTGAACCCCGCCAGGAGCCCCAAGGTAGCTGGGTGAAGACAGAACGTCTTCGCCCAGCTACAGACATCGGCACAGACAAAGCGTTGATATCCACCATACAAACATATGTAGTTAATGGAAAGATATCATGGAACAATTGGATTATTATTTTAAACTCTTAATAAATAAACTATACACAGATTCTAGAATCCCGATGCAATCGCATCGGGCTCACAACTAGTAACGATAATAATAATAATAATAATATAGTTTCATCGTTTTTCCTTAGAAACACAGTTTGGACACTCTGGAGGTTGTTATCTTAGTGAGAGAAGCATTGCGGCTCCTATTGCCTGTTGTCAGCCATACTTGATAACACAGATGCTCTTTTCCAATATAGTGAAAATCAATCTAAGAAACTTAAGATATTTAGAATAAGTTTCTTTTCACATCTTGTACATCACTTGCCCCTTTTGCTTGTTGATTTTTTTTCTTAGAGGTCTAATTAGCTGTTTCCCACGATTCCTGCCTTCTTTAGATTTCATGTTGGTAATTAGCAATAACAGTTAACGCTTCCTATCCAAGGCTACTTAATTATGTAAATGAGAATGCAAGATTATACGCTTTATTTTTGAAAAGCCAAAATAAATGCATCTTTTCAATATGAAATTTCACTTGATCTAGCATTATGCTATGTTGTAATTGCAACTCATCTGAAACAAAATACTGTAATTGCCTATCTTAAGTATGGCTTCACCTGTATTCACACTACAAACATTTTTTAAAAAATAAAAAATTGTACTGGAAAAAAAGATGCTGAAACGTTTAAAATCCTTCTACATTGATATAAGGCTATGTACCCACTATGCTTATGTTTTGTGTTGTGTCTGTTACCTACACAAGCACAGCTGTCTATAAACACAAGCAGGACAAACCTATTGCATTTGTGCAGCACAAATAAGGGAACACACAAAGACAGGCAGACGCACAGACACTTTCTCACCCTCCCCAGTGATCCCATGGCGATCCCCGGTGATTCTTCCTCTGTGTTTATCAATCTTCCAGATCCTGCACACCATGTGACAGCCTGAGTCACATGATCAGTCACATGGCGCAGGTCCTGGAAGAGCAATAAACAAAGCTCCCGCTGGTGCACGGAGGAAGAATCACCAGGGATCGCCATGGACTCGCTGGAAAAACGGAGTATTGGAGCAAGTATTGTTTTGCAAATAGCAGTAAAAAAGCACCAGAAACGGACTGTGGGAGTACCCATCCATTTGTGGTGCTTTTTTTGTGTTAGAATGGGGAAAATACAGAGCATGTTAATTGCAGGAACATTAAAAAAACACAAACGATTTCTGCTACAAAAACACAGAACCCAAAAATGCACATGTGGGCACAGCTTTTAGAAAATCACATTGACTGTAATGTTAAAGCTGTGGGTCATGCATTTTTGCTGCAGAAACAGCAAAAAAAAAAACGCAGCACAAACGCACAGTGGGCACATAGCCTAAGGTTCAAAGTGAAATTTCAGCTTTTGAAATAAAAGTTTGGATTTGCAAGGATCTTAAGTCGACCTTACACTCTACCCTTCTCAGACGACGCTCCCAAAAACGGGAGCACTTGTTTGGCCGAGCGCTCCGGTGTTCTCTATGAGAAAGCTGTACTGCAAAAATGTTTTAAGAAGTTACAGGTGCATCTCAATGAATTTGAATATCATCAAAAAGTATTTATATTATATAGAGTCATTACAGAGTGCTCTATTTCAAGTGTTTATTTCTGTTAATGTTGATGATTAAGGCTTACAGATGATAAAAACCCAAAGGTCAATATTTCAGAAAATGAAAGTAGGGAGGATGAAGGATTAAAAACTGCACTGCCGTATTCCAACAGACATCAAAGGGTTAATAGAATATCGATTAGTCAACATGTTTTAGTACGCCCTGAAACATGGCAATATGATATTTGTCCTGAGGAAGGGGCCAGGGAGCCCTGAAGCGTGATGACTAATAAATCAATATTATATTCACCCTTTGGTGTCTCGTGGACTGCAGCAGCGTGGTTTTTAACCCTTCATCCTCCCTACTCTATATGCATCATGCTGGGGACTGCAGCAGCTGTGATATGCTTTTATAATGGTTGTGACTCTCACAACCACACAAGGTGAAGCCTCTGATATCTACAACCCCTGGCAAAAATGATGGAATCACCTGGCTCGGAGGAGTTGTTTAATTTTGTAGAAGAAAAGCAGATCACAGACATGGCACAAAACTAAAGTCATTTCAAATGGCAACTCTCTGCCTTGAAGAAACACTAAAAGAAATCTTGAAAAAAAAAATATTCTAGCCAGTAACGGTAACTTTTGTAGACCAAGCAGGGGGAAAATTATGGAATCACTCAATTCAGAGGAAAAAATTATGGAATCACCCTGACCTAGGTGAAACTGATATGGGACTGCTCATCTTAAAAAGCAACTTCAAATCTCAGAGAGAGAGAAGAATTTGGGAATAGAAATTGATAACGATCTTTGACACATTCAAAACACGATTAAATGTATCACATGGATTCATGGCTTTTTATATAACATGAATGGCCATTTAGGGACTACACAGATTCATGCGTATATACAGTTGTGGCCAAAAGTATTGACACCCCTGCAATTCTGTCAGATAATACTCAGTTTCTTCCTGAAAATTATTGCAATCACAAATTTTTTGGTATTATTATCTTCATTTAATTTGTCTTCAATGAAAAAAACACAAAAAGAATTGTCCTAAAGCCAAATTGGATCTAATTCCACACCAAACATAAAAAGGGGGTGGACAAAAGTATTGGCACTGTTAGAAAAATCATGTGATGCTTCTCTAATTTGTGTAATTAACAGCACCTGTAACTTACCTGTGGCACCTAACAGGTGTTGGCAATAACTAAATCACACTTGCAGCCAGTTGACATGGACTAAAGTAGACTCAAGCTCTGTCCTGTGTACTTGTGTGTACCACATTGAGCATGGAGAAAAGAAAGAAGACCAAAGAATTGTCTGAGGACTTGAGAAACCAAATTATGAGGAAGCATGAGCAATCTCAAGGCTACAAGTCCATCTCCAAAACTTGAATGTTCCTGTGTCTACTGTGCACGTTGTCATCAAGAAGTTTAAAGCCCATGGCACTGTGGCTAACCTCCCTAGATGTGGACGGAAAAGAAAAATTGACGAGAGATTTCAACACAAGATTGTGCGGATAGTGGATAAAGACCCTCAACTAACAACTAAACAAGTTCAAGCTGCCCTGCAGCCGTTTTTTTGCGGCCGCACCTGCCGCAAGTGCCAAAACCGCACTTGCCACACCTTCCGCAAGCCCGCATATACATTGTATGGGGCTTGCCGCAAGTGTGCCGCAACTGTGCCGCAAGTGCATCCGTTAGGCGGTAATCACGGCAGTTGCGTTTTTTTCACCGCAACTGCCGCGATTTAAAAAAAACGCTGATGTGAAAGTACCCTAAGGGCCCTTTCACATCAGCGTTTTTTTCAAATCGCGGCAGATGCGGTGAAAAAACTGTATCTGCCGCGATTACCGCATACCGGCTGCACTTGCGGCACGGTTGCGGCGCGATTGCGGTAAACGCCATACAATGTATAGGCGAACTTGCGGCAGGTGCGGCAAGTGCGGTTTTGGCACTTGCGGCAGGTGCGGCCGTGAAAAAAAATGCTGTCAGCCGCGATTACCGCATAACCGCGACACTTGCGGCACACTTGCAGCAAGCCCCATGCAATGTCTATGGGGCTTGTGGTAAGGATGCGGCAGGTGCGGCAAGTGCGGTTTCGGCACTTGCGGCAGGTGCGGCCGCGAAAAAAAACGCTGCAAGCAGCGTTTTTTTTTCGCGGCCGCACCTGCCGCAAGTGCCGAAACCGCACTTGCCGCACCTGCCGCACCCTTACCGCAAGCCCCATAGACATTGCATGGGGCTTGCCGCAAGTGTCGCGGATATGCGGTAATCGTGGCAGATGCGTTTTTTTCACCGCATCTGCCGCGATTTGAAAATACCGCTGATGTGAAAGGGCCCTAAGACTGTTGTTTTTTGTTTCATTTGCTTATGTACTGTATATATGTATGTGTCTTCAGAATCTGTGTCATTATCTGCCTGAAGAAGGGGTCACAGTGTCCCGAAAGCTTGCTATGTTTACCATCTTTTCAATTAGACATTAAAAGTTATCAACCACTGAGGATTCTCAGATTGTAATATTTTTCTATCGATTGACTAACACGGTACAAACATGTTTTATGGAATCACCCTGAAAATTTTCATTCCCAAAACTAACACCTGCATCAAATAAGATCTGATCGTTAGTCTGCATCTAAAAAGGAGTGATCACACCCTGGAGAGCTGTTGCACCAAGTGGACTGACATGAATCATGGCACCAACACGAGAGATGTCAATTGAAACAAAGGAGAGGATTATCAAACTCTTAAAAGAGGGTCAATCAATACGCAATGTTGCAAAAGATGTTGGTTGTTCACAGTCAGCGGTGTCTAAAATCCGGTCCAAATACAAACAACATGGGAAGATTGTTAAAGGGAAACATACTGGTAGACCAAAGAAGACATCAAAGCGTCAAGACCGGAAACTTAAAGCAATGTGTCTCCAAAACAGGAAATGCACAACAAAACAAATGAGGAACGAATGGGAGGAAACTGGAGTCAGTGTCTGTGACCGAACTGTAATGGCCGCTTTACACGTCGCAATATCGTTCCAATATTGCATATGATCTCACGGGAGCGCGCACATTTTTGGCACTTGTCCAAGATCGCATAGTAAATGTCACACAGGGAGATGACTTGAGAAAGACGCATACTGCGTCGAAATGCATCGTGGTTAATGGACCCGTGTGTTGTACACATTTTTATTAAAGCCTAAAGGTAATTTACTACGGGCCGTGGAGCTGTAATTATCCTAGGCTTACCACATCCTATCCTTCTTCAGTTCACAGTTAGGACCGCGTCAGAGATGGGTACACTTTGAAGTAGTGACGTGCTTGAAATACTTTTTTGCGCAAAAACGGATGGATAAGTACCTGTATTTGTTATATTTTTTATACTGCACTCGATTTATACTTTTACTGCATGTACTGTTGTTTGGTCCATTTAGCTTTTTCAATATGATGGCGTGTGAACATGTTCCTACAGACTTATTCTCTGTGTGCGGATCATTTGTTTCTATTACCTTACATATCCTCCCTGCGGGGAGTGGGATGTGGAGCTGCTCTGGGCTACAGGACCTGGCCTTCGTCATTTAGATAATCCTCCTGAGCTGTCACGTGATCCTTGGCAACCGAGGAAAACGCTGAAGACGCCATTTTTCACATCATTCCAGAAGAGTGAAATTCATTATTTCAAAGACCTCGCAAGTGTGCAAGTTAATCCAGTTGTGCGGACAACACAACTGGTCAAGGTGAGCAATACAAAAATATACCGAGGGTAATTATTGCAAACACAGTATGGCGCAAATTGGATTTTATTTTTTACACAGGGAGATATCGGCAGGCAACGCAACTATGATGGTGTCCACCCCTTCTTTGCGCTGGGTATGAGCAACCCAGGGAACGACCATTTAACATTGGAGTGAATAGGGGAAGTTGCACTCCAAATCGTAGTTGCGCTGTCACACAGCACGATCATGCCAGATCGCATATCCAATATTACACGGTTGGAGAGCATGCACAATCTCATTACGATATCGTAGTTGTGTTGTTTTCGCGTCGCATTGCCCATTTACACGACACAACGCACAAACGATATCAACTACAACTGCCACACCACGTGACGTTTTATCGTAGTTGCGTTGTGATATCGCGACGTGTAAAGCGGCCTTAAGAAACCACCTAAAGGAAATGGGATTACATACAGAAAAGCTAAACAAAAGCCATCATTAACACCTAAACAGAAAAAAACAGGTTACAATGGCTAAGGAAAAGCAATCGTGGACTGTGGATGACTGGATGAAAATCATATTCAGTGAGGAATCGCAAATCTGCATTGGGCAAGGTGATGATACTGGAACTTTTGTTTGGTGTCGTTCTAATGAGATTTAGAAAGATGACTGCCTGAAGAGAGCATGCAAATTTCCAGTCATTGATGATATGGGGCTGCATGTCAGGTAAAGGCACTGGGGAGATGGCTGTCATTACATCTTCAATAAATGCCCAAGTTTACATTGATATTTTGGACACTTTTCTTATCCCATCAATTGAAAGGATGTTTGGGGATGATGAAATAATTTTTCAAGATGATAATGCATCTGCCATAGAGCAAAAACTGTAAAAACATTCCTTGAAAGAAGACACATAAGGTCAATGTCATGGCCTGCAAATAGTCCGGATCTCAATCCAATTGAAAATCTTTGGTGTAAGTTGAAGAAAATGGTCATGACAAGGCTCCAACCTGCAAAGCTGATCTGGCAACAGCAATCAGAGAAAGTTGGAGCCAGATTGATGATGGGTACTGTTTGTCACTCATTAAGTCCATGCCTCAGAGACTGCAAGCTGTTATTAAAGCCAGAATTGGTGCAACAAAATACTAGTAATGTATTGGAGTGTTATTTTGTTTGTTTGTCATGATTCCATAATTTTTCCATCAGAATTGAGTGATTCCATAATTTTTCCCCCTGTTTGGTCTACAAAAGTAACAGCTACTGGCTATCATTTTTTTTTCAAGATTTCTTTTAGTGTTCCTTCAAGCCATAAAGTTGCCATGTCTGTGATCTGCTTTTTTTCTACAAAATTAAACCACTGAATGACCATCCTCCGAGGCCGGTGATTCCATAATTTTTGTCAGGGGTTGTATTTAGGTCATATTTTATCTCTCAGACCTTTCATCCTCCCTACTTTAATTTTCTGAGATCATGACCTTTGGGTTTTCACTGGCTGTAAGCCATGATCATCAACATTAACAGAAGAAAACCACTTGAGATAGATCACTCTGTTGTAGTGACTCTAAATAATAAGTGTTTCACTTTTTGTATTGAATTAGTGAAATAGAATATGATCAAAAAGATAATTTAATTCATTGAGATGCACCTGTATATAGATGTGCACTTTTTATAATTAATCTTGTCTGTGATGATAAGGAAGCTGCTGAAAAGTCTATGAAAAAAAGGAAGCGTGAATCTAAAATAGCCCAATAGTCTGTTGTGAAAATTGCAAGATATTCTTTATCTTTTTTTTAAATATAGATTGTGATATGAAAAATAATGCACTTTTTTCTTATTTAAATGCATACAACAAATAGCCAGATTTAATAAATAGATCATTTTTGATTATATTTTCAATTTATTTGGAAATAATGTTTTATTTTTTTCTTATATAAATTCTTTAAGCAAATTATTTCTTTAAGGCAAAGTTAACAAAATAAATTAATACAATAATTGTAGTAGTAAAAAACACAAAATGAAAGTACAAAAATGTATGAATCCTGTGTTGGCTACAGACTAGAACTGCACAGTAAGCACCGAACGTCTATACGATACAAGGAACACATATTGGTTGTCCAGCCCAGCAGGGGCAATACTTGACTGTGACACAGGTGCAAAGGAGGGATATAAATCTGTCTACTTCATGCCAAGGGGAGGGCTATCCAATCATTCTGCAAATGCAGTAGATATTTCCAGATAATCTCTTGGGGATAGTCAAAGTGCACTGAGAAGTTTGTGTTTTCAGTAGATTATTAGCCATCGACATGTAAGGCACTGGAGACGGAAACTTCCAATCATTCGACTCATGTGTATCATATATTAGGAGCAAACCAAAACCCATAGCATATATCCCAGTTATCAAAGGACTGTGTTTAAGGGGTTGCACAAATTAGCTGGACTGCCTGGCATGCGACACCTAGTCCTGCAGTGACTTCAGTATTGAAACTACAAGTGACACATCTCTGAAATCAGGTTCTCTGCCCCTACATTATGCTCTCACATTAGACAGCAAAATCCTGCTGACAGATTCCCTTTAAGAAGAACCAGATCATTATCATATCTTAGAAGAGCTCCTAACAGGTATTATCATCTTCCAGGGCAACATTTGATTAGGGATGCTTAAGATGAACTGGGTGTTGAACTGATTACTAAAACAAAATGTGGAAGTGCGCGATGCTTAACATTTCTTCCATCTCTCTGAAAGTCAGCAAGAGCTTATAAACTTTATATTGGGTGCATCTTCAATTGTTTTGCTCTCTTTGATTTAGTGATGGATGGGAAAGGGGGTTTCTAGGACATGTCAAAAGATTTGTGAAATTGCGGTTACACTTTAAAGGGAATCTGTCAGCAAGTTTTTGCTATGTAAGCTGAGGACAGCATGTTGTAAAGGTTAAAAAACAAAAAGCATATGTGCTTCTCTTATCAGGCGGTGTGCTGTTGCTTACTTAAACGGAACCTGTCAGGTCATTCCACCCTCCTAACCTATCACTACCTGTCCCTGCACCTTGGTAGCTGTTCCCTAACCATCACTCTCTGACCTAAACATGCCCTATAAAGATTTAGAAAAATGCTTTTTAACTTACAAGCAGTCTCCATCTGGAGACTGAAAAGGCGGGCTCCATTGTCCCCTCCTCGCTGGCTCTCGGGACACCCCGCTGGGCATCATCAGTCTTTCTGTTTTTACACCTGCTTTTGAATATCCCACCTTCTCTGATGAATGACATGCCGGGCCGGAATGTCAAATCCGGCCCAATGCATTCTAAGGGCTAATCATTTGATACGGCCCGGCTCCGGCGCATGCGCAGTACGCATATTGAATCTGAGCCGTACACGTCATATCTGGCCCGGTGCATCCTGTGGAGTTATGACATGTATGGCTCAGCGTCAATATGCGCACTGCGCATGCGCCTGGCCATATCACTTGATCAGCCCCCTTAATGCACTGGGCCGGATATGATGTTCTGGCCCAATATATCAGTCAGCAGAAAAGGCGGGATATTCAAAAGGAGTTGTAAAAACAGAAAGACTGATGATGTCCAGCGGGGCGTCTCGAGAGCCAGTGACGAGGGGACAATGGAGTCCTCCTTTGCAGTCTCTGGATGGAGACTGCTTGTAAGTTAAAAAGCATTTTTGTAAATCTTTATAGGACATGCTTAGCTCAGAAAGGGATGGTTATGGAACAGCTACCAAGGTACAGGGATAGGTAGTGATAGGTTAGGAGGGTAGAACGATCTGACAGGTTCCCTTTAAATTAAAGGCTTTATCACCTTGTGATTATCATTACAGGACTATTTTGTCATGTGTATGGCAGTCCAACACAGCCCCTGCTGTGATTGACCTCACTGTCAATACACAATCTCTATAGAGAGCCTGGTGTGGGCAGGCACAGCTCTCTCAGCTCTGCTGCATTCCTGAAACTAAATGCTTTGGTTGTGTCAGAACGGCTTTAGTCAGTAATCTATGTGATATATATACTTTGATTCAGATCTCTTTGCCTACATTATGTTGCTGGTAGATGAGGTAGGAAAAAACTCTCGTGAAGTTTTTATATTCCTAGTGCTTCTCACAATGATTAGACATCAGGAGAAAATCCAACTGCCCGATGTACATTCAATGATATTCATTAACTCACATTTCCCGTTATACACATCAGTTTCATTTTTAATATCAGACTAATTCATGACTTGTCTGTAATTATCCGTATGGGGCTAGGATTTTGCAGATTGAAGACACAGACCTTTATCCCTCTAATTTATCTTGATTCTTAATTATCTAAAATAAGAGCATGCCAGTAATATCTTGCTTGGTCAATGAGGCCTGCTGTGGTAAGTATTCTAGACTTTAGTATCCGCTGCACAAGTTGCTAATGGCCGTAGCACACAGGACTGTGATCAAGTAAATCCATCTGGAGTTCATTTAGAATGCAGGACAAAATAATATACTCCTATGTACAGTTTTAGATATACAGCGCCAGCGCTGCCCAGATGATTGACTTACAAACCTTTAATGTACGTACTCACGGTCCGGACGAGCTGCATGTTGGACGCAGCTTCTCCGGACCTCCAAACACGCTGCGGGCGGGTTAAGCATAGCGAGGATGGAATTGCTTGAAATCCCATCCACTATGCTTATACTGTACTATGCAGCAGTCCAAAAGCTGCGTATACTGATCGTGTGCACGCACCCTTATAAATGGGGGATCCCACCTAAACCATAGGAAGGAAAAAGATACAGCGCTAAGTGTGGTGGTTTGGATAGAAATGTAAATTAAGTGAATGGGATCGCATTCACCTTCTCTACTAACTCCCTCTATCAAATAGTATTTAAACATGCTTTGAGCAACCAATACCTATTGACCTGATGAAAGCTATTGCTGAAACACGTACTGTACCCAATTGTTTCCTGTGTTTTAAAAATTGACTTCCAATAAATGGTGGTCTTCCCGACATCCAAGGGGTTCCACTTGTTGCTCCATTAACTTAAGTGCACTGCCTGGCGCTATTTTTGGATTATTTCACCACTTTTTGACTACAAACTGCGTGAGCAATTTCCAATTTAACTCTTTATTGCCTTTAACATACATTGTAGAAGTAGCAGAAGTGAAGTAAAGACTTCCATACACATTAGATGAAAGTCAGCCTGCCGACTCTCCTGATGGATGCTGCTGGGTGACGGAAAGAATGGGCAGTTGTAATCTCAAAGGCTGGTTCTTGTTTTCAGGGGGTAAAGGTATTGCCAGAGTTGATTGGCATTGGCTTTCTCCCCAATGAAAACGTATGAAAGCTTGGCTGAGCTGAGCACTCGTGTGGGGGAGTCGGGAGAGCTGGCGTTCTGCTGCCTTGTCCTCGAAATACTCGTTTTACAGCTGGATGTATGTGGGCGGAGCCTATCACTAATTGACCAACATTGGACTCGCTATTTGGACGAGTACAAGTATAACAAAGGACTAGTTACGAGTATAGCGATTACGAATATTTCGGTACTCCCTCATCCCTACCATTGACCTTTTAACTAACAAGTAAAAGTTATATTTTAATCATTTTGCGGTTCATGTTTATGCTCTAGGTTGATTTTAGGATAAACCATTACTTTGGCATATCCTATGCCTATGATTAAAAACAACAGAGACCAGGCAAATCTTAAAGCCTGTATACACCATAGCTGTCGGCACGACAATTATTGGGTCTCTAGACTCCCCTATACCTAGGTAAGCCCAGCAGAGCGCTCCCTATAAGAAAGCCACTGAGCACCCATCAATAGGGAACAAAAGGATTGGCGGCTGAATTTCAACAAGTCGGATCCATCTTTCCCGACATCATCTGCTGGGAAAAGAGTTGGGAGGCCCCTATATTCATTAACCTCCCAAGAAGAGGTGGGCGACTTTATGCTGTGCATGGGGAGCCTTTACTTTCTTGGAGGTGCGTGTCTCTCCTCCAAGAACAAGCTGTCCTAGCTTTCTATTGAAGGGTCATTTTAAGGTGGAAAATCCAGTAAAAAATATTCTTGCACACAAAATATATGTATTATATATATATATATATATAAATATATATATATATATGAGGCTGTCGACAGGGTGGGGGGTACTGGGATACTGGGGCTGATGGCAACTTAGATGGGGGATCACGGTCGGTCCCCGGTCCCCGGACCCTCAATGGCGGGGATGGTGGGGGATGATGGTGGTGAAGGGGATTGGTTACGTGACGCCAACTGTGGTACCTGCTAACGTGTATACCAGTGCTGTGGCTGGCTGCTGAGGTGATGGAGGTGCAGGTCAGTGTAGTACAGCTCCCCACAGGTGGAGCTTTAGGGCAGCGGCGATAGATGAGGGGAGTCGTAGAGTCTCTGCGGTCAAAGCTGTGGGTAGCGGCGGTTAAGCAGGCACACACACACACAATAGTCTTTGTTTTGGTACCTTTTACTGATGATGGGTAACAGGTACAATCCAGAGAAGTAACCAGGTCCTCGGTGCAATTTGGGACTTTCACCTTGGAGAGTTGCGAGGCCTCCTCTGTTACTGTGGTTTTGAGGGAAGTTCTGCCTGTAACTGAACTCGCCGCTCCTTCTTCCCTCCCAGGGCTTTGCTCTTTATCTGACAATGAGGTCCTTCTGCACGGTCCCTATTCTTCCCTTAGCCCCTGGTCCGGTGCTTTGTCAGTTTCCAGTGTCTCTTACTTTGTTCATCAAGGGGGGTTAATTCCTCCTGGTCCTTCTGGGCTTTTCCTGCTGCAGTGAATGAGTAGCAGTGTCGGACTCCGGTGTCAGGGTGAACTAAAGGGAAACTTGGTCTGTTCCCTTCTTTAATTCCCTGCTTCCTCCACTGGCTTCTGACCCTCTCCCTAGGGTGCAGCACAGCTGGGTCAGTGTTCCCTGGTCCTGGGCCTGGCTTTATCCCAGCGACCAGCTCCTTCACTCCTGCTCTCTCCTCTCCGACTGGAACGGAGACTGACTCCTCCCCCTCAGGTCTGGATCTTTTAAAGGGGATCTAGCTTAAGGCAGCCAGTATAGTTCCCCCTTTAGGTCTGGGGAGGAAGGTGTTGTGTCCTGTGTGTACCAAGGTGTAAATCCCTCCTTGCACCGGTGGATCCTGTGGCAATCCCCTGCAGTGGTGCCACATATATACAGTTGTGGCCAAAAGGTATTGACGCCCCTGCAATTCTGTCAGATAATACTCAGGTTCTTCCTGAAAATGATTGCAATCACAAATTCTTTGGTATTATTATCTTCATTTAATTTGTCATCAATGAAAAAGCACAAAAAGAATTGTCCTAAAGCCAAATTGGATATAATTCCACACCAAACATAAAAATGGGGGTGGACAAAAGTATTGGCACTGTTAGAAAAATCATGTGATGCTTCTCTAATTTGTGTAATTAACAGCAACTGTAACTTACCTGTGGCACCTAACAGGTGTTGGCAATAACTAAATCACACTTGCAGCCAGTTGACATGGATCAAAGTTAACTCAACCTCTGTCCTGTGTCCTTGTGTGTACCACATTGAGCATGGAGAAAAGAAAGAAGACCAAAGAACTGTCTGAGGACTTGAGAAACCAAATTGTGAGGAAGCATGAGCAATCTCAAGGCTACAAGTTCATCTCCAAAGACCTGAATGTTCCTGTGTCTACCGTGTGCAGTGTCATCAAGAAGTTTAAAGCCCACGGCACTGTGGCTAACCTCCCTAGATGAGGACATAAAAGAAGAATTGAGAGATTTCAACGCAAGATTGTGCGGATGGTGGATAAAGAACCTTGACTAACATCCAAACAAGTTCAAGCTGCCCTGCAGTCCAAGGGTACAACAATGTCAACCCGTACTATCCGTCGGCGTTTGAATGAAAAGGGACTGTATGGTAGGATACCCAGGAAGACCCCACTTCTTACCCCAAGACATAAAAAAGCCAGGCTGGAGTTTGCCAAAACTTACCTGAGAAAGCCTAAAACGTTTTGGAAGAATGTTCTCTGGTCAGATGAGACAAAAGTAGAGCTTTTTGGGCAAAGGCATCAACATAGAGTTTACAGGAGAGAAAAAAGAGGCAAAGAAAAGAACACGGTCCGTACAGTCAAACATGGCGGAGGTTCCCTGATGTTTTGGGGTTGCTTTGCTGCCTGTGGCACTGGACTGCTTGACCGTGTGCATGGCATTATGAAGTCTGAAGACTACCAACAAATTTTGCAGCATAATGTAGGGCCCAGTGTGAGAAAGCTGGGTCTCCCTCAGAGGTCATGGGTCTTCCAGCAGGACAATGACCCAAAACACACTTCAAAAAGCACTAGAAAATGGTTTGAGAGAAAGCACTGGAGACTTCTAAGGTGGCCAGCAATGAGTCCAGACCTGAATCCCATAGAACACCTGTGGAGAGATCTAAAAACTGAATTAGTCCTTACCGGTAATTCCTTTTCTTGGAGCCTTCCACGACAGCATTGGAGGATGTCGTCCACGCCCTATTGGGGGACAGGAACACAGAGAGGTTAAAAGCCCCTCCCCTTCCTCAGTACTCCAGTGTTTACCAAGATCACCCTTAGCCATGGATTATCTGATACAAACCGGATCCAAACACCAACAAGGGGGAAAACTGATGCTGTCGTGGAAGGCTCCAAGAAAAGGAATTACCGGTAAGGACTAATTCAGTTTTCTCCATTCGCCTTCCACGACAGCATTGGAGGAATACCACCGATACTCCTCAGGGTGGGACTATTGCCTGTAGGACTCTCCTACCAAAGGACAGATCCCGACTGAAGGACAGATCTAACCTATAAAGGCGAGAAAAAGTGAGGAGAGGCTACCACGTAGCCGCTCTGCAAATCAGCTCTGATGAAGCTCCAGCCTGCTCCGTCCAGGAAGTAGCAGCAGCCCGAGTTGAAGGAGCCTTCAACCCCACCGGAGGAGCAAGGATCGGAGCGACGTAGGGTCCAGGAAGTGATGGTAGCCTGAGAAGTCTTCTTCCCTGTATTATTCCCAAAAGCCGAACAAACAGGTTCTGCTCTAACCTCCAGGAAGCAGACTCTCGAAGATAGAGGAGGACAGTCTGACGAACATCGAAGGAGTGAAACACGGCCTCAGCCGCATTAGCAGGAGATTGACAAATTGAAGGCAGAACCACATCCTGGGACCGATAGAAAGCCGACAACTTTCAGAAGAAAAGATGAATGCAACCGAAGCGTAATGCGAACAAGACACCACGAGGCACGAGCCCGCAGAGTGCGACACACGAGGCACGGAGCCCGGACAGAGAGTGCCTGCAGTTCTCCAACTCTGGGAGCAGAAGTGATGGCCACCAAAAACGCCACCTTGTGAGAGAGAGACGTAAGGGATGCAGCAGACAAGGGTGCAAAGGGACTTCGAGCAAGCCCTTGGAGAACAAGCATCAAATCCCAGGGAGGGACAGAAGGCCGAATCCGGGGACGCTACCCCCAAGCAGAAGTAAAAAAAGAACTGCTTGAGCCAGGGATGGGAAGCAAGATCCTGGGCAAAAACCGCCCCAAGTGCCGACCTCTGGACATAAAGAGTGCTCGGCCGAAGCCCCAAATCCAAGCTACGCTGCAAAAATCCAAGAGTTGGGCCACATTAGGATAATGCATGGTCGGGACGGAAGGAGCACACCAGGACAGGATTCCAGCCCTCCCGTAAATAGCATTTGTCACAGGCTTCCTGCTCTGCTGAAGCGTGCGGATCACTGCCTGGGAGAGACCCTTGGTCCTCAGGATCCCGGCCGCAACAGCCAGGCCGCCAGAATGAGCCACTGAGGGCCCGGGTGAAACAGAGGACCCTGGGACAGTAGGTTGAGACTGTGGGCTAACATAATCGGTCCCTCCAGGGCCAGCTCTCGGATGGCGTCGTACCACGCCAGTTTGGGCCCCAGGGGAGCCACCAGGATAGTGTCACCCCCTCCGCCCGAATCCGTTGCAACGTCTTGGGAAGTAGTGGGATTGTAGGAAAGGCATACACCAACCGGAAGTCGCAGGGATGGGCAAAAGCGTCCAGCCCCCGAGGATGGTCCAACCGCGCCAGGGAGAAAAAGGTTGGCACCTTTGTATTCGAGCCCGAAGCGAACAGGTCGATCGAAAGGACACCTGCCCGTAAGAGAGCGAAATACTTCCGGATGGAAGCACCATTCTCCTGGGTGGACCTCCGTGCGGCTCAAGAAATCTGCCTGTACATTGGCCATTCCCTTCAGATGTACTGCCGAGGAGAGAAGATGGCGTACTGCCCACAAAAAGAACAGTCTTGCCAGCCCCTGCAAGTGTAAGCCACGAGTACCGCCTTGGTACCGCAAGAAAGCAACCGTAGTCACGTTGTCTGACAGGACCATGACATGATGACCCCGGAGAACGTGAGCTGCAGCAAGAAGCGCTTCCTCCACTGCCAGAAGTTTGAAGACTGGCGACTGACCGAGCGACTCCAAATCCCCTGGAACGGTATACGATCCACCCTCGTGCCCCAACAGGAACCGCTGGCATCAGTGGGAACGGAGGTCACAGGAAGGTGTCTGGGATTCATCCCCAGGAAAGCGAGGTTACCACCCGCCCCGGGGTCCGGACCCGCGAGTTTAAGGAATTCTGACGTCTGTACCAGGAACTCAGTATTTGTTCTTGGAGCAGTCGGGAAGGAGCCTGAGCCCATGTTACTGACTGAATGCAGGCCGTCATGGCCCCTAACAGGGACATTGCTTCCCGCAAGGAGGGCGACCCCCTTGCCCGGAAGCGGGTCAGATTCACGCGGCGCAAAAGCTGATATGCCGCAGGAAGGAACGAGTTCTGTCTGGAGGAGGCCAGCAAGACTCCCAAAAATTTAGTCGGGTTGCAGGCACCCGTTCCGATTCCCGAAGATTGGGTACCCAATCCCAGGAACTGAAGAATCTCCAATGTGTTGGAGACCTTTGTGCGCAGAAGCACTGCCGAAGGAGCCACCCCCAACATGTCGTCTAAATAGGGAAGCATACATATCCCCTGGGTCTGGATGAATGTGATAGCTTCCCCCATGAGTTTGGTAACCTCTGGGGCCGACGAAATCCCAAAGGGCAGCACATTAAGCCGAGAATGTACCGTCCCGCCTGCCCCGGAAATCGTGAATTGCAGAAAGCGCTTGTGGGACGGGTGAATGGGGACATGAGAATCGCGTTCTGGAGGTCCACAACAACCTGGAGTAGCGCCCCTGGCCCTCCTCTCCAGGAGGAACCGGGGACCCCACACCCGAATCCAACAGGTGTCGCAGACCCGACACGAAAAACCGTGCGAGAGTCCCCCTGAGGAAGGGAGAGGACTCGAAGACACGGAGGGGCTGGCTCTCGAATTCCAAGCGTAGACCCTCCAAATGGTCGAGAGGATCCAAGGGCACTAAGCGATTGCTTGCCACTGTGGCAGAAACCGCAGGAGCCGCCCCGCAATGGGGAAGGCAGCCTTGTTTAGGGGCGGCTGGTGATGCCGCTGCTGGGGGAGCAAGATACTACGGGTCTTGTCCCCGTACTGGAATGCCCAGTGACCACACTTACCCTTCCCTTTAGACTGGGAGGGTTGGCTGCGCTCAAGCCAAAAGGACTGCCTCTGAAAGGGCTCCTGTTCCGGGAGACACATTTTCCGGTCTGACACCTTTTCCAGGATGTCATCCAATGCCCTTTGAAAGGGGAGGCCACACAGCTGGAGCTTAGACGTGACCTCCCCATTCCACATTGTAAGTCACACTGCCCTGCGAGCTGCGTTAGCCAACACTGCGCACCTGGCGCCAACGCGGAACAACTCAGCAGAGGCATCGGCCAGGAAGCCCATAGCACGTCTCAGAAGTGGAATGGAGTCCAAAGCTCCTCCCTGGGAGTACCCTGCAGGATGAATTCTGCCAGCTGGGTGAGCCACTTAAAGAGAGACCTGCTCACATGTAGAGGAAATGTTCACCTTTAAAGACATAGCTGCCGCCTCCCAGGATTTTTGAGGACACTCTCCATTGTACGAACGAGGGGGTCCTTCAACCGGGAGGAATCTTCAAAAGGCAACGCGTTCTTATATGCTAGCTTCCCAAATGGAATACTGCCATAGACCTTCATGTTAGAAGTCCCATTGACTTTATAGAGACTTCCATAGAGATTCCCATTGGGTCTCTCATGAGGTCTCCCATCCAGTCCGTGACTGAGGCTCCTGCTGCTTAGCCTCAACAGTGTGTCAAGGGCATGCACAATGGGTTCACAATGGCAGCTGATTGCTACCCTGGCCACCTGGATGTCCACCTTTGGGACTTCCCAGAAAGTCATCACCCTCCAATCCACTCGGATGGGGTGAGCCGCTTAGCCTTCAGGCCTCTGAACATTTAGTCCTGCACAGAAGAAGGGGATTCCACCACCTCTACTCCCATGGTACAATGGACAGTGTCCACCAATGTCCACCACTCCGTGGAAAAATAGTAGTGTCCAGATTCTCATATCTGGACAGAGGCAACAGCGGCAATATCCTCGCTGTCCTCTAACGCTGAGCTCTGGCCAGCCTCCATGAGATTCACAGAGTCACAATCCTGGAGCTTCCTCTCTTAAGGAGGGGAAGGCCCGGAAGCTGCAGCAAACACCCGCAGTGCCGAGATAGAAGCCTGCACCTCTTCCCTAATGGATTGGAGCTCCTCAAGCAAGGATGGGGAGTCCATCCTGACAACCCTGTCAGTCATGGCCGACACTTTATTGTAGGAAGAGGGAAATTTTGTGCCGCAGCCACATTATTGCTCCCTTTCACAGACGGCCCTCGTCTCCCTATAGACAAAAAGGGAAGAGAAGGGGGTCCCAGTGTGAGTGCAGGGCCTAAATAACTCTACCCCTTGTGACCACCCCCAGAAACACTTACATGAGCTGGGGGAACGCTGGGCTCTGCAGAAGCAGAGGTGGAAGCCTATCACCCTCCATGTTTCCGGGATCAGCCTTACCTGGGTGTAGCTTCCGGCGGGTACTTATCCAGAAGTACCGTGCCCCCAACGAGGAACACCTGTTCTCCCTCCTCCTGGTCACCGGCCGCGGGTAGTAGCGCGCGAAAGTCCTGCTGGGTTCCCTGGAGCCGCGCCCAGCCTGCCACAGCCCGTACAGGAGCCGCCGCCCGAAACCGGAAGTGCCATCCCAGAACCGGAGGTGCCTCCACGGCACCTCTGATGCATGCTCCAGGACCGCAGCTGGAGGAGGGAGACGCCGGAGAGCTGAACAGGCCTCCGACGTTGCAATACACGGCCTGCTTTGCCCCGTAGGACGCAGGAAGGCCGGATGGTCCCACCACGGGAGCCCCGAGAAGGAGGAGGCCGCCCCCGACGTCCATCCCTGACCCGGCTGTAAGTACATCCCAATGCTGCCTCTGCCGGCCTGACAGCACTGGAACCTCTCCATGCCCCAAGGGGGACAGGAAGACACTGGAGTACTGAGGAAGGGGAGGGGCTTTTAACCTCTCTGTGTTCCTATCCCCCAATAGGGCGTGGACGACATCCTCCAATGCTGTCGTGGAAGGCGAATGGAGAAAATGTCAGTTTGGAGAAGGCACCCTTCAAATATCTGGGACCTGGAGCAGCACACTGTACGTTCAGCGCATACGCACTTAGAGTCAGCACTGACGTGATCACAGAGGGCGGACCATCAGTGTCGTCTAAGCAACGCTGTACACATGAAGGTATCATGTGACCGTGGGGTGGAACAGGAAATGACACGGTCCGGGCCCAGAAAGAAATACACAGCACACAGTATCCGAGGGAAGAGATATAAGGGGGACTTAGTTGTATATACCCCGTAAACCGGAAATAACGAGGCCTGGGGGAAACATATGTGCGGTGGACCAGCGCTGAGATTAAACAGGTGCCATTAGATAGAGAGGACACTTTATAAGGCAGGATTTCCTCACTTACAATGCACGCCCTGAGGAAGAAGTTCATTAACTTTGAAACGTGCGGTGGCGATTTGACAGGGGATACAGAGGCAGAGGGGGATAAGCGTGATCCACTACAGAAACACTGTGCACCAGGTAATTTTTTTAGTATAAATTCTGAACCTAATTTCCATATATGTGGTAATAGCAGCAGGTCTGCTTACAACATTGAGGATATTTTAAAGTATTGGGAGCTTGAGAAAGGTTCTTGGATAAATACAAAAGTGACGGTGCTACAGGAAATGTTGTGTATGGTGTGTAGTCAGGCATAATAGAAATATACCCCTTGTATGTAAATGCCAACCCTGTATGAGTACATAAAGGGACTGTGAGCCCTCTAATGTGACATGTAATTGTACTGTAAAGAACTTTTTTTTATGAAATTATATGTCTGACTATCACTTTAACAGATTTCGCCTTTATGGAAAATATGGAAATGCTTTATTCTTATATTGGGGGGGTAGAGAGGGAGTACACACATTTCATCCACAGGAGTGAGGATTTTCTGGCAAATCTAAATTACAGTTTGTGGCTACATTTTCCAAAGCTATCAATGCTGCCATATTTTGAACCGATAAAATTGTAAAAAAAAAAAAGAAGAAAAAATTACATTTTCTTTTTTTTCTCTTTATGTGACCGCAGCTCAACAAAAACCAGATTATAATATAACAGTAATATAAAAGGCAATCCTAAAACTCTGCTGGAGTAATTTTACCGAGACATTTCCGGCAGGAGGTTAACACTCTGGTTATTAAAATCACAATATAATTATACATTCACAGAAACAGGAATTGTTAGATTGTCATTGAACAAAGGTGATAAACTACCAACACAAAGTCGCTCGCCTATGATTGCAAATTAAAGAAATATATATAAATCCCATCTTTGCTTATTAGTTGGACTTAGTTACAATAAAACAAAACAAAAACAATCATGTAAAATTATTAAAGTGTCTTATTTGGTGAACAGAACATTTCTTTCATTAATGGTGAATTTAGGATTTTTTTTTTACCTACCTTTTCCTGAATTTTTTAAGGCACTTGTAACACGAAAAACATAATACATTGTAGGTAATGAAATAAGATAATCACTGAGACAATCCCATGGAGAAACAAATGTATCCATGTACACTTGTCATGATTGAAGAATAAAGTGGAATTCTAACTACGCACCTAACATTAACGCCACAAATTTGCTTAAGTCTAAATAAGTGCAACATTTTGTGCTAATTAATATATTTAAATAGATTTCTAGAGGGGTGGGGGTAGGTCTTTTTTCTTTCCGGTACAGAGTCCATTTTCCCTGTGCATCCTTACTCATATCTGATAATTTTCTGTCTTTAGCCACCACTAGGGGGCGCTTTAGAGGTTTTCTGAATACAGTTTGTATACTGTATATATAGATAAAAGGCTAACAATAGAAAATAGCTAAAATAATAAAACGAAATCAAATGTTACTCGCCTATGCTAATATCTGCTGCTTTATCTCTCATTGTTCTTGCAGCAATGTCATTACAAACATCGTTTTCACGTTCCAAACCACTGTCCTTAGTGTTTTTGGTAATAATCCCCGTGACTTCATTTTTGCAAGTACAGAAGGGACCCAGAGGCCAGAACTGGAGCATTGGGGAATTGTAGAACTGATCATTTTGTATCATATTACACCTGAAAAACATTTTTAAAGACAATTTATAATTTTAAAAAAGTTCTCATATTTTAGCCAAAATACTGTTGATCCTTTGCAGGTCATGAAATTACCCCAACAATCGCTTAAAAAAACAAAAACTCTCAGAGGTCTACATTTTCTTCATTAGCTTGCATAGAGAGTAGCATGGGCTCATTAGAAACACTTTATGGTTCCATATACGATTGTCATACCAGGGCGATACTTATTACTGAGCCATACATCACCGGTGCACATAGTCCTGCAGGAGCGGCACTCTTCAGAGAAGCATTTGGAGCACTTGGTAAGGGTCTCAGGATGCCCCCCCCCCCCATTAATTAGTAGTACATTGTAGCTCATATAATATATAAAAACATTTAGCAATTGATCATAATCTTTAATCTTAATAATAAACAGGTTGTCCACTACTTAGACAATGTTGACTTCTCCTTAGGATTGTCCGGGGTCCAACACCCAACACCTCCACCGATCAGCTGTTCTCAGTGTCGGCAGCAGGTGGTTGGAAATGCTTAGTTCCATAGGAGTGGCTGCAGTGGAGACTAATGTGTAGTACTGGCCGCGGCCACTAATAGGAGACTGGAGCGCTCAGGAACTGAGCACTTCCGGCCACCTGCTGCCAGCACCGACACCAGATTGTTGGAACCCGGCTAATCAGACATTGATGACCTATCCTAAGGATAAGTCTTCATTATCTAAATAGTTGACAAACTGTTTAAGCAGGTAAGGTCCCCCTAGTGGTGGCTGACTGCAGCAAGAATTTCACTTTAATTTTATGCCATTGTAGGGTATTTAGAGCTCTGTAAAATAGTAACGGAGCTCTGAAAACCATAAAGCTATATTAAGAAAAGAATTCGGACTTTTGGACAAAAGTAATCTGATCTAAGCAGTAAGATTACATAACCCATTGTGACCACTGATGAAAAAAACATTAGGCAGCACTGGACTATACTTGTTATCGTACAAAAAATTAAAACAGTCCTGTCTAAATAAAGGCACTGCAGAGACATCTATTTCTTCACATAAACCCCAAAAGGCTAAAAATGAATGCAGTTTAATAAATCAAGTGTGAAAAAAGTAACTACTAGAACATTGTTACATTGAAGGGGTTCCTCCTTTTATAAACCTTATTAGTAGTACTGGGTTAATAAAGGCAAATTGCCCGTTAAAGGGAATCTGTCATGTCTTTTTAAACCGTCCCCAATGTTATTTGGATCATGCACTGTACATCACTAACCTGGTTTAGAAAAAAATCCATGTATTTATTATAAAGAAGCACTTAAGCTACTTATATATGCCCACCACCCCCCATTCTCATTATTCAGTCTTTTAGCAAGAGAGGGAGTGTCCCCCCCCCCCTTCATTCTGAGCCAGGCACATAAGCCATCTGCTACACTGTGTCCATATTGGACTCTGGCCTTTCTTCACCCTGCATCCATGAGGTATATTATACAGGATCAGGTTTTAAATTAGTTTAGATAGGACCGTTCTGATATGGGTCACGTTGAAGACGTAGAACGGCTTACGTACTTTTTTGCAAAAACGTATTAACTAAGTACCCTGTTTTTCTACTGTTTTTTACTAGAACTTGCTTTTTATTAATTATTTTATTATAGCAGAGTACTTCCACACGTTTGTTATACGTTTTTTTTCTGTGGTCTAAATATTTGGTGTGAGTGAAGTAGTCTTACACACCCGTTCACATTGTGCCCTGGCTCAGGTGCAGTTTTCTACTTGTATATTTGAATTATGTACCTTCACGATCAGTCATCGGGGGGGATACTTCATGATGGCATAAGTCACATCAATCCACTGCTGTCATGTAGCTCTTTAACATAGTCACACCCCCTGTATATATTAACATCACTGAAGGACCTGCAGAAATTCACATATGCTGCAGAAGGACCTGTTGTAATGTCATGACCATGTCACAATGGCCGGAGCTAAGCCTACATCTCCTTCAAGTCAGGCCTGCTTAGCTCCACCCATTATCCTCTGATGGTTGTGACAGCACCACAGGTCCTTCTTCAGCATTAGCGAAATTCTGCAGGTCCTTAAGCAAAAGAACATATTACACTGCAGGGGGCGTGACTACGTTTAAAAAACTCTATGACATTAGTGGATTGATGTGACTGATCCCCCTGATGACTGTTTGTGCAGGCACCTAATACAAACAAATATACATCTAAAGTGCTTTTTTTTAATAAATACATGGATTTATTTTAAACCAGGTTAGTAATGCACATTACATGATCCACATAATATTGAGGCAGTTTAAAAACAAAAATGACATAAAAGGTTCCCTTTAAAGAGTTTTCATCAACTGTTCAGAGTGAAGTTATAAAGATCGCCTGGAGGACCTGGCCTATCCTGCATTACTCATTGATATGAATGGGCACCATGCAATGCTTTGTTCTGCTGTGGAAGCACTGCTGGATAACAGAACACATTAAAAGTAAATTCAATCTAGAACGAGGATTTTTTTTTAAAAATTGCAATAGCTTTTTCTGTACAATTAGATATTCTACAACTTGTACTCAACTCTCTTTTTTATGAAGGAATATTATCATGGCATGTTTTCATGTGTACCTGCTATAAAGCAGGTGGTGAAGGGGGGTCGGGAAATTAACTGCTTTCCTGCTTCCCATCGTAGTCACAGCGCGGACACTACAAGAACCAGCCAGCTCCACACTACTTCTATAATTCCACATGGCATTTAGGTCCCTCTAGTGGTGGCTACAGACCTAAATAATTCTCTTATCTATATAACTCAATGGCTGAGTTTTGGTTTGAGACAGTGCAATATTCTTTACATATGTACGTAAATAAAGAATGATAAAAATATTAATTCTTCCAATACTGTGTATGCTCCTGTCCAAGTGCTATGTTTTGACAGCCTAATAGAAAAAACTAAGAGAGACAAAAAGTGCACATAGGGTTTCTCTGTGATAATTTTCAATAATGATGAAATGATGGGTATGAGGTTCTCATCTTTCATGGTTTTGTCAAGCCACAACCACTCAACACACTTGTGATATAGATTCACAGCTGTTGCAGCTCCCCGCTAATATGATCATAGAGAGGATGGAAACAGAAAGGGCAAATACTGTGCTGCCGGGATAAAAGGAGGCTCCATAGAGTTTCTCAGGAGCCTCCTTTTATCCCGGCAGCACAGTGTTTGCCCTTTCCGTCTGTATCCTGTATGACAGCCTAATATTGAGCCCACCATCTTGAGATACCATATATACTTCTGTTCAAGTGCAATGTTATGAAAGCCTAACATTGAGCCCGCCACTTACATACCAAAAATAATAGCTTCGGTATCGCAGAAGTGACTATGGGCATTGCACAAAGTGGAAAAAGGTCTATAGACCTTCAGCGATACAATTCAGTACATAATAAATTACTATATATAAGTCTCCGTCTCTTAAAAAGTTCTGAATCAAAACGCAATATAAAACTGAGGATAGAAGACACAAAACTGAAGTCACATTAAGTACAAATCAGTGCAGAATATGTGGTGATTTCCAACATAATAGGTGACGTAAGACGATCTTTAAGTGATTTCTTCATCATCCTTGGACAATGCCGTCCAAAGCACTAAGGGATTTTCACAGTTGTGCTTCTTCTGCCAATGGTCAAAGAGTTCATTTTGGGTTTTCAGTATTTGAGGACAAAGCAAGCAGTTGTAATGGTTTCTGTGGTAGAATTTGATTTCCGATAAAGCATTTACACTTTGGCTCGGGACATTCTTCCCTTCCGCTGGTGGAGTGGACGCACTTGAAGAAACTTCAAAAGTTTCCACATCAGAAGCAAAGACCGGTTCCATGGATCTGCTGGTAATGGCCGGCACCTCATCACAGCTGCCACCCTTGGACCCATTTCGCCTCTCATTCAGTAACCTCCAGTGATGGGTGGCTTGCTTAACCACCTCCTCCTGGACTCCTTGTCGGCTTTCCAGGACACCTTCTGGCAGAATTTCTTGAGATTCATCTCCATGAACACTGAGCAAATGAAGCTTCATATCTGAAAAAGTGGGAGCTACGAAAAGACAACGTCCACATCTGATGTGTAGTCTGATCTCCTCGGTAGGTCCGGTGATGGGGTCATCCTCATTAATGATGCTCTTATTCCTGGAAAGAAAACCACAGATAATTATCCATGTGAGACAGTTCAAGAAAAGATGAACGCATTGGTCTCTCAACACCTAAACTAGGCCATAACAACTTAAAGGGAGTGTATCACATAAATATGTTGTTGTCATAAATGAAACAATAAAAATTATTTTCTTACAACCTGTTTTTAATTCCTGAATGCATGATTTTAATTCAGTGAGGGTGATCAACGAGTGGAACTGGCAGCCATGAGAGGTGGTGAGTTCTCCTTCAATGGAAGTCTTCAGAGGCTGGAGAGACATCTGTCTGGGATGATTTAGTGAATCCTGCTTTGAGCAGGGGGGTTGGACCAGATGACCCAGGAGGTCCCTTCCAACCACCATGCTATGATTCTATTTTCTGTACATTATTATAGGAGCGACCATCTTGTCTATTTAGAGATGCACTTTACAGCAACCACATGAACCAGACTGCAATGGACAAGGTCTGTCTCCTTGACTTTTACACAAGGATTCTAGGCATGATCTGTGCGGAGGTCATTCTGAAGGAAGGAGGAGGAAATGAGCTGTGACCATCACTTACCATGATTGGTGTCATGGATCCTGTGTTATCATTTACTAGATGGGTGCCCGATGCACAATGCATCGGGATTCTAGCAGAGCGAGTCTCTGACTCGCAATGGCCGCTTCGCGGCCAATGCTTCGCGCTGCTAAGGCGACTCGCCATGCCCGCTGCGCGGGCATAGCGAGTCGCCTTAGAACTGCTCGCAATGGCCGCTTCGCGGCCAATGCTTCGCGGCGCTAAGGCGACTCGCCATGCCGCTGCGCGGGCATAGCGAGTCGCCTTAGAGCTGCTCGCAATGGCCGCTGCGCGGCCAATGCTTCGTTCGTATCCACATGACCACGCTGAGTCGCATGCGAGTGTGGTGCGCGAAATCCATTCGTGATTATATAATAGATAGAGGGGATACCTATCAGTGTAGTTCTGTCACTAATAACCATGGGATGACTGATAAGCCCGAGAACAAGCTCCAGACACAGCCGATGGGGATAGGTAAGGAGCTAATTGCATCTAAGCTACCCAATTTTGTAACTCCCATACAAAAGAATAGTCCATAGACAGTGTTACATGATCACCAAGATATTTGCTGGTCAGTGATCGATTAATATACTACCGCGATTCACAAGCACACATTCACAAACACACAGAAATATCCCAGAAATACCACAGAAGTAACCAGAAGGTACCAGCAAAACCCATCTAAGGGCCCTTTCACATCAGCGGTATTTTCAAATTGCGGCAGATGCGGTGAAAAAACCGCATCTGCCGCGATTACCGCATAACCGCGACACTTGCAGCACACTTGCGGCAAGCCCCATGCAATGTCTATGGGGCTTGCGGTAAGGGTGCGGCCGCACCTGCCGCACCCTCACCGCAAGCCCCATAGACATTGCATGGAGCTTGCCGCAAGTGTCCATTATGCGGTAATCGCGGCAGATGAGTTTTTTTCACCGCATCTGCCGCGATTTGAAAATACCGCTGATGTGAAAGGGCCCTAACTGTCTTTGTTACTTTACAAATTTTTTTTTTTATCATGTCCTTTACATCAATGCCTATTTTCAATACTTAAAATAACAGTGGTACGTGTAACTGCACAGTCCTCCACTCATCTCTGCTTTCCATGTGGTGCGACTGGAAGGCAATGACACAGAGGGACACTCAAACACTGTGTATAACTCCATTCACTATTAATCTTTACCATGTCTTTTATTTTACTGTTTTGTTTTTTTATGTGCTTTCTCCACCAACTTTTATCACCCTATACACCCTCCATTACCACTCATTCACGTCAGCCCCTCTCTCCTGCCCTACTCTATGTACAGCTCCCATCCTATCTTCAGTTTACTGAAGATTCTCAGCCCATCATATTCCAAAGTTTGTCATAATAAATCATGTCCTAATTCCAAAAACTATCTGCTCCCTCTCTTTTTACTGCTGCTCCTCTCAGGTGATATCTCTCCCAACCCTGGTCTGCCCTCTGTTAACTTCAACCCCTCTCCTACCTCACACAGAAACCTCACTAAACTTATTAACATCACCTGCACACCTTCATCTCCCTCTTTTAATTGCGCTCTATGGAATCCACGGTCAGTATGCAACAAACTTCCCTTCATAACTACTTTCTCACTAACTCTCTTAACTTCCTGGCCCTAACTGAAACCTGGATCCAGGATTCAGACACTGCTTCCCCTGCTGCTATTTCTTATGGCGGCTTACATTTCTCTCATTCCCCGAGACCTGGGAATAGACATTGTGGTGGAGTTGGCTTACTCCTGTCCCCACAATGTACTTTCCAAGTCATCCTTCCAGCCCCATCACTCTCATTCCCCTCTTTTGAGGTTCACACCATTAGGCATCCCCATACCCTTCCCCTCAGAGTAGCGGTGGTATACTGCCCCCCAGGGTCACCCACCCAGTTCCTCGACCATTTCTCCGCATGGTTGATACACTTCATGACCTTAGAATTACCAACCCTCATTCTGGGAGACTTTAACATCCCCATAAGCACCCCCACCTCCCCATCTGCATCCCTGCTCCTATCTCTAACCACATCACTCGGCCTCTCACAGCTCTCAACCTCTGAGACACACAAGGGTGGCAACACCCTTGACCTGAACTTTACCCGGCTCTGCTCTACCTCCTCCTTAGATAACTCACCTCTTCTCTCCGACCACAACATTCTCTCCTTCTCACTTACTAACCCTCACTCACCACAGCACACATCTACCTATCAAACATCCAGAAATCTACAGGCCATTAACCCTAGTGCACTCACAGACTCCCTCATCTCATCACTGTCCCCAATCTCCTCATTCTCCTGTCTAGATCTGGCAGTAAATCACTATAATAACACTCTCAGAAGCACCCTGGACCAAGTAGCGCCCCTCACCCTCAGAACCTCCAAACATAGAACAAAACAGCCCTGGCTGACATCACAACTCGATTCCTCCAGCGATGCTCTAGGAGTGATGAACGCCTATGGAGGAAAACTCGCTCACCAGAAGACTTTATCCATTATAAATTCATGCTAAAAACCTACCACTCCGCCCTTCACCTCGCCAAACAGACCTACTTCACCACCCTTATTTCCTCACTATCTAACAATCCAAAAAAACTCTGACACCTTTCACTCTCTCCTCAGTCCTAAAGTGCAGGCCCCCGTCACAGACCTCTGTGCTGATGATCTGGCCTCTTACTTTATGGAGAAAATAGACAACATCCGCCAGGAAATCAGCTCCCAGCCTCCAAGCCCTGACACTCCCATTCTTCCCCACATCTCCTCCAGCTCACTCTCCACATTTGATTCAGTTACAGAAGAAGAGGTTGCCAGGCTCCTCTCATCTTCTCGTCCCACTACATGCACCACTGACCCCATCCCCTCACACCTACTCCAGTCAGTCACTCCGTCCGGTTGTCACCACTCACCTAATCAAAATCTTCAACCTCTCCTTCTCTTCTGGCATCTTCCCCTCCTCCTTCAAACACTCCATTATTAAAGAAAGCTTCTCTCGACCCATCCTGCACAAATAACTACAGACTAGTCTCCAACGTCCCCTTCATCACTAAACTCCTGGAGCGCCTGGTCTACTCCCGCCTCACCTGTTACCTCTCCGCTCACTCTCTTCTAGATCCATTACAGTCTGGCTTCTGCCCCCTTCACTCTACAGAAACTGCCCTCATCAAAGTGACCAATGACCTACTTGAGAGCAAAACGTAATGGCGACCACTCTCTGCTTATTCTTCTAGATCTCTCTGCAGCTTTTGACACTGTTGACCACCATCTCCTTCTCTCTATGTTGCACTCCATTGGCATAAAGGACACCGCTCTCTTCTGGCTCTCCTCCTATCTCTCTGGCTGCTCTTTCAGTGTATCATTTGCTGGCTCTACTTCCCCCCCCCTGTTCCTCTCACTATTGGGGTCCCTCAGGGTTCAGTCCTTGGACCTCTTCTCCCTCTACACAGCCCCGATTGGACACACACCATCAGCAGATTTGGCTTCCAGTACCATCTCTATGCTGACGACACACAATTATACACTTCAGCCCCTGACCTTACCCCTGCAATGTTAAAGAGCACCAATGACTGTCTAGCTGCTGTTTCCAACATCATGTCGGCTCTCTATTTAAAACTCAACCTCTCCAAAACTGAACTTCTTTTGCTCCCGCCCTCCACTAACCTCCTCCTCTCTCTGTGTGCGGTACCACGATAACTCATAGGCAGCAGGTTCGCTGTCTGGGTGTCACGTTTGACACCGATCTCTCCTTCACCGACTCATTGTTAAATACCTTGGTGTCCCCCCACTAACTATTCTATGTGCGCTCCCCGCTCTCTCCCCTTGTTCTCACCTCCTACATACAATCTCTCGTCTGTTCTTGTCGCTTACACCTGAAGAACATCTCTAGAGTCCGCCCCTTTCTCACCATGGAAACAATTCTCTATTAATCGGCCTCCCCTTCTCTAAACTTTCTCCTCTACAGTCCATCCTTAATGCAGCAGCCAGGATTACCTATCTGGCCAATCGTTACTCAGATGCTCCACTCTGTGCCAGTCATTGCATTGGCTACATACACTGCAAGATAAAGTTCAAACTGCTTGTTCTCACTCCACAAAGCTTTCACAATGCAGCGCCCCCCTACATCTCCTCCCTCATCTCTGTCTATCACCCCAACCGTTCTCTACGTTCTTCAAATGACCTTCGACTAACATCTGCACTAATCCGATCCTCCCACTCCCGACTCCAAGACTTCTCCAGAGCTGCACCAATTTCTGGAATGCTCTACCCCAAGAAATCAGGACCATCCACAACTTGCATAGCTTCAGACGCTCACTAAAAACACATCTTTTCAAGGCGGCCTACATTGTTCCCTAACAAAATTCCTTAGTACTGTACATAGCCCATTCATGATCTCTCTCGACATAACTTCTTCACATTCCACCAAACCCAAAAGGTCTACACAGATTGTCTGGTGACCATTCATGTAACTTTATTTCTATCCCTCATTTCCTAAGATGCCTGGACCATTCGTGTGATAAGCCCCTGCACTTTGTATAAACCCCTATCTCAGATTGTAAGCTCTTGAGCAGGATCACCCTTATTTTTTGTTTTATCTATTGTATTGTATTTTTTACATAGATTTTATGCTTATTGTATTGTTTCCTATTATTGTACTGTCTTCTTTCTCTACTGGAATTACTGTATTGTGTATTTTCTTACTGCATTATAATGTGTATTTTCATTTATTACCGACTGTATTCTAAAGTGATGCGGAATATGTTGGCGCTATATAAATAAAGATTTATTATTATTATTATTTATTAACGATCAGTGATAGATCTGTGCACGTAGCAACGACCTCAACGAGGTCTAGGGGAATAGCTATTCTCCTTGTGGAGATCAATCTGCCTGCCAACAGTGAGGAGACGTTTAGCCGCAATGCTCTCTGGGAAATATGCAGATTGTCGCTTCAGTGAGGAAGTAGACAAACTCTGGTGTCACCTATTGAAAGTAGGAATCCTAAAAGTCAAAACTGACTCACCCCGGAATGCAGGGTCTGCAGATTGAGCTCTGATATGGCATAAATCCCAAGTCAAATGGAAAGGCTTGTTAAAGAGTCAATTACGACTTTTAGGATTTGAACTTCTAATAGGTGGCACTAGAGCTCGTATACTTCCTCCCTGAAGGGAACAATTGCATACATTGTTCTCAACAGCACAAATTCTGTTTGCACAGAACAATGTGCTGCCTAGAACGATGATCTTTTTTGGGCAGTACATTTGCCCAGGTTGCTCATTTGTTAGGTGATCGGTAGCCTGATTCCCCTGCATGATTAATAATAAAAGAGCATTTCTAGGTAACGATAATCATGCAGAGTAAATGGAGCTTTGGAGTCACAGAACAGCGTATAACAGAAAGAAAACCTGTTTCTATAAGACTTGTGTCATGAAAATAGCAAAACCAGCGGAGCTACAGCGCCATAACATCCACTTTGATGGGCTGTCTCTCATAGCCCCAGTCGCAGCCGGAGCTTAGTCGCTGTTTAGTTTTAAGCTTGGTGAAAATTACATGATTTTAGATTTTTTTCTATAAGTGATACAGAATATATAAAAATAAATATTCAACATAAAAAAAATGATTTAAATAAATAGATAATTTTCCGATGATGCATTCCCTTTATTATCCTGTAAATCACGGCTGGGCAACGTGCGGCCTACAGGAGACATCTGGCCCTCTGGCTGTACTACAGACCGAGACAACCCAAGGGCTAAACACTGGGCCTAGGGCTGCACCATGCCATTGCCCACCACTGTTGCTCGCAAACAGATTATCCCCACTATCTGCAGCATCAGAATACAATGATGGAGGATGGCGCTGCTGGCTCTGCCTTCCTCAATCAGCATGTGACACAGCAAACACAATGAAGTCACATCATCAATGTTCTGTGCCTAGTGTCAGTGCACCACACAAACCCCTATGTGAATGAGACGAGGAGAGTATGTGTGGTTTTTTGTCATGTATAACGGATGTTTGCATGTATATATAAGGCTATATGGGGATTAGAAATGTATACAGGAGTCTATGTGGGGGATAAATGTTTTTATAGGAGGCTATGTGGGGCCCAATGTATATAAGAGGCTATGTGGGGGCTCATACTGAATATAGGAAGGTTATGTAGGGGTTCATGCTGAATATATGAGGATATGTAGGGCCTCATTCTGTATATTTGAGGCTATCTGGAACTCAGTGTAGTTAAAGGGAACCAACCACCCCAAATGACCCCCCGGACTGTTAATATGTGTCCCTACACCCAGCACACCCATTTGGGGCAATCGTTTTTGCTAAAAAAAAACTGTTTAGTAGAAGCTAAGATATAGCAATATAAACTTTAATAATTCTGATGACTGGGTGTTACCTAGCTTGTCCTCGTGCAGTGTTCCATGTTCCTGTCAGCCTCCTCTCCCCCCCTCCCTTCAGTAAAGCCCTGCCCTTTCAGCCTCTCAGGTTTCAGCCTTTCAACTGATCCTAAACCCACAAACTGACCCCCCCCGCATATTTAGACCTGCCCCTGCACCCCCTCTTATCATTTCTAGCCATCCCTTTAGCAAAAAAATTGCTTTTGTAAAGTAAGAGAAAAGGTTATTACTTTGTCCAGTGTTTCTGTGGAAGCCGCAAATGCCCCGCCTGTCTGCTGCTGCCTGGTAAATTATGCCGCCCCTCTCTGCTTCTAAGAGCCTGGCCGTGTCATGAAAGGGGCGGGGCTAAATTGCGTCATGAAAGGGGACGGGGCTCCGGCATGCCCAATTTAGCCCCGCCCCTTTCATGACGCGGCCAGGCTCTTAGAAGCAGAGAGGGGCGTGCATAATTTACCAGGCAGCAGCAGACAGGCGGGGCATTTGCGGCTTCCACAGAAACACTGGACAAAGTAATAACCTTTTCTCTTACTTTACAAAAGCAATTTTTTTGCAAAAGGGATGGCTAGAAATGATAAGAGGGGGTGCAGGGGCAGGTCTAAATATGCGGGGGGGTCAGTTTGTGGGTTTAGGATCAGTTGAAAGGCTGAAACCTGAGAGGCAGGGCTTTACTGAAGGAGGGGGGGAGAGGAGGCTGATAGGCACATGGAACACTGCACGAGGACAAGCTAGGTAACACCCAGTCGTCAGGATTTATTAAAGTTTATATTGCTATATCTTAGCTTCTACTAAACAATTTTTTTTAGCAAAAACGAATTGCCCCAAATGTGTGTGCTGGGTGTAGGGACACATATTAACAGTCCGGGGGGGTCATTTGGGGTGGTTGGTTCCCTTTAAGAGGTTATGGGGCTCATAATGTATATGGAAGGCTACATGCTGGCTCACATTGCACATAGAGGGACTTATGTGGGGGCTTATACTGTATATAAGGAAATATGTGAGGGCTATTCCTGTTTTTCAAGGCTATGTTGGGGCTCATACTGTATATAGGGGCTATGTGTGAGGGCTCATTCTGTATATAGGGAGCTATGTGAGGGCTCACCCTGTATGAAGGGATCTATATAGGGTACATGCAGGGACATAACTACAATAGGGGTTGTGAGCCTTAGGGGCCCAAAAGTCCATTTGGCCTGTAGAAAAATACTATAGCTATTAAAGATTGGCAATAATTGCGGGCCACTTTGGAGATTTTGCATTGGGGCCCATGTGCTTCAAGTTACGCCACTGGGTGCATGCTGTATATAAGCGGAGACTGTGTTTAGGCTCATACCATATATAGGGAGATGTCAGCATACTTAATGTTGCTCAATATTAAGAGATACAATATAAAAAAATTTAGTTATAGTTTAACTAGTATGTTAATATTAAGCAGAATTAATTACAGCATATTGGTGACAACAAGTACTGGTGTTTCCTGTGGCCCCTCGGGAAAATTAATTGCCCACCCCTTACACAATAAGACTTGTGCAATTTTTTAATAAACTTCCTCAATCATTATTTTAAGATCTCCGCTTGCAACCATTTTAATAGAAAATTTCAATTTCAAAGATACAAAAGCAAAAGCACAGCTCAATATAAGAGAGCTCTAGTGATGGGGTCTCTGCAAGTATTCCCATTGAGTAACCAACTTTTGAAGCTGAACCCAGAACTGAATCATAAAAAGTACAGGTAAATTGATCTGTAATAGCAAAATAAAAACAAGAACAAACAGCAGCGACCCATTGAGCCATGGTCTCCAAAAGACCTTGGAGGGCTTCCTGTGGCCCCTGGCTCAAAGCAGATTCTTGGTCCAGTAAGTTCTTGGTGAGACCTCCATGGATGCAGCACATCACGCATATGATCCATCAGATTGAGATTTGGGGGATTTGGTTGTCAAGTCATCACTATTGGCCTATTCCTCAAACCATTCATGGTACCATTCAGGCACGGGAGCTCCAGGCTGTCAGCACATACAGATCACATTAGTATTAAATAAAAATGTAAACGGCGGTTATACTTAAAGGGAACCTGTCAGGTGGTTTATGTCCCCCCAGTTATCACTGTCTGTGCTGTCAGCTTCATGATACTATTCTAATGATCCCTGTCTGAGCTCAGAGTGTAATGTGAAAGGTGAAAGAAAAGCATTTATACACTTACATTTCCTTATGTAATGAGGCAGTCAGTATCCAGCTTGGAGGACGGAGACTGGCGGGTTAATAGTTAACATTTCAGCCTTGTGCTAGAACATGTTGGGAGACCTGATGTGATGTCATAACCATGTGACTGCAATAGGCGGAGCTAAGTCCCCATAGAACATAAGTTTGCTCACATAGTTCCGCCCACTATGGTCACATGATCGTTACATCACACAGGTCCTTTAGCCATGCAAGGGAATAGTGAGTTAACTATCATCCTGCCAGACAGTCTCCCTCCTACCATGTGTAGACTGAAATGTAAGTGTATAAATGCTTTAACATTACACTCTGAGCTCAGACAGGGATGATTAGAATAGTATTATGAAGCTGCAGGTACAGACGTGAAAGCTGGAGAGGCATAAACCACCTGACAGGTTCCCTTTAAATGCTTCAAAATATACATTTTGGACAATTCCACCTTTATGGGAAACAGTTTAGGGAACGTCCTTTTCTGTTTCTCCTGACTGTGCCCCTGTGCACAAAGCAAGGTCATAAAGGAAATAGGCCTGGAAGAAATTGACTGGACAAAGCCCTGACCTCAATAATATCTAACAGCTTTACAAACATTGATGAAGGGAGTGAAGTCCTGGCTCACAGTTTTCATTCTAGTTCTAGATGAATGAAAAATTTTCCAAAAACTTGTGTAAAGCATTCCCGAGACAGTGGATGCTGTTATAGCTGAAAAGGGGAAACCAACTCTGTATTTATGGCCAAGGATTGAGAATGGGATGCCCTACAGATTATAATGAGTAGGTGACTACATGTGGGTTTACACATGCCGATTTCTGCCAACAGCAAGCACAGATCAACTAGCACGTTGACTCATTTAAACAGTTACTCAAGAATGGGGTCCGAACAATCGTTAATACAATGGTTCAGCCTCTTACACATTCCACATTGTCGACTATACAAATTGCCTTTTCAGAGAGGAAGAGGACTTGAACTCTAGTGCCACCAATTAGAGGCAGCAATTCTAAATATCAATATCGACCCCTTTCCGTATGAGCCAAACCAGAATCTCAATTTGCAAATAGAGTTGGGGGTTGTTGCCCCTCATCTGTGCAAAACATGAAATCTGATTTGGCTGTGTGAAAGACTTCTAACTGGTATCTAAGAGGTAATATTTCCTTGAATTAAAGGGTCAATAATGACTTTTAGGATTGCTACTTCCAATAGGTGGCAATTCAGTTCCTTGCTAAAGAGACAGTTTGCATATTTCATTTCCCAGAGGAGCATTGCATGGCTCATATGCCTCCTTACACATGCATGTTACTCTCCACTAGGAGAAACGTTACCCCTTAGATCACATTATTGGTTTAGACGGGTAGATGTGCTGCCAACAACAATTTGTTTTGGCTGCGTAATTGATCAGCTCAGGTCACCGACGTACATGTGTCTTGTTTGTTCATCAGCTATTTGCTGCTGTGTTTACAAATCCCAATGATTGGGAAAACTGTTCATATATGTGGTCATTCTGGCTGTTATTAGCCCATGTAAATGAGCCTTTAAACACTGCAGCAAAATAGTAGGACGTTTTTCATAAAGACTATATACAAAGCTGCTTAATTTTGTTAATCAGTCCTACGGTCTACATTGCCTTTTGCCTTAAAACATTTTAAAGGAACATTGCAAATTGCAAAAGGATACAAAGTAAACGGATGGAGTAGCACAGATGGTATACAAGGGTACAAGGCTTGGGAAATCCGGATTGCAAAAGAATCTAATGTATGAGATGAAGCAGCGATTTTGCTCCAACATGAGCTTTTATTAATAAAAAAAAAAAGTTATAATCCGAAATATACAGTATTTTAAGACGCACTTTTCTCCCCTCAAAATGAAGATAAAACTGGGGGTGCATCTTACAATCTGAATCTTGTTATTTTAATTAAAAAAAAAAACAACTTACGGGGGTGGGTTGCAGTTGTGGCCGCCATTTTCATGGATTCATTCCCAGGCTGCAACTGGATGCTAGAAGTTGTGACTTCCAGAAAATAACCACAGAGGTGGCACATGCGCAGATGGGAGATCTGCGGCCATGTTCTAGGATCCAGTTGTAGTTTTGGAATGAATCCAGGTACATGGAAAATGGCAGCCCCCACCGCACGCCACGCCGCGCCCCCCACAGCTTTTCCCCTACCCTCCCCTGGACCCGTGAAACCTGCCTCCTCCAACCCCGCTCACAACCACAACCGCAACCCCCACTCCCCCTCCCTCTCGGTAAGCCGTGGTTGGTTCAGGATGGGGAGGGGGCCATGTACCAGGATGGGGATATTTATCAGGATGTGAGGGGCCATGTACCAGGATGGTGGATATATATACCAGCATTGGGAGCATGTACCAGGATGGGAGATATATATACTGGGATGGGGGACATATTTACTGATTGTAAGACGGACACTGGCATTATGATGGACCCCATTTAGCAATTTAGCACTAAAAATTATTTGTTTCCTCTTTTCCTTCACCAAATCTGGGGTGTGTCTTATAAAGTAATAAATATGGTATTACATGTACGCTTACCTATGGAGTAATAAATTATCTTCAGGTTTTGTTTTGAGGTTTCTTTTCTCTGGTTGCTTACATGAAGATTCAGTGCTTATAATAACCCTATGTACTTCTTTAAGGTGACCGAAATAAACCCTAATGTGTCCAAAGACTTTGGCGCAGAACTCGCAGCACATTAACTTCTTGAGCCGGCTCTCGCAGTGGTGGTGCTTCATGTGTGTGCTGAGACTGCCCGAGTGCACATAGCTCTTACGACACAGACGACAGTGGTAGGGTCGCTTGTTGCTGTGACTATTTAAGTGATCTTGAAGGTGATGTTTAAATTGGAAGCTGTTATCACAGACATGACACTTATAGGAAACCTTCGCTGTACTCTTTGGAGTCAAAGAAAAATTGTCCCCTACTCTCCATCGGTGAAGACGGCTACCAATCAACCTACTTCTAAGGAAACATTCAGTCATATTTGATTGAAAAACAGGATTAGAGGCATTCAGCGATGCCAAGCTCTGAATTGCCACCATTGGCTTTGGCATTATATTTCGATACTTCTTCAATGACACTTCGCTTTTACCACTAACTTCGCGCTGAGCTTTGCATTTATCTTTGCACACAATGAGCTTGTTTCCAACCAGTCTCATTTTTGTTTGGTAGCCCAACATGTCGCTGTAGGTTTTTCGTTTCTTTCCACGTTTCTTTCCTAAACTACAATTTTGCTTTCTCAAGACGTCCGAATCAGACGTCAAAATTGGCTGGCATGGACTGTCCAGAGTGGAGACATTTAAGACACTCACAGAAGGAGACGGAGCGTGGACTTGGGCTGGCTCTGTCTGGGCTCCAGCTTGACCCAAATTTGGCAGAGTTATATTCGTTTCCAAAGCAATCGATTTCTTAATTTTTGAATATGGTAAAATGGGCAATTTTCCTTTAGGAACAGGTTGGAGAAGATGAAGTGGACTGCCAAAAACAACCGGAGAGAGAACGGTTAATGAGTTTGTAGAGTCGACAACTTTGGTGCTTTCATATCTAACTAATGACCCACTGTCTGATGAACCAAATGTCTTCTCTGGACTGTTGCTGAGCTTCACGGTGCTTCCTGCGCTGAAAGTTGGGTTCCGACTCTTTTCTATGCAAGGAATTATGGAGTTGTTTACTTTACAAAGTTCTGGTCCACTTCCTAAGAAAAGTCCACTTTCTAAACCCGGTTCTTCTACCACCATCAACGGTTTTGTTGTTTCAGTCTTAGGGTCTAATTTAGGAGGAGCTTCGGACAGTCTACCCTGACTGACCAGCACGTTAGAATATTCTGTTTTTGGCTTACAAGCACCCTTTGATTTCTTATTGAGAAACTTCTTGCTGCGAGTGGGTTGGTATCTGGGAATGGGCAATTTGAGATTTTCTTGCAAAGGTATAGCTGTAGTCTGTATCACAGATCCACCCATGGGTGACGTGACTTGTGGTAAAGCTACAAAGGAGAATGTACCATCGTGGCCAGCTACTTTCATCAAAGTATAGTTCTGAGTGTTAACAACCAAAGGTTTAGTTCCAGGCACAGCAACATCCGACAAGGAGGGAGGATAACTGGAGGATGAAAATGAAGGAACAATCTTTGGTGCCACTTTCGGTGCAATGGTTCTAAAGTGACTTGTGTTGGGAACAGACTTCTTGCAGTGCATAGTCCCAAGCGATCCAGTGGGGATTTTTGAATCATCTGCAAAACAGAAATCATAATAAGAAAACCCAACAAACAGGAACTCGACTTCCAAATATAAGCAGAAACAAATGAACCTAAGTTCATAAATATTAACAGGGATTCAGAAATCATTCATCCTTAGCTCTTTGAGGATTCATGGGTGTAAGCCATCTTGTCCTACTGCATTCTAATTTGCATTTCTTCTGTCATACAATTACAGTATATACTCGTGTATAAGCCGACCTGTGTATAAGCCGACCCCCTACTTTTGCCCCCAAAACCTGGGAAAACCTATTGACTCGTGTATAATCCGAGGGTGGACCCCAGCACAGGTATACAGCAGCCCCAGAGGTATATACAGCAGCCCCAGTGGTAGTATACAGCAGCAGCCCCAGTGGTATATACAGCAGCAGTCCCAGTAGTTAGTATACAGCAGCCCCAGAGGTATATACAGCAGACCCGGTGATAGTATACAGCAGCCCCAGAGGTATATACAGCAGCCCCAGTGATAGTATACAGCAGCCCCAGAGGTATATACAGCAGCCCAGTGGTAGTATACAGCAGCCCCAGAGGTATATACAGCAGCCCCAGTGGTAGTATACAGCAGCCCCAGTGGTATATACAGCAGCCCCAGTGGTAGTATACAGCAGCCCCAGTGGTATATACAGCCCCAGTGGTAGTATACAGCAGCCCAGAGGTATATACAGCCCCAGTGGTAGTATACAGCAGCCCCAGAGGTATATACAGCCCCAGTGGTAGTATACAGCAGCCCCAGAGGTATATACAGCCCCAGTGGTAGTATACAGCAGCCCCAGAGGTATATACAGCCCCAGTGGTAGTATACAGCAGCCCCAGTGGTAGTATACAGCAGCCCCAGTGGTAGTATACAGCAGCCCCAGTGGTAGTATACAGCAGCCCAGTGGTAGTATACAGCAGCCCCAGAGGTATATACAGCCCCAGTGGTATATACAGCCCCAGTGGTAGTATACAGCAGCCCCAGAGGTATATACAGCCCCAGTGGTAGTATACAGTAGCCCCAGAGGTATATACAGCCCCAGTGGTATTATACAGCAGCCCCAGTGGTATATACAGCCCCAGTGGTATTATACAGCAGCCCCAGTGGTATATACAACCCCAGTGGTAGTATACAGCAGCCCCAGTGGTATATACAGCCCCAGTGGTATATACAGCCCCAGTGGTATATACAGCCCCAGTGGTAGCATACAGCCCCAGTGGTAGCATACAGCCCCAGTGGTAGCATACAGCCCCAGTGGTAGCATACAGCCCCAGTGGTAGCATACAGCAGCCCAGAGGTATATACAGCCCCAGTGGTAGTATACAGCAGCCCCAGTGGTATATACAGCCCCAGTGGTAGTATACAGCAGCCCGAGTGGTAGTATACAGCAGCCTCCAGGGGGTATATAGCAGCCCCCAAATGCTCGGTGCTCCGTTCTCCATGCTCCGTCCTCGCTGCATCCGGGATCCCCGGCCGTCGCGCGATGACGTCATATGCCTGCGACGGCCGGAGATCCCGGATGTAGCAGGACGGGAGAATGAAGAACGGAGCACCGAGGAGCGGCACTGTGCAGAAGACTGGGATGGTAAGATACGCAGCGGGGAGGGGGCCCTTACAAGGGGGGAGAGTGCCAGCAGTTGGGGGAATATATGAACTGCTTCCCCCTGCCGCTGATTGACAGGGGGAAGCAGTGCATATATAATGAGCGGCCCCGACTACCGTATTGACCCGTGTATAAGCCGAGGGGGAGACTTTTCAGCCCAAATTTTGGACTGAAAAACTCGGCTTATACACGAGTATATACGGTACACGCGTTTCATGCAAAGTTGAGTAGAAAATCTGAGGTAAACACCTCCAATAAAGAAACAAGGTACCAGGATAAGATAGTTTACATCCATGAATCCTCAAAGAGCTAAGGATGAATTATTTCTGAATCCCTGTTAATATTTATACGTTACCTAAAGGATTGACACAAAGCATATGGAGCGCCGGTATCCCAAAAGAAAACAAAACAATAGAGCATCTAGGTGATGAAAAATATACAATGTGTAATCATGGTAAAAGGGATTATCTAAGCATCAAAACACAACAAGTCTTACCCTGCCGCTGGCTCACCAGGGATTAGAATATAGCATAGCAAAGTCTGTAGCTAGGTGACTGGATCGTCCCAACCTGGGTTGCTTCCTTATGCAATCTTTGTTATCACAGCTGAATCCGATGCTGAAATCCTTGTAGTTTTATAATCCAGATTCTGATCCCCTTGGTCGGCACCAAAATGCCTAGGCCTGGGGTTATGGCCGGCCAATCGGATCCAAAGATCCTAGGTTAGCTGCCTGTATCCAATGCCGTGCACCTCTAGTCGGGACCAAAATCCCTAGACTGAGGTCACTAGGCAGAATCTTCAATCACCTGGTTAAGACTGTTTTTTCATTGGCTCGATCAAGCTGTATATAAAACTACCTCTAATATTATTGTATTGCTGGCAAAGAAGATGCACATACTGATTGACATAGCAATACAATGAAATGTTAGTAGGATTAAGTTCTGTCAAGGTAAAGCCACAGGCAGATGTTTTACCTAGCAGGATACATTTAATCTGCAATCCATGACATTAAACAATGGTGGCTGAGGCCATTTACATAGAGTCAACAACCCACATAGTGATACAATGGCATTCTAACAGGATTAAGTAACTATGACCTTACAAAGGAGAGATAATTGCATTACATACATCAACATCATCAAACATCTACAAGACTAGTAGGAACAATGGGTAAACAAAATACAAAATACTGTCTGGCTAGATTTTAAGAACTTAACCCATGAGTGGCATGTTACAAGTTTGCAAACAAAATGCAATATTGTCTGGATAAATAAGAAATCATCAAAGTATCATACATTAAAGGGGTCCATTTCGTTACAACCACTTCCATCTTTTTTTTAAACGGTGTAAAATAACAAAAATAGGGAATCTAAGGGATAGGTTTTCTCCTTGTGTCAGGTTTGGCAAGCTAGTATGAGGAGTCTTAAACACCTGACCTAACATGTTACTTTCCATTAGTGATGAGTAAACGTCTAGATGTTCGGGTGTTGCCCGTTCGGGACCTGCGCGTGACCCTGTACGTCCTCGGAAGTCAATGACTGGCTGTTCGGCTCTCCACCCACATACAGCCAGCCAAAAGCAAACGGCTTCCAGGGGTGGGAGGGTGAGGTTTTTAACCATTTTTTTTTATTTTCCAACCACAGAACGGCAAACAACACAGGATTTGACCTCAGTGCGAGCCGATCACAACTGCCAGCGGCTCACATTTGCCTGACCACCCAGTGTACCGAAGCACAGCGATCCCGGCTCCAAGACTCAGAAGATGGAGTTTCCCCGAACTCCAGCCCTGAACGCTCATCTCTACTCTCCATAAGGAGAAATCTTACCACTTAGGCTGGGTTCACACTGCGGCAGCGTCCGGTCCGGGGCTGTCAGGGGTGACAGCCTGGACCGGAGTTTTGCTGCATAGAGTACTATCGGGCTGCACGGAGCTGGATCGCGCCGGGTGGCAATTATCTGCCATCCGGCTGCTAGCTCGCCGGATAAATCCTGCAGAAGTGGGGATTTGTCTGCCGACTCCAAAAACGGTGCATGCAACGTTTTTGGAGTCGGCAGACAAATCCCCACTTCTGCAGGATTCATCCGGCGAGCTAGCAGCCGGATGGCAGATAATTGCCACCCGGCGCGATCCAGCTCCGTGCAGCCCGATAGTATTCTATGCAGCAAAACTCCGGTCCAGGCTGTCACCCCTGACAGCCCCGGACCGGACGCTGCCGCAGTGTGAACCCAGCCTTAGACCCCACTTAGTTTCTCACCTAGCCAAACCAGATCTCATACTTTGCACTGATTAGAGCCAATTCCCGAAAACACTCTGTAAATTGAGATTCTGGTTTGGTAATTATTATCCCAAGTTACATGACAAGGGTCAGTATTGGTCTTTTAGGATTGCTACTTCCAATAGGTGGGCTAGTGTTCATCTCCTTCCTCTCTGAAGAGACAATTTGCATAAAAGTAGTAAAACTCATTTGACCAATCCCTTTACTCAAGTGCCAGCGCTTCCCTAGTACCATCAGTTTCTGCTTGGACAGATCCAGCAATGACACGTAACCAATATAGGCAATCGGTTGCAGGAGTGGCGTCTGTGAAACTGAGGCATGACATATAAAGTCTGTGATTGACTAGAGAGGATGCAAGTTGTTTTATTAAAGGAGGTGGGTGAATGAAGCCCACTGGCACCAAGAGCAAAGGGACTCGTAGGGCATATTTTATTGATTTTTTTTCCCTACAAAGTTTGTAAGTTCTTCTTATTAATTGATATTATACAGTGGAATGCAAATATTTGGACACTCCATTTCCAATTTTTAAAATGTTAAAAGATGAAAAGGATTTTATTTCTTGCCTAAAATACAAAGAAATGTGACATCATTAACTTTATGCCTTATAGAGATCATTTAATATTTAATAACAATATTTTTGACCAGGGGTGCCCAACGTTTTATATGCCATTGTAAAATGACAACCACCTGGGCTTAGCTATATACAGAATACACATGAAGAGCAAGATAAGAATTGGTTCATGCTGGAGGGGGAGATAACGGCTTCTGAGAGTTGGAAAGCTCAAAATTGACCATTAAGGATTTGCAACACAATTTCACAACATCACGAGTCAGTGGTGACTTTAGTTCCTTCTATGATTGCACTGGAGTAAGAAAAAATAAAAAAAGGCTCCTGTGTGCAACATGTTCCAGAGTGGCGAGTGCCCGTAGGCCGCACACCAGGGCCACACATGCCAGGCAGACAGCACAGGAGTCTTTGAAGACTTGCGCTTGGAACGTACTGCCGCTGCAAGCAAGATGGAGACATTAATATTTACTAAAAAATGTACATTTTAATTGTCAGATCAAAGTACGGAAATTAATTTGTGCTGTAATAACAGGCCGTTATAGGAATGTCATTAACTCATGATTAATGACTTCGCTGCCATCTAAGAAAACACTGAATCCTGGAAAATTACCAGGTTGTATCCGAGTCAGAGCGGCAGCTCCATACACATCGGATGGACAGAGGATCCGCCTGCCATAAACGTCAAGAATCCCAACTTTTATTTGTTTGCAACCTCTATTAATTCATAACATCTTTGGCCCCGTTCACATCACATTCTTGCATTACTCTGTTTACCATATGCTGGAAAACTTTTTTTTTTTTTTTCAAGTAAAAGAAATTAAAAAACTATGAAATTCTTTCAAAGTTACGACCCTGAAAACTAAAGCAATAAAGTGAAAAATGGCCATAGTGCAAAAGTAGTTAAAGTGGTTATCCAGGACAGGTGTTGTTTTTTTTACTATGGGCCTAAAAAGTAAAAGGCAGGGAATTGCGAACTAACTACCTGCCTGCTCTACCCAGTGTTGGCTCAGAGTAGAAAAGGATAACTCATCCAGCACTTCCGGAGTATAAAAAAAATCTAAACTTAATCCATCGTATTAAACTACACAATTCAAAAAAGAATAAAATATGTCAAAAATATCCATATGGAGGCATTGGATGACACGCTTCAGATCGGAGCGATTCTTATTCATATCCTGCTAGTGTTGGCTCAGACTGGTTACAGACTGCTCCTGCCGGCGTTTCAGCTGCTCCATGAAAACAGAGCACGTCTGATGGTGGGTTTACACGTCCTGATATCGGGGCGATATCGTAGGCAATGGCGCGGGAGCGCGCATTTTTTGAGCGCTTTTCCCGATATGGCATCGGCGGTTTACACGCTGCGATATCGGGAAACAACGTCCCTACGATGTGTACGCCCACCAACCCAGTAACGACCATTTAACATGGGAGTTAATGGGTGAGGTGCGAGTACACATCGTAGTTGGGCTGTTACACGCTACGATGCTGCTACAACGGCCATGCGATATCGGGCAGTTGAATAGCTCGCCTATTCAACCCCGATATCGTTTTGGCATCGTTCCAGCATCGCGTTGTACGTTCAAACCGTACAACGCGCGAACGATATCGGCTCCAACTCGCAAACCACGTGACTTTTTGTCGGAGTTGGATCGGAGTTGGACGCCGATATCGCGGCGTGTAAACCCACCATTACTGCCGACCTCATTACTGACTGACGGCTGGATCCCCACAGTTAGGCTGCAGGGAGTGCAGAACGGAAGATAAATCACTGCTCTGTCCATGTAACGTCTGTGGAAGCCGCAGAATCACTGGCAGGAGCGGTCTGTGACTGTGCTATACCGGCACAAGAGACAGGTAATTTGTAACCACCTGCCTGCAAGTTCTTAGGGCACAGTTACACGTCGCAACATTGCAATTTGCTGGCTGCAGTGAAATCATGGACACATTGTTCTATCTTGTTGCTGTGTACAAATGTAACAATGTGTCCATGATTTCACTGCAACCAGCAAATTGCAAGTGAAATTGCATGCAATGTTGCGACGTGTAACAGTACCATTAGACCCATAGTAAAAAGACATGAGGTCCCGGACAGCCCCTGTAAAGGCAATTTAGTGTCCTCATTTTGACCATTGCTGCCTCGTTTAGCTGGAATTTTATTTTAGTATCAGGGAGTTCATTCTCCAAAACAAAAGTCCTTGCTGCTCAATGCAACAAATCAGAGGTCAGCTTACTTATTCCAACCTACTCTAAGAAAATGAAAGCTGCGCTGTGATTGGTAGATGCAGGTGAAAAGAGCAGCGTGAGGTTTTTTCTATGGGGACCTCATCATAAATGCCAGAAATTACTTTTTGTTGACATTCTGAAGCTTCTTGGTTAAAGTGAACCTGTCACCAGATTTTTGGGTTTTAATGTTATGTTCACACTGTGCATTTTTTATCCTTTTTGTAATCTGTTTTTGCAGTGAAAATGCAGTTAATGCAACACTTAAAGTGATCCTCACCCCGAAAAATGAGCCCCCAGCCTCTTAATACCTTTCACTGCAGCATGCTAACACCTCTGGAGCCATCCTTTTGTGTGGCCAAAGTGTTATTGTAATATTAATCAAAGTGCTTTTTATACCTCATTTCCAGCAGGTTCTCAGCATTTGAGAAGCCGCAAAAGACGTGCACCTGGCTGCTGCTCCCCGCCGCCTGCTTGTTAATTATGCACCACCTGATGGGCGTGCTACAGATCCGAGAGCCTGTGCGCGTCATAAAAGGGGCGGTAAAACCGGTATGACGCAATTGCATTGGGGCGTGCATAATTAACAAGCAGGTGGCAGGGAGCAGCCGCCAGGCACGCCTTTTGCGGCTTCTCAAATGCTGAGAAGCCGCTGGAAATTAGGTATAAAAAGCACTTTTATTAACATTACAATATCACTTTGGCCACACAAAGGGATGGCTTCAGAGGTGTTAGCATGCTGCAGGGAAAGGTATTAAGGGGCTGGGGGCTCATTTTTCGGGGTCTGTATGCAATTCCTTGCTGGTTTTGATGTCCCAATGACATTTCTGGTAGAAAGAGATGATTTTTCCTCTATACAGAAGGGCTGCAGCCCATCTGTACAGAGGAAGAGAGATAGGACTATGCAGCACTGAGGCCCCCTAGTGGGCACTGTAAAGTAAAGAAAAAAAAAACAATTTTTTAAAAGTATGAAGAAAACAAAAACAACAACAACATAGAAGGTCAAATCACCCTCCTTTTGCACCACTGGAAATAAAACTATTAAAAAAAATTGTAAAAATACACGTATTTGGTATCGCCGCGTTTGGAAATGCTCGATCTATCAAAACATAAAATCAATTAATCAGATCGGAAAACTGAATAACGGAAAAAAATAAACGCCAAAATGACGTTTTTTTGGTGACTTCATCATTGCAATAAAATGAAATAACAAGCAATCAAAACCTCACATCTACTCAAAAACAAGCCCCAGATGCAGAAAAATTAGAATGTTACAGGTCGCAGAGCATGGAGCAAAAAGCGCAATTCTTTTTCTTTACAAACTACTGAATTTTTTTCCACCACTTAGATAACAGTAAAAGTATACATGTTTGGTATCTACAAACTCGTACCAACCCGAGGCATCATACCGACACGTCAGTTTTACCATATAGTGAACTTGGTAAATTAAAAAAACAAACAAACATGTAATTGCACTTTTTTTGGCAATTTCACCACTCTTGGAATTATTTTCCCATTTTCCTGTACACTATCTGGTAAAGTAAATGATGTCATCCAAGAGTACAACTCGTCCAGCAAAAAAAAAAAAAAAAAAAGTCCTCATATGGCTATTTTGACGGAAAAATAAAAAAAAGTTATGGCTCTGGGAAGAAGGAGACGAAGAAACAAAAACTGGAAAATGGAAAATCGCCCAGAAATGAAGTGGTTAATTACATTATGGGGCTATTGATTCACTGCTGTTATTGGCCACTTGCTGCAATAAAACTAATAATTGTAACACTTTTTTTTTAAACACTATAAACAACAATGTAACGTGTGCACCACAGGTGTAGAGGTTTACTCCACTGAACACCAGATTTGTATTTTTCCAGCTCAGTTTTGATGCTGTCTCACACAAGAACTCAAAGCAGAACATAAGTCTTAGGCTGCCTTCACATTTGTGTTCCCCTCCGCAGCACCGCAAGCCCCTATGTTTATAATGGGAGCGCACGGTGCTGCGCATGACCGTGTGCACCCATTCACTGCCATATGTGATCTGTGCGCAGGCGGATGCCAGCGCACAAATCACCCAGTCTCGACCGCACCACGAACGCGACATGTTGCATTTCTGGTGCGGACGAGACTGGTGATTTGTGCGCAGGCATCCCCTGCGCACAGATCACATATGGCAGTGAATAGGTGTTCACGGTCATGCACAGCACCGTGCGCTCCCATATAAAGATAGGGGCTTGCGGTGCTGCGGTCACATTGTGGATCCCCTCCGCAGAACGCTGGGAGGGAACGCAAATGTGAAGGTAGCTAAAGGCTGTGTTTTTGCAGCATTTTTTTGAGGATCTGTAAGGGTGGTTTCACATGGCGTTTGCGTCTGCGTGCTTATGGCACGCAGACGCAAACGCAGCCATATTAATGTGAACGCAGCGGAGAATCTTTGCATGCGTTCACATTAGTATGCACCCGCCAGCCAATCAGCTGTCTCGGGGGAGGCCGGGAGGAGGAGATCAGCGGCAGAGATCTCCTCCTCCCGGCACAGCTGACCTCCCGCCGGAGTCAGTGGGGAGATACAGCTGATCTGACAACTGTTTAAATCTCCCGCGCTGATACCGAATAGGGCGATATCGGTGCAGGAGATAAGAAACAGCTGATCACTGCTTCAAATCTCCCGCGCAGACATCACATATTCGGTGTCGGCCGAGAGATTTAAACAGCTGTCAGATCAGCTGTTTCTTCAAATCTCTCGCGCTGACACCGGCGGGAGATCAGCGGCGGCTGTAACTGATCTCTCGGTAGCTGATCACCGGCGGCCACCAGGAGAGATTTCAATGAGATCTGCAGCGTTCTCCTGTGCTGTCATGCGGAGGACACTGCGGATCCATTGACTTCCATGCATTATTTGTGCGCTTGTGGATAAAACAAGTGCCCAGCGACCGCACAAAAAATGTAACTGCTGCGTTCAGAAAAAATCATGCGCATCCAAGCGCAAACGCAACCGAACGCAGCCAAACGCAGGCACATGCGTTCCCATGTTAAACATATGAACCCAGTGCGCAAGCGTTTAGCTGCGTTCGGTGCACTGCGCTCCCAGCCAAGTCAATGCATTTCCAAATTTAGCGTTCAGACACAACGCCTTCCTGTGCGCTCTGCTAAAGAGCAGTTCCTGGGGCTCCCTGTGTGGCTGCATCCATGGTAAACATTGGGTTACTATGCAGCAGCGTTTTCTCGCAGCACCCGACGTTACTGGATCCGTAGGGTGGTGATTAACTGCAGAGGCTCCCCTGTCTAATGGAAGTGCCCTGCTAAGTGTGGCCCTAGCTTAAGGCTCAGTTCACACAATGAAGATTTGGGGAATTTTTTCCGCCATGTTATAATATTCCAGCACAGTGAAATCTCATGTATGCTCTGGGGGTTTATTCTGTACAATCTGCAAAACCTCACTTTCTCTTGACGTCCGATACAGGTTTTGTTTGCAGATTTTCCCTCAAATAATAAAATGAAGCTGCATTTTGGTTGTGTTTATCTGAAATATTTTACAATAAAACTGCAAGTTATTCGCTGTCCTCGGGGGACATGTTGATGATTGCTGGGTGGTTCTTGATGCAAATTCCAGACCCCCGACCTGAGGGGACACAGGCCTGATCGCTGCTCATTCATTGTCTATGGGATGTGCAGGAATACACAAGCACAGAGCCCCACGATCACCTCCCATCCTACCGTATAGACAATGAAGGGGCAAGCAGCGCCCCCGCGGCGGGTGGTCTCCAGCAGCGCCCCCGTGCTCAGGCTGGGGCCCTGTGCTCAGTGATGTGCTCATGTACCGCACTATATCCGGGCACTTTCTGCAGAGTAACAAGTTATGACACTCTCTGCTATGGAGCAGACCCGGCTGATTTCCGGTCAGCTGCAGTGTGACCCGTTCTCTTCTATAGCTCCGGGGACAAGGACTGGGGGAGCGGACACCGTCCAATGTCACCACCCTGTGCCGGGGCAGAGCAGTACCTGGAGCCGCCGCACTGACCTCCTGCACATGAAGCATCGCACACTCCTCCAGCGCCGGCAGGTGAGCTACATCCCACAGGACCTGTGGTGACGTCAGACCATGTGAGCGGTCATGTGACGGGGAGGAGTCAGGCTTCTCTGCTACAAGGTGAGGAGTCACATGACCTGGATCTACAGCGCGGTGTGAGATGGGGCTGCAGAGCTGTATATTGTGCTCAGAAGATCATGGGGCCCCACACAGAGAGTCCATACACCCCCCAAAGGAAAACTATCACAATGTATTCCCGGCCATAAAAGCGTGTTATTAACTATGTACAAAGTAATTCTGCTCAAGCCCCTGGATTCCCCTTTCATTATAGCCTTAAAGTATGATGTCACCCACAGTGCCCTCATACACCATATAACCCCTGCCCCTCATACACCATATAACCCCTGCCCCTCATACACTGTATGACCCCGCCCCTCATACACTGTATGACCCCAGCCCCTCATACACCGTATAACCCCTGCCCCTCATACACCGTATGACCCCAGCCCCTCATACACCGTATGACCCCAGCCCCTCATACACCATATAACCCCTGCCCCTCATACACTGTATGACCCCGCCCCTCATACACCATATGACCCCCACCCCTCATACACCGTATAACCCCTGCCCCTCATACACCGTATGACCCCCTGCCCCTCATACACCGTATGACCCCCACCCCTCATACACCGTATGATCCCAGCCCCTCATACACCGTATAACCCCTGCCCCTCATACACCGTATGACCCCCGCCCCTCATACACCGTATGACCCCAGCCCCTCATACACCGTATGATCCCAGCCCCTCATACACCGTATGAACCCTGCCCCTCATACACCGTATGATCCCAGCCCCTCATACACCGTATGACCCCAGCCCCTCATACACCGTATAACCCCTGCCCCTCATACACCGTATGACCCCCGCCCCTCATACACTGTATGACCCCAGCCCCTCATACACCGTATGATCCCAGCCCCTCATACACCGTATGAACCCTGCCCCTCATACACCGTATGATCCCAGCCCCTCATACACCGTATGACCCCTGCCCCTCATACACCGTATGACCCCAGCCCCTCATACACCGTATGACCCCAGCCCCTCATACACCGTGTGACCCCAGCCCCTCATACACCGTATAACCCCTGCCCCTCATACACCGTATGACCCCCACCCCTCATACACTGTATGACCCCCGCCCCTCATACACCGTATAACCCACGCCCCTCATACACCGTATGATCCCTGCCCCTCATACACCGTATAACCCCCGCCCCTCATACACCGTATGACCCCAGCCCCTCATACACCGTATGATCCCAGCCCCTCATACACCGTATGATCCCAGCCCCTCATACACCGTATGAACCCTGCCCCTCATACACCGTATGATCCCAGCCCCTCATACACCGTATGACCCCTGCCCCTCATACACCGTATGACCCAGCCCCTCATACACCGTATGACCCCAGCCCCTCATACACCGTATGATCCCAGTTCCTCATACACCGTATGACCCCTGCCCCTCATACACCGCATGACCCTGCCCCTCATACACCGTATGACCCCAGCCCCTCATACACCGTATGATCCCAGCCCCTCATACACCGTATGACCCCGCCCCTCATACACCATATAACCCCCGCCCCTCATACACCGTATGACCTCCGCCCCTCATACACCGTATGATCCCAGCCCTCATACACCGTATGACCCCTGCCCCTCATACACCGTATGATCCCAGCCCCTCATACACTGTATGACCCCTGCCCCTCATACACCGTATGACCCCCGCCCCTCATACACCGTATGACCCCGCCCTCATACACCGTATGATCCCAGCCCCTCATACACCGTATGACCCCTGCCCCTCATACACCGTATGATAGACGATTCCACCCTATTCACCACACCGTATGACCCCTGCCCCTCATACACCAGTATGATCCCAGCCCCTCATACACCGTATGACCCCTGCCCCTCATACACCGTATGATCCCAGCCCTCATACACCGTATGACCCCTGCCCCTCATACACCGTATGACCCCAGCCCCTCATACACCGTATGACCCCAGCCCCTCATACACCATATGATCCCAGCCCCTCATACACCGTATGACCCCTGCCCCTCATACACCTATGACCCTGCCCCTCATACACCGTATGACCCCTGCCCCTCATACACCGTATGACCCCAGCCCCTCATACACCGTATGACCCCAGCCCCTCATACACCGTATGACCCCAGCCCCTCATACACCGTATGACCCCGCCCTCATACACCGTATGATCCCAGCCCCTCATACACCGTATGACCCCGCCCCTCATACACCGTATGACCCAGCCCTCATACACCGTATGACCCCTGCCCCTCATACACCGTATGACCCCAGCCCCTCATACACGTATGACCCCTGCCCCTCATACACCGTATGACCCCAGCCCCTCATACACTGTATGACCCTGCCCCTCATACACTGTATGATCCCCGCCCCTCATACACTGTATATCCCCGCCCTCACACTGTATGATCCCCCCTCATACACGTATGATCCGCCCCTCATACACTGTATGATCCGAGCCCCTCATACACTTATGATCCCAGCCCTCATACACTGTATGATCCCGCCCCTCATACACTTATGATCCCAGCCCCTCATACACTGTATGATCCCTGCCCTTCATACACTGTATGATCCCAGCCCCTCAAACACTGTATGATCCCTGACCTCCAACACGTATGATACCCTCATACCCTCCTTCATACACACTGTTATGATCGCCCTCTAGGCCGTGTACTCCTACATGGCCTCACCCAGTGTGGATCTATACTCTCAATTACCAAATATGTGTCGCCCTGCTGGGCCGTGGGTCCTCTATGGGCCCTTGGAAAGAATGTCGTCAGGAGGATGAGTGTAATGTCAGATTGGTGTTGACCCGCGCGTCCGGGTCCCTCTATGGGGCCGTTGGATAAGGGGTTGAGGAGGCAGGATAATTAATATAGATTTGTATGAAGCCAGCCGCTTGCTGCGGTCGGATCTCGGGGTGGATTGCAAACTTGTAATGGGTGACTCCACACAGCGATGAGCGGTTCCCGGCATCCGGAGTCATGTGATGGATAACCACAGGGCGAACAGTGCGGGCTGTCCGGTGTCCTGTGCATACCAGATGGTCCACAGGCACGAAATGAACAATCCGACACAATGCTGAATTTCAACCCGGTTCACTTGGCTTCTCTCGTTAGGCACTTCAGTTTACAAGCGAGTACAGTGGCGGCTCCGGTAGTCCTTGGCAACCAGGATGGTTTGTCCAGTACACCCTCTTTTGTGTTCCTCTCCACTCGGGCTTTCCTCTCTCAGTGCTGCCTGTCCTCCTACTTCCTGCACGCACCTCCGCACACAGAGCCCTGATCCAGCAGCCATGGGCCTTCATTGGGCAACCAGCATAGTACCCTGGCCCTAGTACATCTGCCTTTTCTGCGCTGTGTCGGGGGTTGGTCACAAGTCATAGAGAGTTCGTGGCCCCCGGGATCAGTGGTTGGAGCTTGGAACCTTCCTTCACAGCTGAGTTGGGCGCGCGAGTGGATCACTCACTGCCCGCGCCCCTAGGACTTTCTCTGTCTTTCTGCAGTTCGTAGTCCCGGGTCCCGGAGTAGGCCTCATTGTTGCTCGGGCCTCTGGGTCCGGGCTTCCTCTTTATGTCTCTTCTCTGTCCTCTATCAACTGACCTCCTCGACTGTTTGACCCCTACTTCCTGTGTTTTCCCTTTGTCCTCTTCCTTTCCCTGACCACTTCCTGTACTAACATCCCACCCACCACTTGTCACCCCCCACTGTCCCACAGCTGCCTGAGTCATCCCACTACCTGGGTTCACCCGCTCGCTCTGGGACCGGAGTGTGTTGGGTGTGTTTGTGGGTGACTGGACTTACCGATCCCGGTTGCTGCAAAATTATAGTGGCGACTGGACTGCAGGGGTGCCATACTAGTTTCAACACTGCAGCTGGAATAGCTCACTAGTTTGGCATTGAACAGGGTAAGGATCTGTCTCGCCATACAGTGTCACCACTTTTAAGAGCTTTTGGACTGAAAGCCCACTTTGCGTGACCAAACCTCTCATTAGCAAAAAGAATCAAAAGTCTAGTCTCACCTTTGGTGAGTAGCATGTTGTGTGAACAGAGAAGTGGTCCACCATCCATTTTAGTGATGAATGCACGATTAATTTATTTGGGTCTGATGGGAAACATTATGTTCATCAAAAAACTGGGGAAAGACTGAATTGAAAACTGTGCAAAAAAATCAGTGAAAGGTGGTGGAGGATGTGCCATGGTTTGGGAAAAGTTTTCTGATGCAGGGGTTGGACCTCTCATACAGCTGCATGGCAGAGTGAATGCACGTGTGTATCAGAACCTTCATCAACATGTGGTTCCTTCCTTGCATTCAGCTCTCCATCAGTCAGCAATTTTCATGCAGGACAATGGAAAACAGGTAAAGCAGTTCCTTGAAACAGAAAACTTAGAAACAATGGAATGGCCGCCCAGAGTCCTGATCTAATCCCAATAGAAAACCTCTGGAAAATCCTTGGTGACAAAGTTATGGCCAAGAAACCCACAACAGTCATAGAACTGAGAAAGAGCCTGTAAGGAGAGTGGACCAAAATCCCCTCAGAGCACAGAGCAGTGTGAGAGACTAGAGATGTCCTGTGGCCACAGATGTGCTGAAGTGATTCACAGCAAAGGCCTGTACAAAGCAAAGGCAGATACACTTTTTACTGATTGGTGATTGTTGTAACCTTTACAATATTTAGTTTAAATCTTTCTCTGTGCTTCAGTCATTGCTGTTCTCCAATTATAATCATCACATTTTATGTAAAATAAAGGTTTTAAGTTGATAAACTTTGGTTATTTTGGAAAACACTGTTCTAGTGGCATAGTGCACAACTGACACAAAAACTGCCAAATGTTCATCAATGTAGATTACATTCTGTCTGAAAAAGTCAAGTGATCACACATTGTTCTCTAATTTTGATCGCTAGTGTAGTATAACTCCACCCATAGTTCTCCATATAGTATAATACACCCCCCATAGTCCTCCATATAATATAATGCACTTCCAATAGTCCTCCATATAGTATAATGCACCCTCATAATCCTCTATATACTATAATGCTAAACCCCTAGTCCTCCATATAGCATAATGCACCCCCATAGCCCTCCATATAGTATAATGCATAGTCCGTAGTTCTCCATATAGTATATTGCACCCCCATAGTTCTCCATATAGTATAATGCATAGTCCATAGTTCTCCATATAGTATAATGCATAGTCTATAGTTCTCCATATTAGTATTATGATTACTGTGTACTCACTGTTTTTGTTTTTTTTGTTTTTTGAAAAAAGAGGTTAAGAGTGTTTTCCATATACATTAGGAAATAGAGTGTATTATACATATGTACCATGAGTGTCTGCATATTTCCCCTTTTTTAAGCAGCTGTTGAAGTGCACTTGGTCTCTGGGCAGATGTTCCCACACTCCAGTCAGCGTCACTGGGTTTCTGTATATGGCTTGAACAGATGCAAAGTCTGGAAATGCTGAATCCCAGGGGAAGGTTTGTAGTGTTTCTTATCATGTAGACTTGTATAGTAGGATGTGTATCATTCTGCATGTAGATTAATGAAGACAAACAGCAGGTGTACAATGAAGAAGAATGCGTAATTAGGTGAAGTAATTGTTACTTAAAAATAGTATAAAGGAGCTGTGCGTTCCCATTATAAAGATAGGGGCTGGCGGTGGTTGCGGTCAGCTTGCGGATCCCCTCCGCAGGACGCTGTGGAGGGGTCCGCAAGTGTGAAGGCAGCCTAATATAGTTGTGGCCAAAAGTATTGACACCCCTGCAATTCTGTCAGATAATACTCAGTTTCTTCCTGAAAATGATTGCAATCACAAATTCTTTGGTATTATTATCTTCATTTAATTTGTCTTCAATGAAAAAACACAAAAAGAATTGTCCTAAAGCCAAATTGGATATAGTTCCACACCAAACATAAAAAAGGGAGTGGACAAAAGTCAAGTCTCAGGAAGGGGGAAGGGTGGTGCTGTCACTGGATATTTACCTGAGAGCCGATTTAGTGCAAAGGAGTGGAATGTCTGTTATCCAATCAAGTTATGCAAGAAAACTCCTGGAGTTTTCTTGCATAACTTGGGTGGACAAAAGTATTGGCACTGTTAGAAAAATCATGTGATGCTTCTCTAATTTGTGTAATTAACAGCACCTGTAACTTACCTGTGGCACCTAACAGGTGTTGGCAATAACTAAATCACACTTGCAGCCAGTTGACATGGATTAAAGTTGACTCAACTTCTGTCCTGTGTCCTTGTGTGTACCACATTGAGCATGGAGAAAAGAAAGAAGACCAAAGAATTGAGGATTTGAGAAACCAAATTGTGAGGAAGCATGAGCAATCTCAAGGCTATAAGTCCATCTCCAAAGACCTGAATGTTCCTGTGTCTACCGTGCGCAGTGTCATCAAGAAGTCTAAAGCCCATGGCACTGTGGCTAACCTCCCTAGATGTGCACGGAAAAGAAAAATTGACGAGATTTCAACGCAAGATTGTGCGGATGGTGGATAAAGAACCTCGACTAACATCCAAACAAGTTCAAGCTGCCCTGCAGTCCGAGGATACAACAGTGTCAACCCGTACTATCCGTCGGCGTCTGAATGAAAAGGGACTGTATGGTAGGAGACCCAGGAAGAACCCACTTCTTACCCCGAGACATAAAAAAGTCAGGCTGGAGTTTGCCAAAACTTACCTGAGAAAGCCTAAAACGTTTTGGAAGAATGTTCTCTGGTCAGATGAGACAAAAGTAGAGCTTTTTGGGCAAAGGCATCAACATAGAGTTTACAGGAGAAAAAAAGAGGCATTCAAAGAAAAGAACACGGTCCCTACAGTCAAACATGGGGGAGGTTCCCTGATGTTTTGGGTTTGCTTTGCTGCCTCTGGCACTGGACTGCTTGACCGTGTGCATGGCATTATGAAGTCTGAAGACTACCAACAAATTTTGCAGCATAATATAGGGCCCAGGGTGAGAAAGCTGGGTCTCCCTCAGAGGTCATGGGTCTTCCAGCAGGACAATGACCCAAAACACACTTCAAAAAGCACTAGAAAATGGTTTGAGAGAAAGCACTGGAGACTTCTAAGGTGGCCAGCAATGAGTCCAGACCTGAACCCCATAGAACACCTGTGGAGAGATCTAAAAATGGCAGTTTGGAGAAGGCACCCTTCAAATATCAGGGACCTGGAGCAGTTTGCCAAAGAAGAATGGTCTAAAATTCCAGCAGAGCATTGTAAGAAACTCATTGATGGTTACCGGAAGCGGTTGATCGCAGTTATTTTGGCTAAAGGTTGTGCAACCAAGTATTAGGCTGAGGGTGCCAATACTTTTGTCTGGCCCATTTTTGGAGTTTTGTATGAAATGATCAATGTTTTGCTTTTTGCTTCATTCTCTTTTGTGTTTTTTCATTGAAGGCAAATTAAATGAAGATAATAATACCAAAGAATGTGTGATTGCAATCATTTTCAGGAAGAAACTGAGTATTATCTGACAGCATTGCAGGGGTGTCAATACTTTTGGCCAACACTGTATGAGAGAAGCATGATAGGGCAAAACTCGATTTCAGTGATGTGTCACTTACTGGGCTGATTGCTGCAGTTTTGTTAAAATCAGTTTTCTCTGCTGCAGATCTACCAGTTCTCTGAATGCTGACCTTTGTTTAACCCCACCCACACCACTGATTGGCAGCTTTCAGTGTACAATGTGCATAGGCAGAAAGGTGGCAATCAGTGGGGAGCAGGTTATACAGAGCTCATAAACATGGAGGACCACCTGGCAGATTTATTTGTCCTCTTGCGATAAAATCACATCAGCAGGAAAAAACAGCACCATGCAGCCCAGTAAGTGACACATTGGTAGAATCAGTGTCTCTTCCCCTACATTCTGATTAGAGTAGGTGTCAAAAAGCTAGTGATGGATTCCCTTTAAGACAACTTTACATGATTTAAATAAATTTTTTACAGAAGCGGGGCACTGCCATGGGTGCGGCCTGCGCGCCCTCATACACCAACCTCTTCCTGGGGTACTGGGAGAGGTGGCTTTTTGGCGGTGAGGGTGCGGCGGACTGCACCCATGTGCAGTGCTGGTACCGCTATATTGATGATTTATTTTTTTGTGGAAGGGCAATGCGGAGCAGCTTGACTATTTCATGGGCAGATTGGGCATTAACCCGTTTAATATCCGTTTTACCTATAAATGTCACCCTATTAGGGTGGAATTTTTGGATATTATGATGGAAGTGGGACCTGATCGAATAATTTCGACTGATGTTTTCAGAAAACCCACAGCGGTTAATGCCCTCTTACACGCTACATCTGCCCATGATATGCCCACAATTCGGGCGGTACCTACCGGTCAATTTCTGCGGATTAGACGCATCTGCTCCTCTGATAGTCTTTTTGAGGAGCAGGCTGATGAACTTAAAAAACGGTTCCGTGAGAGGGGTTACAGCAACCGTAGCATCAAGAAAGCGTACCTCAGGGCTAAAAATACGAATAGGGCTGACCTTCTTTGCGCGGCTGTCCGGGGTGAGCAAAGTAATGCAATAAGATGTATTTCCACTTTTAATCAGCAATGGGGAACAATGCGGTCTATAATGCAGCGCCATTGGCCTGTCCTCCTATCTGATCCATATTTAAAGAAGTCATTGCTAGAATATCCTCAGATGACACCACGCAGAGCACCTAATTTGTGTAATATGCTTGTAAAGAGTCACTATGTGCCTTATATACCACCTCTCTTTGGGTCAAGTAGACCTTTGAAAGGATGTTTCCAGTGTGGGCACTGCCTTGCCTGCGGCAATGTCGTCCGCGAGCGAACCTTCTCGTCTTCTGATGGTACAAAAACTTATGAGATCCGGTCATACATCAATTGCAGTACCCGCTATGTGGTGTATTATGCCACATGCGGGTGCGGATTAATTTATGTTGGGCTCACATCGAGAGAACTAAGAAGGCGAGTGAGGGAGCACGTAAACGAGATTGCTGCGGCGGCGGGAGTGCAGGATCTTACAACTTTGAAAACGTTGCCCCGTCATTTCCATTTGCACCATGGGTGTGACCCGGTCTCCTTGAAAGTTAGGGGGATCGATGTCATACACGTGGGCATCCGGGCGGGAAATGTGAAAAAGATCCTGGCCCAACACGAAACTAGATGGATCATGACCCTGGGGACAATGGTTCCCAAGGGCCTGAATGAATCCCTCAGTTTTGCTCCATTCTTGTGATCACCCTCCCCTTCGATGTCTCAGTTTGGCATCTCACTTTTTGATTTTCTAACTTGCCTTTTATTGTTTACAGTGCTCTCTGTGTGCTTCCGTTCCTGCGGTGATATCTGCTCCATCCTCCTGCGTGAGATCTGTTCTGCCTAGTATCGCCATGACTTCAGAGAATTCTACCATTGCCACACCATGAGATGTTATGATACATTTACTGTTAATACTGCTTTATTTGCTGTGTAATTTGATTGGTAGGTAAGGGGCATTCCTGGGGCAGTATTTGTGTGGACATTCGGGCGGTGTGAGGGTTAATTAGGTATGGAGTCAGCTTTCCATCTGCTGCCTGTCAGATATTCTGTCTTCCCTGCCTAGCCGGTGGGCGCGGCGTCTAATACCGTGACGCGCATGCTCGGGAGCCATAGCAATGCGACTTGGCTTCCCGGGCGTGCGCGTCATTAGGTGGTGACGCTGACGCACTTCCGGCGGGACGGCGTGAACCGGAAGCGGCCGGACGCGTGGGGAGACAGAGGCACAAGCAGCTACAGCTGTATACCAGCTATTTAAACCAGCGGGAGTGTTTGGCCCGGGTGACGTCGTTCGTTCACATGGTGCTCTTCAAGGTCCTACACAGGTCCTGCAGCATCAGTTGTGAGGTGAGATCACTGGGAGAGCGCAGGGAGGTGAGTAAAAAGTGCAGCGAAAATACGGCACAAAATAGGCTTCTTTGACGTCATTTGACGTTAGCTGTCCAAGCCACATCAATGCATTTCACTATTTTGCATTCAGACACTGCACATTTTACAGCCCCGCTTTTGGCTTAAAAGAATCCTCTTTTTAGCCAAAAGCGGGGCTGTAAAATGTGCAGTGTTTGAATGCAAAATAGTGAAATGCATTGATGTGGCTTGGACAGCTATTGTCAATGCGTTTCACTGCATTCCACTGCAGTTAGCGAATCCTTACCTGAATAGTGCAATAGTGCATCGTGTGAATGTGGCCTAAAAGGCTCAACAACACTGCTAAGAAAACCACAAAAAAATGCTTAAAGGGAACCTGTCAACTAGTTTATGCCCCCCCAGCTATCACTGTCTGTAGCTGCAGCTTTATAATACTATTCTAATCATCCCTGTCTGAGCTCATAGTGTAATGTGAAAGATGAAAGAAAAGCATTTATACACTTACATTTCCTTATGTAATGAGGCAGTCAGTCCCCAGCTTGGAGGACGTAGACTGGCGGGTTAATAGTTAACATTTCAGCCTTATGTTAGAACATGTTGGGAGACCTGATGTGATGCTATAGCCGTGTGACTATAATAGGCGGAGCAAAGTCCCCATAGAACATAATATGTTTGCTGGCTTAGCTCCGCCCACTATGGTCACATGATCGTTACATCACACAGGTCCTTTAGCCATGCAAGTTTATAGTGAGTTAACTATTATCCTGCCAGACAGTCCCCCGCCTCCACGGTGTAGACTGAAATGTAAGTGTATAAATGCTTTTCTTTCACCTTTCACGTTACACTATGAGCTCAGACAGGGATGATTAGACTGGTATTATAAAGCTGCATCTACAGACAGTGATAGTTGGGGAGGCATAAACCACCTGACAGGTTCCCTTTAAGTCTCTCTTGGAAAAAAAAGGAAACATCTACCTATTGAAAAACTCAGTGGGTTTGTGCCTGAAAAAGTCATTGTATGATAATATCTAATGGTAAAGGTGGGGTAAGATTTTGCTTAGGTTTTCCAATTTAACGTTTAACCAAAACCAAATATGGAACATAATAGAAAAGCAAGTATAAAGGGAAGATAGTACGGTTCTTTTCCCAACTCACTCCTGGTTCTTCATAACATTCATGCTTCATAAGACGGGCTACACGGTAACCTTGGCCATGACACAGGTTGCAATACAAACAGTGCTGTATTCTGCTGCTATATTGCAGTATAATGCGAGTTAATGGGGTTGCACTGCAGTTCTCAAGGGGCAAAAATGAAAGCTGGTTCTGACAATTTGTGACTTTGCGTGTCTCAGTTGTAGTACCCTAGATCCATTCACTTACTTATGCTGCAATGCAGCAATCTTTGGCCGTTCGACGTGTATTGTTAGCAAAAATGTAAAATCTTTCTTCACAATTTCACTGTATTTACAATGTTATTGTTATTTAAAACTAAAACTCATCTTGCAAAAAGTAGATCGTCGTACGGCTATGTAAACGGAACCATAAAAAAGCTGTGTCCTGAAATGAGGGAAGGAAAAATCGAAAGTGCAAACATGAAAAATTCCTTTAGGGACCTTTTACTTCAGCGTTTTTGCTGATTCGTGGCAGATCTGGCAGATATTCCCGCTAGTGATGGGCGAATCCTAAATTACTCGGAATCGCTTGACTCTAGCGAGTCCGAGCACAGGACTCGCTACTCGTTGCGAGTCTAGCGAGTCCAATGTTAATGAATGGGGAAGCGAGTAATAGCGAGTAGTGTGAGATTTACAAATCGCAGATGTGTCTCGGAAGCTTCAGCCTGAAGCAATCCTAGTTTTGTCATTTATTTGCATTGCTCGTTTACTTTGTAAGTAATCGCTGACTCGCACAGATAAGATCCTGTCTTCTCTGTGTTCTGGCTGCCCCAGCTCCAGGGTCCTAGAGCCTGCCTGCTGCCTGATGTAGCAGTGCTGAGATTGTTCTCAGTCTGCTCATTCCCTGTGTACAGACATGAATGTCTGTGCACAGAGATGATGTAGCAGAGCTGAGATTGTTCTCAGTCTGCTCATTCCCTGTGTACAGACATGAATGTCTGTGCACAGAGATGATGTAGCAGAGCTGAGATTGTTCTCAGTCTGCTCATTCCCTGTGTACAGACATGAATGTCTGTGCACAGAGATGATGTAGCAGAGCTGAGATTGTTCTCAGTCTGCTCATTCCCTGTGTACAGACATGAATGTCTGTGCACAGAGATGATGTAGCAGAGCTGAGATTGTTCTCAGTCTGCTTATTCCCTGTGCATAGACATCTATATTTATGCACAGGGGATGTAGCAGAGAGGACATCGCGTTTTGGACTGCGTCGGACGGAAGAGGATTTTTTTAATTAAAGATGGAGTCCCTAATGGCTTTTTTTTTTATTTCTAATAAAAAATTTTCCTTGTGTTGTGTTTTTTTTTAAACAATTTAATAGAAATTCATGGCGGTCATGTCTAATATTGGCGTGACCGCCATAAATTTCGGGCTTAGGGCCAGCTGATAATACAAAGCTGGCCCTAACCTCTTTATTACCCAGCGTGCCACCGCTACCAGGGCCGCTGGAAGAGCGGGGTTCAGCGCCAGAGGATGGCGCTTCAATGAACGCGCCATCTTCTGGGGCGGCTGCGGGCTGCAATTTGCAGCGGGGGGGTGCCCAGAAAGCTTGGGCATCCCTGCGCTGCGGATTCCAGCCCCCAGCTGCTTAGCTGTACCTGGCTAGACATAGAAATTGCGCGGAGCCCCACGCATTTTTTTTTAATTATTTCATGAAATTCTGAGATTCTGACTCTGAGACTCTGACTCTGAGACTCTGACTCTGAAATTCATGAAATAATTAAAAAAAAATGCGTGGGGCTCCGCGCAATTTCTATGTCTAGCCAGGTACAGCTAAGCAGCTGGGGGCTGGAATCCGCAGCGCAGGGATGCCCAAGCTTTCTGGGCACCCCCCGCTGCAAATTGCAGCCCGCAGCCGCCCCAGAAGATGGCGCGTTCATTGAAGCGCCATCCTCTGGCGCTGAACCCCGCTCTTCCAGCGGCCCTGGTAGCGGTGGCACGCTGGGTAATAAAGAGGTTAGGGCCAGCTTTGTATTATCAGCTGGCCCTAAGCCCGAAATTTATGGCGGTCACGCCAATATTAGACATGACCGCCATGAATTTCTATTAAATTGTTTTAAAAAAAAACACAACACAAGGAAAATTTTTTATTAGAAATAAAAAAAAAAGCCATTAGGGACTCCATCTTTAATTAAAAAAATCCTCTTCCGTCCGACGCAGTCCAAAACGCGATGTCCTCTCTGCTACATCCCCTGTGCATAAATATAGATGTCTATGCACAGGGAATAAGCAGACTGAGAACAATCTCAGCTCTGCTACATCATCTCTGTGCACAGACATTCATGTCTGTACACAGGGAATGAGCAGACTGAGAACAATCTCAGCTCTGCTACATCATCTCTGTGCACAGACATTCATGTCTGTACACATGGAATGAGCAGACTGAGAACAATCTCAGCACTGCTACATAATGTCTGTGAGCAGGTGGGCTCTAGGACCCTGGAGCTGCACAGAGAAGACAGCTGGACTCGGCTCGCAAAGAAACAGCAGTTATCTGCGAGTCTCCCTGCTATCACTGGCACAGTAGCCAGTGATTACTCCCACGAGTCTAATGCAAACAATGGCAATCCTAGTTTTGTCAGCGTTTCTGACAAAACTAGGATTGATATTGATTTGCATTGGACTCGTGCGAGTAATCACTGGGAGACTCGCAGAGTACCGAGTCCTGCGAGTCCCTTACTACTCGCCGAGTAACGAGTCCTAGCGAGTAGATTCGCCCATCCCTAATTCCCGCATCTGCCGCCTAATGCCGACTTGCGGTAAGCCCCATTCATTCTCTATAGGACTTGCAGTCAGGTGCGGCAAATGTGGTTTTGCCAGATTCAGCAAATCTGGCACTTGAAGCCGTGCAAAAAAAGACTTCTAGCAGCTTTTTTTTTCCTACGTCGCAAGTGCCAGATTTGCCGGATTCGGCAAGACCACATTTGCCGCACCTGACTGCAAGTCCTATAGAGAATGAATGGGGCTTGCCGCATGTTAGCCATTACGCAGCAGATGCGGCAAGGCTGCCGGATATGCCGTAATCGGACAGAAACGCTGTGAAAAAAAACTGTGTGACCAGCCTTTAAGAGGGATAATTATATATATGTTTTTTTGCCAGGAGTGATTAGGTTGTCATCTGTTCCTATAGTCGGGGTCCTTTCTCATATAATCTTACTGTTAATTTCCAATGTTTTTTCTTTTTGTTATATTGTATTTGTACTGTAATGTTCTAAAATGTTTAGGAATTGCTCATTTACCTTACACTGGAGACAAAATCTGCAAAAACTAATTTCCTGCACCAACTCTGAACTTTCTACAGCCTGTTATTAAAGCATTCCCCAGACCTGTGTCAGTTCACATCTGGCTGTGTAGTTGTGCAAAATACAAATAGGCTCCACACCTCTTGACACCTCTAAATCCTTTACTTTAATTAAGCTTATAACTTGTAGATTGTGGGGAGATTTATCAGAAATGGTGAAAAGGAAAAGTGGAAGAGTAAGGGCGGCTTCACAGGTCCGGTCCGGGGATGTCAGGGATGAACCTGACAGCCCCGGACTGGATCAGCACACAGAACTGGAGGGCTAATTTGCCCTCCAGTCCGGTGTCCAGCCGCACGCAGCACCTGCTGCTGATAGGTCAGGACCACTCCAGTTCTGTGTGCTGATCCAGTCCGGGGCTGTCCGGTTCATCCCTGACAGCCCCTGACTGGACCTGTCCGCAGTGTGAAGCCGCCCTTACTCTTCCACTTTTCCTTTTCACGAGCTAGCCGCGGTCCTGACCTATCAGCGGCAGCAGCTGCATTCGGCTGCACACCGGACCGTAGGGCAAATTAGCCCTCCAGTTCTGTGTGTTGATCCAGTCCGGGGCTGTCAGGTTCATCCCTGACAGCCCCGGACCGGACCTGACCGCAGTGTGAAGCTGCCCTTACCCAAAATAACCAATCAGATTCCTCCTTTCATCTCCCAGGCATGCTTTGAATTGCCAAAGGGTAAATCGGATTGGTTATTATGGGAAACTATTTCACATTTTCTTGCTTCAGATTTGATAAATTTCCCCTACTTTTAAGATTAAAAGTGTTGACATAAGATAGGTGATCAATATCAGATCAGGGAGAGTCCAACACCCCATTGATCAGCTCTTGCCAGTTTTGTCATTGGCTGGATGTAAACAAAAACAATGTACTACCGTAAGTGTAAAAGCATAGCGCTATACAGTGTTTAGTAACCACTACTGATGAGTGAGCGCTGCCATGCTTGGGTGCTCGATACTCATAACGAGCATTTGGACACTCTAAGGGTAAGTGCACACTGGGCGGGTTTTCGGCGGTTTACCTGTGTAAACCGCCGTTTTGTTTACATTAGTTTTATTTAAATTTATGTTAATCCAAACCGGCGTTTGGATTAACATTAAAACTAATGTAAACAGCCCAAGGCTGTGCACACACCGGCGGTTACACAGCGTCATCCGTTGCTAACCCGCAGGTTTCCCAGCGGGTTAGCAAAGAATGAGCTTGTTCTAAAAAACGGCGGTTCTGCAGCGGCTGCAAGCAGAATCATGTGCTGCTTCCAGCCGCTGCAGAATCGCCGCCGAGAACACGCTGTGCATCCGCCGGCTCCCGCCGCACATACCCGCCAGGAAGCCGGTGGACGGCACCGGAGCTTCCTGGCGGGTTCCGCCCAGCCGCCGCCGACCAACCCGCCGGTAAGTGTGAACTTACCCTAACTGTTAGGGTTTATGGTTATGTTGCGGTACAGTATGGAGTATAATGGAAGTCAAAGGGGATCTCAAGCATTTTTCTGGGAAATCTTCTGATAAAATGTTCAAATTCTCCATTGACTTCCATTATACTTGGGTACTCATGTCGCGCCGATCTGAGTGTCTAACTACGCACTACGAATACTGGGTAGTAATGGGCTAACCTGAACTATGAAGTTCAGGGTTCATTACGAACATCTAGTGCTCAGACACGGACCCCGAACATGGACTTCCCTGAGAAGTCAGTGTTACTGTTCAGGTTCAGGGGCTGGGAGGCTGTAAAAATAATCATAACAGTGATTAATCATCAGCGTCATACTTACTGGGGTCGGTGCAATTGTACTTCCAGGGCCGCTCATTAACTTCCTGGTTATTCACTGCACGGTAGGTTTTAGAATGTATGGGCTGCTTCCAGGTTATTGGTCTGGCTCCAACAACCAATCACAGACACCCAGTCTCTGTGACAGCAACTGTGATTGGCTGTTGCGACCCTCACCCATTGTGCCAGCGTCTGTGATTAATTGCCACAGGCAACGAATCTAACGTCATAGTAGTGTAAAAATAAATAATTAAAAAAAATGACTTAGGGTTTTGCTGTATTTTTAATTGTCAGTGCAGATAAAGCGACCAGCTACGGGCTGCCACCCCTAGCTACCTGGCTTTATCTTGGCTGGCAATCAAAAATACAGGGGAGCCCATAATTTTTTTTTTAATAATTAAAATAAATAATAAAAAAAATGTGTGGTCTTCACCCTATTTTTGATTACCAGCCAAAGTAAAACACAGGCAGGTGGGGGCTGGTATTTTCATCATGGTGAGGCCCATGGGTATTGGGCCCCAGGCTAAAGAATAGCAGCCTGCAGGCGCCCCAGAAATTGGCACATTCATTAGAAACACCACTTTCTTGCACTTTGCCCAACTGTTCCAGATGCCCTGGTACAGTGGCATCGGGGTAATAGAAGGGGTTAATGACAGCTGAGTATTGACAGCTTGTCATTAAGACCAGATTGATAACGTTTAGGTCTCTATGAGAACCACCCATTATCAATCGTGTGAGGAACTCGTTAAAAAAACAACACACAGGGGAAAATCCTGTATTTGCAATAAATCAGACAACACTGATTTTCCAGTTTATTACTTCAACATACCCTCTGATGATAATCCACAGCGATGGTCCCACGAAGCACACTCCACTCTGCTGCATCAAGAGGCTGCAGCAAGGGAAGAAGAGTCCTCTCACTGCAGCCTCTGCGATCACACTGACTGGAGGAGCGGTGACATCAGTCACTGAGGCCCAACGAGGCAGTGAACAGTGGGGTCACGTCAGTTCACTGCCGCGGAGCCTCAGTTCACAGTTTATGGGAGTGGTGGTCACATGTGCACAGTACTGCTCACATAGGGACACGGGGCTCCCATTCTCAGGATCCGACAGCTGAGAGATGATAAATGTTGCATCCTGTGAATAGATAATAAATGTTGTTCATTTCATAACCCTTTTAAGATGTGACTGCCATGGTTTTCAATTCATCACCTACAGTTTATTTACGTATCATAAAAATTTGGAAAGGTGCAAATACTTTTCCCCAGCACTGTATTAGTTGTTTATGTTGCTTCTTTCAATTCACATAGTATGACATATTCCCATGGTCACCATACCCCTTTCATCCCCATCTTAGCCTCTCACCTAGCCAAACCAGATCTCATAATTTGCACTGATGAGGGGCAACACCCCAAAACACCATGTCTGTAAATAGAGATATTGGCTTGGTTAATTATCCTAAGTCATAAGACTAGGCTCGTTAAAGGGTCGTTTTTGACTTTCAGGATTACTTTTTCCAATAGGTGGCGCTAGAGTTCAAGTCTACTTCCTCTCTGTGGAGCAATATGCACTGTTTCAAGACACTTATATTTGTAATAAAGAATTTTCAATGTTCTCAGCTCCAATAACATCAGCATGGGATGTTATACATGGACATATACAAGGCTCCAAGGTCTCTTTGCCAGAGAAAATACAAACAGGTCATTAATAAATATATCAACCTATTAAGGAAGTAATGTTTCTATAATTTTTTATAGGGAAATTGAATGGTTCACGGAAAATCTTTGCATTGGTTTAGGAAATCCAGCACTTAACCCAATTTATAGGAAAAGGAAATGAACTTCAGGAAATAAAAACCAATAAAAAAAAAAACACTGAATCCTCCTCGTTTCTGGATGTCGAGCCGTAATCAGCTCATGTACACAGCGCTCGAGACGTCTTTAATAACGGCAAAGTGTATTTTGAGCCCATTCTAGACAGGAAGAAGGCGAGATTTTATCCTTGCAAACAGGAGGCTCGCCCACATGATCACCTGGGACAGACTTGGCCAGTGCTTGAAGGCTACAAGGTTATGGGAGCCTGGGAATGTTTAACATCAAGAAAGCAATTACAGCATAGCAAGAGCAGAGGGAATTACACAGGAAATGTGAACAGTAACCCTTCACTGCCACAGAACACAAGACTCTACCTTTATGTCTGCTAACGATGAAGAACATAAAAGATGATAGATAGAGTAAGGTATCAATGACGCATATACGCGGGATCCATCCCTGGCATCTCTAGTGCTTCCCGTGCATACAATAGGACAAAAAGCCCCGCAGGATTATGACGTTTGGAGTACGCAAAGGAAGCGAGAGCATGCTTGTAAAGTAGATCAAAGCTCGGGGATTATGGTCTGCCTAGGTGGTCCTCAAATGATCTAATTCCTGTGCTGTATTGGAGAGACATTTTTATTCCATGAACATATAAACTGGGAAGAAATCCTTGGCTTTTCCTGTTCTCTTATTTTTTTTGTAAATCAGACGGGAGGTTCCCATCACTCTCACTGGTCTTGTTCCATAACGTCTTAACTTTCTCAGTGTCACAGCACAGGAAACTACAGATTATTACACAACGTGATTTTTACAACTTGTAGAGGTGTTCTCAGTAGGTCAGGTTAACACGCCGTGAACCATCGTTATTCTTTGTGCACTCTACAGTGTATTTTTCCAGGAATATAGAGAGTTTGTTTTGTCAGTGATAAAACTAGAAAGTTATCTCATAAAGTTGAGATGTTCCACTCTTGTTAACTGTCCTGACTCGCCTGAAGTCTAACTTGCAAAAGTGGCAAAGTTCATGCTTACCCTGCCCCAAAAGTGTTTTGGGGGAGTTCTTGGATAGTTCAGGGGTGGAGTTTAAAGGGACTCTATCAGGTCATTTTTCAATATGATACAAATAGTACCCTTGAAAAGTGCTTGGGTAGACCTTTCAGGATATGTAAAAATCATTACTGTACCTTTTGTATTTTTCTTGCTATAAGCACCTTCACACCCAGCAGGCAGCTATCTTCACTAGTCCTGCTCATTACGTTCACTCCCGAGTAGTCTACATTATGTAAATGTTATTTAAATATCCAAGCCTATCCAATCTGGTGTTCTGTCCCTCCCCTCTGTGCTGAAGTTACACTGAAAATCTTGCACAAGCTGCAGGGAAGGGGAAGAGAGAGGAGAGTTTTTTTGAAACGCTTGTAGAATTACAGTGTGTTGTCGGTGAGAGATTTCTATCAGTTTATTTGAATATTGCTTTAATTACATACATGTAATGTGTGTATCTGCAGAGCAAATGATCAAATGTTCGTGTAAACACAAATAAATATCTCAGAGAGCACACATTACACATATGCCTCAGATAAATACAATGAGGATGTCAGAGGTGCAGCTGCTAAGAGCACACCCCCCTGCCCTCCTCCTTTCTCCTCTGCAAACTGCTCGGGGAGCCGCACATACCTAGAAGGATAGAGCCCCCCCCCCCCGCCCCCACTTTCCACTTCTTTGTTTGTATACTAGCAGAGAAAGCCTGGGCAGTGCACTGATGTCACTACATGAATATTCATGCCTTGGGGAGTTTGCAACAGAGAATTAAGTGATCACTCACTGTGATTGACAAATGAAATTAATCTCTTTTTCTGCAGTTTACAGAGGATAGGGGGAGAGTCCAAATAAAAGAAATACTTTAATGAAAAAAAGCTTCACCAGAGGAATTAGAAAATTATATCAGTTACACATAGGTTCTTGACCTGACAGAATCCCTTTAAGAAACTCAATTTTGGACATTGAAATATTAATGTGATATTCCCACATAAGGTAACTTACAGTTGCAAGAAAAAGTAAATAAAACCTTTGGAAACAACTCTATTTGTGAATATTAATACAATTCTAAAACACCAACTATACTAAAAATACACAGTGTTAAACATACATACTACAAAAATAAAACAAAATAAGTGAACAATTGACTTCAACAGGCTGAAGTTCTCCATTTAGCATCCTGTACCTGGAATAACACACTCCATAACATTTCTACGGCCGGCTTCACACCACAGTGAAATCCGAACCAAGGCTGTCAGGGGTGATCCTGACAGCCCCGAGCCGGATTTCGGCCATATAGTATGCTATGGGGCCAGATGGAGCTGGATGGCAGCTCTCTGCCATCCGGTTTCCATCTGTCTGGGAGAATCCGGGAGGTTTCGGATTTTTCTCACGGACACAAAAATGCTGCATGCAGCATTTTTATGTCCAGTGTAAAAAAGCTGATCCTCCCGGATGCTCCTGGATCATTCTGGTCCGGTGTGATCCAGCGCCCTCTAACATGGGGGTCTATGGAGCCAGATCGCATCGGAGCCGCACCCGGGAGCCGGACGCCGGGTGCTAAAGCCACGGTCCTGAATTATCAGCAGCTGCTGCTGCAAATGAGCCGTCTGGCTGCACACCGTACTGGAGGGCTTAATTGGCCCTCCGGTTCTGTGTCCACGTCCGGTCCGGGGCTGTTTGGTTCACCCCTGACAGCCCCGGATCGGATCTTGCCGTGGTGTGAAGCCGGCCTAAGGCTTTCGGAACTTTATTTTCCTAAAGATATGGTTCACATTAACCAATCCTTCTAGAAAGACACATTTTTCAGTAGGCAGGCTTTGTGTTTAACACCTTCACTCCCGGGCAATTTTCCACTTTTTGTATTAGTTTTTTTCTAATTTTCTTCCAAGAGCTGTAAGAGCTATAACATATATATTTTCTGTCAATATAGCCGTGTGAGGGCTTGTTTTTTGGGAGACAAGTTGTACTTTAGAATGACAGTCTCTGTTCATGTATAATACCCTGCCTGAATGATTGTATTTTCTGCCAACTACATCAGTTACATCGGCATAGCTGCTGTGTGATTTTAAATTATTAGCAGTGTCTATCAGAGCTCAATTTGTCCTGCTCTCCTCCACAATAATTGGGTAGAGCTGTGTTCGCTTTTTGCTGTCAGATTTCACATCCCTGATCTTTTGGAAGCAGGTAAAAGACATAGCTCAACTAATCTTAGGCTGGTCTTACATTTTCGCACGATGTAGACTGTGAACGCAGCGTTCCTGAGTGTAGCACAACGCAGGCACTATGCTCTCCTATGTTTAACATGGGAATGCATAGTGCCTATGTGTGGCTGCGTTCGGTTGCTTTTGCGTTCAGCTGCGCATGATTTATGCACATGCTGAATGCAAAATGTTGCATTTTTTGTGCGTGGCTGTGAGCTTGCTTTATACGCAAGCAGACAGCCGCGCACAAAAAATGAATGAAATTCAATCTGTGCGCATTGCCATCTGCTGGCAAGCACACAGGCGTTGCGGAAGATGACCTCCTCCTCGGTCATCTGCAGGTGAATCCTGTCCTGCTGTTCTCTTCCTTCTTTCTTCTTCTTTCTTCTTCTTTCTTCTTCTTTCCACCCTTCCCCTACCCTGTAGCTACACATGCCCCTCCATTTTGCTATAGCCCTGGTCCTGGACACACCATCCCAGCTGATTTTAACTGCATTCACAGGCTCATAAATACTTCCAAGCAGTAGTACACAGCATAGAGTGTTAGGACCCGGTAAGATGAGAGCACTTTGTCGTAGTTACCGGGCTCTTCCACAGTGGCGTCAATGTTGAAGCTAAGTCTCTCTTTTTCTTTTTTCCAGTGCAGTATTAACTGTGATCCTATTTCATATATCCCCTTTAGCTGTACATATAGCCCTGTGACTCATTGTTATCCCCTAGTCATTAGCCATTAGCTTTTCCACATTCATATAATGTTTAGTGTTGCAGCAATCTCCCCTTCTGCAATATATCTCTCCTCTTAGCCCCTCCATATATAGCTATATTCTGCAATATATCTCTTTTCTCAGCCATCTTTATGCAGCCCAACTTGCAGTACGTCACTACTCTTAAAGGTACCTTAAAGGTACCGTCACATGCGGCAATTTTGCAAGCAATTTCACTGGCAATTTGCTGGTTGCAGTGAAATCATGGATACATGGTTCCATTTCTACACGGCAACAATACAGAACCATGTATCCATGATTTCACTGCAACCAGCAAATTGCCAGTGAAATTGCTTGCAAAATTGCCGCGTGTGACGGTACCTTATGTTACCATCACGCTACCTGGTCTGAGTTATTTGTTTACTTAGATTGTGTTAGTCTATCACTGTTACTTGTATAACAATTTATTATTAATAAATGCAGAAGTTCAAGAAGGTCAAAGCTTTGACCAACTTCTTGCAAAGTCAACTGTGTGGTGCCATGTTCTTGTCTATAAAAGTTTTTTCTGCATATTTGGAGCTACGATATGGACAATAACCATACAGTGGTGTAATGTGTGGGGGCCAGAGGGGCCTTTGTCACACAGAAAAATGTATGGGGGCACAATTTGATTACAAAAAGCATCAAATTATCATTATGTCAGTATTCTTCTGTTTTAGAGATAAGGTGTTCAATACTGAAATGGTCTGAGGGGAGTGCTAATGGTTCACAGTGCAGCATAATATACAGGCAAATGCAGGTGCATCTCAATGAATTAGAATATTCATCAAAATTTACCGTAATTTATTTCAGTAATTCAATGCATAAAGAGAAACGCTTATATTATACAGTCAGTACCCACAGTGTGTTCTAGTTCAAGTGTTTATTTCTGTAAATGTTGATGATTATGTCTCACAGCCAATGAATACCTCAAGGTCATTATCTCATAAAATTACAGTAGGGAGGAAGTAGGGTCTGAGAGATAAAATATGACCTGAATAGGTATCAGAGGCTTCACCTTGTGTGGTTGTGAGAGTCACAACCACTATAAAAGCAGATCACAGCTGCTGCAGTCCCCCAACATGGTGCATATAGAGTATGGAGCATGAAGGGTTAAAAACTGCACAAAGGGTGATTATTATATTGATTTATTAGTCAATGAGGCCCCTTCCTCAGGACAAATCAATATCATATTGCCATGTTTCAGGGCATTCACATATATACTCAATGAATTAGAATATCTTCAAAAATCTATGTAATATTGCCATGTTTCAGGGGATTTCTGGGAGCCCTGAAACACGTTGACTAATAAATCAATATTATATTCACCCTTTGATGTCTTGTGGAATATGTCTACACGATTTTTAACCCATCATCCTCCCTACTTTTATTTTCTGAGATAATGACCTTTGGGTTTTCATTGGCTGCAAGTCATAATCATCAACATTTACAGGAATAAACACTTGAAATAGATCACTCTGTCTATAATAAATCTATATATTTGTATTTCACTGCATGTATTGAATTACTGAAAACATGTAACGTTTTGATGATATTCTCATTCATTGAGATGCTCCTGTAGGTCTCGGTCATTAATGGTAAATTACAATATGCAAAGTAACTATAACACATTTTTTTCTCACAAAATACAGTAAAGTATCAGTAGAAGTGTCCTCCTCCTGGTAATAAGATCCTGAATCTGGTTAGCAGGGCTGAGGTGAACACATCCACTATGTAAACTCACTAGTCAAGTCATGGGAACTTGCCCTCGTATCATCTGATCTCCATTCCCCTCCTTGGTTCCCATCAGTCTGCAGAGCTTGTTCCATTTGTTTTTTATTTCGTAGTTTATCACTTTATCAGATACTTAGTGACCAGGGTTGTGGGATAGAAGATAATATTTATCTCTAGGAGCCAAAAGCAGACTGGTTAAGTATAAGCAATATAGACTGTACTAAATCATTTTTTTTTACTATTTATTGTATCAAAATATATGAAATAAAAATAAATCAATAATTTTAAACTTCAAAAGGGGTTGTAAATTTTCAGAAAAACTTTGCCAGGCGGCTCAGTTCATAGTGAAAATTTAAAATGCACTTTCCATACCCTCCCCGATACAGCGCTGTCTCCATCCGCAGATTATGTATAGGCTGCAGCAGTGATGTCATGGGGACAGCGCTGCAGCCAATCACTGAGATCACCTGCTCTGCCGATGTAAAAAGACACGAGCTGCTGAGCTCTGTGAGATTGGCTGCAGCGCTGTCAACAAGATGTCACTGATGCAGCCAAACAACAGGGATGGGGCACGGCTGGAAACTTGGAGACACTCTCTTGAACTTTAGGAGAGTAAGTGAAGTTCAATTTGCATTTTTTTACAACACACTAAGCAGACACGCAAAGGTTTCTGAAAGGGATAACATTTTTAATGAGGTATTTCCATCCCAGACATTAAAGTGTAACCGCCGTTTAAATTGCTATTTAATAATCATGTAGAGCAATTGAATTGAATAAACTTTCAAATAAATTTCATTAAAAAATTCTGGTTGAAAACCTTTCATAAACCTTCCACAAGGTGTCCCCACTGCACTGTGTGTGAAACATACATATATTTATTATCACTCAGATCCGTCGTCAGTGAATATGGGGCATGTACCCATATATAGGCAAAGGGGCGTGGCCTACCATGCTAACTGAAACTGGTGAGGAAACAATGTATCAGATTACAGCACAGTTGCTAAGCAATGTCAAAATGTCAGGATCAGTGCAAACTCCTCTGTCCTTGGCACAATCTTCTGATCTGTCATCTGGCTCCACACAGCTCAGTCACAATCTCTATTAACCCCTTGTCTACTGGCTCTGCACACTGCTCACTATCAGCCTGCTCTCAGAAGCTGTGAGAATACACTCACATTGTACTGCTCCCTATTAGCTGCTGGCCAGGCCCACACAGCCATAAAATGCAGTTTTTAATCCGTTCCCGACCCTTGACACAGCATACACGTTATGAAAACCAGTGCCTTCCCGACCCATGACGTGTATGCTGTATCATGGCGGGATTCTGTTCCTGCAGGTCAGGAGGCCGTGATTAGTGAAATGCCTCCTGACCTGCAGGAACGAGGGGCCCTATAGTTTACCACAGGGGGTGGCTTTGCCCCCCCGTGGCTACAGTCACGGTGATTGGTGGTTGACAGTGAGACCGCCAATCATCGCTATTGTAATGTTATGTGTCTCCCCCATACCGCGATGGCTCCCCCCTGCCCGCCGGTGATCACCGGAGATCACCACTGATCTCCAGTGATCACCTCCTCCTGCCGCCTCCTCCTATTGCTCACCTGCGGTGCTTCACTCCCACCGTCCTGCTGTCTGGTCCTCCGCTTCTGGTCTTCCTCCTGCTTCTGGTCCACCGCTGCTCCCGTCCCTACAGCCGTCATCGCTGCTTCTGACGTCTGGTGAGTCCCCCTGCGTATGCTGTGAGTTCCCTTCTCTGTAGCCTGATCACTCTGCAGGGGGATCAGGCTGCAGTGAAGTGATCTAATAGTCCTGGCGCAGTGATCCATTATGTGATCACTGTGCCAGGGCTGTCAGATCACTGCAGCCCCGATCTCCATACAGGGGGATCAAGCTGCAGTGAAGGGATCTGACAGTCCTGGCGCAGTGATCCGTTATGTGATCACTGTGCCAGGGCTGTCAGATCACTTCACTGCAGCCCCGATCTCCATGCAGGGGGATCAGGCTGCAGTGAAGGGATCTGACAGCCCTGGCACAGTGATCTATCATGTGATCACTGTGCCAGCGCTGTCAGATCACTTCACTGCAGTCCCAATCTCCATGCAGGAAGGATCAGGCTTCAGTGAAAGGATCTGACAGCCCTGGCACAGTGATCCATTATGTGATCACTGTGCCAGGGCTGTCAGATCACTTCACTGCAATGTCGGGTTACCTGACACAAGCCTCAGAGATCATTTGATCTCTGAGACTTGGGTTTGCACAGTGATGCTGCACTGTATGGCAATGATCTGCCATACAGTTCATCATCACTATGACACCAGAGACTGCAACAAGACGACACTTGATCCCCTGCTGCAGTCTCTGGATGTAGCAAAGGTGATTGAACTTCGTGGGACCTTCGTTGTGGACTACGTCGGAGGCGATCGAGCGTCGTGGGACCTTAGCGGACACCATGTCACATTTGGAGAGCCCCTGTGTGCCTAAACATTGGTGCTCCCCCACAAGTGACCCCATTTTGGAAACTAGACCCCCCAAGAAACTTATCTAGATGCATAGTGAGCACTTTGAACCCCCCGGTGCTTCACAAATTAGTACGTAAAAAGGAGAAAAGATTTTTGTGAAAAAAAAAGTACTTTTTCATTTTCACGGATCGATTTGTGAAGCACCTGGGGTATCAAAGTGCTCACTATGCATCTAAATAAGTTCCTTGGGGGGTCTAGTTTCCAAAATGGGGTCACTTGTGGGGGAGCTCCAATGTTTAGGCACACAAGGGCTCTCCAAACGCAACATGGTGTCCGCTAACAATTTGAATAGAAAATTAGCTCAAATTGTTAGTGGACACCATGTCACGTTTGGCGAGCCCCTGTGTGCCTAAACATTGGAGCTCCCCCACATATGACTCCATTTTGGAAACTAGACCCCTCAAGGAACATATCTAGATGGGTGGTGAGAACTTTGAACCCCCAGGTGCTTCACAAATTAATCTGTAAAAATGAAAAACGTTTTTGTGGGAAAAAAAGTACTTTTTCATTTTTACGGATCAATTTGTGAAGCACCTGGGGGTTCAAAGTGCTCACTATACATCTAGGTAAGTTCCTTGGGAGAGTCTAGTTTCAAAATGGGAACACTTGTGGGGGATCTCCAATGTTTAGGCACACAGGGGCTCTCCAAACGCGACATGGTGTCTGCTAACAATATAAATGGAAAATTAGCTCCAATTGATAGCGGACACCATGTCGCGTATGGAGAGCTCCTGTGTGCATAAATATTGGAGCACCCCCATAAGTGACCCTATTTTGGAAACTAGACCTCCTCAAGGAACTTATCTAGATGCATAGTGAGCACTTTGAACCCCCAGGTGTTTCACAAATTGATGCGTAAAAATGAAAAAGTACTTTTTTTTCACAAAAAGTTTCTTTAAGCCTCAAATTTTTATTTTCACATTGGCAACAGGATAAAATGCATCCTAAAAATTTTTAGCCAATTTCTCCTGAGTACAGAGATACCTCATATGTGGTCATAAACCACTGTTTGGGCGCACGGCAGGGCTCAGAAGGGAAGGAGCACCATTTGACTTTTTGATTGGAAACTTAGCTCCAAAAGTCAAACTGCGCTCCTTCCCTTCTGAGCTCTGCCGTGCGCCCAAACAGTGGTTTATGACCACATAGGAGGTATCTGTGTACTCAGGAGAAATTGCCCAACAAATTTAAGAATGCATTTTATCCTGTTACCCATGTGAAAATGAAAGAACTGAGGCTAAAAGAACATTTTTGTTGGAAAAATTAAAATGCCCATTTTTTCCTTCCATGATTTTTTAGTTCCTGTGAAGCACCTGAAGGATTAATAATAATCTTAAATGTAGTTTTGAGTAGCTTGAGGTATGCAGTTTTTGGAATGGTGTTACTTTTGGGTGTTTCCTGTCATGTACGCCCCTCAAAGGGACTTCAAATGTGATGTGGTCACTAAAAAAATGGTTTTGTAAATTTTGCTGTAAAAATAAAAAATGCTGATGAACTTTGAATCCTTATAACTTCCCACCCCAAAAATGTTTTTTTCCGAAATTGTGCTGATGTGAAGGAGACATGTGGGAAATGTGATTTATTAACTATTTTGTGTCACATAACTCTCTGGTTTAACAGAATAAAAATTGAAAATTTGAAAATTGCAAAATTTTCTACATTTTTGCCAAATTTTTTATTTTTTCACAAAGAAATGCAAAAATTATCAACCTAAATTTACTACTAACATGAAGCCCAATATGTCCCAAAAAAACAATCTCAGAATCGCTCGGATCCGTTGAAGCGTTCCAGAGTTATTACCTCATAAAGGGACACTGGTCAAAATTGCCAAAAATGGCAAGGTCAGTAAGGCCAAAATAGGCTGGGTCATGAAGGGGTTAATGGCCGAGAGCACATTTGCGAGTGTCAGGCATTTTTTTCTCGTCCGAGAGACCGATGAGAATGCAGTCGCAACATGCTGTGACAGTATGTGATTCACGCGCAAGATTCGCCAATGCAAGTCTATGGGACCGGCTGCAGTCAGACCGCACACGGACATTTTTTTCACTGATACATTATGATTCTGTAGCTGAGAACACTGTAAAATGTTCCTGTAAATGATTAGACAGTAATAGCTGCTGAGAAAAAAAGGATTGCACACGGACAGCACTCGGATGTGATCTGAGAAAAATGTCGGACAGTCGCATTGCAGTTGGATGTAAAATGGACCAAATCTCGGACGACACTCGTACGACTCTCGGATACGTCAATTAGACGATTTTTTTCACACGCCAATGTGTTTGTACCCTTATAGTCATAATAGGGAGTAATGCAAAGGTGTTAGTCTGGATTTCTTTTCAAATCATCCATGAAGCAGGAAAGTCACAATCGCTAGTGGGAGATCATCGCTAAATCGAAGGCAGGGGAGTGACCCAAAGGGATGTTCATTTCAAGCTGAAATGCTGATGTTTTTCAGTTTGGATATGTAAATGGAAAATTTGTTGTAAATTTAGCAGAAATAAAATAAGTAAGACTGGGACAAATCTTATCATGTATCAATATTTTTTAATTCTCAGCATGTCAAATCTTCAGTCCAATTAGTCACAGATTTTTGTTGAGATTTCCCCATTGAATTCAAAGAGGAAGTCAAACTCTACTACAAACCACAAAGGCAAAGACAAGGCATTAAACGTCAATACCGATGGAATAAAAGCACATACCGGGTTTTGGAATCTGTACTTGTGCTGAATAGTGAAGATGATAGTCCCAGGTGCAGGCAAATCAACCGTGAAGAAACACGGAGGTTGAAGCTTATATATGTGACCCACCCCAATGCCCTTGGGGTACCCAATCCCGGGCGGTTGAAATGGGGGATGTCACGGGTGGCTTGTCCAAGCCCGTGGCCCTGGTGGTCTCTGAAAAATGGCAAAACAAAAAGGGGAAAAATAAAATGAAAGAAAGTCTTGTGACGCCACCTACGGTACCCGGTAATGATACCGGCGCCAATGCAGACCTCCGGGGATGGTGATGCTGCAGCCAGATGATAATGCTCCTCTTAGGTGGAGCGGGGTCCCCGGGGCAGTGATGGGATGAATAGGAATTTTGCACAGGGAGGTGGCTCTGCAGATTGGGTGTTCACACAGTCTATGTGTTGGACAGGATCAGGGGCTATAAGAACTGACACTCACACACTGGAAGTTGTTTCCATACCTTTTACTGATGTTGTTGCAAGGTAACGTCCAGGGTACACTCCAAGTGGTCGGGAGGCACTTCAGGATCTCCACACCCGGTGAGTTGTGAGGCCTACTTGTCCTAGTGTGTGTGTTTAGGTCCTGGCCTGGCTGGAATCTGGCCTGACCTCCCCTGTGTCTCTCAATTGTATTGAAGGCGGTGAGAATCTTCTGTTGGGCGCCACTACCTATCCTGTGGTTCCTGGCTCTCATGGTTGCTGTGCTACAAGTGTCCCAGAAGACTGAAGTCTCCTTGGTTGACCGGTGTTTTCTGCTGGGCTAAGTAGTCCCTGGCAGACTCAGACTCCGGTGTCCAGGTTGCTTCCTGGGGTGAACCGGTATGGTTCCTCTGCCCCCACCCTGATCCTTGCCTTGCCCCCGACCCTCACTCTTGGACCACTTCTATTTAATATATTTATTAATGACCTTGTAGGGGGCATACAGGGTAGAATCTCAATATTTGCGGATGACACTAAACTCTGCAGGGTAATCAATACAGAGGAGGACAATTTTATATTACAGGAGGATTTATGTAAACTAGAAGCTTGGGCTGCTAAATGGCAAATGAGCTTTAATGGGGATAAATGTAAAGTCATGCACTTGGGCAGAGAAAACAAAAGGTATAATTATGTGCTTAATTGTAAAACATTGGGCAAAACTGTCACTGAAAAAGACCTGGGTGTATGGGTAGATGACAAACTCACATTTAGTGGCCAGTGTCAGGCAGCTGCTGCAAAGGCAAATAAAATAATGTGATGCATTAAAAGAGGCATAGATGCTCATGAGGAGAACATAATTTTACCTCTATACAAGTCACTAGTGCGACCACACTTAGAATACTGTGTACAATTCTGGTCTCCGGTGTATAAGAAAGACATAGCTGAACTAGAGCAGGTCCAGAGAAGAGCGACAAAAGTCATTAGAGGACTAAGGGGTCTGCAATACCAAGACAGGTTATTAAACTTGGGGTTATTTAGCTTGGAAAAACGAAGGCTTAGGGGTGATCTTATAATAATGTATAAATATATGAGGGGACAGTACAGAGAACTTTCTAATGATCTCTTTACTCTTAGGCCTGAGACTGGGACAAGGGGGCATCCTCTACGTCTGGAAGAAAGAAGGTTTAATCATAATCACAGACGCGGATTCTTTACTGTAAGAGCAGTGAGACTATGGAACTCTCTACCACATGCTGTTGTAATGAGTGAGTCACTACTAACATTTAAGAAGGGCCTGGATGCCTTTCTTGAAAACTATAATATTACCAGTTATACATACTAGATTCTTTGATAGGGCGTTGATCCAGGGAACTAGTCTGATTGCCGTACCTGGAGTCAGGAAGGAATTTTTTCCCCCAATGTGGAGCTTAGTGTTGCCACATGGTTTTTTTTTGCCTTCCTCTGGATCAACATGTTAGGCTATGGGTTGAACTAGATGGACTTAAAGTCTTCCTTCAACCTTAAAAACTATGTTACTATGTTTGTTACTGCACTGGCTAGGCTTCCCTCTGGTATGGGCTTAGCGTGGCACTGTTCACCAGGTTGTCTTCACAGTCCTCCCTGGAGCTGCACTGCCTAACTCCTCCCCTGGGCCTGAATTTATAGGGGACCTTTCGACAAGTAGAATGCGGCAAGTAGAGCTCCCCCTTCAGGTCTGGGGTGGAAGGAGTTGCATGAGTAGAGTACCTGGATTGGAAATCCCTTTGTGCACCAGGTGGTCCTGTGGCAACTGTCCCGTAGGGGTAGGGGTGCCACATGTGCAAAACGGCTGTCGTCCTGTTTGCACTCTGCCGATCCCTCTCCCCCCAGTAACTGCTATGGCATGTACTGCTAAGTTATATATTATATTTAATAAAGAAGAAGTTTTTAACCTGGACGTGTGCCACCCTCTTGCTTCTTCGTCTACAAACCACAATTGTTGCCAGTTTTCTAAAGCTTTCATGTGGATCTGCAGTAAAATCAACAAATCTTAAGAACACTAAATTCAACTCTCACCTCCTTTGGTGCTACCACTACCATGACTTGCTTGCCAGTCTCCTGCCTTTCTCTTTCCAAAGCAGTCTCCTGTGCTAACATCTCATCACGTAGCCAATCACAGGCTGCAACAGTCACGTGGGACAAAACGTTACTGCAGGAGACCGGGCTGTATATTGACTGGTGGGGACCAGGTAAAAGAACCATTCAAGTGCCAAGGAAATGTGCTGTAAAATCTCTTACATTTTGTATGATCTAGCGATAGCAATTCTTAAAGATTTTTCAGTTGTCTCTAAAAATATATTCTGCTTTGTATACATGTAGACTAAGTAAGAAGAAGAAGACAGATGGTAATAATAATTTATTCATTTATATAGTGCTATTAATTTCGTAGCACCTCACATACATCTGTAATGCAGTCCTCATTGAGGCTCACAATCTAAATATCTTATCTACATGCCTTTGAAATGTGGGAGGAAACCGGAGTGCCAGAGGAAACCCACGCAAACACAGGGAGAACATACAAACTCCTTGCAGATGTTGTCCTTGGTGGGAATAGAACCCAGGACCTCATGGTAGAAAGTAAGTCCGTAAAACTGATGTTTACAGAGTTGATTTGGTCTAACCAGGAAGATTCACGAATTTCATAGGAGCGGATGGCACAAAATAGTAGGAGAATTTGTTACAAATGTTTTCAAAATTGCTTGCATTGGAGCAATAGACGTGGTTTTAAGGGTGGACGTAGCCTTCAATATTTTTACCGTCTTCTGTCCTAGTGTCCTCTCTCCTCCTACTCTACTGGTGATCTCATTATGATGTGCAGATCCATGACCGCTAAGGAGCTACAAGATCTCTAAACATGAAATACACCCTAATAGCCATACTTCTTGACCTGTAACATGATATATGAGTAGCAGACTCAAGGTCTCATTTACTTATTTATGAAGGAGACTCAAAAACACTTTAGTGGCCCCTAATGTGTAGAAAAGTAGACAAGTGGAGGTTGATTTAAGCTCTACTTGTTGTTTTAGGACATTAGTAATGGGACATATAAATAGCTCAGTAGTTTCATATAATGTGTTTTTTAATGCAACTCTAGTTCTTCTAGACCTTCAAGTCAGTCCATATTTTGTTATTCAAAGGAGGTTCTCCACCTACATATTATTTAGTAAAGAAATGTAAATGTACACACACATGAGAGGCTAAGTAAGTATTGAACATGACATGAAATTTCTAAGTAAATATATTTTTAAAGATGCTATTGACATGAATTTCTCACCAGATGTCCGTAACAACCCATCCATCACACACAGGCAAATAAATCAAACCATATCTGTCCATAAATTTAGAGATGTGTAATATTGAGAAGTGATTCAGGGAAATTGAACTGAACACACTATCTGAAATGTAATGAATACTTTATACAAAAACCTTTGTTGGTGATGAAGCTTCAAGAAGACTTCTCCTGTATGGAGAAACTAGTCGCATGCATTGCTCAGGTGTGATTTTGGCCATTCTTCCACACAAACACTCTTCAAATCCTGAAGGTCCTATGAACTCCTGAACTCTGAGTTTTATTTTCTTCTATACATTATCAATTGGATTCAGGACAGGTGATCGGCTCCGCCATTCGAGTATCTTTATTTTTTTTCTCTGAAACCAGTTCAGAGTTTCCTTGAGTGTGTGTTTGGGATCTTTGTCTTTCTGAAATGTTCAACCTCATTTTATCTTCATCATCTTGGTAGATGGCATCAGTTTTTTATCAAGAATGTTTTGATGTTTTTGTCCATTTATTCTTCCTACAAACATATGAAGTTTACCAGTGCTGAATGCTGAAAAACAGCCCCACACCAGGATGTTACCACCTCCAAATATCACTGTTGGTATGATGTCTTTGGGGCGATTTGCCTTTTGGCCTCCAAACATGGTGTGTATTATGGCATCCAAAGAGTTCAATTTTGTTCTCATCTTACCAGACTATATTCTCCCAGTATTTCAGTTTTGTGTAAATGTTGTTGCACAAATGCTCTTGAACATGCTTTTTGTTCAGCAATGGAGTCTTGCGTGGTGAGTGTGTATACAGGCCATGGAGGTTGAGGGCATTACTTATTGGTTTCTTTTAAACATTTGTACCTGCTGATTGCTTGTTTTTCTGTAGCTCTGTGCATGTGGTTCATGACTTTTGGAAAGCTCTTCTGATAATTCTTTTCTTTTGTCTGAAATCTTGTGGGAGAGCACCTGATCGTGGCCGGTTTATGGCAAAATTATGGTGCTCACTGGAACCTTCAGTCGTTTAGAAATTCTTCTGTAATAAATACCATCAGTTTTTTTTTGCAACAATAAGGATATGAAGGTCTTGAGACAGGTCAACTTGAGACATTTCTTGTGCATTACCTTGGTAATGAGACATCTTTCTATGGGCACCTTTACACGTCTCAACATTGCATGCAATTTCACTTGCAACTTACTGGTTGCAGTGAAATCATGGACACATTGTTCCATTTGTACACGGCAACAAAATAGAACAATGTGTCCATGATTTCACTGCAACCAGTAAGTTGCAAGTGAAATTGCATGCAATGTTGCGACGTGTAAAGGTACCCTATAGGACATCAGTTCAACCAAATGATTATTTTCCACTAAGTGGCAGGATTTTTTTCTAATTACTGATAGATTTTATATGGTGTCACAACTTTCCATGACTTTTTGCACTGCTCTTTCTTCATGTATTTTTTCAATACTTTTTCCCTGTATTATTTCTCATTATTACACATCACTAAATTTATGAACATCTATAGTTTGATTTCTATGCCTGTATAGATTGGATGGGTTGTTACTGACATCTGGCAATAATTTCTTGGTAATAGAGCACCCCTGTAAATATACTTATTTAGAAATTTGTGATGTTAACAATACTTATTTCACCTCCTGTATATTATATATATATATATATATATATATATATATATATATATATATATATACAGTTGTGGCCAAAAGTATTGACACCCCTGCAACTCTGTCAGATAATACTCAGTTTCTTCCTGAAAATGATTGCAATCACAAATTCTTTGGTATTATTATCTTCATTTAATTTGTCTTCAATGAAAAAAAACACAAAAGAGAATGAAGCAAAAAGCAAAACATTGATCATTTTACACAAAACTCCAAAAATGGGCCAGACAAAAGTATTGGCACCCTCAGCCTAAGGGTGCCGTCACACGCTTCAATTTCCTGAACGATATTGTTAGCGATCACATGCACGCGCGATCGCAAACAATATCGTTCACATCGTTGGTGAGCTGTCACACAGGCAGACTCACAAGCGATGTGGACCAGCGAGATCGCTGGTAACCATGGTACACATCGGGTTACTAGGTGCCGCGCCACGCTTAGTAACCCGAAGTTTACCATAGATACCATCTCCCAGCATAGGCTCTGCCGCTGGGGGATCGTTCATCGTGGTGTCACACACCACGATGCTGCTGATTGATCAAGCGATTATCGCTTGATTTGAGCTCCTGTTCACAAATCTGCGATCAAACAATCAAGTGATTTTACATTGTAAAATCGCTTGATTACACGCAGCGACGCACAGACGATATCGCTTAAGCGATCAAAAAAGGAGATCGCTCAAGCGATAGCGTTCTGAAAATCGATACGTGTGATGTGGCCCTAATACTTGGTTGCAGAACCTTTAGTCAAAATAACTGCAATCAACTGCTTCCGGTAACCATCAATGAGTTTCTTACAATGCTCTGCTGGAATTTTAGACCATTCTTCTTTGGCAAACTGCTCCAGGTCCCTGATATTTGAAAGGTGCCTTCTCCAAACTGCCATTTTTAGATCTCTCCACAGGTGTGCTAAGGGATTCAGGTCTGGACTCATTGCTGGCCACCTTAGAAGTCTCCAGTGCTTTCTCTCAAACCATTTTCTAGTGCTTTTTGAAGTGTGTTTTGGGTCATTGTCCTGCTGGAAGACCCATGACCTCTGAGGGAGACTCAGCTTTCTCACACTGGGCCCTACATTATGCTGCAAAATTTGTTGGTAGTCTTCAGACTTCATAATGCCATGCACACGGTCAAGCAGTCCAGTGCCAGAGGCAGCAAAGCAACCCCAAAACATCAGGAAACCTCCACCATGTTTGACTGTAGGGACCGTGTTCTTTTCTTTGAATGCCTCTTTTTTTCTCCTGTAAACTCTATGTTGATGCCTTTGCCCAAAAAGCTCTACTTTTGTCTCATCTGACCAGAGAACATTCTTCCAAAACATTTTAGGCTTTCTCATGTAAGTTTTGGCAAACTCCAGCCTGGCTTTTTTATGTCTTGGGGTAAGAAGTGGGGTCTTCCTGGGTATCCTACCATACAGTCCCTTTTCATTCAGACGTCGACAGATAGTACGGGTTGACACTGTTGTACCCTTGGACTGCAGGGCAGCTTGAACTTGTAAGGATGTTAGTCGAGGTTCTTTATCCACCATCCGCACAATCTTGCGTTGAAATCTCTCGTCAATTTTTCTTTTCTGTCCACATCTAGGGAGATTAGTCACAGTGCCATGGGCTTTAAACTTCTTGATGACACTGAGCACGGTAGACACAGGAACATTCAGGTCTTTGGAGATGGACTTGTAGCCTTGAGATTGCTCATGCTTCCTCACAATTTGGTTTCTCAAGTCCTCAGACAGTTCTTTGGTCTTCTTTCTTTTCTCCATGCTCAGGAAAGAGGTTGAGTCAACTTTAATCCATGTCAACTGGCTGCAAGTGTGATTTAGTTATTGCCAACACCTGTTAGGTGCCACAGGTAAGTTACAGGTGCTGTTAATTACACAAATTAGAGAAGCATCACATGATTTTTCTAACAGTGAAAATACTTTTGTCCGCCCCCTTTTTATGTTTGGTGTGGAATTAGATCCAATTTGGCTTTAGGACAATTCTATTTGTGTTTTTTCATTGAAGACAAATAAAATGAAGATAATAATACCAAAGAATTTGTGATTGCAATCATTTTCAGGAAGAAACTGAGTATTATCTGACAGAATTGCAGGGGTGACAATACTTTTGGCCACAACTGTATATATATAAAACAAACCATACAACAGGAGATGGTTGGAAATAGGACTGCCTAATGCAGCCAGTTTATGAAGTTTCTGTACTGTTCAGATATAATACTGCCATCAAACATTTAGTTCCACTTTTTATGTTGGACCATAACATGGAGTACAATATATTAAAGTGTCTCTGTCAACAGATTTAAAAATTCAAATGTCCTATATTATTAAATAGCTTTCTTAGACCATTTGGATGTGGTGTATTTTCTTTCAGAATCCATGTCAGAATGGCTGTATAATCCTGATATTAAAAGGAGTCAGAACATATGGACCTTGTGTTGAGCCGACTTGTTGACTTTGATATTTTGCCTGGACATCTACCCCTTGCCCACGCCCATCCAACTGCATTGGCCTTTTGGATGCCGATACAATTAAAGGCAATGATGAAAGAGGAAGCGCTTCGCTGATGCTCTCTCCTCCATCATTTTCCATAGGTGTCTGATGTCTCAGCGCAGTGAGCGTGATAACGTCACAACAGAGTGCCCGCTATTCCTTGATGAGCATTTTATGAGTTTAGCTGTAGTCTCTGCTCACCCAGCCTGACTGACAGTTGTAGCTTGTACTTAGCAGTGTCAGATCTCAGCAGGGAGGATGGACACTGAGGAGATGTCAATCATGTTAGGTGGGTGGCACTTGAGTAACTTTTATAAAGGAATATACAGCCATTGTGATATGGATTTTCAAAATAAATACATCAGTCTAATCAGGTCTAAGCAATCTATTTAATAATGTATGCGGAAGGTATTGTGAAATTTGTCAAATAAAGTACATGAAAGCGGTTATCCTGTGATATGACATCAGTTTCTCATTACGTTCTGTTTACCTTGGCTCTTGGTTTAGTAGGTCATCACCATGAGTCAGGTTCACACCGTTTATTTACAGATCTGTTATATCGCCCGCTCGGGAGCCAATCATTTCTCTTTTGCAGAAAGAACACAAGGACTAATTACACAAAGTCTGAAATCCCTTCCCATCTGGTGGACACTTTGTGATTAAGTTTCAAATCTGTTGCCACATGCATATTTTATGACACATATTATTTTGAACGAAATCTTCATCAAGTATTTAGAGGCAGCAGGATTTTATAGCAATCAGAGAATTGTTAACAGCTGTGATAGATGGGATTGATACACTTAAGAGACAGCACTTGTCAGTCATGTAACAGATACAGCACATTCTGTGTAAACAGAAGAAAAATAAACTCACCATGGTGTGACCGACGCTTGTTCGTAGAGCAGTCCTATAGAAGCATAGAAAGAGGGAGATCCTAGACAAACCCACCTGCATTAGGCCAGGTATATACAGCATTTATTACATTTAATAGTGTGCATGACTCTCATTTCAAAAATAGATGGATGCCGCGCAGTAAACTGTCAACTTTTTTATATACAGTTTTATTGAAAGGCAGCTGGGTTATGACATACCTCCATAACCTACGGTAGTTGGTGTCGCATATTCCCCGCTGAACTACAGGCTACATCTCACCAGCTGTCCGGGGAAGGAAGGATTGGTGCGGCTCTATCCCCGACTTCTTCCGCATGGGTCAATGTGTGATGTTGTGGTTGGGGTTACTTTATCCGGCTAAATCTGACGGGGTCTGTGCTTTCCCTTCAACAAGCTGTTTGTGTCTAGCCTTGTGATTAATATACAAACAACAGGGCAGAAAACACTTAAAGACCGGGGCACTGGCTGCAATAATGTACGTGGATCTGACGCACCACTCCAGCCGCTTGTCAATGGACTTTACTGTAACTCCTTTCTGGGAGAATGGGTACACCTCCGTGAAGATCCAGCACTGCATGTAAGTTCCACAATTACCAAATGAAAGAGGACACGGCCGCACTACAGGAATCGTGACAAGGTGACCAAAGCTTTATTGCACAAAGTTATAGACAAACAGGCGTGGGCCACATGACCTTAGAGTGAGGGGAGAGAAACGATAGCTGGGTGGACGGATAACGCACTTTTCGTGCTTACCAGCACTTCCTCTGGGATCTGGTCACGATTCCTGGAGTGCTGCTGTGACGCCCACAGTGGGATACTCGGGACCGGTCGGTTCTTTGGGGTAATCACGGGGAGAGTTACAGTTGCCATCTTTGGCAGGGGACAGGGGAAAGTTTGGTGTTTGGCCAGGGATGGGCGACGCTGCAGTTTCACACCGCTGGGGCAGCCTGGATAGTATCAATCTTTATTAATATAAAAAACTCAATAGAAAACCACAAAACACCACTGACCACCTCTTAATTTAAAAACAATTAAAACCAAAAAAGGTGTTACAAAGCTGGTGTGCAAAAGGTGTGCAAAAGGTATGTACAGGTTACTAAGCAATAGGCAATAATACCGAGTCAGAGTGTAGTACAATGTAATTTGCTGGCAGATCTAAACAAATGTCTCAAATGCAGTCAATTTGCAATCTACCTCTTACCTCTCTTTACCCTGAGGAAGTCCTAGGCGGACGACACGCGTTGGGTCGGGTCCTCGGATAGCTGGTGGCTGGGTATGTGATCATAGTGATTATATTGTATATACCTGAGGGTTGAGTTGGCTGGCAGATTACTCTGTATCCTTGGCCCTTATGCAGGACATTTTAGAGGGTGTACAAGACCTTACTGGTCTTCCTATATGGTGAAGCTTGGAGGGTTTGGCCCTGACCATAGCTGCAAGGGTGCAGTGTAATTACAGTTAATAGGGCACTATTTGCCATAACTGTAATGTAATTTGATTGCAAATTGACTGCATTTGAGACATTTGTTTAGATCTGCCAGCAAATTACATTGTACTACACTCTGACTCGGTATTATTGCCTATTGCTTAGTAACCTGTACATACCTTTTGCACACCAGCTTTGTAACACCTTTTTTGGTTTTAATTGTTTTTAAATTAAGAGGTGGTCAGTGGTGTTTTGTGGTTTTCTATTGAGTTTTTTATATTAATAAAGATTGATTATAGTGATCATCCCTGCTGCTATGTTCTTTTTCTTTAATTGCTACATGTTTTTGCATAGTGGGATAGATCCTACCTATATGTGATAGTGGTGCCCCCAGACCCTAACTTTGACGGTTCTTTGGGGTAATCACGGGGAAAGTTGCCATCTTTGGCAGGGGACAGGGGAAAGTTTGGTGTTTGGCCAGGGATGGGCGACGCTGCAGTTTTACACTGCTGGGGCAGCCTGGATAGTATCGGTCTCTACAAGTGGAGCAGAGCCCCTTTCTATAAGGGAAAGTCTATAGCAGGGATTGGGCTGTGATGATGAAGAGGGCAGCAGGGCATGAAAGGAGGAGGCACAGGCAGTTTGTGCAGTTCTTTACCTTTACTTGCTGTTCGGGCAAGGTCACCCAGCCGGGTGCTGTGCTTCTCCAAAGTGCAGCCAGGATAGTCCCCAGGAGATTAGGATCACTCTGCTAGGACACCTTTCATGGGCCTTCCCAGGTTATTCTTCCCTGCGCTGGATTCTCGCCTGTCTTGCCCTGCGCCATCGTGGACAGGGTCCCATGGTTATGGCTGCGGGCCTTGTCAGGCAACTGCAGCGGCATGTCCCCTGGCCCTAGTTCTAGCCACCATCCTGCGGATTATTCACGGTTTGTGGCCACTGCTCCTGCAAAGCCAGTGGCCTCTGGTTGGGGTGTGGAGCAACTAGATCGGGGCCGGTCCCCTCCGGCAACCAGTCCCTCCGCTCGACTTGAATCGCGACCAGATTCAGGGCACACAGGTGGATCCCCTACTCCCGTGTCCCCTAGGGCTCTCTTAGTCCTGTGTTCGCTTGGGATGCCTTCCTCCTTGTTCTCTCACTCACTAGAGTCTCTGACTTCCTGCTAACCCCTTCTCCTGACCAGAAGATGGGGCCCTCCCTCTCAATAGGGTTCGTCCAAATCCCCTAGCCTGGAATTGGGATGATGTTGTATGCAATTCTGCGTGTCTCTGGTTTGCAACCCCTCTCACCTGGGAACGGTGACACCACACCTATGGAGTAGGTGCAGCATCACTGTGGCAACCAGTCTTCAGGGGCACCACACTGCCGTGGCTTCTTTCATTTGCTTAGCCCTGTGATTGAGGTACCTACCCACTATCCACACATTTCTCTTCACTTGCTGGGTACGGGATTTCTCACTTGCTTCTCACTCTGCCTTCTTCAGCTTGCCCCGCAGCTTTGGCCCCGTCTCCTCCAAGTCCCTCCTGCTTGGCACTTCTGTCTACATTTTTCCTTCTTTCAGATCCTCTATCTCCTCCTGTTCTCTCTCCCTTTTTATGTTCTCCCCTTCTACTCTCTACAATTAGAAAACACACTACTTAAGTTATATATATATATATATATATATATATATATATATATATATATATATATATATATATAAATATATATATGTACTGTACAGTGCCTACAAGTAGTCTTCAACCCCCTGCAGATTTAGCTGGTTTGATAAGATGCAAATAAGTTAGAGCCTTCAAATTGCAAACGAGAGTAGGATTCATTAACAGAAGCATATATCTTACAAACCAAAAAGTTATGTTGCTCATTTGAATTTTAATAAATTTTAAACATAAAAGTGTGGGTCAATTTTTATTCAACCCCTAGGTTTAATATTTTGTGGAATAACCCTTGTTTGCAATTACAGCTAATAATCGTCTTTTATAAGACCTGATCAGGCCGGCACAGGTCTCTGGAGTTATCTTGGCCCACTCCTCCATGCAGATCTTCTCCAAGTTATCTAGGTTCTTTGGGTGTTCTCATGTGGACTTTAATCTTGAGCTCCTTCCATAAGTTTTCAATTGGGTTAAGGTCAGGAGACTGACTAGGCCACTCCATCACCTTGATTTTTTCCCTCTTGAACCAGGCCTTGGTTTTCTTGGCTGTGTGCTTTGGGTCGTTGTCTTGTTGGAAGATGAAATTACGACCCATCTTAAGATCCTTGATGGAGGAGCGGAGGTTCTTGGCCAAAATCTCCAGGTAGGCCGTGCTATCCATCTTCCCATGGATGCGGACCAGATGGCCAGGCCCCTTGGCTGAGAAACAGCCCCACAGCATGATGCTGCCACCACCATGCTTGACTGTAGGGATGGTATTCTTGGGGTCGTATGCAGTGCCATCCAGTCTCCAAACGTCACGTGTGTGGTTGGCACCAAAGATCTCGATCTTGGTCTCATCAGACCATAGAACCTTGAACCAGTCTGTCTCAGAGTCCTCCAAGTGATCATGAGCAAACTGTAGACGAGCCTTGACATGACGCTTTGAAAGTAAAGGTACCTTACGGGCTCGTCTGGAACGGAGACCATTGCGGTGGAGTACGTTACTTATGGTATTGACTGAAACCAATGTCCCCACTGCCATGAGATCTTCCCGGAGCTCCTTCCTTGTTGTCCTTGGGTTAGCCTTGACTCTTCGGACAAGCCTGGCCTCGGCACGGGAGGAAACTTTCAAAGGCTGTCCAGGCCGTGGAAGGCTAACAGTAGTTCCATAAGCCTTCCACTTCCGGATGATGCTCCCAACAGTGGAGACAGGTAGGCCCAACTCCTTGGAAAGGGTTTTGTACCCCTTGCCAGCCTTGTGACCCTCCACGATCTTGTCTCTGATGGCCTTGGAATGCTCCTTTGTCTTTCCCATGTTGACCATGTATGAGTGCTGTTCACAAGTTTGGGGAGGGTCTTAAATAGTCAGAAAAGGCTGGCAAAAGCGATAATTAATCCACACATGTGAAGCTCATTGTTCTTTGTGCCTGAACTACTTCTTAATACTTTAGGGGGACCAAACAGAATGCTGGTGGTTTGAGGTGTTGAATAATAAATGACCCTCTGAATTAACTTTTAACGCTTTAAAAAAAAAAAAAAAAATTTAAACAATCTTTTTGGCTGCAGTGCATTTCCCACTTCCAGGCTGATCTACAGTCCAAATGTCACAATGCCAAGTTAATTCCCCATGTGTCAACCAGCTAAATCTGCAGGGGGTTGAAGACTACTTGTAGGCACTGTATATATATGTTCCTTTGTGGGCCGGCTTCATTTTAACTCTTGTTGCTCTGCTTTCTCTAAGCCTTAGGCCCCTCGCTACAACTGACTAGTGACAGTTAGGGGGCAACTGTCGGTACTGTGCCCATTTCCAAGGAAAGAATACATTATCATAACTATACACATACAGTTGTGGCCAAAAGTATTGACACCCCTGCAATTCTGTCAGATAATACTCAGTTTCTTCCTGAAAATGATTGCAATCACAAATTCTTTGGTATTATTATCTTCATTTAATTTGTCTTAAATGAAAAAACACAAAAGAATATGAAGGAAAAAGCAAAACATTGATCATTTCACACAAAACTCTAAAAATGGGCCAGACAAAAGTATTGGCACCCTCAGCCTAACACTTGGTTGCACAACCTTTAGCCAAAAAAACTGCGATCAACCACTTCCGATAACCATCAATGAGTTTCTTACAATGCTCTGCTGGAATTTTAGACCATTCTTCTTTGGCAAACTGCTCCAGGTCCCTGATATTTGAAGGGTGCCTTCTCCAAACTGCCATTTTTAGATCTCTCCACGGGTGTTCTATGGGATTCAGGTCTGGGCTCATTGCTGGCCACCTTAGAAGTCTCCAGTGCTTTCTTTCAAACCAAACCTTTTTGAAGTGTGTTCTTAATGACACTGCGCACGGTAGACACAGGAACATTCAGGTCTTTGGAGATGGACTTGTAGCCTTGAGATTGCTCATGCTTCCTCACAATTTGGTTTTTCAAGTCCTCAGACAGTGCTTTGGTCTTCTTTCTTTTCTCCATGCTCAATGTGGTACGCACAAGGACACAGGATAGAGGTTGAGTCAAATTTAATCCATGTCAACTGGCTGCAAGTGTGATTTAGTTATTGCCAACACCTGTTAGGTGCCACAGGTAAGTTACAGGTGCTGTTAATTACACAAATTAGAGAAGCATCACATTATTTTTCTTTTGTCCACCCCCTTTTTTATGTTTGGTGTGGAATTAGATCCAATTTGGCTTTAGGATAATTCTTTTTTAGTGATGAGCGAGTATGCTCTGCGCTGCTCGGTACTCGCACGAGTATCACTGTACTCGGGCAACTTGGCGAGCACCGAGTAATCTCGCGATACTCGTGCTGTGCTCGTGGTCCTCATCCCTGCATGTTGGCGCTCTTTGAAGAGCCAGCCCACATGCAGGGATTGGCTGGCAGACCACTGCAATGCCACAGCCCTGTTAGTTGTGGCATTGCAGTGATTGGCCGGCCTGCACAGCGTGACCGAGCCTTTATAAGAACCGGCCGCGCTGTGCTCTGCACACAGCCATCCAGACAGTGAGTGTAGGGAGAGTGTCTGCTGCTGCTTAGGGACAGATTTGCGGCCCTCATAGGTAGATCCGGAGCAGGGCTGCAAACTGCTGCTGACCACAACAGTCCTTCTCAGGACTAGTCTAGGAGGATATAGGCAGGGTGATCCAGATGGTAATCCAAGCTTTTCTGTGACCATAACAGTCACCAGACTGTTGTACTTATTACCTTGATACAGGTTAGGGACTAAAATCCTTCTCTCCTGTGACCATAACAGTCACCAGACTGTTGTACTTACTACCTTGATATAGGTTAGGGACTAAAATCCTTCTCTCCTGTAACCATAACAGTCACCAGACTGTTGTACTTACTACCTTGATACAGGTTAGGGACTAAAATCCTTCTCTACTGTGACCATAACAGTCACCAGACTGTTGTACTTACTACCTTGATATAGGTTAGGGACTAAAATCCTTCTCTCCTGTAACCATAACAGTCACCAGACTGTTGTACTTACTACCTTGATACAGGTTAGGGACTAAAATCCTTCTCTCCTATGACCATAACAGTCACCAGACTGTTGTACTTACCACCTTGATACAGGTTAGGGACTAAAATCCTTCTCTCCTGTGACCATAAGAGTCACCAGATTTTTGTACTTACTACCTTGATACAGGTTAGGGACTAAAATCCTTCTCTCCTGTGACCATAACAGTCACCAGACTGTTGTACTTACTACCTTGATACAGGTTAGGGACTAAAATCATTCTCTCCTGTGACCATAACAGTCACCAGACTGTTGTACTTACTACCTTGATATAGGTTAGGGACTAAAATCCTTCTCTCCTGTAACCATAACAGTCACCAGACTGTTGTACTTACTACCTTGATACAGGTTAGGGACTAAAATCCTTCTCTACTGTGACCATAACAGTCACCAGACTGTTGTACTTACTACCTTGATATAGGTTAGGGACTAAAATCCTTCTCTCCTGTAACCATAACAGTCACCAGACTGATGTACTTACTACCTTGATACAGGTTAGGGACTAAAATCCTTCTCTCCTGTGACCATAACAGTCACCAGACTGTTGTACTTACCACCTTGATACAGGTTAGGGACTAAAATCCTTCTCTCCTGTGACCATAACAGTCACCAGATTTTTGTACTTACTACCTTGATACAGGTTAGGGACTAAAATCCTTCTCTCCTGTGACCATAACAGTCACCAGACTGTTGTACTTACTACCTTGATACAGGTTAGGGACTAAAATCATTCTCTCCTGTGACCATAACAGTCACCAGACTGTTGTACTTACTACCTTGATACAGGTTAAGGACTAAAATCCTTCTCTCTGTGACCATAACAGTCACCAGACTGTTGTACTTACTACCTTGATACAGGTTAGGGACTAAAATCCTTCTCCCCTTGTGACCATAACAGTCACCAGACTGTTGCACTCTGAAGTCCCCCCCTTGTACCATAACAGTCACAGACTGTTGATTACTACTTGATAAGGTTAGGGACTAAAATCCTTCTATCCTGTGACCATAACAGTCACCAGACTGTTGTACTTACTACCTTGATACAGGTTAGGGACTAAAATCCTTCTCTCCTGTGACCATAACAGTCACCAGACTGTTGTACTTATTACCTTGATACAGGTTAGGGACTAAAATCCTACTCTCCTGTGACCTGAACAGTCACCAGACTGTTGTACTTACTACCTTGATACAGGTTAGGGACTAAAATCCTTCTCTCCTGTGATCATAACAGTCACCAGACTGTTGTACTTACTACCTTGATACAGGTTAGGGACTAAAATCCTACTCTCCTGTGACCTGAACAGTCACCAGACTGTTGTACTTACTACCTTGATACAGGTTAGGGACTAAAATCCTACTTTCCTGTGATCATAACAGTCACCAGACTGTTGTACTTACTACCTTGATACAGGTTAGGGACTAAAATCCTACTCTCCTGTGACCTGAACAGTCACCAGACTGTTGTCGCTGTATACAGGATCAAAATGCGCAAGGGCGTTGGCAAGGGCGTTGGCAAGGAACAAGGAAGTGGACGTGATGGTGGTGCAGGCAGAGGCCAAGGTCGTGTGCAAGCACTAATTTCACAACAACAAAGGGGCACATCTACTCGCTCGCACGTCCTGTCCCAAATTCTTGGGACCTGCAGCAGTACACCGCTCTTGAACCAATACCAGTGTCAACAGGTTGTTACTTGGATAGCGGATAATGCTTCAAGTCAGATGGGCACCTCCACAAACACCCTGTCTTCCACACGGTCAAGTGTCAGTAGCCGTGATACTGCATCGCACATTTCCCAACCTGATCCTCCTTCCTACCACCAGGCCGAGTACACGTCCACGGACATTACTGATCCCACACTAGGACACTCGGAAGAGCTGTTCACGTATCCATTCGCAGAATCTGGCCTCTCGCCAGCTCCTGTTAAAGTGGGTGATGAGGAGATGCCCAAATATTTGAGCAGCCACGTTCTCACGAACGGAACGGTGGCAACGTGTCTCAACAAGGGTGGACGATGATGAGACACAATTGCCAGGAAGTCAGGAGGAGGATCAGGGTGCGGAAGAGGAAGACGACGTGGTGGATGATCCAGTAGCTGACCCAACATGGCAGGACGATATGCAGAGCGAGGCCAGCAGTGCACAGGGGAGGGAGGCGTAGCATCCCAACAGGCATTACGAAGCAGGGTCGGGTCCGCAGGCAGAAGGCAGGCCACCGTTCCCCGGAACAACAACACGACTCAAGATGCCTGTGAAATGTTAGGTCTTCCCGAGTCTGGGAGTTTTTTAAGTTGGCTCCAGATGACTCTAAAAAGTCCATTTGCAACACCTGCCATGCCAGTATCAGCAGGGGTACGAAAACTAGCAGCCTGACCACCACCAGCATGATCAGGCACATGTCAGCCAAGCACCCGACTTTGTGGGAAGTACAACAGAGTCGAGGAGCGGTGCTTGCTGATGTCACTGCTACGTCTTCGCGTGTTGTGCGTGCGAGCCAATCCCCTGTCCATGCTGGCCGCGAACAAGCCTCCGGCCCTGCACCTGAAGTTGCCCACGCACAAATAACACCACCATCAAGCACGTCCTTGTCCCAGCGCAGCGTTCAATTATCCATTCAGCAAACATTTGAACGCAGGCGCAAATACGCTGCCAACGCCCCACATGCCACAGTCCTGAATTCTCACATTTCGCGACTCATAGCGCTAGAAATGTTGCCTTTCCGGCTGGTGGAGACGGAAGCATTCCGCGACCTGATGGGGCTGCTGTCCCACGTTACTCGGTCCCCAGCCGCCACTATTTCTCCAGATGTGCCGTCCCCGCATTGCATAACCACGTGTCCAACAGCATCACACGTGCCCTGAACAACGCTGTTTCAGCCAAAGTCCACCTAACCACAGACACATGGACAAGTGCTTGTGGGCAAGGCCGCTACATCTCCTTGACGGCACACTGGGTTAATATTGTGGAGGCTGGGACCCAGTCTGAGCGAGGGACGGAACACGTCCTTCCCACACCAAGGATAGCAGGCCCTACCTCTGTCAGGGTTTCACCGACACTCTACAGCTCCGGAATGTCATGCTCCTCAGCCTCCTCCTCCTCCTCCTGCGCATCCTCATCCACTGTACCCTCCACACCAGTCCCAAGCTGGAAGCACTGCAGCACTGCCTCTGCGAAGCGGCAACAGGCTGTGCTGAAGCTAGTCTGCATAGGTGACAAACCCCACAATGCAGAAAAGGTGTGGACAGCTCTGAAACAGCAGGCAGATCACTGGCTCACACCTCTGAACCTAAAGCCAGGAAAGGTCGTGTGTGACAATGGCCGGTACCTCGTGGCAGCTTTGAGGCGAGGCCAGCTGACGCATGTTCCATGCGTGGCCCATGTGCTCAACCTGGTGGTTCAGAGGTTTCTAAAGTCATACCCAGAGCTGTCTGAACTGCTGGTAAAAGTTCGCCGTCTGTCTGCACATTTTTGCAAGTCACCTACTGCTTCAGCCGGCCTTGCCGGCTTTCAGCACCGTTTGCGTCATCCGGCACACAGACTGGTGTGTGATGTCCCCACGCGTTGGAATTCAACTCTGCACATGTTGGTCAGGATATGTGAGCAGAAGAGGGCAGTTGTTGACTACCTGCATCACCTAAGCCGTCGGGAAATGGGTCAAACTCCGCACATTACACCTGAGGAGTGGAGATGGATGTCGGACCTATATACCGTCCTCCAAAACTTTGTAGACTCCACCAAGATGGTGAGCGGTGATGACGCCATTATTAGCGTCACCATACCACTACTCTGCCTTCTAAAACGGTCTCTGCTGAAAAACAAAGAGGATGCATTGCAGGCCGAGCGCGATGACTTGGAGCAAGAAACAGTAGTGGGTGTGGGTGAAAACACACAGCCCAGCCTCATCTCATCACAAAGTGCAGTGGAGGACTATGACGAGGAGGAGGAGGATGAAGACATGGAGCAACTCTCTGGCCAAATTGAGGATATGACATGCACACCAGTCATAGCCTCAATTCAGCGTGGCTGGCCAGAGGACAGGGGAGATGAGGAGGAGGAGGACAGCATGTTCAGTCATCGTGTTGGTCTGGATACTGAAGTGAGGGCTGTTAAGAGTCTGGCGCACATGGCTGACTTTATGGTAAGCTGCCTGGCTTGTGACCCTCGTGTTCAAAACATCTTGGCCGACAATCAGTACTAGTTGGCAACACTGTTAGACCCATGCTACAAGGAGAACTTTATGTCTCTCATTCCTGAGGCGGAGAGGTCAGCCAAAATGCAGCAGTTCCAGAAGGCCATAGTCACGGAAGTAGGCAAATCATTCCCCTCACAAAACGCTAGCGGCATAGGTCAGGAATCAGTGAACAACCAAGGCGTACGGCCGAGAGGGGCACAAGTCCAATCCGCCAGAGGTAGGGGAACAGTCTTTACGATGTGGGACAGTTTTCTCAGCCCCTCACATACCACAGCCCCTGAGGTGCGGGGTAGTGCCACAAGAAATGCTAAGTTTGGCCAGATGCTGAAGGAGTACCTTGCAGATCGAACAACTGTACTGCGAGATTCCTCTGTGCCTTACAATTATTGGGTCTCCAAGCTGGACACGTGGCATGAATTGGCTCTCTACGCCTTGGAAGTCCTGGCCTGCCCTGCCGCTAGCGTTTTGTCAGAGCGTGTTTTCAGTGCCGCAGGTGGAATCATTACTGATAAACGCACCCGCCTGTCAACTGAAAATGCTGACAGGCTGACTCTGATCAAGATGAACAAGGGTTGGATTGGGCCAGACTTCACCACACCACCAACAAATGACAACTGAATTAAAATTTTGTTATGGGAATTTGCCATTTACCTCCACTCACCCATGGGTACACACTTCTGGACTTTGGCTAATCGCTGGACTGCTCCTCCTTCTCCTCATGTGCCACCATGATGACCGTTACAATAGTTAGGCTGTTGTTTCAGGTATACCCGCAGTGGTAAATTTTTTCGCCCATTCTTTTAGAATGGGCATTACAACGACAGGAGACCCGCTCCTTTTCAATGGGAAAAATGTTTTGAGGCCCTCATGCACGTCTCTATCCAGGGACAATGTGGAGCCTCCCAATTTTTGGCTGCCCTGCCAAAGGGCTATACTACAATACACCCACTTGAGGTTTACAGGCCCTACTGCATGTCTGTATGCATGGGTCATTGTTGAACCTCCCAATTTTTGGCTGCCCTGCCAAAGGGCTGTACTACAATACACCCACTTCAGGATTACAGGCCCTCCTGCACGTCTCTATCCAGGGACAATGTGGAGCCTCCCAATTTTTGGCTGTCCTGCCAAAGGGCTATACTACAATACACCCACTTCAGGTTTACAGGCCCTCCTGCACGTCTCTATCCAGGGACAATGTGGAGCCTCCCAATTTTTGGCTGCCCTGCCAAAGGGCTATACTACAATACACCCACTTGAGGTTTACAGGCCCTACTGCATGTCTGTATGCATGGGTCATTGTTGAACCTCCCAATTTTTTGCTGCCCTGCCAAAGGGCTATACTACAATACACCCATTTGAGGTTTACAGGCCCTACTGCATGTCTGTATGCATGGGTCATTGTTGAACCTCCCAATTTTTGGCTGCCCTGCCAAAGGGCTATACTACAATACACCCACTTCAGGTTTACAGGCCCTCCTGCACGTCTCTATCCAGGGACAATGTGGAGCCTCCCAATTTTTGGCTGCCCTGCCAAAGGGCTATACTACAATACACCCACTTCAGGTTTACAGGTCCTCCTGCACGTCTCTATTCAGGGACAATGTGGAGCCTCCCCATTTTTGGCTGCCCTGCCAAAGGGCTATACTACAATACACCCACTTCCTTACAATGGGCACTTCAGGTTTACAGGCCCTCATGCACGTCTCTATCCAGGGGCATTGGTGAACCTCCCAATTTTGGACTGCCCTGGCAAAGGAAAATACTAGAATAGACCCAGTTCCTCAAAATGGGCACAATATGTCAAGACAGGGCTTCATGTACGTCTCTTCTCAGGGACATCGGAGTGCCGCACAATGTTTTCACGTAAAATCTTTCATGTAATCACAAAAAGTAACATACACCAGCTGTATCTCACTATTGGATATGTGCCCTTAACATTTCCACCCTGAATATTCATTTTGGTGTCATTTTGGAAGGTTTTCTGGTGACTCCGTAAAATTGGCGTGAAACTCGGACAACATTGTTCACAGCTGTGACTTTTGAGTGAGAAATGCTTCCAGGGGTCTTCCCCATGGTGTTGCCATGTCAGTTGAGCACTCTTCTGAGACTTTTGTGACATTTTTAGGGTTTCTACATGCTGCCGGCAGTCATTTCATAAAAATACTCGGGTCTCCCATAGGATAACATTGGGCTCGGTACTCGGGCCGAGTACACGAGTATCTCGGGATGCTCGGCCCGAGCTTCGAGCACCCGAGCATTTTAGTACTCGCTCATCACTATTCTTTTTGTGTTTTTCATTGAAAACAAATTAAATGAAGATAATAATACCAAAGAATTTGTAATTGCAATAATTTTCAGGAAGAAACTGAATATTATCTGATAGAATTGCAGGGGTGTCAATACTTTTGGCCACAACTGTAGATATACAGTACATCAACCACACATGAATACACATCATAAGAGCATATAAAAGCATATACCAGTCTTCAGGGGTAGGAATCTCTCTGGCATCAACCATCTCCTTACATTGTTAGCCAAAGGGGTGGAATCCTCAAGAAGACATCCACAGAGAAAAGCTGATGATCACACCCCATTGGCTAACAAGACTAGATTTACCTACAAAGATAAGGGTTCATATCTCAAAAATGGAAAAGGCAAGGTACAAAAAAACACCAGATACAGCAGTACAAGGCAAAAAAAAAAACATAATTATGGCAAATGACACTTTGAAGGATATTTACCAGATGGAATTTGTCATGTTCCCCCTGAGTAGATGTATTGTTTTCCTTAATGCAGAGCACATAAAAGAGTTGACTACTGTAGAACCTGTAGTTACAGATATAGGATTGTTATTGTGCTACAACCGGCTATCAAACAATTAATAAGTAACGCCGTCTGCCAGGTTCTGGTAATTGATGTGACATCAGAACACACATTTCATGGTGTCACAGGTCTCCAGACAAAAGGATGAGCAGCATTGTATAATAGCACATGCTACAAGGTTAAAGAATCCAGCGAGGAGCAAGATCATCTCATCACTATTCACAGCAAAACCAAGGACAGCTTCCATTTAATCACAGACGCATGATGTCAAGTGGGGACATTTATTTATAAAAAGTGTGAACATTATCAAGGTGGATTCGTTAATTATCCCATTATAAATTAGCCTTTATTGTACTTCTTGCAGTTCATAGCTTATCCTTTTTTTTGCTGCACTTTTCTCTGATTCCCCATGTAGCATTAGGCTGTGTTCATACTCTGCAGGTTGATAAGATAAGATAAGATAAACTTTATTGATCCCGGAGGAAATTACAGTATTCTTTGTTTCACACGAATTTGAACATTTTAAGATTTGATTCATAGTTGGCCCAGAAAAAAACAAAACCGCTTGCCCGACACCATGTCCAACTCTCCTGAAGTATTGGAAAGTGGGCTAATGTCATTTTGTGTTTCCGTGTGGCTTCCTCATATCCAAGGGTTGCAAACTTGACTCTTTATTTTTTCTGGACGGCTCAGAAAAAAAATCAGGAACTGACAACATTTTGTGTGGACATATTGTAAAACCAAAAATAAATGATTATACCGTAATTATGAGTGATCCATGTTTATAGCCCATAATTCTGATTTGAAAACATGAGCTGAAATCACTGTAGACTGCAAGATAAGTTTTATTACAGTCAAAATAATCTGGATGTTCTTTTCACACTCCAAAAAAATCATGGACGCCTTCAATTCTTTTTACGGGCAGGGCAAAGAAGTGCCTTATTTTTACCGACTGCCTGAAATTTCTAGACGGCTGACAACCCCATACCATAAAGCCATACAGCTGTGACATCTGATAATCATATGGTGTACAGTGGCGTCAGTACCTGGGACATCACAGATCAGCAGCTCCCAGTGGAGTACAGTGTGTACAGCAGAGTTGTTTTCCAGCTCCAGAGTCACTGGGTAAGTCTCTGTCCTGCGGAGTGTAAGCTTTTATGGTCAGTGGGGTCCTCTCTATCTCCTGTAGAGTGCAAGCTCTTATGGACAGTGGGTCCACTCTCTCTCTCTACTGTAGTGTGGCACCCCTGCGACCAGGGTGGCCACATAGGGAACTGCAGCCAGGCAGAAGGATAGACAGTTTGTACAACAAACACCCTCACAGACACACACACCACTAGAGGCGGCACCCAAAACGGAGCCCGGGACTCTAGGCGGGCAAGGGGTGGTGTGTTTAGAGGAAAGTAGGTGGACAGAAGGTAGATCAGGTGACAGAGAGTACAAGTAGAGGAAAAGAGGAGGAAGGAGTTAGTAGGCCAGAGTGAGCCAAGCAGCACAGACATCAGAAAGACAGAGACACGTCCTGGTGGGATTGGGCTCCCTGGAGACTCAGATCCACAGAGTCATAGAAACCATGGAGAGAAAGCTCGTCCATTGCCAGCATCCCAGGGGAGTGTGAGGAAAGAGACCGGACCAGCATCACTGGGTCCGAGGAACATGGCAGCACCGACCAACTACCAGCGGAGTAGTTTTCCCTTAGTTGGGCTGGAATCACACAGGTTAGATGGAGCCTAGTAACGCCTTGTAAGATAGGGTTACTGCAGGATAGGCAATACCAGAGTATCGCTCTGAAGGGAACTGAAGCAATATTCCGACTTCCCAGACAAACCAACGGGGAGCTCTAATTCCAGGCTGGAGTACGCAACACAAGGGTTGGAAGCACAGCAGCAACCATGAGGACCCACAAGGGTCTGAGCTGCCGCTATACAATCTGGAGAAAGAATATGAGAGAGAACAGCCTGAAAGGACACTTAGAAGGAGTGAGGGGTCTCAGAGTGACAGTCTGGCTGCAGAGGATTCAGTGTTACCGGAGTTAACTGACTGTAACTTGTGTTAAGAACTGTACTGAGAACTGCTGTAAACTGTCTGAAGAGCTGACAAGTAAACCCGGTGAACCCTGCCTGAGTGTCCGTGTCTGATTCCAGGTATATATTGAACTTTGCATACCTTTTACCCTGCCAGGAGCAGCCCGACCCGTGGCGGGCTCATCCATCTGGCTGCAACCCCATCATCCATCCATCCTCCTGGCAGAGCAGCCATTACTGACCACAACCCGTGGGTGGCATCACAACAAACTCTATCCATTGTAAATACCACCTTTTACTTGCGAAACCCGGGACACGGTCCGGACCAGGACCTCCTTGACATGCCCAGCAGTACACCGGTCCGGTACTGAGTACCCCGTCCCAGTGGGCTCCACAGTAATGTGTAAACTCATATGGTCAGTGGGATCCTCTCTCTCCTCTAGTGTGTAAGCTCATATCATCAGTGGTGTTGTCTCTCTCTCTCTTGTAAAGTGTAAGTTATTATGGTCAGTGGGGTTCTCTCTCTCCTGTAGAGTGTAAGTTCATATAGTCAGTGGGGTCCTCTCTCCTGTAGAGTGTAAGCTCTTATGGTCAGTGGGGTCATCTTCTCTCTCTCCTGTACAGTTTAAGCTCTTGTGGTCAGCGGGGTCCTTTCTCTATCTTTCTCCTATTGAGTGTAAGCTCTGATGGTCAGTGGGGTCCTTTATCTCTTCCCTGTAGAGTATAAGCTCATATGATTAGGGGGTCCTCTCTCTCTCCCTTCGACAGAGTATAATCTCATATGGTCAGAGGGGTTTCTCTCTCTCCTGTAGAGTGTAAGCTGTTATGGTAAGTGGGGTCCTTTCTTTCTCCTGAGGAGTGTAAGCTCTTGTGGTCAGCTGGATCCTCTCACCTGTAGAGTGTAAGCCCTTATGGTTAGTGGGTTCCTCTCTCTCTCTCCTGTAGAGTGTAAGATCTTATGGTCAGCTGGATCATCTCTCTCACCTGTAGACTGTAAGCCCTTATGGTCAGTGGGGTCCTCTCTCTCTCTCTCTCTCTCCTGTAGAGTGTAAGCTCTTATGGTCAGTGGGGTCCTTTCTCTCTCCTGTAGAGTGTAAGCTCTTATGGTCAGCTGGATCCTCTCTCTCACCTGTAGATTGTAAGCCCTTATGGTCAGTGGGATCTGTGGCGCCCCGCACCGAGTGCGTCACAGGAGGGTATTGCAGCCAAGACAGCAGCAGCAATATTCTCCGACTCAGCAATCACATAGTTAACTCAGAGATCCATACCCTACATGCATCACCTAGCATAGAGGGCCAATAAGGTCCTGGTGGACGGAGTGTAGTGGTAGTTTGTAGTGGAAGTTAGAGTCTGCAAGAAGAAGGGAGCAAGATCATCAGCTCTGCAACCTAGGAGAGGGGGTTGCACAGTCCCGTGCGGCCCCTGGCTAATTCCCCTGGCCATCTCCCTGCCATCACCCCGGTTGAGCACCATTATTCCCGGTGCCTTAACAACCGAACAACGGATATCAACATGCGGGTCCAAAATCATCCCGTGCCCATCTACAGCCGGTTTGCTGGTACCGAAGCTAGTAGTAGTTCAGCACTGCTATGCGAACCAGAGGAGTGGAGGGACTGCTTTACAGGAGCACCCCACCACCGCCACACACAGTCGTCTAGCCAGCGGTGTACCCACCAAAGGACCCAAGGCTCCCCAAAGCATCCGAACGTATACCCCGGATAGGGCATCCAAGCAGCCTCCTTGTACCCGACCTGACATTCCTGGGTGACAACGGCAACATAAGTAGTTAGAATGGAGGAATACCGCGGATCTCTGAGAAACACTGGTCATTGCTGAGTCCACCCGGTCCACTACCTGTAACTGTATGCCATGTATTGCCTGCTGGTTACAGTAAAGAACCCGTTACAGAGACTTACAGTGTCCATGCCTTCTTATGAACTGTCTATCCGCATACTAAGGTAACCGCAGCTGCCTCGGAACATCTTGTGCAGCTTCTGGCTCCGGGAATCACCGCTCAGCCTGTGGGGAGCATTCCATCCTGCTGCATTTAATCCCCCGGAGGCCCTGCAGCGCCGGTAAAGTTACTGGAACTCTCATAGGTGGCGTCATGAAACAAATTAACCCCTAATCTGTTCAACCCCTGACGTCTCTTTTTTTGATCTGTACCACCGGGCCCCACTACCGGCAGGCGCGGCACCCCGTGACAAGGAGGAAGACGAAACGCCTGTCCCCCGGAGTCCCGGCCACGGTGAGTCAGTTCCTCTCTCTATCCTGTAGAGTGTAAGATCTTATGGTCAGCTGGATCCTCTCTCTCACCTGTAGACTGTAAGCCCTTATGGTCAGTGGGTTCCTCGCTCTCTCTCTCTCTCTTTCTACTGTAGAGTGTAAGCTCTTATGGTCAGCAGGTCCTCTCTCTCTTCTGTAGAATGAAAGCTCTTATGGTCAGTGGGGTCCTCTCTCCTGTAGATTGCAAGCTCTTATGATCAGTGGAGATCTCTTACTTCTGTAGGGTGTATGCTCTTATAATCAGCTGAGTCCTTTCTCTCCTGGAGATTGTAAGCTCTTATGGTCAGTGGGGTCCTCTCTCCTGTAGATTGCAAGCTCTTATGATCAGTGGGGATCTCTTACTTCTGTAGGGTGTATGCTCTTATAATCAGCTGAGTCCTTTCTCTCCTGGAGATTGTAAGCTCTTATGGTCAGTGGGGTCCTCTCTCCTGTAGATTGCAAGCTCTTATGATCAGTGGTAATCTCTTACTTCTGTAGGGTGTATGCTCTTATAATCAGCTGAGTCCTTTCTCTCCTGGAGATTGTAAGCTTTTATGGTCAGTGGGTCCTCTCTCCTGTAGATTGTAACCTCTTATGATCAGTGGGGATCTCTTACTTCTGTAGGGTGTATGCTCTTATAATCAGCTGAGTCCTTTCTCTCCTGGAGATTGTAAGCTCTTATGGTCAGTGAGGTCCTCTCTCCTGTAGATTGTAACCTCTTATGATCAGTGGGATCTCTCACTTCTGCAGGGTGTATGCTCTTATAGTCAGCTGTGTCCTTTCTCCCCTGGAGATTATAAACTCTTATGGTGAGCAGGCTTCTCTCTCTCTCCCTCATGTGTATTTTCTGAGCAATTATAAGTTTTACAGTATTGAAATTCACTTGCATTTATTTACTGTACATCAAATTCTTGGGGACAATTCAGCAAAGCTAGTGAATGCAAAGCCTCTGCTCATCCCCAGTTTGGGGTATCACAACACACATATATCTTGTGGAATATCTTGTGACCCGACGTCGCTGCAGATTTATTTTTGCATTGTGGAGTATAAAGTCTCTGCTGAGGATCTCCATAAACAAAAGGATCCAATTTGCAAAAAGCTAAAAATGTTTATAGGAATTTAAGAATAAAAAATCTGAGGCATTTTGGAGGCCTGCTGTGTATAAGCTAACACTGCGCTCGTCTGCTGAATTCAGAGCATTAACGGTTGTAGCATGGAACCGTCTTCATCATAAAACCACTGATGCCTTCTATAAAAATGCTAAGCGGCTCACTTACTTTTAATGTTCTAGTTCTGCACTTGGGTTCACGCCTGCACTATTGATACAATCACCGTGTGAGGCTTCTTTATGCATTACGATCAGGTTATAGTAGATATTTCAATATATAATACCGGATTGTACAGATGATGAGTTATTGATATTATGGATTATTGAAATGTAATAAAAAACAAAACAAAACAAGAACATAAATATAACCTCTTGGAGGAAATCTTTATAAAGTAATGAAGATCTATTGTGTGTTTAGGCCAAAAATACTATGCCTCCTACAATACCGCTTCTTTCTTACCAAGTAAATTATAGGAAAATCTGCATTGTTCCAGGGGTTGAATTAGTATTCAGAGAACCACATGAAAGAACAGTGAACACTGAGGGCACAATTATTAGGCTATTTGCATTTTTGGTATTCATTTTATTATTGAACAACTAAAGTGCCGTCGATAAATCCAAAAGGCTAAAAAATATCAGTGACCAATACTGTATATCTTTTCAATAAAAGTCATAGACCTTCTAAGTCGGTCGACAGGGTAGGGGGTACTCGGATGCCGGGACAGGGGGTTACTTCAGTGGGGATCACGGCTGGTCGGTTCCTGGTTCCGTGCCCTGGACCCTCAATGGCGAGGTGGGGGTGGTGATGATGGGGAATTTGTAACGTAAAGCCACCTGTGGTACCTGGTAATAGGGTTACCAGTGCTGCGGCCGGCCACTGAGGTGATGGGAATGCAGCTTTGGTAGTACAGCTTCCCACAGGTGGAGCTTTACCTCAGGGCAGCGGGGTGGATGAGGGGAGTAGTAGTAGCGGTTCTGTTGTGAACGCTGCAGGTGGCGTCGGTGAAGCAGACACACACAATAGTCTCTGTTTTGGCACCTTTTTACTGATGTCCGGTAACAGGCACGGTCCAGGAGGGTAACCAGGTTATCGGTGCAGTTTGGGACGTCCACCTTGGAGAATTGTGAGGCCTCCTCTGTTAGTGTGCGCGGTAACTGGAGATGAACCTGCCGCTCTTTCTCCTTCTCCCTCTCATGATGCTATTCCACAACTGGCAATGAGAACCTTGCTGTGGGGATCCCTATTCTCCTCTTGGGCCTCTGGTCCTATGCTTGGTCACGCTTGGTGTCTTGCTTTCTTTACTTCAAGGGACTAGATCTGTCTGAGTTTCTCTGCTACCACTAGATTAATATCAGCTTCAGACTCCGGTGTCCGGGTAGGCTAAAGGGATCTCAGATCTGTTCCCTTCTGCTGTCTTCCTACCTCTCCCTCTCTCTAGGGTGCTGCACAGCTGTGTCAGGTTTCCTGGTTCTGGGTCTGACTTGGTCCCAGCAACCAGCTCCTTCCAGTCCTTCGACTAACTAACTGTTCTCTTCACTGCAGACTGACTGACTCATCCCCTCAGACCTGGATCTTTATAGGGGATTTGGCTTAAAGACAGCCAGTGGGGATGTCGGCAATGATCTCGTGGGCGCCCCGTTGTTTTTGGCATCATTTCAACAACGCTGGTGAGATGTCACACATCTAGATATTGTGAACACCTCACCAACGATGTAGTGACCAGGTATCATTTGCAGACCCCGCAAACGATCCCTGCTCATTGCTGTGAATGGGCAAAGTCATTAACGACATCGTCGTCACACAGAATGATACAGCAGTTTGTATAATAGATAAGAAGGTAAGAGACGGCACTGAGACCAGTGCAACACCGCTGAGCACATTGTTGAGAAGGGGTCGGATGGTGGGCTAACACTGGTGCCCGGAATCTAAGTTTCTAAGATATACAGCAGTTTGATTGAGTTGATATCGTCAGGTTTTACAATATGTTGTAAAACCTGTCAACTCCGATCCAGCGATCGGAGTTGAATCATGCAGTTACATGCAACGATACACTTGCGATGTCGTTTCAACGTCGCCCCTTGACGTTTCAGCGATATCGCCCACCTTAAGGTTTAGGTCCAGTGAGGAAGGGGCCGGGTCATTTTAAGGCCTTTACTGGTAGACAAATGCTAGACACTTCGATGCTGCAATAGAGTTCTGTCTTGCATGAAAATCATGTAATTTTAAAGATACAAAAATGTTTCCCTGCACTACTGCTTGAAGAAAATATATTATAACAACTGTTAGGAGATTTTGGAGTTCATTTTAATCAACCCAAAAAGGTCCAACTAGCCCCTCTTTAATAATACCAGCCCATAGCAGTCCCCATTTCCACCATGTTGGTGTCTGAAGTCAAAGTACGAGTCTATTACTGATGCAGTCACAAAGCTCATCCATCTGGTCCAACATGAGTCATCTCATCAGTCCATAAAACCTTGTAAAAATATGTCTTCAGATATTTTTTGGCCCAGTTTTGATATTTTTCCTTCTGTGACTTGCTTAGTGGTGGTCGGTTTCATCCTTTCTTATCTCGGTCATGTCTCTGAACATCTTATCCTTTTGTGTCTTGCTCAGTGGTGGTCGGTTTCATCCTCCCTTACCTCGGCCAGGTCTCTGAGCTCTGAACACCTTTTACTTCTGTGTCTTGCTCATGGGTGGTCGGTTTCATTCTCCTTTACCTCGGCCATGTCTCTGAGCACTAAACACCTTGCACTTCTGTCTTGTTCAGTGGTGGTCGATATCAGCCCCTTTACCTCGGCCGAGTCTCTGAGCTCTGAACACCTTGTACTTCTGTGCCTTGCTCAGAGGTGGTCAGTTTCATCCTTTCTTACCTCAGCTGTGTCTCTGACCTCTGAACACCTTGTACTTTAGTTTCTTGTTGAGTGGTGGTCGATTCATCTTTTTTACTTCAGCCATGTCTCTGAGCTCTGAACACCTTGTACTTCTGAGTCCTGCTCAGTGTTGGTAGGTTTCATCCTTTCTTACCGTGGCCATGTCTCTAAGCTCTGAATACCTTGTACTTCTGTGTCTTGCTCAGCGGTGGCCGGTTTCATCATTTCTTACCTCGGCCATGTCCCTGAGCTCTGAACACCTTGTACTTCTGTGTCTTGCTCAGTGGTAGTCGTTTCATCATTTCCTAACTCCAGGGCCAGCTCCAGATTTTTGTGGGCTCCAGGTGAAACAGTCTCAGTGGGCCCCTATAACACATACTATGATTCATCAGAATATAATATAGAAGCTGCAGGCTGTGTATATGTAATATAGAGTCTCCTGGTGGGCTGTATATATAATATAGAGGCTGTTCAGGGTTGTATATATAATATGGAGACTGCTCGGCTGTATATATAATATAGAGGCTGCGGGCTGTATATATTATTTGGAGGCTGTGCTGGGCTATATATACTATTTGCATGCTATGCTGGGCTGTATATATAATATGGAAGCTGTGCTAGACTATATATATTATTTGGAGGCTGTGGCAGCCCAGCAGCAGCCTCCAAATAATATATCCAGCCCAGCAGCAGCTTCGAAATAATATATATGATACAGCACAGCTTCCATATTATATATACACCCAGCACAGCTTCCAAATAGTATATATAGCCCAGCACAGCCTCCAAATAGTATATATAGCCCAGCACAGCTTCCATATTATATATACAGCACAACAGCAGTCTCCATATACCTCAGCAGCATCCTCCGTATACCCCAGCACACCTCCGTATACAGCCAGCACAGCCTCTGTATACCGCCAGCACAGCCTCCAATACCACCAGCACAGCCTCCATATACCACCAGCACAGCCTCCATATACCACCAGCACAGCCTCTGTATACCCCAGCACAGCCTCTATATACCCCAGCACAGCCTCTATATACCCCAGCACAGCCTCTGTATACCCGAGCACAGCCTCTGTATACCCCACACAGCCTCTAATACAGTCAGCAAGCGTCTATATACAGTCAGCACATCTTCTATATGCAGTCAGCACAGGCTCTATATGCCCCAGTACAGCCTCTATATACAGTTAGCACAGCCTCTATATCTATATAGCCTCTATATTTTGTACAAAGTAAAATCTGACATTTTGGACAAACGCCTCAAAGTACCAAACAATATCAGCATGGAGGAAAGAAAAGCCATAAAATTCTTAAAATCAAACAATAATATCATCATTAAACCAGCAGATAAAGGAAGAGCTGTAGTGATTATGAATATGTCGGACTTCATCCAAGAAGCACACAGGCAACTCTTGGACAAAAAATACTATACCCCCCTTCAGGGAGATCCCACCAAAAAAATACAAAGTGGATTTAACAAAGATCATCAATGGGTTCGACTCTATGTCATCCTCTCTACTGGACCTAATACCAAACAACCCCAAAACAGGCACCTTCTACATGTTACCTAAAATACATAAAGAAGGCAATCCAGGGAAACCCATCATCTCTGGTATTGGGACATTAACTGAGAATATCTCAGGTTGGGTGGAGAATATTCTAAAACCCTTGGTGAGGCAGATACCCAGCTACATCCAGGACACCACAGACATTCTCTGCAAATTGTCAGCCCTAGGTCCACTTCCAGGGGATACAATATTAGCCACCATGGATGTAGAGTCCCTTTACTCCAACATTCCTCACAAAGATGGGATTGCTGCATGCAAATATTTCCTCCAAAAAAACAATCTGGCCACGGAACCAGCCCTGCAATTCATCAGGTTTGTACTCCAGCACAACTATTTTTCCTTTGGGTACAATATATACCAACAGTGTATGGGCAGTGCCATGGGAAGCAAAATGTCACCACAGTATGCTAAATATGGCTAAACTAGAACATGACTTTTTGGCATCTTGTACCATCAAACCTCTAGCATACTTCCGCTATATTGATGACCTACTAATAATCTGGTCAGACTCAAAGGATGATCTGCTTACCTTCCACAACTACTTCAACAAGTGTCACCCAACTATCAAGCTCACCCTCAACTTTTCAAAGTCACAAATACATTTTCTGGACACAACCATATAAATTAAAGACAATACCATACAAACGTCTATTTACCATAAACCCACAGGACGTCCGGCATACCTGAGATGGAACACCTTCCATCCAAGACACAAAAAAATCAATAATCTACAGTCAAGCTCTGAGGTACATTCGGATCTGTTCAAACAATAAAGACAGGGAACTACAACTGCTATCATTGAGGAAAACATTCCTAAATCAAGGATACCATCCACTGGTAATAGATGGACAGATCCACAGAGCTGCAAGGGTCCCAAGAAGCAGCCTCCTGGATTACAAACAGAAGGAGGACAACAGCAGGGTACCTCTTGTGATCACATACAATCCTCATATGAACATCCTAAGGAGAATTGGTGCTGATCTTCAGCCCATATTCCACAAAGACCACAGACTTAAAGCCATATTTCCAGAACTGCCACTGCTCTCCTACAAACAGCCCCCCAATGTAAGGAATCTCCTTGTTAGAAGTGTCTTCACATCACCATCACAGACGGGCACATTCCCCTGTAACAGCAAGAAATGCAAGACCTGTGCCCACATATCACCAACAGATACAGTCCCTATACCCAACACAAACCAGGACTATAAGATCATGGACTTCTTTTCATGTACATCCTCCAATGTGGTGTATATGATACAATGTACAAGGTGCACTACAGGAATGTATATTGGGGAAACAATGCAATAGCTACAAAGAAGGATGAATTTACATAGACATACAATAAAACATAAGCTGGACACGCCTGTAGGAATACACTTCTCTGAGCTTGGACACAGCATGGCAGACCTAACAGTCCTGATATTGAAAGGTCACTTTAAAAATGACAGAGAACGTAAAATCTGGGAATTCAAATTCATAAGAATGTTCCAATCCTTAACAAAAGAGCTTAATTTGACACCTGGATTCATGACTCATTACCTAGACACAATTAACACTTCCACAAGAAGATCTTCTGATGTGTAAAAGACCATTGCATGTCATCTACATCATTAACAAAGACTTTATTTTAATTTCCTTAGCACACCTCCATTTCCTTTTGTCCTGCTGTATTTTGTATTTAAATGTCTCAGTAATTCATTTGTGATATGTATGATGAAGCAGTCTTGAGCTCTGAAAGCTTACAAATATAATTTTTCTTGTTAGCCAATAAAGGTATCACTCCTATAATACTTTTCCCAACCTTTTTTTGGGGACTTAAAGGGAACCTGTCACCTGGATCTAAGGCCCTACACTATGACTACCTGTCCCTGCACCTTCCTAGCTGCTCCCTATCTATCCCTCTCTGAGCTAAATCCGCCCTATAAAACTGCAGAAAAATAACTTATAACTTACAGCAGTCCCTGAGGCTGGGGACTGAGAAGGCGGCGCCAGGCTCCATTCAGCCCCTCCTCCATGCAGCAGCACACGCCCCACTGGGCGGCGTTATTCTTTCTTCATCGCCGCCTCCTCCATTTGGAATCTCCCACCCACTTTACACTGTAATGTAGTGGTTAGGATCAGCACGACAGAAGGCAGTGACTCAGGTATTTACTCACACAGCACACAGTTTAGGTATTCACAGACCTCCAGATTCCGATGTAACAGGTCAGACTAACCCCCCGACCAGAATATACCCGAGGTATAAACTGGGCTAGCCCAGAATATACCCCCCTGGGCCAGAATATACCCTTGGTATATTCTGGCCTAGCCCAAACTATACCCCTGGGTATAAACAGGCCTAGGCCAGATTATAACTCTCCGTATACCACAGCAGCTGTAGATCAGGGCCCCAAGCCGTGCACAGGGCCCCAAGCAATGCATGAGGGCCCGAGGCAGCACAAGGTGGCCCCAGGCAGCAGAAAATGGCCCTACGCAACATACAGGGGCCCCAGGCAGTGCTAGGGGCCCCAGGCAGTGCATGGGGGCCCAAGGCAGCACACAGGGGCCCCAAGCTACACACAGGATTCCAGGCTACATACAGGGGCCCCATGCAGCATACAAGGGCTCCAGGCAGTGCACAGGGCCCCAGGCAGTGCACAGGGCCCCAGGCAGCACAAAGTGGCCCCAGGCAACATACAGGGGCCCCAGGCAGTACCAGGGGCCCCAGGCTACACACAGGATCCCAGGCTACACACAAGGGCTCCATGCAGCATACAAGGGCCCCAGGCAGCACAAAGTGACCACAGGCAATATACAGGGGCCCCAGGCAGTGGGCCACCCGGGGCCACTTTGTGCTGCCTGGGGCCACTTTGTGCTGCCTGGGGCCTGTGCACTGCCTGGGGCCCCGTGCACTGCCTGGGGCCCCGTGCACTGCCTGGGGTCCTTGTATGCTGCATGGGGCCCCTGTGTGTAGCCTGGGATCCTGTGTGTAGCTTGTGGCCCCTAGTACTGCCTGGGGCCCCTGTATGTTGCCTGGGGCCTCTTTGTGCTGCTTGGGGCCACTTTGTGCTGCCTGGGGCCCTGTGCACTGCCTGGGGCCCCTAGCACTGCCTGGGGCCCCTAGCACTGCCTGGGGCCCTAGCACTGCCTGGGGCCCTAGCACTGCCTGGGGCCCCTGTATGTTGCGTAGGGCCACTTTCTGCTGCCTGGGGCCCCCATGTGTTGCTTGGAGCCCTGATCTACAGCTGCTGTGGTATACGGAGGGGTATAATCTGGCCTAGGCCACTTTAACCCCGAGTATATTCTGGTCGGGGGGGTTAGTCTGGCCTGTTACACCGGGGCACAGCCGAGTAGAACCTCATACAATCCCAGCAGCTCCTGCTGCTGTCCTGACACACTCCACCCCCTCCCCACAGCCCAGGGCAGCACATATCATCTCCTATTCACCTGCACACCTGGGGGTCAGTGATTTCAATCAGCACTTAGCTCCAGTAGCAGCTCACCCTGTGTGTGCTGCTACTGAGCAGAAGATACAATCTCCCATATGCTGTGTCTCAGTCAGGGGACACATCGAGGTTGCATCACCACAACATGATAGGTGTAAACCACAGATTCCAAATGGAGGAGGCGACGATGAAGAAAGAATAACGCCGCCCAGTGGGGCGTGTGCTGCTGCATGGAGGAGGGGCTGAATGGAGCCTGGCGCCGCCTTCTCAGTCCCCAGCCTCAGGGACTTCTGTAAGTTATAAGTTATTTTTCTGCTGTTTTATAGGGCGGATTTAGCTCAGAGAGGGATAGATAGGGAGCAGCTAGGAAGGTGCAGGGACAGGTAGTGATAGTGTAGGGGCTTAGATCCAGGTGACAGGTTCCCTTTAAGTATTTACATCGATTTCTCTGGCTAACACGGTACCAAAATATTATTTTGTATTGTACTCATTAGATGACCCAAATTTATTTTTGAGATACATACACATTAAATAGGAGCTGAGGTGCAATACCATAGACAATCTATCGACAAGAATGGCGCTGTTTCAGAAAAAAAAAAGCATTAAAGCAACATTGTGTCTTCTTATTCTCAGGATCGGTGAGGGTCCTGCTGATCAGACCATGTGGATAATAAAGTGATTTTATAAGATCTGAATTCTTATGATGTATTAGTATTAGAGCTCTTAAGGCTGTGTTCACACTGGGCGTTTTTGGGCTGTTTTTGCTCAACAGTTTTTGTAGCCAAAACCAGCAGTGGGTGATTAAATCCAGAAGTGGTGACGTGTTTCTATTAGACTTTTCCTCTGATTGCTCTACTCCTGGTTTTGGCTACAAAAACTGATGAGCAAAAACAGCCCAAAAACGCCCAGTGTGAACACAGCCTTACCCTCCCTTGAGTTTTTACTATGTTATGGGGTTTTTTATTACAAAATCTTTGGAGCCAATAATGTTTTCTAAGCATAATATGGATAATACATGTTGAGTGCGGTAACAAGAAGCCACAAGATGCTGCGGACTGTGACTTGTCGGTTGATCTTTAGAGGAGACGCGTGAAATCTTCATTATCATACATTAGTAGATCGGCCCCGAACGCAGACGAGCGCCTGATTCTCACTAAGCACAGTGTCAGTGTCAGGACGACACACTGACATCAGCATACTAATGCATCATTTGTATCCAATTAGCTGACTAGAATATAAGTGATCCCGGCTACAAATCAGCAACGCTGCCAACAAGAGCACAGGAGTAATTACAAGATACATAATCCACTAATAACTCCAGGTCAGCGGAGGCAGCTCTCACACAGAACTGAATATATTGTTACATACTGGCGGACAGACTGACAAATTAAATGGTGTTACTACCCTGAGACTAATTTAAAGTTTAGGTCTGCCGTTATTAAACTTATATTTACATATTGACCCCCGGAGTCTGTGCCCTCCCACCAATCTGGGTTAAGTGATAAAACCAACAATAACCATGTGGCACATACAGTGATGTGAAAAAAGTGTATGCCCCTGTAACGCTGGTGCCCGCGGTGGTAGTCTCCATGGGACAGGGAGACCAGTATCCACGGCGCACTCAACCTGCCTGCAGTTCCATGATGTTTGCCATCCCTCGTCTGTGCGTCCACAGCATACTCACCCTGCCTGCGGTCCCGCACCATCCATCCACTCCCCGGCTGTGTCTTTTAGCTTCCGGGCCTGTGCAGGTCTCCTAGGAGTGTGCTTAAGTGGCATGTACAGCAAACCGACAATATTTAAAGGGCCAGTATACCCTAGCCCTAACTGCTTCCTAGCCTATGGCATCTTCCCCGATTTGAAGGTGCCTGAGCTACATAGTCCATACCCATGGACGTCGCTAGTTTTTCAAGGCCCCGTCTTCGTACACTGTACCTGTGACCCAGTTCCTTGTCTTGTACCTCATACCCTATATCCATGTGCTTTGCTCAAATACTAATGTATGTCTCATCCTAGATGCTGCACCTGCCTGCTACAGCCTGCATCTGTCTGCTCCTGTCCGCCACGGCTTACACCTGCCTGGTACAGCCTGCTACAGCTTGCTATAGCCTGCCGTTGTCTGCCACAGTCCTCTACTACCTGCACTGGACTGTCAGCTGTATCTACTCAGAAACTGCACAATCCTGTCCTTAAGAGATGACCACTGGTGCCAGCTGATGTGGCATCCAGATCCGGCTGGGGTTACGCTTGGCGGTGACCATACCAGGTGGGTTAGTCAGGTTAGTTCATCCAGTCAGCGAAGGTATCATGACCTAGTGGGTCCACTCCTGGACTCACCTCCTGATAGCATAAAAAAGCCTCCTTCCTGAATTCGTATTCTTTCGCATGTTTGTCACAGTTAAATGTTTCAGATCACCAAGCAAAAGTAAATATTAGACAAAGAGAATACATGTAATCACAAAATGCGTTTTATAAATTAAGGTCTTTATTTTTAAGTGAAAAAGAAATCCAAATCTATAGGGCCCCGTGCAGGGGCAGACCTACCGCGCTGCACCAGGACCCCGACCGGCTAGGGGGCCCCTCAAGTACCTGTAAGGTGGCCCCTCCACCTCCCTGCAGAGGGGCCCGGAAACCGCAAAATGTGTCAGAGGTGAGGTGCAGCCGCGGGAAGCTCCCTGTTTCCCGCGGCAGATCCCGCCCCTCCTCTACTCCCTGTTTATGCTGGATGGAGCCGGGTGGGCAGGATAGAGCCGGGGGGGCAGGATGGAGGCGGCGGGAAGGCAGGATGGAGCCGGAGGGGGGGCAGGATGGAGGCGGAGGGGCGGCAGGATGGACGTGGGGGAGCAAAAACAGCAGGGGGCAGGATGGAGGCGGGGGCAGAATGGAGGGAGTGGGGCAGAATGGAGGGAGCAGGGCAGAATGGAGGGAGCGGGGCAGAATGGAGGGAGCAAGGCAGGATGGAGCGAGCGGGGCAGGATGGAGCAAGCGGGGCAGGATGGAGCAAGCGGGGCAGGATGGAGCGAGTGGGGCAGGATTGAACAAGCAGGGCAGGATGGAGCAAGTTGGGCAGGATAGAGGCCAGGTGGGGGGGCAGGATGGAGCCGGCGGGGCAGGATGCAGCCGGCGGGGCAGGAAGGGAGCGAGCGAGGCAGGATGGAGCAAGCGGGGCAGTATGGAGCGAGTGGGGCAGGATGGAGCCGGGGGGTGGCAGGATGGAGTGAGCGGGGCAGGATGGAGCCGGGGGGGCAGGATGGAGCTGGCGGGGAAGGATGGAGCCGGCCAGGGCAGGATGAAGCTGGTGGGGCAGGTTGGAGCGAGCGGGCTGGATGGAGCCAGGGGGGCAGGATGGAGCGAGCGGGGCAGGATGGAGTGAGCGGGTCAGGATGGATCCGGAGGGGGGGGGGCAGGATGGTGCCTGGGGGGGGGGCCAGGATGGAGCTGGGGGGGGCAGGATGGAGTCGGGGGGGGCAGGATGGAGCAGGAGGGGGGCAGGATGGAGCTGGGGGGGCAGGATGGAGCCGGAGGGGGGGCAGAGGGTGGAGCCGGGGGGAATCGGGTTATGATGGAGCCGGGGGGAGGGCAGGATGGAGCGGGGGGGAAAGAGGGGCAGGATGGATGCGAGGGGGCACGATGGATGTGGGGGGGAAGCACGATGAATGCGGGGGGGCACGATGGATGCGGGGGGGCACGATGGAGGCGGGGGACAGTATCCCCCTCGCCCTCCTCTGTTCTCATCTGTCTTCTGTAGTGGTCGTCATGTGACAGGGCGGGCTGTGTAATGTCACATCAGCCCGCCCTGTCACATGACCACAGTGATGGAGAGGACGGGTAAGAACAGCGGGAGGTGAAGGGGGGAAGAATGAATGCGGGTGGGGTGGGAGGCGGGGGGCAGTATCCCCTCGCCTCCCGCTGTTCGCACCCGTCTGTACACAGGGCGGGCTGATGTGACATCACACAGCCAGCCCTGTGTACTGACGGGTGAGAACAGCGGGAGGCGAGGGGGGAGGTGAGGTGGAGGCGTGGGGGGAGAGGCAGGTGGGGACGGCGGGTTCCCTGTGTATCCCGGCAATAGTGGCGCGTTAGCGCTAACACGCCGCTGTCGCCGGGCTGAAAATTGGCGCGAAATTCGAACGTTGAATTCTCGCGCCTAATTGATCCGCCTCCGGCGGCCACCAATGAGCGGCCTCTGTCTGGCGCACGATTTTCGTGACAGAGAACATTAGATAATTATATAGTAGATACGGGAGTGTTGGATATATATATGTTCAAATGGGGAGAAACCAATAGAGACCTGTGGGACTTCTCTAATGGTGAATAACTGCTATGGCAGTAGACAGTCCCAGCCTCAGCCATACTCCACTCAACCTTCCTTAGTATGGACGTCAACATTTTATTAAACCTTTCCATGAGACTGTACATCTGCGGGTGATATACTGAGGTCTTGATTTGTGTGTTCTGCAGGACCTTGCACAATTCTCTCATGATCTTCAGCATGAACGGAGTCCCTTGGTCTATCAGGATTTCTTTAAGCAGTTATGTTTGAGAAAAGATATGGACCAGTTCTCTGGCTATACTTTTAGCAGATCAGTTTCTTAATGGTACTGTCTCCGGGTACCAAGTAGAATGATCCATAACAACTAACATATGATATATGCCCTCTGGGGACCTGATCCCACAAAATCTATGGGACCTCAATGATTGCTGAAGGCAACTAGGGACTACGGAAATGAGCGACTGGGGTGGTTAGTTGGCAGATGGGATCGGACCTGCAATAATTGATAATCTCTCAGTGACAGTTGGGCCAGTAGAACCTATGGAGGATTTATTCCTGGGGTTTGTCTACCCCCAGATCACCACCTAAGACATGAGTATTGGCCATGGCCAACACCCTGCGTCTGTAGAGCCCTGGTGCCAGCAACTACTCTACGACTTCACCTCTATGCTTAAAAATAATTTATGATAATTCCCCATTTACAACAAAATAGGGGCACGAGGTGTTGGCCCATGGTTCTTGAGCAACTCTGTTTAGAATGGTTATATTATCAAACGACCCTTTAAGGGTTGGATTCCTGAGTTGGGTGGTTCCAAACAAATTAAGTGGCCTTTTATTGTAGCCAACTTAAAGGGTATGTCACACGCGTCAATATCGCCTGCACGATCTCGGCTGCACGTGACGTTGCAGCGATATTGATGCGTGTGACATACTGAATCAACCAGCGATAAATCGCTGGTTGATGATCGCCAGGTTTTAGAATCTGTCCTAAAACCTGGCGATGGTCGCCCGGAGTACACGCTGCATCGCTGCGTGTGACACCGGGAGTAGCGATATTCCAGCTCCCAGCGCCTCTCACAAGCGCTGGGAGCTGGTATCCAAGGTAAACTGCGGGTATCTAGGCAGCGCGCGCTGCCTAGATACCCGACGTGTACCTTAGTTACCAGCCTCCTCCGCTCACCGGCTGGTATCTAAGGTACACAGCGGGTAACTAGGGTCCCTCCATAGGTTCTACTGTGTGACAGCTCACCAGCGATCAGCCGTCAATGTCGTCAGCGATCATCTCACTGACGACATTGACGCGTGTGACACCCCCTTTAGGCACACCTGTGCAATAATCACACTGTCTAATCAGCATCTTGATATGCCACACCTGTAAGGTGGATGGATTATCTCAGCAAGAAGTGTTCACTAATGGTACCGTTACACGTCGCAACATTGCATGCAATTTCACTTGCAACTTACTGGTTGCAGTGAAATCATGGACACATTGTTCCATTTTATTGCCGTGTACAAATGGAACAATGTGTCCATGATTTCACTGCAACCAGCAAATTGCATGTGAAATTGCATGCAAAGTTGCGACATGTAACGGTACCCTTACACAAATTTAGACATATTTGAGAGAAAAAGGCCTTTTGTGTACGTAGAGTCTTGAATCTTTGAGTTCAGCTAAAAAAAATGGGAAATAAAAACAAAAAAGTGTTGCATTTATATTTTTGCTCAGTATATTTTTCTCCTCATCTGAGCTTTTCAACCCTACGATAATATCATTGCACTGAATATTTATTGTGCTGTAACCAATGACGGCTGAAACCCACAACTGACAGACAAAATCATGGTTAGAAAATATACAACAGAATGAGATAATGACTAATTTTATCTGACCACGGAAAGCCCCTATAAATTTAGTGCATGACTAAAATTAATATAAGAGCTAGAATCATAATTTGGCGAAAATATACACAAAAATTACAGAACATTAAAGTAAATCTGTCAACAGTTTTTTTGCATATAAGTTGCCACCACCACCAGTAAGGCCTCGCATACAGTATTCTAGAATACAGTATATTAGTCCCCAGGTCTATCTGTATAATGCAAAAAACACCTTTTATTATACTTACCTGAGGGGCAGTCTGGTCCAATGGGTGTTGCAGGTCTCGATCCGGCGCCTCCTTTGTTTTTGTGAATACTGTTCTCTTCTCTGCTTCATTGTCACCTGAAGACTCACTTGTTCCATCAAGCCTACAACCTGCCATGAGACCCAGGCGACCGCCCCATACCTGACATTCCCCCATCCTACTGTATCCTAACCCACCCCTCTTAGATTGTGAGCCCTCGTGGACAGGGTTCCTGCCCCTTCTGTACCTGTACGTCCTGTTCGCCCAGATTTAGTGTACTTGTTCATGTCTCCCTCATCCTCATGTAAAGCGCCATGGAACCTAATGGCGCTATATAAATAAACAATAATAATAATAATAATTGGATGACGCATCCTACATCACCCACACAGTGTCCATGATTGCACTCCTGTGCTTGCAAACTTTACTCGGCCCTGCTGAGGATATAGCAAATTATTGTAATGCGCAGGCATAGGAAAAGGTCAAATAACACACGCACATGTGCACTTCGCATGAGGTTTTTGACATGTCCCTGCGCATTACAGTACTTTAGTCTTCCATAGTGATGGGCGAATCCTAAATTACTCGGAATCGCTTGACTCTAGCGAGTCCGAGCCCGGGACTCGCTACTCGTTGCGAGTCTAGCGAGTCCAATGTTAATGAATGGGGAAGCGAGTAATAGCGAGTAGTGTGCGATTTACAAATCACAGATGTGTCTCGGAAGCTTCAGCCTGAAGCAATCCTAGTTTTGCCATTGATTTGCATTAGACTCGTTTACTTTGCAAGTAATCGCTGGGAAACTCGCACAGATAAGAGTCCTGCTTTCTCCTCTGTGCTGGCTGCCGCAGCTCCAGGGTCCTAGAGCCCGCCTGCTGCCTGATGTAGCAGAGCTGAGATTGTTCTCAGTCTGCTCATTCCCTGTGCATAGACATCTATATCTATGCACAGGGGATGTAGCAGAGAGGACATAGCGTTTTGGACTACGTCGGATGGAAGAGGATTTTTTTAATTAAAGATGGAGTCCCTAATGGCTTTTTTTTTTATTTCTAATAAAAATTTTTCTCTATGTTGTGTTTTTTTTAAAACAATTTAATAGAAATTCATGGCGGTCATGTCTAATATTGGCGTGACCGCCATAAATTTCGGGCTTAGGGCCAGCTGATAATACAAAGCTGGCCCTAACCTCTTTATTACCCAGCGTGCCACCGCCACCAGGGCCGCTGGAAGAGCGGGGTTCAGCGCCAGAGGATGGCGCTTCAATGAACGCGCCATCTTCTGGGGCGGCTGCGGGCTGCAATTTGCAGCGGGGGGTGCCCAGAAAGCTTGGGCATCTCTGCGCTGCGGATTCCAGCCCCCAGCTGCTTAGCTGTACCTGGCTAGACATAGAAATTGCGCGGAGCCCCACGCATTTTTTTTTTAATTATTTCATGAAATTCATGAAATAATAAAAAAAAAGGGCTCCCCTATATTCTTGTGTCTGGCCAGGTACAAATAGGCACCTGGGGGTTGGGGGCAGCCCGTCGCTGCCTGCTGGATCCGGCTGGTTCCAGAAATACGGCGAAGACCATGTAATTTTTTTTCTGAAAAATCAATAAAACAATCCTAAAAAAGGGACTGCATCTTTATTAACCCCTCGCCCATGGTCCAGGGGTTAATAAAGATGCAGTCCCTTTTATTTACATTGTTTTATGGATTTGTCTGAAAAAAATTTCACGTGGGCTTCGCCGTATTTCTGGAACCAGCCGGATCCAGCAGGCAGCGACGGGCTGCCCCCAACCCCCGGGTGCCTATTTGTACCTGGCCGGACACAAGAATATAGGGGAGCCCTTTTTTTTAATTATTTCATGAATTTCATGAAATAATAAAAAAAAAATGCGTGCGGCTCCGCGCAATTTCTATGTCTAGCCAGGTACAGCTAAGCAGCTGGGGGCTGGAATCCGCAGCGCAGGGAGGCCCAAGCTTTCTGGGCACCCCCCGCTGCAAATTGCAGCCTGCAGCCGCCCCAGAAGATGGCGCGTTCATTGAAGCGCCATCCTCTGGCGCTGAACCCCGCTCTTCCAGCGGCCCTGGTGGCGGTGGCACGCTGGGTAATAAAGGGGTTAATACCAGCTTTGTTATACAAGCTGGTATTAAGCCCGAGATTCTTAATGTCAGGCCACGTTTGACCCAGCCACTAAGAATCTCCAATAAAGGGTTAAAAAAACACAACACAGAGAAAATTTTTTATTAGAAATGAAAAAAAAAAGCCATTAGGGACTCCATCTTTAATTAAAAAAATCCTCTTCCGTCCGACGCAGTCCAAAACGCGATGTCCTCTCTGCTACATCCCCTGTGCATAGATATAGATGTCTAGGCACAGGGAATGAGCAGACTGAGAACAATCGCAGCTCTGCTACATCATCTCTGTGAGCAGGTGGGCTCTAGGACCCTGGAGCTGCGGCAGCCTGTACAGAGAAGACAGCTGGACTCGGCTCGCAAAGTAACAGCAGTTACTTTGCGAGTTTCCCTGCTATCACTGGCACAGTAGCCGAGTCTAATGCAAGTGAATGGCAATCCTAGTTTTGTCAGCGTTTCTGACAAAACTAGGATTGATATTGATTTGCATTGGACTCGTTTACTGTGCGAGTAATCACTGGGAAACTCGCAGAGTACCGAGTCCTGCGAGTCCCTTACTACTCGCCGAGTAACGAGTCCTAGCGAGTAGATTCGCCCATCCCTAGTCTTCCACCATTAGGGCAAAGTTAATTGCGGAGGAAGAGACCATGTGCGGATGACGGCTTCATAAAAAGAGAAAGGGAGGGTGCCGAACCGAGATCTGCAACACCCATTGGACCAGACCGCCTTCAGAAGTATAATAAAAGCTTTTTTTTTACATTATACAGACTGGCCTGGGGACTTATATAAATATTCCAGAATACTGTATATAAGGCCTTACTGGTGATGGACGCAGCTTATAGGGAAGAAATCTGGTGACAGATTCACTTTAACTAATAGTACAGCTGGATACAGTACAGATAGATGCAAAGCTCCATACATTGCTCTGAGTCATAAATACTGTACTACTGGTAGCATAACTTCAAGCTTATGGGCCCCAATGTAAAAATCTTCAGGAGGACGTCATGGGCGGTAAGGGGTTTTGATGTGAGCTCCGGCGCGGAGCTCACATCAAAGCCCCGACATCTCAGCTGATCTCATCAGCTGAGATGTCAGGGTAACAGCACCGATCGGATCCGGGATCCGATCGGCGCTGTTAACCCCTTGGATCCCGCTGTCAATCACTGATAGCGGGATCCAAGGCGGCTGCGGCGGGGAACGTGCTAATGCCCTCCCTATTTCTGGCTTTTTTTTCCATCCTTCCTCCCGGTGTGAGTATATCTCGGCCCTTCCTTTCTTGTGGGTCCTTGGTAAACATTGGTGAGAGGAGGTGGGAGGGGCTATTTAACCTCTTCTGTGTTCCTGCGCCTATTAGAGCCGAGAGGCAACCTCCTATGTATTGTTGTGATGGATTCCCCGATAGAGAATTACCAGTAAGTCTAATTCCGTTTTTTAAAGGTTGGTGCGAATGGTGGAAAAAATACAATATCAAATATCCAAAGTCCTGAAGGTTAACCTGGAACAGTCTGGGGTCATGGTTTCAACAAGTTCCATATGCCACACACTAAACCAAGCAGAACTTTATAGATAAAGGCCAAGGAAGAAACCATTGCTGAAGAAAAGACATAAAAAGGAACAATTTATCCTTGCCAAAGAGTACCTTGACAAACCACAATCCTGGGAAAATGTTCTGTGGATGGATCTAACAAAAAGAGACCTTTTTAGCAATGCAAAGCAACAGTTTGTTTACAGATGGCACAATCAGGTTTATAAGGAAAAGAACAGCCTACCAATAGTTAAGCAGGGTGGAGGATCCACAATGCTGTGGGGTTGTATTGCTGCATCTGGTACTGGAGGGCCTTGATCGTATCACAGGAATCATGAAATCAGAATTATCAAGAGATTTTAGAGTGAAATATCCTTCCCATTTTAAGAAAACTTGGTTTGAGTCGAAGATCATGGGTCCTCCAGCAACACAATAACCCAAAGCACACATCAAAAAGTAAACAGGAATGGTTAGAAAAGAAAAAAGGACTGTTTTAAAATCCCCATCAATGAGTCCTGACCTCAATCCCATTGTAAATCTTTGGGGAGAGCTGAAATCTGCCATTTGGAAAAAGAACCCTACAAACATTCAAGAGCTTGAACAAACTGCAAAGGAAAAGAAAATACCAGCTGAGAAGTGCAAAAGCTAATAGATGGCTACAAGAAACGTGTGGAGGCTTCATCAATGCCTAAAGGTGTGCAATCAAGTATTAATTAGGAGCCTTTATTGCTGCAAAGCTGTTTATTCTGTTTACTTCTTGGAAATTACAACATGTAAATCGACAAACAATGTTTTATTGTTGTATTACTTTGGACACTAATTAGAACTTTGGTACATTTCCATCTATTTCTGAAGATATTGTACAGTCAATGAAAAATATGAAGAGGTGCCAATAATGGTGAGCAACACTGCATACAGATTTGGCTATAGAAAAAAAATTCTTATGGCTTTTGGAAGAAGGGAAGGGAAAAAAAAACACAAAAATGATAAACTGCCCGATATCTAAGGGGTTAATGCTGATGGTGGAAATCCCACATATACACTGGGTTACGGGTAGAGGTAGAAGAACGTTGGCGTCACTTTTCAACCCCGTTCCTTTTAATCCAGTTATAAAGGATGTTGCAGGGTTGCCTACAGAGCAGAATATCAATACTTCCAGACTTTTTAAAACTTTGCGTAAAATAACAAGAATATGGCCAATGTTTAGTTACGGATGGATCTGCATAAGTGTGGAGCACGGGTAGAGAAGTGGCAAATTAGGCTCTGAATAAACACATGTAACATTATGCCACGAGAAAGGAAAACTTATGTCAGTGCTATTAAAAGTGAAAAGACTCAGTAAAACTCATATGGAAAAGAATTTAAGCTTTTCGTAGCTAGTAAACTGAACTATAGTAACCAGTGCCAGGCAGGTGCTGCCAAGCCAAACCTGATCATTATATGATTTAATAGAGCTGTGATAAACATATTTGTCCCTGTAGACAAAGAATAATGAGTTTGTACATGGACTTGTGTATACCAATGTACAAAAAAGACATATCGGAGCTGAAGCATGTTTAGAGGTCGGCAACTAAAAAGATAAAGGAACATTTGAAATTAAGGAATAAGTATTAGAAGGTGTTGGCTAATTGGTATGCTATGTTTAAAAATGTATCTGCCACTTTCCCCGAAACTAGTGTAGCAAGTTAAAACTGCTTTTGATTCACATATCATATAGTGTGCGCAGGGCCTATTCCGATGTATATATTCTGTCATTATCATTCACTGTTTTTGAGTTTTCTGTTTCACTTCATAATTCAGCCAGTACTAACAGTCATTTCTCCATTTTCCTCCTTCTTGACCTGTTCTCTGCCTTCAACACAGTCAACCACTCTCTACTGCTACAGATTCTCTCATCCCTTGGCATGAAAGACGTTGCCATGTCCTGGATTGCCTCATACCTTTCCACCTGCACATTTACCGTTTCCTGCCACCACCTCCTCATCCCGCCCTCTCTCTGATGGAGTCCCTCAAGGTTCTGTCCTGGGGCCCCTACTTTTCTTCATCTATACCCTTGGCCTAGGACAACTCATAAAGTCCCATGGTTTCCAGTACCACCTGTAAGCGGACGACACTCAAATCTACATCTCTGGCCCAGATGTCAATTGTCTGATGTACAGAATCCCGGAGTGTCTGTCAGTCATATCGTTCTTCTTCACCTCTCACTTCCTAAAACTCAATGTAGACAAAACTGAACTCATTATCTTTCCTCTATCTCATGTATCTTCCCTACCCAATCTATATATTATGGTAAACGGCATCACGCTCTCTCCCGCACCTGAAATCCGCTGCCTTGGAGTAACTCTCGATTCTGCCTTGTCCTTCAAACCACACATTCAAACTCTTGCCACCTCCTGTCGCCTCCAGCTCAAAAACATTTCCAGAATCCGTCCGTTCCTGAGCCTTCTATCTACTAAAAGTCTTGTGCATGCCCTCATCATCTCCCGCCTTGATCACTACAATACCCAACTCTGTGGCCTACCTGTTAACTCTCTTGCACCACTCCAGTCTGTCCTCATCTCTGCTGCCCGACTAATACACCTCTCTTCTTGCTATGTCCTTGTTTCTTCCCTCTGCAAATCCCTCCACTGGCTCCCAATTCCCCAACCAATCCAGTTCAAGCTACTAACACTGACCTACAAAGCCGTCCACAACTTGTCCCCTCCCTATATCTCTGAACTAATCTTCCAATATCTTCCCTCACGTCATCTTCGATCCTCCGAAGACCTCCTCCTCTCTTCTACACTTATTCTTTCCTCACACAACCGACTTCACGATTTCTCCCAAATATCCCCTATCCTCTGGAATTCCACACCTCAGGTCCTATTAGGCTGTGTGCTCCAATCCGGAGGCACTGCATCTTGGAGGCAGTGTCTCTAACCTGTGGATGCACAGAGGGAGACCGCAGCCGCCGTGTACTCATGATCTGGGTTCGGTGCAGGGCAGCTTCTCCCTGCGTGCACCCGCTGGAGATCGTGTCCGACTCCACAGCATTAAATTAACATGCTGCGGAGATGCGGAAGTCCGGAAACCCACACTGCAGCTGAAAACAAGCTGTGGAGTGGAGAAGCACGGTGGACATGGGAATTCTACAATCCCATCCACTGTCCTAATACTATACAATGCAGCATTTTGGACGCAGCGGCAATACGCTGTGTCCAAAACGCTGCAATTTCTGACTGTGAGCACACAGCCTTACAGCTCCATATCCCAAGTCACGTGGCTAGGCCCTTTAAAGCATCAATTTAGATTTTTAGGATTGCTTCCCCCAATTGGTGGCACTAGAGCGCCTGTCCTTTTCCTCTCTGAAGAGGCTGTTTGCAAGTTTGAACTTCCAGGCAGCATTGAATGGCTTATAAATCTCTTTACGCCAACTTGTCAGTGTCCACAAGGAGAAACGTAACTTTCTATATTTTTATATATTAAGTAGAGACACAAGTTTTTTTTTTTATAAAGTTCAGAATTTTTTAAACATCTAAAATAATTTAAACAAACTATTTAAGTTCGATATCGCTATGAATGCATTCACCTGGAGAGTCATATTGCCGGATATTTTTAACACATTGTTAAACATAGAAAAGCAGAAAACAATGGCGGGATTTTTTTTTTTTTTACCGTCTACCCAACATGGAATTTTTCTTTGTTGCTTTTCGACAAATAATATGGTAAAGCCAGTGATATAATTAAAAAGTACAACTTCTTCCTGAATAAAAACAAACAATTATTCGGATATGCTTAAATAAGAATGAAACAGGTGTAACTACAATAGGTGCAAAGTTGCAATCGCACCAGGGCCCTGGAGTCCAAAAGTCCCTTTGTCCTGTATTAAAAGACCACTGCTACTAAAGATTTGCAATAATTGGGGTCCCGTTGGAGATTTTGCATTGGGGCCCATGAACTTCAAGTTAAGCCACTGGGAGGAACAAAACATGATTGAATAATGTCCCAGTCCTGAAACTGTTAATGAGTTACACATCATTAAATAGATTTTTAGCATTTGTGCAATGATGATATTCCACCATGTATTATGCATGAAAATATCAAGTTATCATGAAAGGTTAAATACAAAGCTCTCCTCTGACTGCCTGCCCAGTTGACGATGCCTGCGGACAGAGCACAAGTAGATGACTTAAAGGTCTATTAAATGCACTTGATTATTTCATCAACATAGAGGGAAAGTAATAATTCATTATTGGAGCCTATCCTACATGGCAGAATTACTGTAATGTATATTGACACGACGTGCGCAGGCGGCTGACATCTGACTTCCATTTATGCTGATGCAAAGTCTTGACACAAAGGAAGAAAAATCAATAAGCAGCTTCAGCAGAATAGCGAGGAGGAGGACCAAGAGGAGGATGGGTCTCGGTAACTTTTTCTTAAATGCATAATCTGTTATCTGCCGAGATGTAACTGAGTTAAGTGGATCTTCCACCACTATGTCACCAGGCAGTGGCTACATTACACGTCGGCGATGAGGTTATCACTTCGCTCCATTATCTTAATCCAGAAAAGACTGAATTTGGAAGAACCTTTTTGGATTTAATGATACAGTAGGGATAATATCACAATCTTCATTCAATATGCTGCCTCTAAGTGCTTTTAAGGAGGAAAAAAAACCCTAGCATGTCATCTAGATATCCCAAAGATGTCAGCTGTAATCCTGGATAAAGATCCTCTTGTGTTCTGCCAGTGATAAATAAAAGACAAATTTGTTGCAAATCAATAATGTAATTTTTAAAGAAAAACTAATACAATATTCAAAGATCTGACAGCTTGTCTGTGTGTACTTACAATCACAGTTTATTGCGATCCATTTAAGATCCAAAGAAGGCGACTCTTATTGGTGAGCAGAGCCAAGTGATCCAGATTACCAAAGAGAGTCGGACTGCTCATCACCTGTGTATCTATACACACTGTGACACTGACCAGTTAGAGAGAATGTGACATGACACTCTCTATCAACAAGGGGAATGGCAATAGCTGACAATTTATTCATACATTTCCAGAAGGAATAGTGGAGCTGTCATGCTGGGGCGTGTGGACACCAAGCCAGCTGCGAAACACAAGGAGATACAATGGAGAAGTTGTTAACGGAAGGTCATGGTGATAGTGGAGAGAGGAAAGGGAGCACCTCCTGACACTCATCTGAGCCTGTGCACTGCACTCCCTAACATCCCTGTAAGGGTCCTTCCCCCTGTAGCCGTCACATGCCTAAACCCTCACTCGCCCTGACTAGTGAGAAGGCAGGCAAGTTTGCTAAACTCACCACTGCAAATAATACTTAACAGGGAAAGGGAGACAGAGGGAAATATACACAAAAAGGATAAACTCCAAAACTCCTTAATTGCACCAGAGCTGCAATCGTCACAACACCAGCTTCTTCAAGAGACAGGTTCCGTGTAGACTGGTCAGCGTAGAATGAGATTCTATCACCGGTATCAGCTGACAAGACACATGACTCTTTATAGTGGATGGGAGTAGCCACCAAGCAGCACCTGAGGTTAAGGTTACACAGAACAACCAGAAAGGAAGGAGTCTTTAATCTCTGCAGCACCAAAAGAAAGTATATACATTTAAATGAAAGTTATAAACCCACCAACCATAAGGTGTAGTGATGAGGCCAAGGCAAGGGGTACTCGGACACCAGGATGAATTTGATGGTTTAACTGGGAAGTCACAGGTGGTCGGGTTCCCAGTTCCATGCTCTGGTTATCATTTGTTAGAAGGTGGGGAGGGAATATTTACAAGGGTAAGTGACGCCACCTGTATTCCCGGTGATACAGGTACCGGCGCTGCAAGCCGGCCGCTGAGGTTTTCTCTGAGGTTCCATGAAGTGTACATCGCATAGCCCAGAAAAGAAACTATGCTGCATACACATATATGTATGTGCAATAAAAAGGTATATGATTAAGTTTTCCAAATTTGTTGATATAGATTTGAATAACCATACTTTTTATCTAGTTTACCATGTTATCCCTAGATTGGAACAACAAGGGTTAACACTCTGGCATCAATAAACAACTGAGTGTGCACAGATGCAAAAGGTTTTTAATTTGTATATATGTATGTAATGTTTAATGTTATGACGTGCTAATGACTAAGGGGACCCGCTCCCCGAAACGCGTCTAGAGTCTCCCCCTGCTGGGGATGTATTTTTGTACGTTTTAATCTGAATTAAAAGGACGATCCGCTTCGCTGGCGCTGTTTTTTTTTTCTCAATATAACTTTGAATGGATGAGTTACAAATACCAGCAGCCCGGGAGCCCAGTGAGTATCAGGTGGTAGAGTGATTGCTCTTCCTCTTTCCTTGAATTAACATATTTACGATGTCTCTGCCTCTCGGCCTCGTCGTCTGGGTTCGGTTGTATGAACCGGGGACGGCCCACCTGTTACAAGGGCATCGACTGTTCACTCACAGATTGCACCGCTCTACTCCCTGAAGCCACGACTCGAGTTGCTAGTACCGGAGCCCTCCATAACTCGCGGGGCCCAGTCTCCTCCGTACCACCGACGGCTCCTTCCTCCTCCAATCCCTCCTCCTCTCCGACACTGACCTCATCATCTCTGTTGTCAGTCGGCTCCTCGAGGAAGCAGATGAGGTCTCCCGTGGTGGTCTCCTCCTGCCCGGGTTCCTCAGCGGTTAAGGTGCTGGGTCTCTGATCTTCCTCTACCAGCCTTATTAACTCCGTGTTGGTGGAAGTGTGGAGCCCACTGGGATGGGGTTCTCGGTACCGGACCGGGTTGCTGCTGGGGATGTCACGGAGGGCCTTGTCCGGACCGTTTCCCGGGTTCCGCAAGTAAAAGGGGGTATTTACAAGGGATAAATGTTTGTTGTGATGCCACCCATGGTGTGTGGTCAGTAAGGGGACCACCGCTGCTGCAGAACCTCCGGGGATGATGTTGGGCAGCTTAGATGGAACGGCTCTCCGTAGGTAGAGGCTGGTTCCCCGGGGCAGTGGTAATTAGAGTCTATGGTGGATATGATAATAAGGGATTGATAGTGGAGACAGGTTGAAGGATCACATACTCACGTTTCTGAAGTTTTCCAAAGCTTTACTGCAGATGTTGTAGCAGATTATTGTCCACGGAGCCTGTACTGGGGCCGGGTAGCTCCCACCCTGTCCGGGTCCTCAGCTTCCTCCTGCTGTGCTGTGTGTGTGTGGCCCTGCTGCTGCTTCTAGCTGAGCTGCTGGCACTGTCTCTCTCCTCACAGGTACCCCTTGGCTAGCCAACTTGAGTCTTCCGTGTGCTGCTGACCCCGTCGCGTTGTTTCGCTCTGGTACAGTGTCGATCTAGAAACTCCACTATTCCTGGATTTACTGTGCTGTGTGTGTCAGTCACAGTCTCGGATCCGGTGTCCGTTCTGTGCGCTCCTCTGGTGCGAGTGGTGATGTCACTCAGTCTACCAGATGTGTTCCTCTGTCTTCAGTTCAGACCCTGGCTAGGCCTGGAATCAGTGAGCGGACTGTAGAGAAGCCTGACTCAGCTCCTTTACACTACAGTCTCCCTCAGTTCTCCCAGGAACTGGACTCTTCCCAGTACTTCCTCGTACTGAACTAAACTCCAACTAAACTCAGAACTAACTAACTACTTCCTCTTGACCCAGAGTATATAAGGGAGTTGATTTAGCTCCCCCCTCCTGGCCCAGAGGTGCTAGTGTCGTGTCAGTGTGTTGTGGGGAGGGAACCCGTGTGATGTTACTGTGGCACATTAACCCCTGGGGTGCCACAGAAGCGTCTCCGGTCACCGGTTGTTCGGTTTGGGTGGCTACCGTCACCCCCGATTCTGGGTCTCGCCACTGGGCATTTCGCTGCTCCGCCCGCCGGTCCACTGCTAGAACCATCTCAGCACTCCAGTGCCGGATAGTCCATTCTGCGGTCTCCTGCAGGCGGGCCCTTAGATCTCGCAGTGCTGTTCCCCAAAAGATGAGGTCGTCGCCCACGGTTTCCAGGGTTGGTATGCCCGGGACTGCTTGGTCAACCCTCATCTGTTCCTCCACCTCACGAATAACGTCCGCCATTCTCGGTACCACCATTATCACCAGGTCACTTGCGGGTAACGGGTCTGGAGTGTGGCACTGGTTCCTGTTTTACCCTCCGGCTGCGCCCTGTTTGGTTTTTATAGTCCCGAACTGGTGTGGGCTGGCGCTCGACCCGCCCCCTTGGTTGCTTGATAGCAAGGGGGGCAGGGAGACTTTTCGGCACCTCTTGGATGGCCCATGTATGCTGAGGGGCCGAGGCACGCCCCTGGGCCAGCACATAGTTCTTTTAGATTTGTAAGCCCGCCCACCACAAAAGTCCTTTAGGCGAGTCCTTCGGGCTTTTCCGGAGCCCGCCACTACCTTCGTCATTCCTCGGCAGAGCGGAGGGGCGGGGTTTATTTCCCGCTCTTTTCTCTTACTGTAATGACGCAGCTTAAATTGTGAGACGATGTAATGGCGGCTCTATTTTATAATCCACAGTAACAGTCAATAAGGTCTTTAGGCGCGCTTTACCTGGTTCCACCAGGCTGGTTCTATCCTGTTCGTAGACGCCAGAAAATTATGAGGCCAAAGCAAGGGGTACTTGGACACCGGGATTAATTTGATGGTTTAACTGGAAAGTCACGGGTGGTCAGGTTCCCGGTTCTGTGCCCTGGTTATCATTTGTTAGAAGGTGGGGAGGGAATATTTACAAGGGTACGTGTAATTCCCGGTAATACAGGTAGCGGCGCTGCAAGTCGGTCGCTGAGGTGATAGTGGGTGCAGCAGAGAATGGTACAGCTCCCGACAGGTGGAGCATTTACCTCAGGGCAGCGATGATGAAAAATGATGTAAGGGATGAGGGGGGTAGTTGTTGCAATTCTTATCCCTCTGATGAGCTGCTTGTGGTGGCGATGAAGTACTCCAGGCACCGGCGAGAGAGATAGCAGAGAACAGTTCAACTTTAACTCCACTATACTGGGTACCAGCAGGTGACAAGTTGAAGCACGGTACAGTTTGGTTTACCGGGGATCTGTCGCCAGTTCAAGGTTCCCCGTTATGGAGTCTCTAGATGTTTTTTCCTTCTTTGTCTTTCAGGATCGCTTTCCTCTCTCTAGTCTCTACCACCCTTGCAGAGCTCTCCCGCCAGTCCTAGGGTCGACACTAACTCATCAGGTTGGTCTTTTACCGGTACGGACGGGAGCAGCAGGAGCGCACGGTTTCTCCCGCCACCGGTGTCTTCAACTGATTTCAGTCCTGAGGGGTGAGTTGCCCTTGTGGTGCTGTCGGCTACCCAGTTACTGTGGGCCCGCAGCTCGTCGGTCTGCGGTCAGAGGTAAACTTCTGACCGCTTCAGCTTCCCGCACTGCCGATGTCTTCCCCAACATGACCAGCCAGCTCCCACCAGTTCTGGTCCGTTGCCTGCTGTCCTAGGCCCCCACTTAAAGATGGGGATCCCTACTGTCAGTCGCACTGTCAGGCCTGTCCTCACTGAATGCCTTCCCAGCACCGTCTGATCTAACTGTCACTCACTCTCACTACTCTACCCTAGGCTCCACCCCCCTTTTGGGACCTACTAAATTACCGGTCCCCCTATTCTAAGTGGCCTAGTTCTAGGTGTGTGTAAAAACAGACTCCATAAGTTGAACTCTGAACTGGCAACTTACAGAGACATCACATTGGTTGTCAAATTTGCAATACCTATCTGTGGCACCTAGCCAGAGGGGCGCCACAGTAGTAACCTCCAGGTCCCAGACTCTTCTAAATTCTCTATAGGGCAGGAGACACCCATGAGAGTACCCCCCTTCTACAAGGGGCAATAATGTTATGATAGAAATTACATTGTCATACAATCATTATATTATATATTTTGCTTAATGTGCTCATTTACTTTACATTGTTTGTAAATATGCTGTATAGAATCTTTAATATCCTATGTGTGTAACAAGATATTCAAGATTGTCATAAACAATAACTGGAAGTGATGGTAATGATATTGGTTCCGGAGACGCAACCAACCTCATGATTAACAAACTATGGAAAATGTTATGGATTTTCAGTATTAGGGGTAACTCAAGCTGAAAGGCCACATGGTTAATGGGGTACTCGGAACCGGGCCCTCTGGACGTCGTCTGGGCTGCGGGATGTAACAGTAGTGTGGCGCCCCGCAACGAGTGCGTCACAAGGGAGTATTGCAGCCGCAATATTCTCTAGACAAAGCAGTGAAATAGTTAACTCAGAGATCCAACCCAACATACAACACCTAGAACAGGGGACCAATCATAGGTCCTGGTGGGTGGAGTGTTAGGGTAGTGAGATAGAACACAATAATCTAGATAGTCAGTCTGAACGTAGTCTAGAACTTGAAGAGAGCAGACTAGAACTTGGAGTGGAGCGGGGGCTCCGCACTCCGTGCGGGCCCCTGGGCCGTCACCGGTCGGGTGTCCGCACCTGAGGCCTTAACCACCGGGAATGGGCATTTCTACACGGGTTCCCAAAAGACTCCCGTGCCCACAACTCACAGCCGGTTCACTGGTACCGAAGCTGGCAGCAGTTCACCTCTGCCACGCGAACCAGCCCCGTGGAGGAGCAGCTTTATAGGAGCACCCCACCACCAGCCAGTTTCCAGTCGTCTAACCAGCGGTGTACCCACCGAGGGACCCAAGGCTCCCCAAAGAATCCAGAACGTACATCATGGATAGGGCATTGAAGCAGCCTCCCCGTACCCGACCTGGTATTCCTGGGCGACGCTGGCAAGAGAAGCTAAGGAGGTAGAGAGGAGGTACACTGCGGATCTCTGAGGAGCACTATCACTGCTAAGTCCACCCGGTCTTCTACTCAACCACTGTAAGCCATGTACTGCCTGCTGGTTACAGTAAAGAACCGTTGCAGAGACTATCTGTGTCCGTGTCTCCTTATGAACTGTCCGTCATGAACTTAAGGTAACCGCAGCTGCCGCACAACATCTTGAGCAGCTCCAGCCCCCGGGGATCACCGCTCAGCCTGTGGGGAGCGTAACATCTTGCTGCTGTCCATCACCCCGGGAGGTTCCGCAGCGTCGGTAGCCCTTACCGAATCTACTCATAGGTGGCGTCACGAAGAAAACAAATTAAAACCCCTTTTTAATCTGTTCCCGTAAGACGACCTCAATTTTGATCTGCACTACACCGGGCCCCACTACCGGCAGGCGCGGTCCACCCGTGACAAGGAAGGAGAAGAATCGCCTGTCTAAACCGGGAGTAACCCTGGCCCCTGGTGTGCGTCAGTAGCATGCCCCGGTCTGTGATCCCCTCATCAGGCGATCAGTTAAAAAGGGGAAAATTGAAAAAGGGATAAAAGAAAAAAATATAAAAATAAAATAAAAGAGTTTTTGTCCTGACGCCACCCATGGAATGTGGCCGCTATAGCAGCTGCTGGGTATGATGGGAGTAGCAGCTATGATGGATTGACACTCCACGGGAATAGCAGGTCCCCAGGGCAACCGTAAAGTCTATGAAAGTGATGGATTCGTTGGGGGTGCAGGGATGCCAGCGGGGTCAGGCTAGCTGTGTGGCAAAGATCAGAGTGCCTCTCAGGCAGGCTCCTGCTGCTGGTTCGGCAATTCAGTCTACAGAAATAACAGTCTCACACAGTGCTGAGCTTCAACCCAGTTTACTTAGCTTTCTCGGCAGGTGTTCAAGTTACAAGACAGTGAAGTGGTGGCTCCGGTAGTCTCTTAGCAGCCTGCTGGCCTGTCCAGATCACCCCCTTTTGTGTTCCTTTCCATGGGCCTCTCTTCCCAGCACTTCCGCACGCAAAGCTGGGATCCAGCGGCCACAGGCCTTTGGTGGGCGACCTGCCTGGTCCCCTGGACCTAGTATGGCGGCCTTCTCTTCGCTAGGCCGGGTTTTGGGTCGCGAGACATAAAGACCCTGCACCCCGCCGGTTAATGAACTTGGCAGCGCGGACCGGAGTACACCTTCTTTCCCTGAATTTCCTGTGGTACTCTGTCACACCAGTCCGAACGTCATATCTGGCCCGGTGCATTGTGGGGGCTGATCAAGTGTGCGGCCGGGCTCCAGCGCATGCCCAGTGCACATATTGAAGCTGCCGTACATGTCATAAACCCCCACAATGCTCAGGACCGGATATGACGCTCTGGCCGGCGCATCAGAGTACCAGAGGAGACTGGAGTTTCAAAAAGAGATGGAAACAACAGAAGGAATGCTGATGCCCTTGAAAGGGAACCTATACTGGACAACACGTGCTCATTACATACACATCATACATGTTTTTGACATAGAGACACAAGCCACACACATATACACAGACAAAAGCCAAACACACGCAGAGACACAAGCCACATACACACACAGAAAGACAAAAGTCACACATAGGCAAGCCACAAGCTATACGCATAGACACAAGCCACACACATAGAGACACAAGCCACACACACAGAGACACAAGCCACAGACACAAGCCTCACATACAGAGACACACACAGACACACACACAGAGACACAAGCCACACACACAGTCCACACATAAGCCACGCACACACACAGACACACAAGCAACACACAGACAAATGCCACACATACAGACATACACAGGCCACAGACACAAGCCACAGACACAGAGACACAAGCCACACACAGAGATGGAAGCCACACACACAGAGACACAAGCCACACACACAGAGACACAAGCCACACAGACACAAGCCACAAGCTACACAGACAGACACAAGCCACACACACACACACATGCCACACAGACACAAGCCACAAGCTACACAGACAGACACAAGCCACACACAATCCACACACACACAATCAAAACACAGAAGCCACGCACACAGACACACAAGCAACACACAGACAAATGCCACACACACACAGAGACACAAGCCACAAACACACACAAGCCACACACACACAAAAGCCACACACACACACAAGCCACACACACACACGCCACACACACACACGCCACACACACACAAGCCACACACACACACAAGCCACACACACACAAGCCACACACACACACACAAGACACCCACACACACAAGACACCTACACTCACAAGCCACATACACACACACAAGCCACACGCACACAAGGACACAAGCCACAGACACAGAGTCACAAGCCACACACAGAGACACAAGCCACACACAGAGACACAAGCCACAGACACACAATCCACGCACACACACAACACACAGATAAATGCCAAATACACAGACACATGCACAGGCCACACACACAGACACAAGCCACAGACACACAGACACATGCCACACACACAGACACACAAGCCACATACACAAACACATAAGCCACACAGACACACAAGCCACACACAGATACAAGCCACACATAGACTCAAGCCACACACAGACACAAGCCACACACAGACACAAGCCACACAGACACAGGCCACACACACAGCCACAGGCCACACACACAGACACAGGCTACAAGCCACACACACAGACACACACAACACACACAGACACATGCCACACACTCAGGCTACAAAGACACAAGCCACACACACACACCAACAAAAGCCACACACAGACACAAGCCACACACAAGCCATACACATACATAGGGCGGAAAACATCTTGGGTAAAGGTCTTGCCTGGGTGGGAGATATATGCCCGCAGCTCCCCTCCATATAGAAAGTCTCCAGGTGGGTTGAGCAGCAGCAGAGCCCCAAGGAGGTCAGCAGGGATCTGGGGACTGACCTATTCCACTGTCAGGGCTGGAGATGGAGCCTTCTCAGAGCACGCTCATGTCTGTAGCTGTGCGGTGGTCTCCAGCGGTGCCTCTCCAGCATTTTCCATGCTGGATGCCAGCTCAGATCCGGGGCCCTCTGCCTCCGCCATCCAGGGGAGATTGCAAGGTTGGTCGCAGGACCTGATCCCACCAGCCCTCACCACAATGAAGGAGCTGCAGGAGAAGAGCACTGGCCAATCAGCTCTTCTATCAGGCTGATGTGAGAGTGTTCATTGACCAGTGTTCTCTTCCTGCAGGACATGCCCCCTCCCTGAGTTGTTGAACCTGGAGGATAAAAGCCACTGTACGGCCGATAATCATTGATGCACCTTCCCCCAGTAAGCACCACCAGCCGGCATCTAATAAAACGGTCCTCCGGCCACTGCAGATGCTATCCCTATTATATCAGCAGCTGCCGCCTGCGGCAACCTGCTCAACTGCGCCCCTGCTTCTAGGGGGGCAACTTCCCCCCCTTGCCCCACGCTGGGTACGCCCATGCTCCCGCTATCCCGTTGCTGGGCATAAAGTCCCTAGTTTTGGGATATGAGTGTGTTGGGTGTGTGTTTGGGTGCTGGACTTATCGATCCCGGTTGCTGCGCCTTCTAGTGGCGACCGGTCCACAGGGGCGCCACAGTAATAATGGTAGTTACTCTATATGGGCCGATAAACTTAGGACCCAATTTCCGAGATGGAAACTTCCACTTGATATTTCAAATGGACAACCATATGTAATTATTAACACACAGGTCCAGGCCTGAACGTTTATTATCAGCCATGCGTTTTTTAAGATATAAATAATCTCCCTGTACCGTCCACAGGCCAAAGCGGTGTCCCCCTCAACCTTGGCAGCAGGGATGTCCCCTCGAACCTTGGCAGCAAGAGTGACCCCCACACCTTGGTAGCAGGAACAAACCCCTGAACTTTGGCATCAGGCACATTCTCCTGAACCTTTAACACCTCACCCTGAGAGACAGGGCACACAGAGGAGATGACCACACCCCTCCTTGCAAATCAAAGAGAGACCCCAGAACTACCTCTGCCAGGTAAACTCAGAGGCCAAGCTTCAGCCTGAAGTGGAGGTAGTATACCGCCCCTCCTTTCCAAAAGTACCTTAGCTACATCAGATGGAAAAGTGGGTGCGTGTTTTATAGGGATTGTTAAGATAATCGTACTCAGGCAGTTATTTTTGCTAATATCACCCCATTTAGCAATTTCTCTAGACTGCCAATCAGTCACAGGATTATGCATCATCAGCCAGAGGAGGCCTAATACAATGGGAGTAAGGACACCTTCCAAGACATAGCAGGAAAGGAGCTCCTTGTAAAAAGTCCCTATGCGCAGGTTCACATTATGCACAATTTAGATAAAACTTCTCTGACTGAGAGCAGCAAGTATGGAAATTAATCTCACAAGCTCACTACAGGGGAGACTGTGAGTCCGAGCAAAACGAAAATCCACCACAATGACTCCTGCTCCACTGTCCAAAAGGACACCAAGCGAGTGGTGCAACACAAAGGGATACAACTGGGAAGAAAGGAATTTCTTGGAGCTACATCTCAAATCTTCCATCCTTTATTAGTGTAAATAGATTAAAATTATCACAACGTCCCATGCAGAGGACAGAATGCCCAGACGGTTGTCTATATGGTAACATGCGTGGAGTGCAACAAATAGTATATAGGGTGCACAATCCGCCCTCTCAAAAAGAGGATGGCGGAACACATTTCATGGCAAATCTAAGCTCTAATGCAGTGCGCACAGGCATGTCTGGTCTGTCCAGGCTTTTTAAGGATGTACACAATGGTAATTTGACAGCATTAAAAATCAAGGGTATAGAAAGGGTGCCCCGCCCCTGCAGGGATGGAGACTGGGAACAAGCACTTCATGGCTGCAAAATGCACTGGATACTGCATTTAGATGCACGTAATCCAAATGGTTTAAATTTGAGATCGGATCTCTTGTATTTTTATTGAGTGCATATAAAAAATATAAAAAATAAAGAATATGATCTTTTGAATGGGAAATACTGACGATATTGAAATATAAAAATGATCGAAATTGCAATGTATATGTACAGAATACAGGAATGGTGCAGATTACAATATGCATCTATTATATAAAGCCCGAAGCCACTTCCGGCCAAACCCGAAGCCACTTCCGTAGTGTTGTGGTCGGATATTCGGCCAGCTCCACCCGCAAAGGGTGGACCAAGATGGCCACCCTATGCGGGAGGATCGCGGCGAGCCAGCCAGGAGACGACCGGCGTCAGCCGGTCGTCTCCCGGGTGGCGAGTCGTTGCAGCTGCGGTAACTCCGGCACGTAGGTCCATTGCGAGTCTCCCGCCCCCCGTGGCCGAAAATAGAACCAAGGGCCCGGCCATGCACAGCTCTAAAGACCGCTGTGTATCTCAATGGGAAGTGAGGCGCTATGCTCATTGGTCGGCGCCAGCACACAGCGACTAATGAGAATAGCGCCTCACTTCCCATTGAGATATAATGGACGACTTTGTGTTTCAAATTTACCACTGGAAGTGAGGCGCTATTCTCATTGGTCGGCGCCAACACACAGCGACTAATGAGAATAGCGCCTCATTTCCCATTGAGATATAATGGACGACTTTGAGTTTCAAATTTACCGCTGTAAGTGAGGCGCTATTCTCATTGGTCGGCGCCAGCACACAGCGACCAATGAGAATAGCACCTCCCTTCCCATTGAGATATAATGGACGACTTTAAGTTTCAAATTTACCGCTGTAAGTGAGGCGCTATTATCATTGGTCGGCGCCAGCACACAGCGACCAATGAGAATAGCACCTCACTTCCCATTGAGATATAATGGACGACTTTGAGTTTCAAATTTACCGCTGTAAGTGAGGCGCTATTATCATTGGTCGGCGCCAGCACACAGCGACCAATGAGAATAGCGCCTCACTTCCCATTGAGATATAATGGACGACTTTGTGTTTCAAATTTACCGCTGGAAGTGAGGCGCTATTCTCATTGGTCGGCGCCAACACACAGCGACCAATGAGAATAGCGCCTCATTTCCCATTGAGATATAATGGACGACTTTGAGTTTCAAATTTACCGCTGTAAGTGAGGCGCTATTCTCATTGGTCGGCGCCAGCACACAGCGACCAATGAGAATAGCACCTCCCTTCCCATTGAGATATAATGGACGACTTTAAGTTTCAAATTTACCGCTGTAAGTGAGGCGCTATTATCATTGGTCGGCTCCAGCACACAGCAACCAATGAGAATAGCACCTCACTTCCCATTGAGATATAATGGACGACTTTGAGTTTCAAATTTACCGCTGTAAGTGAGGCGCTATTATCATTGGTCGGCGCCAGCACACAGCGACCAATGAGAATAGCGCCTCACTTCCCATTGAGATATAATGGACGACTTTGAGTTTCAAATTTACCGCTGTAAGTGAGGCGCTATTCTCATTGGTCGGCGCCAGCACACAGCGACCAATGAGAATAGCGCCTCACTTCCCATTGAGATATAATGGATGACTTTGAGTTTCAAATTTACCGCTGTAAGTGAGGCGCTATTCTCATTGGTCGGCGCCAGCACACAGCAACCAATGACAATAGCGCCTCACTTCCCATTGAGATATAATGAACGACTTTGAGTTTCAAATTTACCGCTGGAAGTGAGGCGCTATTCTCATTGGTCGGCGCCAGCACACAGCGACCAATGAGAATAGCGCCTCACTTCCAGCAGTAAATTTGAGACTCAAAGTCCTCCATTGTATCTCAATGGGAAGTGAGGCGCTATTCTCATTGGTCGCTGTGTGCTGGCGCCGACCAATGAGAATAGCGCCTCACTTCCAGCGGTAAATTTGAAACTCCTACCCCTCCACCTCACCCCCTCCTCCGAACTGTTCCTCCACACCCAATCCCTCTTCTCCACACACGCACGGCCCCCATGCAAACTCTCCTGCTCCCACCTTCTAACCCTCTCGCTGCTTCTCCTACTTGCAGGTGACATATCCCCCAACCCGGGACCCCCCCCCACCACATCCCTCCACTCACCTCCAATTCACGCCCATCCCCCATCACAAACTCTCGCAACCCCCACAACCTTATACCCATTCACCCAACCCCAATCTCCCTGTCTGGAGCACTCTGGAATGCCCGCTCAGTGTGCAACAAACTCCCCTATATCCACGACCTCTTCATCACCAATAAATTCAAATTCCTCGGCATCACTGAAACTTGGCTCACCCCCGCCGACACAGCCTCCCCTGCTGCCCTCTCCTATGGCGGACTCACGCTTTCCCACACACCACGCCCTAATAGCACCCGTGGCGGTGGTGTGGGTATACTCTTGTCCGACAGCTGCTCCTTCATCCCCACTACACCGCCTTCCTCCGCCTCCTTTCCCTCCTTCGAACTGCACTCTGTTCGCATTTTCTCCCCCTGTAACCTCCAGCTCGCGGTCATCTACCGACCCCCGGGACCCACCGCCTCCTTCCTTGACCACTTCAACACTTGGCTTCTCCACTTCCTCTCCTCCGACATCCCCACCATCATCATGGGCGACTTCAACATCCCCATCGACACCCCCGACCCACCTACCTCCCGACTCCTATCTCTGACCACCTCCTTTGGCCTCTCCCAATGGTCCTCCTCAGCCACTCACAAAGGCTGCCACACGCTCGACCTCATCTTCTCCCGCCTCTGTTCCCTCACCGACCTCTCAAACTCACCCCTCTTCCAATCTGACCACAACCTGTTGACCTTCTCCTTCCTCTTTCCCCCTACCTCACCCCCCCTCTCCGGAAACTCAGTCACCCGCGCAGAAACCTTAAACTCATCGATTTCAACTCACTCTCGCACTCCCTCCTCCTTCTCGCAGACCTCGCCTCCTCACCCGACATTAACACTGCTGCCACCCTCTACAACTCCACACTAACTGCGGCTCTCGACCAGGCTGCCCCCCTCACCCACACCAAAACCTGCACACTCAGACAACCCTGGCTCACTTCTCTCACAAAAGAGCTTCGCCGAACGTCCAGGGTCGCTGAACGGAGATGGAAGAAATCCCACTCCACGGCCCACCTCATCATCTATAAGCAATCCCTCTCCAACTTCAAGGACGCACTCACTGCCGCAAAGCAAACCTATTTCTCTAACTTAATCAACACACTGTCCCGTCACCCCAAACAACTATTTAAAACCTTCAACTCCCTTCTCCGCCCCCCTGCATCTCCTCCTTCCCCCCTTATCTCCGCCGACGACTTCGCCACCTATTTCAAACACAAGATTGACAAAATTAGAGAAAGCTTTGGCACCAACGTCCCCCCAACCCACCACCATCACCGCCCAACCCTCCTCGACCAAGGGAAGCTTCTCCAACGTGACTGAAGCCCAGCTCTCCACCCTCCTGTCACGATCTCACCTCACCACCTGCGCCCTCGACCCACTCCCTACCCATCTCATCCCAAACCTCACCACCACCCTCATTCCTACACTAACCCACCTCTTCAACCTATCACTCACAACTGGCGTCTTTCCCTCATCCTTCAAACACGCCTTGATCTCACCCATCCTCAAAAAACCCTCCCTCGACCCATCATCCATCGCCAACTACCGCCCAATATCCCTTCTCCCTTTCACTTCCAAACTACTCGAACAACACGTCCACTCTGAACTGTCCTCCTACCTATCCTCCCGCACCCTCTTCGACCGCCTGCAATCCGGTTTCCGACCCCACCACTCCACCGAAACAGCCCTCACTAAAGTCACCAATGACCTCCTGACCGCGAAGCGGAAAAAACACTACTCCGTCCTCCTCCTCCTCAACCTATCCGCCGCCTTCGACACAGTCGACCACTCCCTCCTACTCCAAATCCTAGAATCCCTTGGTATCACTGACCTCGCCCTCTCCTGGATCTCCTCGTAACTTACGGACCGCACTTTCAGTGTCACCCACTCCCACACCTCTTCCTCGTCCTACCCCCTTACTGTTGGCATCCCCCAGGGATCGGTACTGGGACCGCTACTTTTTTCCATCTACACCCTCGGCCTAGGTCAACTCATCGAGTCCCACGGCCTCCAGTACCATCTCTACGCCGACGACACCCAGATCTACCTCTCCGGGCCCGACATCACCTCCCTTCTGTCTGCCATCTCATCTTTCTTCTCTGCTCGCTTCCTCAAGTTGAACATGGACAAAACAGAGTTCATTGTCTTCCCCCCCAGCAGCCCTCCCTCTCTGCCAGACCTGTCAATCCGAGTCAATGACTGCTCCCTCTCCCCAGTCCCCCACGCAAAGTGCCTCGGGGTCACCCTCGACTCCTCCCTCTCCTTCAAGCCCCACATCCAAGCCCTCGCCACCTCCTGCCGAATCCAACTTAAGAACATCTCACCTATCCGCCCGTTTCTTAATCATGACACCGCCAAAACTCTCGTCCACGCCCTCATCATCTCCCGCCTCGACTACTGCAACCTATTGCTCACCGGTCTCCCTGACTCCTCCCTTGCACCTCTCCGCTCTATCCTAAACTCAGCTGCCCGTCTAATCAACCTGCCTCCTCGCTACTTCCCTATCTCCCCTCTCCGCATGGCACTCCACTGGCTCCCCACCTCCCTAAGACCTCGCTTTAAAATCCTAACCCTGACCTACAAAGCCATCCACAACCTGTCCCCCCCCTACATCTCCGACATGGTCTCCCGATACCAACCAGCACGCAACCTACGCTCCTCACAGGAACTCCTCCTCTCCTCCCCCCTCATCTCATCCTCCCACAACCACATACAAGACTTCTCCCGCGCCTCCCCTAGACTCTGGAACTCTCTCCCCCAGTACGTCCGACACTTGCCTACCCTCAAGAGCTTCAAAAAGAACCTCAAAACTCATCTATACCAACAAGCCTACAACCTATGATGAGACCCAGCGCCGCTCCACCAAATGCTTGGCGCTCCCCCACCCTATCGTGTTCCCCCCACCCCTATAGACTGTGAGCCCTCGTGGACAGGATCCTCTCCCGTCATGTATCAGCAAGCATCGACTGCTCATGTGTACTGTACTTGTCATTGTTACCCCCGCTTCTTATGTAAAGCGACATGGAACCAATGGCGCTATATAAATAAATAATAATAATAATAATAATAATAATAATAATAAAAGTCGTCCATTATATCTCAATGGGAAGTGAGGCGCTATTCTCATTGGTCGCTGTGTGCTGGCGCCGACCAATGAGAATAGCGCCTCACTTACAGCAGTAAATTTGAAACTCAAAGTCGTCCATTATATCTCAATGGGAAGTGAGGCGCTATTCTCATTGGTCGCTGTGTGTTGGCGCCGACCAATGAGAATAGCGCCTCACTTCCAGCGGTAAATTTGAAACTCAAAGTCGTCCATTATATCTCAATGGGAAGTGAGGCGCTATTCTCATTGGTCGCTGTGTGCTGGCGCCGACCAATGAGAATAGCGCCTCACTTCCAGCGGTAAATTTGAAACACAAAGTCGTCCATTATATCTCAATGGGAAGTGAGGCGCTATTCTCATTGGTCGATGTGTGCTGGCGCCGACCAATGACCCTGGGCTTGTGTTTCCGGGACAGCCTAGATTTCAATATTCTGAGATATAAGGCATAATGTCTCTTCTTGTGGAGAGTTACACGTGTGGCGCCCCGCAACGAGTGCGTCACAGGAGGGTATTGCAGCCACAAATGCAGCCGCAATATCCTCTGACTCAGCAATGATCCGGTTAACATAGAGATCCAACCCAACATGCAACACCTAGAACAGGGGACCAATCATAGGTCCTGGGGGGTGGAGTGTTAGGGTAGTGGAGTAGAACACACAATAATCTAGACAAAAAAAGAGAGAGATCTAGAACCTGAGAAGAGCAGACTAGAGCTTGGAGAGGAGCGGGGGCTCCGCACCCCGTGCGGGCCCCTGGGCCGTCACCGGTCGGGTGTCAGCACCTGAGGCCTTAACCACCGGGACTGGGCATATCTACACGGGTTCCCAAAAGACTCCCGTGTCCACAACTCACAGCCGGTTCACTGGTACCGAAGCTGGCAGCAGTTCACCTCTGCCACGCGAACAAGAAGAGTGGAGGATCAGCTTTACAGGAGCACCCCACCACCAGCCAGTTTCCAGTCGTCTAACCAGCGGTGTACCCACTGAGGGATCCAAGGCTCCCCAAAGCATCCAGAACGTAAATCATGGATAGGGCATTGAAGCAGCCTCCCCGTACCCGACCTGGTATTCCTGGGCGACGCTGGCAAAAGAAACTGAGTAGGTAGAATGGAGGAACACTGCGGATCTCTGCGGGACATCGTCATTGCTGAGTCCACCCGGTCTACTACTCAACCACTGTATGCCATGTACTGCCTGCTGGTTACAGTAAAGACCCGTTATAGAGACTTTCTGTGTCCGTGCTTCCTTATGAACTGTCCGTCCGCACAACAAGGTAACCGCAGCTGCCGCACAACATCTTGAGCAGCTCCAGCCCCCGGGGATCACCGCTCAGCCTGTGGGGAGCGTAACATCTTGCTGCTGTCCATCCCCCGGGGGTTCCGCAGCGTCGGTAGTCCTTACCGAATCTACTCATAGGTGGCGTCACGAATAAATTAAAACCCCCTTAATCTGTTCCACCAAGACGTCTTCACTTTTGATCTGCACTACACCGGGCCCCACTACCGGCAGGCGCGGTCCACCCGTGACAAGGAGGAAGGAAGCATCGCCTGTATCAACCGGAGTCAGCCGGCCGCGGTGAGTCAGAAAATGGCGTCACGAACAGGATACGAGCAGGCCCGTTACCCAACGGGTATATTGTGCTTAAACTGGACTTTATTGTCTACAATTGGACTTTGTTCATCCCTAAAAGAACTTTCCCGCCTTTTCACCATTGGGCCAAGATGGCGTTCCCGCCACAAGAAGCCGCCACGTGTAAGCCCAGGAGTGAGTCAACCCCCCCCTCATCGTGGGAGGGCTAAAGACAAAAGGCGCCAAACTCTTTGTCCGCCCTGATTGCTCGAATCAACCAAGGGGGCGGACCCCAAAGACTTTTCCCACCATTGGACTACAAAAGCCCAGAGGAAATGGGAGTGTCACAGACAGTCAGACAGACTTCTTCACCAGCTCTACCAGAACGTCTTACCGGTTGAACGGGTGTGGTTTCCCTCCAAGAAGAGAATGGCCAGCACAAGACTCCAAGACCTAATGCGGGAGGTCGAGGCGGAGGCCAGAGCAGCCATAGGCCAACCGGGTCCGGATCCTGCCCTTACCATAGACGGCAGCCCCGACTTCTGGCTAGAGGCTCTACAAGACCTCCGGGTGCGACTACTTGAGACAGTAGAGTGGACAATTCGCAGCTGGAGCGCGACCCTAGGCAGAAGACTCCATCATGCGATGCAGCAGAGCCGACCGGGTACAGCTTCTCCAAGCCCAGACGACATCGCCAGCTTTTCAACAGCCTCACCGTCGCCCACCACCTGTCCTGCTTCGTCACCGGAGCCAATAGACTGTATCATTCCCGTGAGGACCACAGCTCGACCCGTTCCAGCGGACGAAACCGCAGCCGACCCCGTTCCAGAGCCGGAGCTTCCAATATGCTCCCACGAAGAAGCTGACATCTACCTGGTTCCACTTGCGGAACCCGCGACTAGTTTCCACACTACCGAGACTGTCGCCTGTTTCTCCCCTGAACCGGAGGCCTCCTCTGCAACTACAGAGGCCTACCTGGTGACCGGGATTGAAACACCACTTCCCGCTGCTACAGAAGAAGAGGCAGGCAGCCTGGAAGTCCTGCACAGCGACCCCGAGGAGAACTTTGCCGCACAGCCACCCACCGATCCAGAGGATTCCATTCCATCGTCTTCGTCAGCCGAGCAGCCCGACGTAGTCATCGAGGAGGTCGAGGAGGATGACGAGGAGACCTACAGTCCAGCTGAGGATCTCTACACCGGGTTTGCCTGGGGAGACACACGGAACCCTTCTGCCGGGCGGTCAGCTTGGGTGCACTGGTCAGGTGCCGCCGCAACAGCATCTTCTCCGGTTCCGTTGAACCGGGCTCCACTCCAGACTGCCCACCAATCTCGAGCGGTTCAACAACCAGCACGCCGTAGTGACTTTATCCACACGCCGCATCACTCCGACGAAGAGGTACGTCGTATCCGGAGAGAGGAGTGGCACACTCGACTGCAAGCCAACATGCAGGCTCGCGCCGAGGCCCGCCGTCAATCTCCATTACCTGAACAATTCCGAAAGACCGGGTGGGTAAGCACATTTAACTTGTCCACCGGGTGGGGATTCGTAAGGGAGGAGGGTGTGAGTACTGAAGTGTTTGTGGGGCGCCGTGATGTGGAATCGCACCTACCGCGAGGTCATCCAAGTCGAGACTTGTATAGAGGGGACATAGTAACCTATGAGCGCCATATATGCCGTGATGGGTGGTTCGCTATACGAGTCCGGAACACTGCCCTCCATAAGTGACTGTTGTTGTTTGAACTTTTCTACTAAAGAGACTTCTTCCTGTTTGCGAAGTAACACCGCGACTTGGCGGCTACAGCCTGAACTTTTATTCTAAGGACAGCCGACCGCCCGCCGGGTCCGCGCAATGTGTTAACCTGTTTATTTACCTCTTTCACTTTTATGCATACAATGACCAGTCATTAATAAAAGTGTATTACCTGTTATAAAATATAAAAACCTCTGTAATGTGAGTAGTGTGACGCTTGGGGACAAGCGTATTCAACCAAGGGGGAGTGTGGCGCCCCGCAACGAGTGCGTCACAGGAGGGTATTGCAGCCACAAATGCAGCCGCAATATCCTCTGACTCAGCAATGATCCGGTTAACATAGAGATCCAACCCAACATGCAACACCTAGAACAGGGGACCAATCATAGGTCCTGGGGGGTGGAGTGTTAGGGTAGTGGAGTAGAACACACAATAATCTAGACAAAAAAAGAGAGAGATCTAGAACCTGAGAAGAGCAGACTAGAGCTTGGAGAGGAGCGGGGGCTCCGCACCCCGTGCGGGCCCCTGGGCCGTCACCGGTCGGGTGTCAGCACCTGAGGCCTTAACCACCGGGACTGGGCATATCTACACGGGTTCCCAAAAGACTCCCTTGCCCACAACTCACAGCCGGTTCACTGGTACCGAAGCTGGCAGCAGTTCACCTCTGCCACGCGAACCAGAAGAGTGGAGGATCAGCTTTACAGGAGCACCCCACCACCAGCCAGTTTCCAGTCGTCTAACCAGCGGTGTACCCACTGAGGGATCCAAGGCTCCCCAAAGCATCCAGAACGTAAATCATGGATAGGGCATTGAAGCAGCCTCCCCGTACCCGACCTGGTATTCCTGGGCGACGCTGGCAAAAGAAACTAAGTAGGTAGAATGGAGGAACACTGCGGATCTCTGAGGGACATCGTCATTGCTGAGTCCACCCGGTCTACTACTCAACCACTGTATGCCATGTACTGCCTGCTGGTTACAGTAAAGACCCGTTATAGAGACTTTCTGTGTCCGTGCTTCCTTATGAACTGTCCGTCCGCACAACAAGGTAACCGCAGCTGCCACACAACATCTTGAGCAGCTCCAGCCCCCGGGGATCACCGCTCAGCCTGTGGGGAGCGTAACATCTTGCTGCTGTCCATCCCCCGGGGGTTCCGCAGCGTCGGTAGTCCTTACCGAATCTACTCATAGGTGGCGTCACGAATAAATTAAAACCCCCTTAATCTGTTCCACCAAGACGTCTTCACTTTTGATCTGCACTACACCGGGCCCCACTACCGGCAGGCGCGGTCCACCCGTGACAAGGAGGAAGGAAGCATCGCCTGTATCAACCGGAGTCACACGCCTTAAACATAAGGCTTATACAGCCAAAACAGATCTCTTGTTTTACACTGAGGAGAGGCAACATCCCCAAACACGTGTTTGGAACTAGAGAATATGGTTTGGCTTTTATCCTAAGTCATGTGGCATGGCTCATTAAAAGGTGAATTTTAGGTTTGGTACTTTCAATAGGGGGCAATGCAATTACCGTAGTTATGCACTTGTCCTAAATCCAAGCTATGCCTCTCTAAACTGCTCTCTGTTATGGTTATGACTCCACATCAGGGTTTGCAGATAGCCCAGTGTGATTCCACTTGATAATCTGCCTGCCCAAAGAACCTGTGTCTTGGTATACCAATATGTTTTTTAGATTGTGCATGACAACCTACTCCCAGTCTCCCAGGACCTCTGGAGATCTCCTATTTGACTGCATCTTCCAGTATCTCTGCTACCTGTCTGCAGTCTCCAGGATATCTCCTGTCTGCCTCCGACTTCCAATATTTCTGCTACCTGTCTGTGGTCTCTAAGATGTCTCATCTCTGACTGTGTCTTCCATTATCTGTGCTACCAGTTTGCAGTCTCCAGGAGATTTCCTGTCTGCCTGCGGCTTCCATACCTTGACTACCAGCATCCTGTTTGCCTGCAGTTTCCAGTACCTCTACTACAAGTCTCCTATCTGTCTGCACCTTCCAGTACCTCTGCTAAAAGTATCCTATCTGCCTGCAGCTTTCAGTACCTCTGTTTGCTTCCAGCTTCCTGTCTGTGTCACATGGGACCTGTTAGTAGTTACCTGATAGCTCCAAAATGGCTAACACAGGCTTGGGGCCAGATACTCAATTTTCCAGAACCCAGGGTTGCCCGCCTTTCACCATTTACCCCCTATGCAGCGATCTGGACTTGCACAGGAGTCCCTAGGCTGGCTCACAGTGTTACATGCTGCTTGGTGGTGCAAGTTGCCGCAAAGGAAAGTTGGGCAGCCTGGTCAGAACCATAAGGTAACGTTAAGAACAAAATCATAAAAACCAAGCGGGAAGTCAAGTGTTATGCCAAGGTCAAAGAATGGTAAAATCAGGAAAAAACACAGGACCACAGCACAGAAGTATATTCTAGGACAAGGGTGGGGAACTCCAGGCCTCAAGGGCCACCAACTGGTCATGTTTTCAGGATTTCCTTAGTATTGCACAGGTGATAATTAGTGATGGGCGAGTCCTAAATTACTCGGAATCGCTTGACTCTAGCGAGTAAGAGCCCGGGACTCGCTACTCGTTGCGAGTCTAACAAGTCGAATGTTAATGAATGGGGAAGCGAGTAATAGCGAGTAATGTGCGATTTACAAATCGCAGATGTGTCTCGGAAAGCGCTCGCATTGCCGTTTTGGAAACACAAGCAGGTGGCATATGTGCTATTTGCAGGTAGGAGAGCAGCAACGCACTGGTCTGCCACAGAGAAAATAAAGCTGAAAGGGTTATTATGACCCAAAATCTATCAGGTGAAAAAAAATAAGAAATAGTACCTCAGCTAAGCCTCTGACTTCAGCTATTAGGAAAGCTGAGTGAGTAAGCTAAGGCTGGGTTCACATTTGCGGACCCCTCCGCAGCGTTCTGCAGAGGGGTCCGCAATGTGACCGCAGCGGCCGCGAGCTCCTATGTTTAGAATGGGGACGCACGGTGCTGCGCTTGACAGCGCATGACCGTGCGCACCCATTCACTCCCATAAGTGATCTGTACGCAGGCGGATGAACACCAGGTGAACCTAGCAAAATTCAAGTCCTCTTCCTTTCTGGAGACAATTTGCCTATATTCTTTCCCAGAATAGGAGTGCATGGTCTGTCAATCTCTGTACACTGGCACGTCATGCATGTCGATCTCCACAAAATGAGACTTTACCCCTAATACTTGTGTGGCACCACAGGGGTTAATGTGCCACAGTAACATCACACGGGTTCCCTCCCCACAACACACTGACACTAGCACCTCTGGGCCAGGAGGGAGAGCTAACCCAGCTCCCTTATATACTCCGGGTCAAGAGGAAGTAGTTAGTTCAGAGTTAGTTCTGAGTTTAGTCCAGTAAGAGGTAGTACTGTGAAGAGTCCAGTTCCCGGAAGAACTGAGGGAGACTGTAGTGTAAAGGAGCTGCGTCAGGCTTCTCTACAGTCCGCTCACTGATTCCAGGCCTAGCCAGGGTCTGAGGGAAGGAGAATTGAAGACAAAGGAACACATCTGGGAGACTGAGTGCCATCACCACTTGCCCCGGAGGAGCGCACAGAACGGACTGTGACTGACACACACAGCACAGTAAATCCAGGAATAGTGGAGTTGCTAGATCCACACTGTACCAGAGCGAAGCAACAGGGCAGGTCAGCAGCACACAGAAGACTCAAGTTGCCTAGCCAAGGGGTACCTGTGAGGAGAGAGACAGTGCCAGCAGCTCAGCTAGAAGCAGCAGCAGGGCCACACACACACAGCGCAGCAGGAGGAAGCTGAGGACCCAGACAGGGTGGGAGCAACCTGGCCCCAGTACAGACTCGGTGGACAATAATCTGCTACAACATCTGCAGTAAAGCTTTGGAAAACTTCAGAAACGTGAGTGTGTGATCCTTGAACCCGTCTCCACTATCAATCCCTTTATTACCACATCTATCACATCCACCATAGACTCTAATTACCACTGCCCCGGGGAACCAGTCTCTACCTACGGAGAGCCGTTCCATTTAAGCTGCCTAACATCATCCCCTGAGGTTCTGCAGCAGCGGTGGTCCCCTTACTGACCACACACCGTGGGTGGCGTCACGACGAACATTTATCCCTTGTAAATATTCCCTTTTACATGCGGAACCCGGGACATGGTCCGGACCAGGCCCTCCGTGACATCCCCAGCAGCAACCCGGTCCGGTACCGAGTACCCTGTCAAAGTGGGCTCCACACTTGGGTAAGGTGATGATACAATAAACCTCACACCAGGTGATATTTTCTATTATTCATGTGTTCTGAACATGGATTGCTTTATTTCAAGAGAGGAGAAACTTGGGTCATGACATGCATTTTTTCACTTGCCAGTTGGATACAGTTTCTGGAGTGGTTCATCCCATGAAATACATGTGTGATCCCTCACAACACACTGGCTAGAAAACTAACATTCTGGAACAAACCCTATCAACGTGAACTGGATCGGGTTAGTAGAAATGTGTAATCTGTAAGAGTTGTCATTCTTTCTATATGGTTCTCAATATTATAAATCAGACTAATTGCTTTGAAATTCCCAGCTGGAATTGTAATTGCAGACTGGGAGACGTCTTGGTAATACTTATGTCTTAATTTATGTATCTCAGTCCTCAACAATCACAACATTGGGATGTTTTTCTTAATTACACCTGCAAACACGACTCATTGGAGTATCAAAACAGATGCTGTGATACATTGGATTGGCCCAAATCGACATTTGTAGAGCCAGGGTATTGTTCATCCTCTGTTATACTTTAGAAGAAGGTGACAGCTAGAAATAGTTATGGCAAGAGAGACATAAATACAACTTTCCCTGTTTGAGATTATGACTGAGTGCAAGGCAGACTATTTTAACTAATTTAATATGTAAAAATCCTTTTATGCAAAACCTGTAGAAAATTCATTGTTATCTTTATCCCCTACAAGAAATTAAATCTGTTTTGGGTGCATGTACTCTAACCTGTACAGAAGCTGTCCAAATTCTAATTATCTGTAACTTGCCACCCACTCTTTTAGATTTTGGTGTGTGAGCAGATCCTCCTTATTTGCACTCTGCCAGCACTATAGGTGCAGGAGCCTCCATTCATTCACAGATTACATCAGACACCTAGTAGCTGGCACTATGGGGTCATTATTTGGGGTAAGACAACATAAACTTATAGTAAGCTATTTTGCTGATTTATCACATTATCTATCTAATGAGGTTGCAGTTGCAATCAAAACTATTCTACCCCATTGCAAATTAGGTTTATCATCAACATTTACAAACTTTCTGCTATTTGCAATAAACCAATTGAACAAGGGATTTCTCCAAATTCATCATAAAACGACACGTTGAATGACTATTGCAGCATTAGAAGTCTTTTCATGACTTGTGTCTTTAATACTTAGTAGAGCACCTTGTTGCTGCTATGACTTGCAAGTAAAGTGATTATGGCCGCCACTCCAGAATTTTCCAGGATTTCTTCTAAAACCAAGGCTTTATGGACTTTGAGGTATGCTTGGTCTCACTGTCCCTTTGGAAAGTCCAATGATGGCCAAGTTTCAGCTTCCTTACAGAAGGCATAATGTTTTCTCCTAGGATTTCCTGATACTTCATTGGATTCATCTTGCCCTCCACACACTACAGATATCCTGTTTCAGAGTAAGCAAATAAGCCTCAGAGCATCACTGAGCCACCACCATGTTTCAGTGTATGCAGGGTGTTATTTTCAGGCTATGCTTAATTCTTCCTCCTCCAAACATACTGAAGTTGCTTGGGTGCTAAAAAGTTTCAGTTTTGTTTCATTGCTCCACAAAACAAAATTTCTTAAACATCTGTGACTTATTGATATGATTTTGGGCTTACTGGAGCCAACTTTTCTTGTGCTTTTGGTTCAGTAGAGTTCTACGTCCTGATGGAAGGCATGGTATTTAGTATGTGCCCTACTGTGCAGATTGCCTGCTGTCACCAAACCTTCCTGCAAGACTTTTGCTGTCTCTCGAGGGTATGTGACTATGACTCATCGAGTCACATGGCCTCCAATACCACCTCTACGCTGACGATACCCAGCTCTATCTGTCTGGCCCTGATATCTCTTCCCTTTTATCCAAAATTCCTCCATGCCTATCCGCCATTGCATCCTTTTTTTCTACCCGCTTCCTCAAACTCAACATGGACAAGACCAAATTCATCGTCTTTCCCCCGAACAACCCCGCCCCTCTTCCTGACTTATCCATCACCGTCAATGACTGCACACTCTCACCCCTCCCCCACACCAAGTGCCTCGGGGTACTCCTCGACTCTTCCCTCTCCTTCAAGCCGCACATCCAAGCCCTCGCCACCGCCTGTCGACTCCAACTAAAAAACATTGCCCGTATCCGCTCCTTCCTTGACCACAACACGGCCAAGACACTTGTCCATGCCCTCATCATCTCCCGCCTGGACTACTGCAACCTCCTGTTCACCGGCCTCCCCGTCTCCGCCCTTGCACCTTTCCGCACCATCCTCAACTCTGCTGCCCGACTCATCCACCTCTCTCCCGTTACTCCCCCACCTCCCCTCTCTGCCGAGCCCTCCACTGGCCCCCAACCCCCCCAGCGATCTTGCTTCAAAACCCAGGTTCCCAGGGTAGGCGAGTGTTTGATGTGGTGGGGGAGGGAGTTCCAGAGTATGGCAGAAGCACGAGAGAAGTCTTGTATGCAGTTGTGGGAGGTGGAAATGCAGGGGGTTGAGAGAAGGAGTCCTTGAGAGGAGCGCAAGTTGTGTGAGGGGAGGTAGCGGGAGACTAGGTCGGAGATGTAGGGAGTGGACAGGTTGTGTATGGCCTTGTATGTTCCTTTAACTTTGAGCCTGCACACCATACTTACAGCTATATCTGCAGGAAAATTCATATTTTTTGGTCTTTTCATCAAATGAGTAAGGCAAGGATCTCTTCTCTTAACTTTTTGACCCACTATCTTGACAACCAAAGAATATTAGTGAACTGGAGGTTATGAGGAATGGGCTAAGAATCCTTAGGCGCACTGCCAAAAGCTGTTGTGTCTGCTTATACATTAAGTTTGCAGCAGGTCACAACAGCCAAAGCTATACTAAGTAAATTAAAGCATTAAATGCTTGTCATAAAGTGGATGTATAATTATGTACGTACAGTAGTTGTAAAATTGACATTTTGCAATGAAGTTGGAGAAACCATTTGTTACATCAATTAAATACCAAATATGAACAGTGAACCTACACAAAAATGGAGTGATATATATATATATATATATATATACAGGGTGGGCCATTTATGGATCATGGATGCACCTATTTAAAATGGGAATGGTTGGTGATATCAACTTCTGTGGAGCCCACTGGGATGGGGTACTCGGTACCGGACTGGGGTATCGCTGGGGGTATCACGGCAGTCTTGGTCCGGACCGTGTCCCAAGCCCACAAGTAATGGGGGGGTATTTACAGGGGAGTTTGTCGTGACGCCACCCACGGGTTGTGGTCAGTGAGGGGACCACGGCTGCAGCGTACTTCTGCCAGGAGGATGGATGATGTTGCATCAAGCTGGATGAGCCCGCCACGGGTCGGGGCTGCTCCTGACAGGGTGTAGAGGTGGAATAATGTTCTGTGTACAGGGAATCACACACAGGAGGCTTAAGCAGGGTTCACCGGGTTTAACTGACAAGTTCTTCCACAGTTCTACACAGTTTACAGCACAGTTCACACAGTTAAATCCAGACAGTCACTGAACCCTCTGCAGCCAGGTTTCCTCTCTGAGACCTCTCACTCTCTCTGTAACCTTTCCGGCTTTCTTTCATCTGTTCTTCCCTGTGGGATGTATGGCAGCAACTCGGTCCCTTTGTGTGTGTATATGGGCAGCAAGCCTGGGTCCTATGGTGTTTGCTACGCCTCCAGCCCGTGTGGTAGGAACTCTGACCTGGAATCAGAGTCCCTCGTCGGTTTGTGTGGGATCCGGAGTATAGCTGCGGTCCCCCTCAGAGCCGATACTCTGGTCCCAGCCTAGCCTTGGGTATCCCTGTCTTGCAAGAGATTACTGGGCTCTCTCTGACCCATGTGACTACCTGGTATGCCAGGGGAGTCTGTCCCGCGTGTAGTCGGTCAACACTGCTGTACTCCTCGGACCCGGTTTCACCGGTCCGGTCTCTGTCTTTCCTTCCCTCGGGCTGCAGGCTATGGAGCGGGCTTTCTCTCCAGGGAACAGTGTCTCGCAGGATTCTGCGCCTCCAGGGAGCCCTAACCTTCAGGAAAGTATCACTCTGCTGTTCTTGGCTTCTCGGCACCCACTGGACTACTCCAGTCTTTACTTCTCAGCCTACTCCAGCCTAGTAACTCCCTCCGCCTTGTTCCCCCCTTTTGTACTTGTTTGTCACCTGACCTACGTTCCACCCACTTCCCTCTAAACCCTACCACCCCTTGCCCGCCTAGAGTCCCGGGCTCCGGGTTGGGTGTTGTGTCTGGTGGGTGTGTGCTTTAAAGGTGGTTTGTGTTTAACCTGTCTACTTTCTGCTGGCTGCAGTTCCTACCTGTGGCCACCCTGGTCGCAGGGGCGCCACACTTCATGTTTGCGGATATCTGAAATTGCTACATGATGTAGATATCCAGTGTCATTGAGGCTTCCGTTGATGAAGAATGCCCCCACTGTCTTTGTACCCCATATATCACACCATACCATCAATGTTTGTGTACCAACAGTCTTGGAGGGATCTATCCACTGTGGGTTAGTGTCAGACCAATAGCGCTGGTTTTGTTTGTTAACTTCATCATTCACAAAAATGTTTGCCTCATCCCTCATCTGAAGGCAATTGTCTATGCTATGAAGATACGAGATGTGCAGCATCTGAAACAACGGATACTGGAAGCCTGTGCAGCATTTCCTCTGCGGTGTTGCTATCAGTGTGTGAAGAGTGGGAGAAGAGGGTTGCATTGACAATCCAACACAATTGGCAGCACTTTGAACACATTTTATAAGTGGTCATAAACTTGTAAATAACTCATGAAAGAATAAAGTTACATTAAAACCAAGCACATCATTGTTTTTCTTATGAAATTCTCAATACATTTGATGTGTCACATGACCCTCTTCCCATTGAAAAAAATAAAGTTGAAAAGCCGAACTTCAAAATGTTCACCATGGTCACCGCCCATCTGGAAAAGTTTTCCCCTCCTATATACTAATGTGCCACAAACAGGTAGTTGATATCACCAACCATTCCCATTTTATTCAGGTGCATCCATATAAATGGCCCACCCTGTATATCGATACACAGATATATACATACAAAAAAACGGAAGCAGCATGTTTGCTGGTATTATTAGGAGTGCAGAGCGTCCCAGGAACTCCTTCCAGTTCCTATGTTACATACGGTTCAAAAAGAGGTCCACAGCACTTCCTTCTGCAGCAAGGGTTGATTTCTTTCACTTCAGGCATACATAGCAACGTTTTCAAGGGAACCAACCACCCGAAATAACCCCCCGGACTATTAATATGGTTCCCTACACCCAGCACATACATGTGCTGCAAGCTTTTTTGCTAAAAAAAACTGTTTTTTATAAGTGAAGATATAGCTTTTGAAAGTTTATAATGAAAGGATGGGTGGGCGTTACTTAGCTCCTTCTAAAGCCGAGATTCTGCTGCCAGTCATCATCCTGTCCTGGTCACAGCAGTAACGGCCAGCCCTTTTTTCAGCGTCCCAGGCTGGTGCACGGGATGTCATGCCCGTGCACACGTCATCAGCTACAGCCGGGAAGCGAGCGCGCGCTCTGACTTCCACAGCTGAGCGCAGGAAGCCAGAGCGCGCGCTCGCGACCCGGCTGTAGCTGATGACGTGTGCACGGGCATGACATCCCGTGCACCAGCCTGGGACGCTGAAAAAAGGGCTGGCCGTTACTGCTGTGACCAGGACAGGATGATGACTGGCAGCAGAATCTCGGCTTTAGAAGGAGCTAAGTAACGCCCATCCGTCCTTTCATTATAAACTTTCAAAAGCTATATCTTCACTTATAAAAAACAGTTTTTTTAGCAAAAAAGCTTGCAGCACATGTATGTGCTGGGTGTAGGGAACCATATTAATAGTCCGGGGGGGTCATTTGGGGTGGTTGGTTCCCTTTAAGCCTAACCAGCTCTTTTTCCAGCCATTAAAAAAAAGGAAGGCACACACAAAAAAAGACTATTAGGTGGAAAAAGACCTCTGAGTAGCAACCCTTATAAAATGCTGGTTAACACATACTGAGCGCAGTTGCAATACATCACACATGCTGTCATGCAAGTCATGGAATAATAGTGTGGCGCCCCTCTGGCTAGCCGCCACTGGGAAGTACTACACTGTGACAATAAATATGTTTTCCCCAGTAAGTTGTCAGTTCAAGGTTTAACCTGTGGAGTCTGTACTTGCACACACTTAGGACTAGGCCACTTAGAATAGGGAAAAAACGTTAATTTAGTAGGTCCCAAAAGGGGGTGGAGCCTAGGGTAGAGTTAGTGAGAGAGTGATAGTTAAGATTAGACAGTGCCGGGAAGGCAGTCAGGAATGACAGGCCTGACAGCACAGCCGACAGGAGGGAGCCCCATCTTTAAGTGGGGGCCCAGGACAGAAGGCAATCGGCCAGGACTGGTTGGAGCCAGCTGGTCACGTTGAGGGAAACTCCGGCAACGTGGGAAGCCGAGGCAGCCAGCAGTTCAACTCTGACCGTAGACCGACGAGCTGCAGGCCCATAGAAACCGGGTTGCTGACAGCGCCACAAGGTACCTCGCCCCTCAGGACTAAGAACCAGTTCAGGACACTACAGGAGAAGGTTCAGAATTCTGGTGGCGGTGGTGGCTTTGCTTACTTGGGCCCCCTCCGTCCGGACCGGTAGGGCACAGACCTTGCCTGCTAGCTACAGACCGTGGGACTGGCGGGAGAGCTCTGCGAGGGTGGTAGAAACTAGGAAGAGTGAAGTTAACCCTGAAAGACAAAGAGAGAACACCTAGAGACTCCATAAAGGGGGACCCTGAGCTGGCAACATCCACCTGTTAAATCAGACTGTACCGTGTTTCGTTTTACCATCAGCCGTTACCCTGTAAAGTGGAGTAAAACTTGAACTGCTTTCCGTTATTCTTCCCGCCGGTGCCCGGAGGGCTCAACACCACCAGCAGCTCATCAGAGGGGTAAGAACCGCAACACCAACTACAACTACAACTCCCCTCATCCTTTCCCCGCTGCCCTGAGGTAAAGCTCCACCTGCGGGGAGCTGTACCACACTGTGCTGCACCCACCATCACCTCAGCGGCTGGCTGCAGTGCTGGTATACCCGCTACCAGGTACCATAGGTGGAGTCACGTATCCTCTGTAAATATCCCCTTATCCCCCACCATTCCCCGCCATTGAGGGTCCAGGACACGGGACCGGGGATTGACCAGCCGTGATTCCCCCACCAAAGCCGCCATCAGCCCCGGTATCCGAGTACCCCATACCCTGTCGACCGTCTCAATAGACATGTGAGAGGAACCAGCAAAACCACTTCTAATAAAGTGCAAAGTGCAGCTTTTGAAGAGTGCAGCTGCATTCACTGTGTAGAAGGCTCTTCCAAGTGTTGCCTGATACTGCAGCACAGCTTCTAGGCAGAAATTAAAGGGACACTGTCACCAGGTTTTTGCCATCTCATCTGACAGCAGCATAATGTAGAGACAGAGACCCTGATTCCAGCGATGTGTCTCTTACTGGGCTGCTCAGTGTAGTTTTCATACACAATCAGTTGGAGATTAACATTGTAGGACTAATCAAATAGTCCAGCATAGTCATTTACTGCTAAATCTGAAGCAGAGAAAACAGTAATTTTATCAAAGTGACAGCAAGCAGCTCAGTAAGTGACACATCGCTGGAATCAGGGTCTCTATCTCTACAGTATACTGCTGTCAGATGGGATGGTAAAAACCTGGCGACAGTGTCCCTTTAATAGGAGCTGTGCTGCAGTACCAGGAAATAACCAACAGTGGCCACTACATTTTGAATGGAGCTGCACTTTATCTGCCAGATCTACTGTGAAATTGCAATACCGCTGCTGTGAAAGCACCCTATAAGATGTATGAAAAAGTTACTTACTCTTATTTGAACTATTGATTTATGAAATAAAAATTTTAATTCTTTAAGGTGCTTCTACACTGCACGATCACCATAAACTCGTGTGAAAAAAAAACAGGAATCCCAGCTCCCAATCTTCAAATTTTCCAAGCATAAAAAGAGCTTTATTGATCATTTTAAATACAATTATTAAAGGGAACCAACCCCCACCCCCCTCCCTCTCATCCAAACTCATCCGGGGTGGAGTTTGGGGGGGTTTGGCTTACAGCAGAAAGACAAGCCCACAGGGGAGGAATAAAAGAAAACCCAACTAGTGATGTCATGCTGCACACATCAATCACCTGCTGCACTGATGTACAGGTGGTTAAATCCTGATGGTTGGTTCCTTTGAAAACAGGATTTTTTCAGCATGTCTTGTTTTCAAATTATATGTATTTTATTTATTTTTATTTGGTTAATAAAGCTATTTTATTACTTGATAAATGTGGAGTATGAGTGCTGGACAAGATGACAATTTTTTCACGTGTTTTATTATACTTCCAACTGAGATTCAGTGTCCCGCATCGTGAGAAGTCAAAGCTTTTTCATCAGGGGAGCGGAGCATTTTTATTTTGTAAGCATATGACTCACCATGGCCGGGGACTCCGGTTTAGACAGGCAGTAGCTCCTTCCTCCTTGTCACGGGTGGACCGCGCCTGCCGGTAGTGGTGCCCGGTTGAGTGCAGATCAAAAGAGTTGAAGACGTCTTGTGGGAACAGATTAAGGGGTTAATTGTTTCGTGACGCCACCTATGAGTAGTTCGGTAAGTCTTACCGACGCTGCGGGGCCTCCGGGGGATGGAATGCAGCAAGATGGAACGCTCCCCACAGGCTGAGCGGTGATCCCCGGAGCCTGGAGCTGCTTAGGATGTTGTGTGGCAGCTGCGGTTACCTTGTGTGCAGATGGACGTAGTCATAAGGAAGCACGGACACTGTAAGTCTCTGTAACGGATAATTTACTGTAACCAGCAAGCAGTACATGGTATACAGTTGTAGGTAGCAGACCGGGTGGACTCAGCAGTGGTAGGTGTCCCTCAGAGATCCGCGGTGTTCCTCCATTCTATCTAAGTAGGTTGCCGTTGTCGCCCAGGAATACCAAGTCAGGTACAGGGAGGCTGCTTGAGTGCCCTATCCAAAGTATACGTGATGGATGTTTTGGGGAGCCTTGGGTCCCTTGGTGGGTACACCGTTGGTTAGACGACTGGATTTGGCGGTGGTGGGGTGCTCCTGTAAAGCTGCTCCTCCACGCTTCTGGTTCGCATAGCAGAGCTGAACTGCTGCTAGCTTCGGTACCAGCAAACCGGCTGTATATGGGCACGGGGTAGTTTTGAACCCGCATGTTGATGCCCAAGTTCGGTTGGTAATGCACCGGGAGTAATGGTGCTCAACCGTGGTGAAAGTGAGGAGATGGCCAGTAGAAGGTGGCCAGGGGGTTACACCGACTGTGCAACGCCCTCTCCTAGGTTGCAGAGCTGGAATCTGCAGAGGTCTTCTAAGTTGCTGTTACTTCTCCAGACCCGAGACTAGAACTCTCTAAGCTGGACTAAACTTTCCACTACACACTACCCTTTCACTCCGCCCACCAGGACCTTGATTGGCCCTCTATGCTAAGTGAGGCATGCAGGGTATGGATCTCTGAGTTAACCACATAACTGCTGGGTCAGAGAATATTGCTGCTGCATTTATGGCTGCAATACTCTCCTGTGACGCGCTCGTTGCGGGGCGCCACACATTAATCAGTGTTTCCAGGAAGGCTTATTGCATATAATTGTTCAGTGTAAACAGGCTGCACATCACCAGACAAATCAGCAAAATGGTCGTTAGGTGAAATTACGTTTAGATTTGACCATTGTATTGTTCTCAGCAGCAAATCATCACTACTGACTTGTTGATTTTCTGCTTGTGACCCATGCCTCGGCTGACTGCCCTCCACATCCATCAATGCTGCTGCACCCCACTACCAATCGGTGACTACTCTGGGGACTATGACTTTAAAATCAGACCTAAGGAAACCTGTCACTGTGGGAATGCAGTCAAAACTACAGGCAAGATGTTATACAGCAGGGGGAGCTGGGTAGATTGATATATATTTTTATTAGAAAATATTCAGTATATCTGGTATTTCTGGGATTTTTGGTCCAGTGGGCGGTCCCATCAGTAATTGACAGTTATATCTGTATGCACATTTAGCAAAGAAAGCCGTTGATCACTGATAATGTGGTGCCCCTGCAGTTTGGCTGCCACAAATGGTATTTCTTCACAATCGATTGCAATGCCTTGTATATGAAGAATAGGAGCTCCATCGGCTGGAAGTCTGAAGTATCTTACACAACCTGATCTCTAAGCAGGAGGCTGGGCACTAAAAGGCCTTATTTGGCAGTGTCTCAGTCCCTGGTTGGAGGGGGGGGTCAGGGTAGTAAGGCTGAGTTAAGCAAGAGGAGAGGTTCGGTCTGGAGGGAGCTGGGAAACGCTCAGAGGGAGTAGCTCCAGAACAGGGTACCAGGGCCTAGGTTACTAAGCTTTAAGGGTCGAGTGACAGAAACTGGAGACTAGTGAGTTTCATGCTCACTAGCCACTCAAGTGAGACCTTCCAAGGTACCAGTAATACAAAGGGCCAGAGAATTGCACTGAAGGAAGCACAGATACCCATAGGGCCTGCTTTAGCTGCCTGGCTGGAAGTAACCCACAGAAAAGAGGGAGTAAGGGATAGCTCAAAGGCACCTAGAAACCTACTACAAGGACAAGTCAGCAGACAGGCCACTTTTCTCACCCAGCAGAGCGGACTGTAGCTCTTCTCAGACTGGCCGAACCATTGTGCCTGGTGGTGCTTGCAAACCCTGGACCTGGTTGATCATCTGCAATAAAAGGTAAACCAAAGAGACTAACTCTGTGTGCTTCCTTTCTCTCTCCACCTCCTCATTGCCACCACTACTCTCTTCATCCCCTGGAAGGCAGCCCTAGTTGAGAAGGGTTTAACATCCTCACTGCCACACCACCTATCTCCCAGGGATTACCGCAGTGCCAGACACCTACTGGCTGGAGATCTCAACTGGCATCACAAACTTATTATTTTCTTATTGCCTTTATTTCTCCATGTTTTCGCATGTTTTGTCTCCCCTTTCAATGTGAGCCAGGGCCACAGCACTGGGTGCAGCCACCATTAACATAACCCCTTCCCAGCTGCTGGGTACCCCAATTCTTAGCCCTCCACAATAGGACTGCGCAAGGAAAGACACATTATACCAAAACCTTTCTCTCCAAGCTATATATTAATTTACTCAGCTCCATCTTACCTATAACCACAGATGAGATTGAACTTTTATGGTCATAGGTTCCCTTTAAGTCCATACCTCCTTAAAGAGATCCCAATTGAAGAATGCACCTCACTTTAAATATACCTCTCCCTACGTATAGCTAATTGACAGCCAGAAATGCTCAAATACAAATATATATATATATATATATATATATATATATATATATATATATATATATATATGGTGAAGAATGTTTATACCGTGTTAGCCAGTAGATAGAAAAATATATTGCAATCTGAGAGTCCTCAGTGGTTGATACCTTTTAATGGCTAACTGAAAAGATGGTAAGCATAGCAAGCTTTCGAGACACTGCGGCCACTTCCTGAGGCTGATAATGACACGGATTCTATATACATAAGCAATTGAAAGAAAAAAAAAAAAAAGCAAACCAGTGTTGTATGCTCTGGTGGATATGACAGGTGACGCAAAGCAGAGTGGGGTTAGGGAGGGGTGGAGGAGCAGGAACAGAGAAACCAGATTTCTAAGATAAGTGCAACCAATTGTATTAGGTAAATGGTTAACAACTAGGGATGGGCGAATACCTTACTATACCTGAGAGGACCTTTCCATCTGGCCAATCAGGTGGCTGCTAGCGATCACGTGATTGTGACGTGGCGACATCTGATTGGCCAGATCTCTCCCAGCCATCTGATTGGCTGAGAGAGTGAAAGGTCCTTTTCCATGAATAGACGTGCATCGGCCGGTCCCGGTGCAGCCATCGGTTAAGGTGAGTATCCGATTTTTTTATTTTTTAACCACTTTTTCTCTCTTTTACAGGACTTTTGCAGAGTATCTACTGATACACTGCAAAAGTATTCGGTACTTGCTACTCCCGAGTAATCCTAATTTACTCGGCGAGTAGCGAGTACACGAATACTGCTACTATTCGGCGAGTTCCGAATAGTAGCGAGTATACTCGCCCATCCCTTTTAACAACCCATGGAGACCTGAAAATACTTAGTTAAGTTGTGGAGAGCAGAGTTCTAAGTGAGACAGTTCACAGAAGTGTCAAGAGTTCATAGTCCTATGATTTCAGTGTGTTGAAAGCTGTCTCCAAATGCACTTTCATTTTATATAAAAAAGCATGAATCTGCTATCCCCAAAGGTCCGTTCATTTTACATAAAATCCCATAAATCCATGTGAGGCATTTAGTCCTGTTTTGAATGTGTCAAAGGTTGTTATCAATTTGTATTCCCAAATTCTTCTCTCTCTCTGAGATTTGAAGTTACTATTTAAAATGAGCAACCTCATATTGGATTCAGTGTTGTGCTCAGAGCTGCAAAAATGGTTCACTACAGGTAGGTCCATACGCTTTCCTTTTATTGAGTTGCGATGAGAATTCATTCTTGTTCTGAATTGTAATTCCATCTCCCCTATGTACATGCTGCCTGTTGGGCATTTGGTACATATAATTAAATACACCAAATACACCAATATATACATATATATATATATATATATATATATTTACAGTGCCTTGTGAAGGTATTTGGCCCCCTTCAGCTTTTCAATCTTATGCCACATTTCAAGATTCATACATAGAAATATATAAATTCTAATTTTTTTGTAAAGAATCAACAAGTGGGACACAATCGTGAAGTGGAACGAAATTTATTGGATGTTTTAAACTTTTTTAAGAAATAAAAAACTGAAAAGTGTGGCGTGCAATATTATTCGATCCCCTTGAGTTAAGACTTTGTAGCCCCACCTTTTGCTGCGATTACAGCTTCGAGTCGCTTGGGGTATGTCTCTATCAGTTTTGCACATCAAGAGACAGAAATTCTTGCCCATTCTTCTTTGCAAAACAGCTGGAGCTCAGTCAGGTTGGATGGAGAGCATTTGTGAACAGCAGTTTTCAGCTCTTTCCACAGATTCTCGATTGGATTCAGGTCTGGACTGTGACTTGGCCATTCTAACACCTGGATACATTTATTTTGAACCATTCCATTGTAGATTTTGCTTTATGTTTGGGATCATTGTCTTGTTGGAAGATAAATCTCCATCTCAATCTCAGGTCTTTTGCAGACTCCAACTGGTTTTCTTCCAGAATGGTCCTGTATTTGGCTCCGTACATCTTTCCATCAATTTTAACCATCTTCCCTGTCCCTGCTGAAGAAAAGCAGGCCCAAACCGTGATGCTGCCACCACCATGTTTGACTGTGGGGATGGTGTTTTGAGGGTGATGAGCTGTGTTGCTTTTACGCCAAACATATCGTTTTGCATTGTGGCCAAAAAGTTTGATTTTGGTTTCATCTGACCAGAGCACCTTATTCCACATGTTTGGCTTGTGGCAAACATCTAACAAAACTATTTATGGATATCTTTGAGAAATGGCTTTCTTCTTGCCACTCTTCCATAAAGGCTAGATTTGTGCAGTGTACGACTGATTGTTGTCCTATGGACACGCTCTCCCACCTCAGCTGTAGATCTCTGCAGTTCATCCAGAGTGATCATGGGCTTTTGGCTGCATCTCTGATCAGTCTTCTCCTTGTTCGAGATGAAAGTTTAGAGGGACGGCTGGGTCTTGGTAGATTTGCAGTAGTCTGATACTCCTTCCATTCCAATATGATCATTTGCACAGTGCTTCTTGAGATTTTTAACACTTGGGAAATCTTTTTGTATCCAAATCCAGCTTTAAACTTCGCCACAACAGTATCTCGGACCTGCCTGGTGTGTTCCTTGGTCTTCATGATGCTTTCTGCACTTGAAACAGAACCCTGAGACTATCACAGAGCAGGTGCATTTATACAGAGACTGATTACACACAGATGGATTCTATTTATCATTACCAGTCATTTAGGACACCATTGGATCATTCAGAGATCCTCACTGAACTTCTGGAGTGAGTTTGCTGCACTGAAAGTAAAGGGGCCGAATAATATTGCACGCCCCACGCCTCAGTTTTTTATTTGTTAAAGAAGTTTAAAATATGCAATAAATTTTGTTCCACCTCATGATTGTGTCCCACTTGTTGTTGATGCCTCACAAAAAAATTTGATTTTATATCTTTATGTTTGAAGCCTGAAATGTGGCAAAAGGTTGAAAAGTTCAAGGGGCCAAATACTTTCACAAGGCACTGTATATATCTAAGAAAGGAAAAAACAAGAGCAGCACAAGGAACAACAATGTACTTCCAATCCGGTGCAAGGTCCTTAGCAGTGTTCAATTGCTGGTGTATTTACCAAAAAATGGACAGCACTCGTCAATAGCATATACTTCACATGTTTATTGGCCCATAGCGACCGAACGTTTCGATTCAAGCAGATCCTTCTTCATATGGGAATTATGGAATTATATTAGGATCCATTTTAAGGGTACGTTCATGCAGAGATCTATAAAGGGGGAAAAATGCGATGTCCTTTGAAAGTGGAAGGAGTTTAAGGAATTGTTGCTATTTTTGTTTTTAGAGGAAAGAAGGATTTAAGAAAAAATTAACATATAAGAATAAATAAATATAAAAAGCAAGAAAAGTGGGTTACAACCTATGGGATAGCTTGTGCTTTTGTTTATCTACATAGATAAATACTGTAGATATAAGATAGATAGATAGATAGATAGATAGATAGATAGATAGATAGATAGATAGATAGATAGATAGATAGATAGATATGAGATACCGTATATGTGAAATATAGATAGATGATAGATAGATCTATAGATCGATGCATAGGTAGATGTGATAGATTGCTAAAGGGTTAGATAGATGTTGTCACACGATCCTGAGGGCCTAATAAAGGCATAATGCCCCGTAAAGAAGGAGTGCTGCAGTTTGTTTTTTGGTATTGTATGACTTGGCAAATAAAGTGTTGCCCTACCTGATTTTTTTGCACCCATTGAAAAGCTGTGCTTCTCCAAATATTGTAAACTAATGGGATGGAAGGATGGATGGATAGATAGATAGATAGATAGATAGATAGATAGAAAGACAGACAGACAGACATGATTTGCAGCAGGATGCCGTACACTGAATGTCTCCATTGCCTTCCAGCCCGGGCTCCACTTATGATGTGAATATGGAGCACGCTGATTGAATGGCACTTTAGGGGGCACTGTGATGATTGGAAAACAAACTGGGGCACTCTGCCAGAGCAGCTATTGTCTCTGACTGCCTTCCAAAGTGGTTTCCAAAATGATGTGTGGCTCCAGTTATAGTGAGCAGTAATTACCTTGGTAGAGGAGGATCACCTGAGAGGCGCCGCTCTGTAATATGGGATTCATGTTTGGTTTGCAAATGTTCAATAAAAATGTCTCTTTTCCCTCCTATGAAGTAATCGTATTATTGGGCTTCTGGAAAGTACGGACACATCATGCACGCGCCTCATTTGTCAAACCTGGCTGCCAACAATGAGTGTGTTGCCTCTAACAACCAACAATGACAGCACAGCAGCTTTAGTATTTCCAGAGAAGCTTAGAAAAGTGATTCAGGTTTATTAATACAATCCAAACTTCAGACAGTATAAAACTACACCACACAGGTGGGAACATTGACGCACTTGAGGAGAATTTATTAATGGTTTCCACCAGTTTTATGTCAAAAAAAAGTTGTGACTTTTTCCTGTTTTCCAGTAAAATGGAGGGGTTTAGCAGTTGGTGGAACCTCGATAGCTCAAAACATTTACTATAGGTTCCACCAGATAATGACAATTATAGCACAAGTATAAGATAGCTAATGGCATGTGGACAGTCAGAGGTGCACCAAATTTATAGGAGGCTGGCAGCACCGCCTGATAGAGATTAACAGGGGTGGACTGGCCCAGGTGGCAGGGGAGCTGGTGCCCCCAGGCTGGTGGTATTTCCTAATTTTTGTGCCGCCCCCTTAAAGAAATGGGCCGGCCGGCGATGCTTTGCGGCCGCAGCTGCCGCAATGATAGCGGGAGCCTGGAAGGAGAAGGCTGATTGCGGCCGGTGGGCAGACTAGTATGTGACATCAAAACCCCGCCCCCCTGCTCCTCACTTGGCTGGATTTTATAGCACCCACCCCCCGCTCCTCACCAGGATGGATCCGATAGCACCCCCCCACGGCTCCTTACTTGGCTGGATCTAATAGCACCCCAAACCCTCTTCCTCCCCCGCTCCTCAACTGGCTGGAAAAATCATGCTGCCCCCTAGGGCAAAGTCCACCAGCCAGCCCCTGGAGATTCACCACTTTTTTCTTTCTATTATGTGCCACTAGTTGCTTAATGTGTTTTCCATTATTTGGGCCACACACATGATATGGGACATTGATAAGTCTGCCACAACTTAATCTCATCTGTTTAATTACTGACAGAAGCATTACATAGCTATATTCTCATTGCATGCATTTATGAGCTTGAGAGAAGGAGTACGCCACCTCTCTCACCCTATCAGGACCCCTGTGATATCATCTTCATGGCAACCTGAGTTTGATATAACGAATTCTAGGTCTGCCTGCTACAGTAGGCTGTTAGACCATGCCAGCTGCATAGTCTAAAAGGCATCTGTGAGTGTAAGGATACCGTTACACGTTGCAACATTGTATGCAATTTCACTTGCAACTTACTGGTTGCAGTGAAATCATGGATACATTGTTCCATTTGTACACAGCAACAAGATAGAACAATGTGTCCATGATTTCACTGCAACCAGTAAGCTGCAAATGAAATTGCATGCAATGTTGCGACGTGTAACGGTACCCTAACACTGACAGGAATAATCCATTTCAATTCTTATGCATTGCAATACATTATGGCAGTGATCAGAGTGATAAAAAGTTAAAGTCCCATAGAGGGACTAACCAAAAAATGTAAAAACAATGTAAAAATATTTGGGCTAAAAGCAACATTTTTATGTGAAAAGTCAGATGTGTGGGGGTCATGTCAGGAGCAGAAACAAAACACGAGTGAGTAGTCAAATATCAAGCCGAGGACAGTGAACAGTAATAAACAGGACAAAAGACAAGACGCATGCACTAACCAGGATAGAAGATCTATTGATTGGCAGTGGGAGCTGGCTCTATGGGTCTAAATAGAAGAGCCCCACCAGTGCTGACAGAATCCAGAAACAGATTAACCTCTTTAGCTTCCAGACTGGATGGCACCACAAGTCCCAGGAATAAAACTGGATTGATGTTCTCAAGCATCAGACACAACAAAAGCATGGTGCCGCCTATCGGCTAAAGCACAAACTCGCAGTGTCGGCACACGATACAACTGGTCAGAATTGAAAAAATTGGCCTGGACAGGAAGTTGAAAAACGGCTTGGGGGTGAAGGAGTTAAGTATATGTGTAAGTGAAAATATAAAATTGTTAGCAATCGTATCAATAAAAACCAATAGCTTGCCATGCAGGACACAAGTTCCCACATAGCTTCATTGATGTAGGGCAATGTGCCCACCTAGCAGATTATTTCTGCGCTAAATCTGCATCTCTTGGCAGGAAAAACTCTGCAGGAAAAAAACTACATTTTTAGCTTTTTTGATGTTTTTTCTATCATATATTCTATGAGAAAAACGCATAAAGAAATCTGAAGGTGGCAACAGCGCTTCAGAATTCTCATTGACTTTGCAGATTTCAGAAAATCTGTAAGGAAACACACATCAAAAAACAAACGAAAAAACGCTAGGTGTGCACATAGCCTTACAATGTAAAAATCATTATGGATTTGAGCAATATTACAATATGAGATTCCTCAGTGATGCCTTTTAATGGCTAACTGAAAAGATGCTAAGAAAAAGCAAAGCAAGCTTTCGAGATACTAAGGTCTCTTTATCAGACTAGTAATGAACACAAATTCTGAATGTACACACATATAAACACACATATAGTAGACTGGATATGCAGTATATAAATTAGGTGTGATGAAGCATGACATATAATGGTCAGAGATGGGAGGTGGGAGAAAGCATCGTCCATAGATAAGAAGCAGACAGTTTCATGTCCCCTGATTAATTGTTGCTCCAAGATTTGAAGAGTGGTCTGTGAAGGGAGGGGGTAGAGTAAAAGCATCAGGGTAAATAAATGTCAGAGTTCAGCTTTTGACTAGTTTTCCAAGATTTGAAATTTCCTTAATTAATGTCAAAAGACATAAATCCATGCGAGACATTCATTCCCGCTCTGAATGTGTCATAGGTCAACATTAGTCAATATTTCCAGACTTTTCTGATTCTTTGAAATTTGAAGTTACCTTTCAAAACTAGTATTTTCATGTTCATTATGGTGTGATCAAAACTGCAGAAGTGTTTAGGCACAGTCAGATCTGTCCTTTATTTTATTGTGTGGCGATGTTAGTTCATCCTAGCTCTGAATTGTTGCCCTGTCTCTCCTACATACAGATTCCCACTCACACATTTGGTACATATAATTAAACACACCACATTGCTTGTGGTGCAGCTGAAGTTACCTGGGATCTTGTAGTCCTGATCTGTGCTGGGAATCTTTATCTTGTCCGTTGTCATTATAGATGGACGGGTTTTGCACCTGTTCTAGTTGCAGGGAAAGGTTCCTGTTGCTGTTGGAGAGGACAGGGTGCTTCTGACAATGATACTTTTTAGATTTGGGGCACGCCTAAAACACAGAAGTGGGGGGTCTGGAAATATAGCTTTCAGTCAGGCATCTTTTTGTAGTAGTGGTTATAGTTTCCATGCAGCTCTTCTTAACACCTCCAGACTTGGATTGTAGGTGACTACGAGAGGGACCCGGTTGTTTTCTTCTCTACTTTTGTAATGTAGGAGATGATTCCTTGATATTCTGGTGGCTCTTGTAATCTGGTTCTCGATTGTTCTTGAATAATAGCCCTGACTCAAAAAGGTCTTCCTGAGGCCCTCAAGGTGATTGTCTCTATCTGTAGGGTTGGAACATATCCAATTGTATCTGATGGCCTGGCTGTACACACTAGAGATTTGTATGTGTTATGGATGAAAACTGTCCCATCAGAGAGATGTTGGACGGTCAATTGGCTTCCGGTACAGGGATGTCTCTATTTCATTGTTCCGTAGCTTCATGATTGTGTCCAGAAAGCTGATTTCAGTGCAGGAGTAGTTGAGTTTTAAATTGACAGTGGGATGAAACTTGATTAAAGTGTTCATGGAACGTCTTCAGCTGTTGCTCAGACTCCGTCCAGATGATTAACATATCATCGATATAACAGTAATAGGCCAGAGGCCTGATAGGACATAAGGATAAAAAGTCACCTTCAAGCTTGGCCATGAAAAGATTTGCATATTATGGTGCCATTTTGCTTCCCATTGCTGTGCCAGTCTCCTGTAAATATATGTTGTCGTCAAATGTAAAGTAATTGAGGGTGAGGATGAATTTTGTGAGCTTCACCACAGAATCAGCATCAATCCCAGTGTTTCCTAAGAAGACTTTACAGGTAACTTAAAATTTTAAAGAATCAGAGAAGTCTGGAAATATTGACTAATGTTGACCTTTGACACATTCAGAGCGGGAATGAATGTCTCACATGGATTTAATGTCTTTTTACATTAATTAAGGAAATTTTAAATCTTGGAAACTAATCAAAGGCTGATCTCTGGTATTTATTGCCCAAATGCTTTTACTCTACCTCCTCCCACCACAGACCACTCTTCAAATTTGGACCAACAATTAATCAAGGGACATTCAGAATGTGTTCATTACTAGCCTGATGAAGAAACCTGAGTAGTCCTGAAAGCTTGCTATAGTTACCATCTTTTCAGTTGGCCATTTAAAGGTATCAACCACTGAGGACTCTCAGATTCTAATATTTTTCTGTCTACTCACTGACATGGTACAAATATTTTTTAAGTTATCAATATGGATTTGAGGAAATGGTGACACAAAACAATTTCTTTTCCTACAAGGTTCACATTTTTTTCAAATCACTACTACAATATAAAAGAAAAATCTCTACAAGTTTTGGTGACTGACCTGGAGCATTGTGTTGCTAGGACAGTTTTACTGCACAATGATTTTTATTCCCAATTTCAGCACCTTAATGAATGGTGTAATTCAAAACTACAACTGTTTCCCATAAAAAAAGAATCCTTCATATGGTTATAGAGTTAAGAAGAAGTAAAAGAGAAACTACATCAGAAAAACATAAAATGACCAGAAAGAGGTGAGACTTGTTAAAGCCACACATTTTTTTCTAGGTGCTTTTCAAAAATGCTATTTTTTGGTATAATTGTGTGCCAGAAGTCTATTATATTTTTCCCCAGTAAACCTCCCTATATATTTCACTGCAGTAATGCTGTCTTCTTCATATTATTATAATAAAAGAAATGTTGCTGGTGGAAAGGGAATGAAATTAGTGGGACTTGTATTAAAGAGTTTATCCGAACAGAGACAACCTTTTTCAGATTAAGGTTTGCAGAAGATGCCCCCATCTAGACATGATATTGCACTGACGCATGTGGCAGTACTAGTACATTGACTTTCGTAAGGCTTTCCAGACTTTTTCTGGACTACATATCATCCTGATTTTCCTTATTGGCAATAGTGTGGCACCCCTGCGGACCAGTGGCCGTAGAGTGAACTGCAGCTGGTCAGGTAAGCAAGGTAATCCGCAACAACACCCCACACACACACTCCGATCCTGAGCCCAAGTCACTTCAGGTCGGGTGAGGGATGGCGGGAGGAGCAAGTGAAAGGGGTGAAATGGGAGACACAGCACCCGGAAAAGCGGTGGAGGAACTGTAGTAAAACACAGGAACACTAAGTTAAAAGAAGAATTTCCTAGGAGCCAGAATTCACTGAAGGGTGAGGAAGAGGGAAGGATCCCCAAGCCGAGACACCCTTCAGCTATGTGTCACAGACAGAGAAAACAACGGGGCCCAGCAGCCTTATGCACTAATGGCCGGCTGGGAATCCAGGCTGAACCTGTGGAGAGACGGGAGGAGACAGGTGTGCCGATTAACTCGGGACACTGATGGCTGGGCCCGAGAACCAGAGTACCAGCTCTGTAGATGTGGCGGGGTAACTCTAAGTCCCAACCACGAGAAATCCAGCGGGGTATGGGATCCAAAATTCCTCAGCACCAGGATCCAAAATTCCCGCCACCAGAAGGAAAGGCTAACACATAGGACTGAGGCCCCTGAAGAGGGAACAAGCCCATGGAGAGTCCGCATTGGTTAGCCCTGTTAACATACAGTGCTATGCAAATTAATTGGGACAGAGCATTTTTTAAGTAAAATCGTAAGTTGGGGTTACCAGTCAGTGATTCAAACCAGTTTTAACTGCTTTGAACAGGTGTGAGTGTACAACCTTGAGTAACAAAATGTGGTTTGACTGGTTTTAGTCAGAAAATAACAGCTAGCTGACCCTCAGCTTCAGTTGAGAGCTTGTTTCTGTGAGGAGTGGTTTAGTGTACGTTTTCTCTCAGTGTGATTCGTGCCTGTAAAAATGGATGTTACTCCACGGAAGAGGTCTAGAATTATTACTCTTAATGAACAAGTCTGACTGTAAGAGAAATCGCTTCCACTGTTGGTATTGGAAAATCCACCATTTCAAGAATAATTTGCACACACAATGAAACTGGATCGTTTTCTCCAAAACAAAAAGGGAAATGTGGAAGAAAAAGGAAAACGACAAAAGAACTGATAAAACACTTATCAGAAATAGTAAAACTAATGCAAGAAAAACAAGTAAAGCCTTGCTGCTTTGTCCCAATTAATTTGCACAGCACTGTATGCAACAGCTGTGGACTTAATCTGAGTATAGGAGGACTTTATACTCACCAGACAGTAGATGGCGATATTGTGTAAAGTTCTATACTTGCTGTGTTGTGGGGGATGAATCTCTATTGTACTTGCATTTAGTACTTTAGTTTTAGTGTGTTTCAGCAGCATGGAGTGATTGTGCTCTAACCTTGTATCTCATGTTACTAAGAGAAAAGTAAAACCTGTTTTTTCCCATATCACTTGCTCATAGAAGTTTGTACTGCATCGGTGGGGATTCAGAAACTGCACTCTGCAAAAGGCCTAAGGGAGATGCGCGGGACGGGGAAAGAGAGAGAGAACCAGGCCCAAAAGGACAAGAAAGGGGGAACCTATTAAGCTTGCTCCAGCTGCAGAGTGGTCACCGGTGGCCAGAAAACTGTTGTGCAAGCTGGTACTGCGATGTCTTTTGTGGAAGCAGTAAAGTAAAGGACCCGGTGAACTCAAGATGGTGTGAGACTGTCATTTCAAGTGCTTGCAGCAAGGGCTCACCTGCGGAGCCGCACACTGACTGATCCCGCTGTGTGAGGGACAGTGATGATGCGCGCCTGCTGAGAGGTGCCCTGATACCTGCACGTGCTGGCTGGAGGAGCTGCGGGAAGAAGATAAGTGCAGTATCCCGAGTATGCAACACTCTTATATCTGCCCGGGGACCAAGCCCTACCCGTGGTGGGCTCACCATCCCAGCTGCCACCACTACCACCGTCCCCGGCAGTCTCAACAGCAGTGGTGGCCATATTGACCACAACCCACGGGTGGTGTCAATAACTACAATTCCGATAAACTCTATTCCCTTTTTCTTTTATCCGCTGGGCATACGAAGCCGGGTCACGTCGCTGTGACATCCCCTCTGCAGACTAACGAGAGGACCCGGTTCCGAGTATCCCCTACCCGGGGTATGACAATTTCACATACATATCCCATGTTGTCCAATTTAAAAAGACCCTCATGCGGGTTAATATGGGTTGCCTTCAGAAGATAACCTTTTGTACTCAGGAGACAGGAGCAGAGAGGAGTTTTTTGTGTTATTTTCCAACATATGTTCTATTGCTAGGTATTTTTACTAAAGCATCCCTTGCCTTTATATACCCCATATACAGCATTTTTGCCCTCATATACCCCATGTACAGCATCCCTGCTTTCATATACCCCATGTACAGAATTCCTGCCCTCATGTACTTCATATATAACATCCCTGCTCTAATATACCTTATGTTCAGCATCTCTGATCTCATAAACTCCATGTACAGCATCCCTGACCTTATATTAACCATGTACAGCATCCCTGGCCTCATATACCCCATTTACAGCATCCCTGCCTGGTATATATCTCTCTTCTCCTGGTATATATGGTCCTCATCCTGGTAATGATGTCCCCATTCTGGTATATATGTTGCCCACTCTGATATATATGTCCCCTATACTGGTATACATGACCCTCCCCCTGGTATATATGTCCCCATCCTGGTATATATGATCCCATACTGGTACATATAATCCCCCATCGCGCTGCACTAAGTAAAAAAAAGTAAACGATTATACTCACCTTCCCTACGCTCTCCCGTGTCCACCTCAGTTGCTGTAATGGTCCCTGCCCCGTCCTTGCTGCTCTGTGTTTCTCTTCATTGCCCGCAGCAGTCTGATGAGATTGTAGGGTGATAACCTCATCACACTGCTGCAGTGGGCAATGGATAAAGTGCCACTGCTCCTGCCAACACAATATGGCTAATTTGCATCGATGAGCCTAAAGCAGGTTGCATGCAAATTAGCCATGTAGTAGCGTGCACACAGAGGCTGTTGGGCTGCCCCTGACTGTGAGTGACTCCCCCTAGCTGTCCAGGGCCCCACACTGGGTGCGCCAGGTGCTGACGCTGGCCTTGCTCCTTCCTTGTAGGATGTAATCCCCCTCTACGAGTAGGTCACTCATTTATTTATGTATACTGTAAGGGAACATAGGAGTGAAACTGTGTGTATTTCTGTGTTTGCCCCTAGTGATTATTGTTACTTCTCAGAGTTTATGCAATCAATTAATTTAGTAGTTAAATTATGATGGACTCTTGTACAGTAAACCACTGCAATTCACTAATGCAATGCAGATCCACCTATTGGAAAACAAAGAAAGTAATTCATCTCGGTCATTATGTTTAGATCCACTTGCCCTTAAAATCACTTAAGTTTATTTCTTCTTTCAGAATGTATTTGACTAAGTGAAATTCATGAGTCCATGTTAAACTAACAAGCACACAGAATACTTTACTCTTGGGAAGCGGTGCACCCCCTCCTATCCCCGTTCATTCACTTATCTGGCCGGCTAGATGCCAGACAATATTGAGCTTGCCAGGGCTGTATCTGATCAATAGAAGACTAAGATACAGAACCATAATGTTGTAGCTTTCTGTCGGGTTTAGGATGAAGTGATAAATGTGACTTCTAGAACATCATGCTGAGTTTAGGCAGTGTGTATTGAGTGGTGGAATGTTGTAGTGTACAGGCCAGGTGATACGTAACTGTCAATCGGTTTTTTTTTATTATTATTATTATTTTTATTGTTGTCCTGAAATGTTAGTATATGTTTTTTAGTTTGTTTTCATTTTTGCTTATTGGTTTCTTTATTCATCTCTTTTAAAGGGATTATGGCACAAAAAACATTGTGGCATATGACAAAGATATGCCATCCTCACCCATCCTTGTAGACTGGAGCCCTATGGGCAGGTCACTCTCCTCTCTACTTATCCTCACTATCCCTTGTAGACTGTGAGCCCTCACAGGCAGGTCCTCTCTCCTCACCTACTTTATCCTCACCCATCCCTTGTAGACTGTGAGCCTTAGTGTGCAGGGTCCTCTCTCCTCACCTACTGTATCCTCACCCATCCCTTGTAGATTGTGAGACCTTATGAGCAAGATCCTCTCTCCTCACCTACTTTATCCTCACCCATCACTTGTAGACTGTGACCCTCGTGGGCAGGGTCCTCTCTTTTCACCTACTGTATCCTCATCCATCCCTTGTAGACTGTGAGTCCCTATGGGCAGGATCCTCCTCCTCACCTACTGTATTCTCACCCATCCCTTGTAGACTGGGAGCCTTCATGGGCAGGGTCCTCTCTCCTCACCTACTTTATCCTCATCCCATCCCTTGTAGACTGGGAGCCCTTATTGGCAGGGTCCTCTCTCCTCACTACTGTATCCTCACCGCATCCCTTGTAGACTGTGAGCCCTCATGGGCAGGGTCCTCTCTCCTCACTACTGTATCCTCACCTATCCCTTGTAGACTGTGAGCCCTCATGGGCAGGGTTCCTCTCTCCTCACCTACTGTTCCTTCTCACCCATCCCTTGTAGACTGGGAGCCCCTCATGGCCGGGTCCTCTCTCCTCACCTACTTTATCCTCACCCATCCCTTGTAGACTGTGAGCTCATGGGCAGGGTTCTCTCTCCTCATCTACTGTATCCTCACGCATCCCATGTAGACTGTGAGCCTCAGTGGGCAGGGTCCTCTCTCCTTACCTACTATATCCTCACCCATCTCTTGTAGACAGTGAGCCCTTGAGGGCAGGGTCCTCTCTCCTCCTGTACCTGTTTGTGTCTGTGTCATTGTTCATGATTATTGCACTTGATTTTTATTATGTATATCAAATTTTTTCATTTGTAAAGTGCCATGGGATAAATGGTGCTATAATAATATATAATAATAATAATAATGTGGCCTTAAGCATCAATTAAAGCTTAAGAATGATATCTCATGTTCCCAAGTTCTCTGAAGCGACATCCCCCTTTTCTTCTTGTCTATGAGGCGGCATCACACTCTTCCTCTTATCTGTGAGGTGGCATCTAACTCTTCTTGTCTCTGAGGCGGCATTTCACTCTTCTTGTCTCTGAGGGACATCCCACTCATTTTCTTGTTTCTGAGGTCACATTCCACTCTTCTTGTCTTTGAGGTGATATCCCACTCTTCTTGTCTGTGAGGCGGCATCCCACTCTCCTTCTATTTTGAGGTAATATCCCACTCTCCTTCTAGTCTGAGGTGATATCCCACTCTTCGTATTTCTAAGGTGACATTCCACTGTCACGCTTAGGGGGTGAGGAAATCAGGAACTGGATGGTGAGGTGGACGAAGAGATTCAGGGTAGGCTAATCTGACCCTGATACTGGGAGTCTCTAGCTCACCCTCTTCTCGGAGGTACCTCTGATGGTGAGGAAGATCCAATTCATCACCCTTTCTCCTAAGCTCCTGAAATGCCCTCGGTCCATCCACAGACCAGGGAAACCCAGAAGCTTCAATTAAAGGGGATATCAGTAGCTCCAGGGAACATACACACAGGTCTCAGATCAGGAATGAACTGAATCAGCGACATCTGGTGGATGGAAGCTGAATTATTTATGGCCAAGGGGTGGAGAGCAGAAGCTCAGACACACACCTCAGCTATGAGTCACTTTCACCAAACATTCAGCAACCTTCAACTGCAGAGCTGCGTGACTGAGGAAAAAAGGCTTAGTTTAAACTATAGCAGCAGCACCTATTGACTGCAGGCACTCAATACGTGACACGTGACACCCCACCTCCTCTTGTCTTGAGGCAGCATCCCACTCTTCTTGTCTGTGAGGCGGCATCCCCCTCGTCGTATCTCTGAGGTGACATCCTACTCTTCTTGTCTGACATGGCATCCCACTCTTCTTCTTGTCTGAGGTGACATCCCACTCTTCCAGTCTGAGGTGGCATCCCACTCTTCTTTTTGTCTGAGGAGCATCCCACTCTTCTTCTTGTCTCTGAGGTGCATCCCACTTCTTCTTGTCTGAGGTGCATCCCACTCTTCTTCTTGTCTGAGGTGACATCCCACTCTTCTTCTTGTCTCTGAGGTGACTCCCACTCTTCTTCTTGTCTCTGAGGTGACATCCCACTCTTCTTCTTGTCTGAGGTGACATCCCACTCCTCTTCTTGTCTCTGAGGTGACGTCCCACTCTTCTTCTTGTTCTGAGTGACTCATCTTCTGCTGAGGTGACATCCCACTCCTCTTCTTGTCTCTGAGGTGACGTCCCACTCTTCTTCTTGTCTGAGGTGACATCCCACTCCTCTTCTTGTCTCTGAGGCGGCATCCCACTCTTGTCTCTGAGGCGGCATCCCACTCTTTTTGACCCTGAGGTGACATCCACTCTTCTTGAAGGGCAGTCCCTCAGATTGAAGATCTAGGGTATAGAGTTACAAGCCTCTTCACAGCAACTCGGCTGATTCCATGGATTTTCTAACGGATTTAGATCTGGAAAAAGTGCAGGCCACTCCATTTGAGGCACCCCAGTCTCCAGCAGCCTTTCCCTTTGTAACTTACTGTGCTTCCAGCTGTAGTTTAGTAGTAACACTGTTATATCTGATGTAGCTTTTCTAGTCCTCTCATTGATTTGCTCTGTCTATCCCCACCCATGCCATCAATTGATATCTTTCTGCCCACGCTGTGCATAGGCCTCAAGTGGTGGGGAGATAGCCATGAATATTGAGGAATACTATGTAGGAACTCATCATTAAGAGTATTTACAGAAATGCCTCAGACAGAACTGTTTTATCAAAACTACAGTAAGTTACAAATTGCTTGAATAAGTGTGTCTGATGTTACTTTTTGTGGCTCTCAGAAGGGGCAGGATAATCCTAGTAACCGATTCTCATTAGGACAGATTACTTTTTTAAAGACAAGGTCAAAGATCAGAAAAACTGCAGGAAATAAATATTTGCTAGTGTTCCAGCGGTAGCCACGTGACTCCATCTCACCGCACTGCAGCAAGTAAACATTCCCATTCACTTCTGTCTGAAATTGTGAATTACATGTTAGCAAGTAGTACAATTTATTGAATCTCTTTTTCATTAATTCCCTGGGGCTCATGCTTTTTCTTTAGCAATTTTTAAGTGTTTAAATATGTAAGAAAGGTAATATTGTACAGTATATATTATTCAGAATATCAAAGAACATTCACATCTTTGCAGAATTTTTCTCTTATATCAAAAAGATCAGTTTAGAGAGTGCTGGAATATTTGGAGACCAGTGATTTTACTTTGTCTAAGTCACAATTTCTTAAAATTGCACAGTATAGGCTTTTCTTTATTTTTAACCTGCGTTGCTAATTCTTTTTGGGAAGGTGTATGCAACAATGAGGGTACCTTTACACATGGCTACATTTGTAGCTTGTCACCAGGTAACTTACTGTGTGCAGTGAAATCATGGATACATGATTCCATTTGTACACAGCAACAAGATAGAACCATGTATCCATGATTTCACTGCAACTAGTAAGTTACCTGGTGACAAGCTACAAATGTAGCCGTGTGTAAAGGTACCCTTAGAGATGGCTAACATGTTTTAAAGGGGACCTCCGGGAAGATAAACATTACTTGTACAGTCCCTGGACTTCTACATGAGGAAACAGAGCTGGGCCCTACAGTTCTAGGATCTATAGATGTCTTATAAATCAATAAAATCATATCTGCTCCTCAGCGCTCACCCCTCCCTTCGGGAAAGAGAAATTCAGACTCATGCTGCAGCAGTGACGGGAGGTGTGGGGCTCCAGGATCATCTTACATTCCCACCCCTCATACTTTTGTATGGGAAGAGGCGTGGCAGAGGCATGGCCGCCGACCCCATGTTCCCACTACAATCCTGCCCCTGATATATTATCCTATGTAACAGGGCTGTTCTCCCTTCAAAAAGCAATTATGTCACGAAGCAGATAGAAATACATGCTATGATATTTTGCTGTATTTTGCTGTACAATGATATGATGGTGCATGATGTGTGCTGTCATGTATTAGCCTAGGAGTACATGCAAATCACTGGTCTCTCCTCCCTCATATCAACTTGGTAGCTTCCTGTCCCCTGAAACGTTAGCACTATGCATGACTGAATTTCTCTGTCCCTGAAAGGAGGGGTGAGAGCTGAGGAGCAGATATGATTTTACTGATTTATAAACGATCTATAGATCCTAGAACTGTAGTGCCCAGCTCTGCTTCATCACGTAGGTGGGCAGAGACAGTCTAAAAATATTTTATCTCCCCAGAGTTCCTCTTTAATCCCTTTCTAACAAGGCTAATCTTCAGGACAAGTTGTAATTTTTAATGACCCTTTTTTTTCATCATACAATGTACTGAAAAACATTCCACACAATTTTGCCTTTGTTTACGAATTTAAAGTTTATGGGTTTCATTGTGCAGTAAAAATTTACTGGCAACTTGTTTTCTATGTCAGTATGATTTCAGCATTACCAAACTTGTATAACTTTCTAAATATTTCAGTGCTGAAATAAATTCAGAACTTTATAACACAAAAAAATGATCTTGTCATGTTCTGAGCCTTGTAGCTTTTATATTTTTCTGCTGATAGATCTAGGTTTTTTTCCATGGTGTAATGTAGTTTTTATTGGTATCATTTGTGAAACCTCCTGCTTTGATTGTATCTCCAGTGTTAGATAAAAAAATGGGTGGACAGGAGTGTGACCAGCCTCATTTTACCTCAGTACTCTGGGTATATCCAGTATTAGATCAGATAGACATTGTGAATAGCAGTCTCAGCATCTCTGGTATCTCCATCATTAGATTAGAAATGCAGAATAGTCAGCATTGTGAGCAGCCTCTTTTTATCTCTGCATTTCTCTATGTCTACTATTAGATTAGATAAACAGGGTGGATAGCAGTGTATGCAGCCTCTTCTAACCTCAGCATCTTTTTTCTCTTCTGCATTACATGGTGTACCGCAGTGTGAGCAGTCTCCTCTTACCTTAGCTCTCCTGTATCTCTAGTATTAGATCAAATAGACATAGTAGTCAGCAGTGAGAGCAGCCTTATCTTACCTCAGCAAAACCTGGTGTCTCCAGTAATAGATCAGATAGACAGGGTGGACAGCAGTGTGAGCAACACCTTTTTACCTCAGCACTCCTATATGTCTAAAATTAGTTCAGATAGATAAGGTAAACAGCAGTGTGAGCAGCCTCTTTTTACCTCAGCACCCCTGCTATCTCCGGTATTAGATCAGAGAAACAGGTTGGGCAGGAGTGTGAGCAGCCTCTTTTATCTTTAACACCTTTGGTATCTCAAGCATTAGATCAGAAGACAGGGTATACAGCAGTGTGAGCAGGCTCTCCTTACCTCATTATCCATGGTATCTCCAGTATAAGAGCAGAATACCCCTTGGAGGAGATTTTCCAAACCATGAAGCAGTGCAGAGCTTTCTACTGTACATGCTCACAGGCACCTGTCCTAAGAAAGAGGACCCGACAGCTGATTTCTCCTGTCTGAGCCGTGGCAGCATGTATCAGGCACTGGTTGTATAATGTCAACCATACCTGGCTGAAACCAAACAGCCAGTGCCAGATTCATTCTACCTGTGGACTTAGCAGCATGTATAGGATATCAGCTATCAGGTTACCTTTAGCATCATACAACAGTCAGTGTATGAATTTGGCAGTCATTTTAATTCAATAATTATTACTTTGCATGACAAAACAATTGTGATTTTACTTTATTTAGGAATTTATTCTTAATGACGTTTCCTTTAGTTATTCAATTATTTCAATTTTCTATTCCTGGAGGACCCCTTTACTTTGTCGCCTTCCATTCTATCGAGGACACACTACTACCTACTATTGCATGATGGCCTCTTCTATAAATACCCGGCTTGTGTTTATTCAGTGTGTTTACCCTTGTAGGTGTATTTTTTTAGCCATGAAATCCAGTTATTTAGCCAAGGAGTAATTACAGGACCACAAGCTGATGACGACACTATTACTAAATATCATACAGCTTCAGAAATATATCATTCTATATTTATAAGAGGTGAATTCCAGTGTCAGATACCACAGAGCTGCTTATCTATGCAGAGCACATTCACCCCCAGTGACAGACAAGACGCAATGTAGAGATGTTATCAATACTAATATACATACGAGTATCCTGGGCACTAGCTACAGGAAGGTATTACTACAGGTAATGAGATGGACAGGTAATACGGGGGCCTTTTATCACATTATATATTATCATTTTGTCACTTATTTTTGCATTATTCTCTTTCTCTACTCTTTAAGTCTCTGATGAAATCATATTAAAGGGTTAGTCAGAGGCCAAGCAATTTTCTCCTAACTTCCAATCTAATTTATTCCTATAATCTTAGCTATTTTCTAATATACTTGTTTTAAAATTTCCCTACCGTTCCCTTTACACTATCTAACAGCTACTGTGTTTTTATTCTGTTTCCTAATGTGGTGACTTTCCTGTGAGTGCCCCAGTGCATGCTGGGATATTCACACAGAATGTCATCAGGGGAAGAGGCTGCAGTCACTTCCACAGCCTCTGCTCCTCCCTGAAACAAAGCGGCATGTTAGTGATGCTGGTTTCAGGGGTGGGGCTGTCACTATTGTGTCACAGCAGGGTCTCCAGGCCCCCTCCCCTCAGTGGGTGATCATCAGCCTCACCTTTTTACTACCTTCCCCACCGTGTGCTTTCTCTGGCCCCCTACAGTGTTTTACCCTCTGTGCCCTGTACGCACTATACCGGACTGATGTCGGCTTATGAATAGTGGTAAACCTGCATCAGAGAAGTGTCAGTAGACTAGCAGAGTGGGGGATCATTGGTGCAGGTGATAGGTTCCGCTCCCAAGCAATGTCAGTGGAAGATCTCAGCATATCACTATGCATGAGCCGACCAGGCAGAGACTACTAAAATCACTTATGGGGCAACACTTACCTGAACTGCTGCTCTCCTGAATTGGTGGCATAGACACTTCCCTAATGTCAGCTTATCACAATTCATAACCCGACATCAGTCAGGGACAGTGCGCTAATTTCACAGGGCACATGGGGTGCAACACTGCATGGGGGGTCTGAGACAGTGCATTGCGGGGACGGGGGAATGGGAGGGCTGCAGACAATGTACTGCAGAGAGGGAGGAAAGGGGAAGGCTGGAGACCCTGCTCTGACACAGCATGGACACCCCTGAAACCAGCCTCACAAATGTAAGGTAATGACTGGAACACCGGTTGAATTTGAGAATGGGATACAGCGCTGCTATGAACGACTCCGACCACGATATGATACCAAACCAACTTCTCTTTATAAGTTGTGAAAAAGATGACAAGGTTTTACTTCTCAACAAAATATAGGCCACAACAGCCACAAACTACAAAATTCTAATTATGCAGCCTGAGAGATCCCAAGTGCCAGCTTAACGGACAGGAGAAGGACTATCCCAAGACTATGACATGCTCTCCCTTATCCTATACAAAGCATACACGGGGTGCTACCATGACACGTCGTTCTCTCAGGAATACATTCTTACACCCACCTCCCACCTTAATTACAATAGATTCTGGGCACCCTGTTTATCCCTTGATTTATATATATTTATACAAATAATCACTTGTACCAACACAATATGTACACAGTGCACTGCCCTCTTTGCGAGCGCTCAGAGTGGACACCTGACTGAGCAAACAGAAAACTAGACTACTCTGACGTCTGATCACTAGATTTAATCAGCCTCTGAGGTCACCAAATCCTCTGATACAGGTGCAGGCGAAGATTTAGATCAGTCCCAGAAGTATTTCACGGTGTTCTCCTATAGTGTTCACATTCACCAGAGTCTCAGTACACAGGAGCTCACACAGTCTCCATCAGTCCATCTGTAATCTCAGCAACAGGAATGTTCTTTGAGATGCTGCAAATCCTATTTAACTCTCCCTAACTGACTAAACAGTCGGTGACCGGTCACACATCCAAGTTTACTCACGGAAGCCGCTCCCTCTGGATCACACCATCCAATTTGGATTACTTGAGGCTACCGGTGCTTCTGTGTCTCAGGCAGGTCTTCCTCTCAGCTCTGTTGCTCAGCAACCACTTTCGTTTTGCAACTTACTGGGGTTTATTTATCAGCAGATTCCTGTGCTTTCATCTCTTATTGCATAGTGACCTCTAGTGGCTGAACTAAGTTATTGTACCAGTTTTCTTACAACAGAAACATTAGTATGCTACAGTGACGCTCTGTTTCAGGGAGGGGAAGATGCTGAGGAAGTGCTCTGGTGACATTCTGTGTGGGTATCCTGGCATGCACTGGGGCACTCAAATGTCATAAAAGCAATAAATAGAAAAATCCCTCAGTAGATGTTAGAGTGTGTAGAGAGGGAACAGTAGAAAGGTTTTAAAGCAAGTACCGTATATTAGAAAATAGCTTAGATTATAGGAATAAATTAGATGGGAAGTTAGGAGAAAAATGTTTGGCCTTGGACTAATCCTTTAAGGCTACATTCTCATGATGAGCTTTTGATGTTGCTGAATTTCTTCACCTATTATGTAAATTAGGGTTACTTGTGTTCTGTTTGTTTTTTATGGCATTTTAGAGGCTGCAGTTTTTTGTTTCTGTTTGGTATGTTATACTTTAAATAAAGCTGCTTTGTTTTTGAAACTTCCTGGTATTTGGCTCCAACTTTTATTGACCTGCTTAGGTGTGGATGGCATGTGCTTTTGATGTGTTTCCGCTGCAGAAATGCACTAATAATGCATGTGTCTTTCACCTGTGGATTTTGCGCATTAAATGCTAGTCTATGGGGAAACTCTGCCTATAAAACTCATATCACCCGCAAGAGAAATTGACAAATTGTGGATATGCTAAATAAAAATGAAGCACAGTGGGTCTGAGATCATTATAAATTACATCAACTTTGCTGCAACTATAGGACGCTGCGTTCTTGATGCAGCAAAAACACGCAGCATCAAAAACTCCTCAAATGCTCATCGCGAGAACATAGCCGACAAACTACCCAAGTTTATTTCTGGCCTTCAACATATCCTGCAATATAGGAGTGCAGGAGGATATTTCACCCATAGGGTATAATTTAAAAAGCCAACTATAAGATACCATTGCATGGAATAGCATTGTCTATAATACCTTTTTTTGTCACAATAATATAAAACCAGCTCAATAGAGCCTAAAATGCATTGTTACTGGCTCCGTCAGGCTTATGAAACCCTGTAGACTCACTCAGGGTCTGGCTCATCGTTTACTATTTTTTTTGTAAGTCATTTTTTGGTTGCATTGGAAATTTTTTATTCCAAATTAATCAAAATCTATGTTCAATGTTTGATGAATTGGATCATGTAAAAAGATTCTTTGTCTCTTATTATTTTTGTGTGCCTTTTGTTCTCTCTCTTCCTAGAGGCTGCAAATCCCAAGCGCTCTAATTACCAGTCCCTTAGATTGTTGCATGCTTGTACTTACACCACCCAGGCGCTAAAAGCTTTGAATTCGGCCAGTACGATAACTTGTAGTAAGACAGGAAAAACACTGCAGTTTTCTTCCAGAATCTTGTATTAAGTTCAATGTAACAGCAGGTGTAAAGGAATGATCTGTACAGGGTTGTAGACATGAGTGTTCAGCAATGGCTTCTCTAAACTAAACTGGGGAAGAAGGGAGGAGCATCCTGTACAGAAGCCAACTAAGGGAGGGACATAAGGACAATCTTAATGCCATCTAAATCTACTTAGCAACAGTAAGAGAATTTTCTGAACCTGGAAGAAACCCGCACAAACAAGGGGAGAACATACAAGCTCAGTACAATCTGTTGTGTACACTAATGAACTATTAGACCGGTCCATAGAGCTTCCTTTGCATAAAATGGTTTACACCTCGGCTCTGATTTCTGCTTTTTTCCAGCCTTAATTTCCTTCAGTAAGGCTGGTTGCACACTCGGTATCCATGTGAATCCAGCTGAAAATGGGTGCACCCACGCCCGTTTTCATCCCCATTGACTTTCAATGTAACCACAGGAACTTGCGGGTGCATCCAGTTCTTTACGGCTCCCCATGATCCGGGTGTCCACTACTTTTTCACTGACACCAAAAACGTATTTTGGAGCAATTTTGGTGTTGGTTTCAAAACCATAGACAACCGGATCCAAGGCAAAGTGTGTTAAATTACAATGGGGCTCTATTGAACCCGTATCCGGCAGAATCCAAATCCCACTGGGATCCGGACGCCAGATCCAGGTTTTGTAACAGAGCATGCCCAGAGCCCAGTTGTAAATTATACAACCACTAGGGGCGTGTCATTTTCAACTGGATCCAGATAAAAGTATTTAATGGAATACTCACGCACCGGTATTATCACTGATCTGTGAGAAAGATCAGTGATAATACCGGCGTGGGTGCATCCAGATGCATCAGGTTTTACAATGTCTGGGGAATCCTGGGAGATGCAGGTTTTACCCACATGTACCTGGATTCAAAAAAACGGTAGTGTGATCCAGCCTAAAAGAGCATATAGCTACAGACAGACAGAAAGTTAGCATTTTTACCTTTCTGACAAATTGATATGTCTGGGTTCAAATGTCGAAGCTTCAAATGTTAATACAATTTAGTGAAAGTAGAACTTGAAGGATAAAATTGATTAATAATTTAGTAAATTCGAGAACGGCTGAATACACATTAGAAGAGTCCAGTGAAGTGGAGCCTACATCCAGCTTACCTTTACTTAACAGCAAGATCAAGCTGCTGTAAATACTTTAGTAGGTTATATACATGTGTGACACAGGTAACCATATCAATTGTAAAACAATATAAAACCTAGCAGCCAAAATAGTAATCAGATATGGTTTTTACTTAAAAAATACTTATTTCAATTAATGTACTTTTTTGTTTTGACCATGATGGCAAATCATAGAAGGTATGTACTAAATGTAAAGACCTAGGCCTCCAATTATAGTTTTCATGATCTCCCCTCTATCCGCACTCTCTCCTTTATGTTCTCTCTTTTCTAACCATTCTTGTGTTACAAGGACATTTCATGACTTTATAGTGATTCTTAAAGGGAACCTGTTAAGTCGTTTTTACCCCCAAACCTATCACTACCTGTCCCTGCACCTTCTTAGCACATCCCTATCCATCCCTGTCTCACTTAAAGCTGTTCTATATTGGCTATGAAAAAAGACTTTGTGACTCACATTTTTACATGCAAATGAGGCATGCAGGGTATGGTCTGTAGCCTGACTGAGTGGTCTCCAGGGTTTCATTCTCCTGCATGCTCCCAATTTCATTCTCCATTCATTCTCCTGCATGCTCCCAATTTGAAATTCTCGCTTCCTCCTTCCCGGTATGATTCGCCGGCCGGACCTCATTTCCAGACCGGTGCATTGTGGGTTGTTACCAGGATTGTGGGCTGGCTTCCATATGCGCATTGCGCTCTCACGCTTGAACTAAGGGGAATGTCCAACTACCGTGCGTGACAGTGGCTCACAGACCAATAATGTCCGGTGTGCTACACAGAACAATAGACAGGGAGACATCAGAGGGATAAATACAGTGGAGGGCACTGCCTATAGGGAATGGGGAAGAGGTGACATCCTGCACTCACCTGCGGATGTGCCCTGATCTCGCTACCGTCCCTATATGATTGCTTTCAATTCATTCAATCTCTAGCAAAGCACGCTCGAACCTTGTGATCATATAAAGGGGATGGAGTAATCACAGAGTGGCCACACCTGGACAAGACCTAGCCAGCTTGCTGGTAGCAGAGACTGACGTTAACTCCTTAACTGCCAAAGGAAAAAAGCACGTTTTACTATGAAGTCTCAATATAGACATTAGACAGAGGTCCAAACCAGTCACAAGTCTCCTAGGTAAGAGAGACCATCGTGACATGCGCATTTGACACCCTGTACAGACAATACACCCCCCACTCTGCACCAGACCGGAAATGCAGGGAGCACCTGATCACAGCCAAAAGAAGAAAAATGGGAGTTTTTTGTGCAAAAAGTGAACTCTTATTAAGAGAAAGCTGGTAACATAAGTAAGGATAGTACAATACATATAGACAATACAGTACCAATCTGCACCACACAAAAGTAGAAGTTAAAATCATGACCCATATGTAGGTTTAAACAGTAACAATAAATAGAGCAGTGAATCACTAGTAAGGCATAGTTAGAGTTAATCAACGATATAAAAGTAAAAGCCCAGTGAGACACAACAGTATAAAAGTTAAAAATTAGGTAGCCTACCAGACCTACATACTTAGGGGGACAGCTGGTACCCTGCAGCCCACGACCTCTATGACCGTTTCGTGGGTTTTAGCCTGCTTCTTCTAGAAGAAGTATGTCTCACACATCAAACAGGACCTACTCGAAGTGACCGTAAGTGGGTTCAAATGCAGAGTGCATGCGTCCCGCGATATTGTACTGAGGGCTACAGTTGGGGATTGTTTCCATAGCACCCACAGCAGGTGTATAGACGCCGCATCATCCTGCGCATGCGCAGTTATGGATCGGGAGAACACATCACTGCAATAACTGTGTCGGCAAGAGCAGAAGACATCACCAATGCAATCGCTGTAAACAGTAAACTACCACATGCTTAAAAAAGCCCAGCAGGCAGGTTTGAACATAAAAGGAGGACCCATAAGCTGCGCATATATACTGTAAATAAACACAGGTCAACAAAAAAATTTTTTTTTTCTGGTGCCCAAAATATTTTAATGAATTTGGGGCATTTTTGGGGTGCTGATTCTGAATATGCTATCAGTTTTGCCAGATTGGCTCAAGTTTTTGAGATTTTTGGTATCTTATTTATAGCACTTGTTCGTAAATGCGACGCATCATCTCATTAATTTCTTTGGATTAGTACTTGAACTGAGCAGTTCTCAATATAGTTTTGTGTTAATTAGTGTTCTAAAAGTTTGTTCATAGCTTGATTTTTGCACTAACTTTATGTTGTTGTCTGTTGTCCAGTGAAAAGCATGAACTCATCAAGAAGAAGTTGTCTTAACGATCCAGACTCATTCTGTTACATTTGTGGTGAATATACACTGACAAAACATAGAAGAAACATAACAGACTTCGTTAAAAAAGTAGCAAAAAACGTCTTTTTTGTTACACATTTTACGAAAAATCTCAAAAACTTGAGCCAATCTGGCAAAACTGATGACATATTCAGAATCAGCACCCCAAAGTTACCCTAAATTCAATGAAATATCTTTGGCACCAAAAATGCTGTTGACCAGTGTAATCATAGAAATATCATCATATATAGAACAAGAAATGGTAGAAGAATGGATCCTGATGAAAACTTAGTTTCACTTTAGGGTATGTGCACATCAGTCGGTTTGTGGGCTGGTTTTGCACGTTTTCCGTCGGCGGTTCCCGCTGAGTTTTATGTTAATTTATGTTAATCCTACCCACCGGTAGGATTAACATGCTAGTCAATGGAGTTTAGAAAACGCTGTGTACATTACAACGTTTTTCTTCTTGACGATTTTAGTTTATTCACCGGTTTCCGACCGGTTCTCAAAGATAGAGCAAGCGACTTCTTTTTAGCGTTTTTCCAGCGGGTCCAGCTGAACAAGTGCAGCAAAGACCAGTCTGGAAATCGCTAAGGAAGACGCCAGGGAAATCGCCAAGAACACACTGTGCGACCGCTCAGAACCCGATCGCAAAACGTTAGCAAATCGCTAACAAAACGAGGGACACTGGCGAGTGCAGAAACCTCAGTTTCTGCCAGTCTCCACCGGTTCCCGGTCGGTCTGCAAAGATGCAGAACCGACAGATGTGCACATACCCTTAAAATGGTCCTGGACAGATGATGTCACGATGAGCTCTAGATAGTGGAGACAATAAAGTGCAAAGTGAATGGAAAAAACTAAAAATAAAAATACAATGAATAAAAGTAAAAAAACTGTAGAGTCAAATATAAAGATTTTTGAAAAAAGAGGGAAAAGTGGTATATGCTGAAAAACAGCCACACACCATAACGATCCCACTACAAATGTAACTGTAGTTATGATGTTTTGAGGGTGATATGCAGTGCCTTTTGGCCTCCAAACATGATGTGTATTATGGCATCCAAAGAGTTCAGTTTTGGTCTCATTTGACCAGACTATTTCACGAGGTTGTCTAAATGTGCTTCAATATGCTTTTTGTTGAGCAATGGAGTCATTACTTATTGTTTTCTTGGAAACAATTGTACCTGCTGATTTTGAGTGGTCTTTCTGTACCACTCCGATGGGAGTTCTTGGCTCTGGGACAACTCATCTGATATATATTTTCACTTTTCTGTTTGAAATCTTGCAGGGAGTACCTGATCGTGGCTGGTTAATGGTGAAATTATGTTCTTTCCACTTCTGGATTATGGCTCCAACAGTTCTCATTGGAAACTTCACTAGTTTGGAAACTCTTCTGTAACCAAGCAAGTAAGAAAAACTACAACACTACATCATGTAATGTGCACAGGTGCAACACTGAACACAACACATAGCAAAAAGACAGCAGCACTCTGAAATACTAATGCATATACAGTGGAACCTTGGATTACAAGTAACTTGGTTTGAGCGCATTCTGCAAAACAAGCGAACATTTTTAAAACATTGTAACTTGGTATACAAGTAAGATTTGCAATAAGAGCATCATGTGAGCTCTCTCCACCCCTCTACAGTACTGCACCCGCTCCATGCACAGTTACTGTACAGTACGAGCCTTCCTCACCCCTCTACAGTACTGCACCTTCCTCCCTGCACAAATACAGTACAGTATGAGCTCTCCCCATCTCTCTACAGTACTGTACCTCCCTCCCTGCACATATACAGTACAGTACAAACTCTCCCCACTCCTCTACAGTACGGTACCTCCCTCCCTGCACAGATAAAGTACAGTATGAGCTCTCCCTACTCTTTTACAGTACAGTACCTCCCTCCCCAGATACAGTAAACTCGGACATCGGGGCTGTTGATTAGGAAGTCACAGGTGGACGGGATCCCGGTGCCATGCCCTGGTGATCACTTGAGGAGATGTTGATGATGGGGGAGAGGTATTTACAGGGGATCGTGACGCCACCTGTAGTTCCCGGTAAACTGGTACCGGCACTGCAAGCTAGTCGCTGAGGTGATGGTGGGTGCAGCAGAGTGTGGTGCAGCTCCCTACAGGTGGAGCTTTACCTCAGGGCAGCGGGGATGAATGAGGGGAGTAGTAGTCAAGTCCTTTCTGACACAGTGGTGAATTGCGATGGTTAGACAGGCACACAGACACACAGGGATTGTTGTTTCGGTACCTTTTACTGGTGATAACGTAACAGGTACAGTCCAGAGTAATAACCAGGTCCCCGGTGCAATTTGGGACATCCACCTTAGAAAGTTATGAGGCCTCCTTTGTGTCTGTGCTCTGCAGTGTGGGATGAGTCCTGCCTGAGCCTGAGCCCACCGCTTCTTCTTCTCTGATCTTAGTCCTAAGCTGACAATGAGGCCCTTATGCGGGGTCCTGTTTCTCTTGTGGCCCCTGGTCCTATGCTTGGTCAGTTTAGTGTCTCTTACTTTATCTCCTCAGGGCTGAACTCCTCCTGAGTATGCTGGGCTTTTGCTGTAGCACTGTAGGCTGGCAGTGTCAGACTCCAGTGTCCGTGTGTACTAAAGGGCTAAGCACCCGATTCCCTTTCTCAGTTCCCTGTTTTTCCACTTGCCTCCGGCCCCTTCCCTGGGGTGTGCACAGCGGTCAGTCGTCCCTGGTCCTGGGTCTGAATCTCTCTCCAGCGACCAGCAGCTCTGTCTCCTTCCTTCCTTACTTCTACCACCCTCGCAGAGCTCTCCCGCCAGTCCCTTGATCTTTCACGGTGGGGCACGGGTGTCCTTTCCCGGATTTAAGAGGAGATCAGTCACTCCCCCGACGTCGGTACTCGGGCCGTTACCCCTGCGGTCCTGAACCTAGTGTGGTCCTGAGGGGTGAGGTACCTTGTGGCAGTGTCAGCAAGCCGGTTCCTATGGGACTGCAGCTCGTCAGTTTGCAGATAGAGCTGAACTGCTATCTGCCTCGGCTTCCTGCGTTGCTGGTGTTCCCTCAACGCGACCAGCCGGCTCCAACCAGTCCTGGTCCGTTGCCTGCTGTCCTGGGCCCCCACTTAAAGATGGGGCTCCCTCCTCTCAGCTGGGCTGTCAGGCCTGATCTTCCTGCCTGCCTTCCCAGCACCGTCTGAGGTAAACTAAGCTTTTCCTCTTTCTCCTCTATCCTAGGCTCCACCCCCACCCTCCTGGGACCTACTAAATTACTGGCCCCCCTTATTCTAAGTGGTGTGGTCCTAAGTGAGTGTAAGTGCAGACTCCACAGGTTTAACCCCGAACTGAAAACTTTACAGGGAAAAACACATTTTTGTATTAAAGTGTAATACTACCCTGTGACACCTAGTCGCAGGGGCGCCACAGAGTCTCCATACTCAATACTGTACATGTGTGACGCTGCTACTAAGCCAACTTTAGATACTGTAACTGATTAAATTTCACTATACACATGTATATATACCATAGAACTGCAATTAATTGCAAAACTGTAATAATTGTATATGAATGAAGTAGATATTTTTGGGTCATGGAACAAATCATTTACTTTTCAATCATTTCTTATGGGAAAATTTGCTTTGATACACAAGGGATTTGGATTACAAGCACATTCCTGGAACCAATTGTGTTCGTAATCCAAGGTTTCACTGTAATCTAAAGGAATATGGAACAGCATTATAGCTAAGGAAATATGAAAAAATGAGATACTTAGCTTATAAATATGGCCATATCGATAGCCACCCAGTAGCCACATCGAGTCGTGTCTCTTTTACTAGGTACCTACGCTCAGTCATAGTCTCTCTTTAGATAAAAAGCCTCCCTGTGTATGGGCGAGTAGGAACCTACTATCAGAGAACAATAGCACCTGTGGCTAGTGGGGGATGTGTGCACTACAGAGGGCATGACCCCATAATCTAAACAAGAAAAAAACTGCGGCACTCCATTATGTAATGTGTACAGGTGCAATGCTGTACATGACACATTGTAACAAAAAAGACACTGCACTCTGAAATACTAACATATATAATCTAAAGTAATATGGACCGACATTATAGTTATGGAAACATGAAAAAATTAGACACTTAGCTTATAAATATGGCCATATCGATAACCACCCAAATGGCACGTCAGTAAAGGTAACAGGCAACATTTTGCACCCTCACCATAGAATTTGGCACCCGGGGCAATAGCCCACATGGCTTCCCCTACTGTGCCACTGCCACGTCTGCTTATAGACAGTGCCCTACTGTGCCCATAAAACACATGATTGTAGCTACAGTTACCCTGTAATTATATTAGACTAGCATTCTCTGCCATCCTCCTCCCAGCACTACATCACTATCAATCAGATATAAACTCTCCCCCAATGAACTCCTATCTATTTTGATGGCAATGTCCATTTTATTAGCATTGTGTTTACTGACAATTCACAAACCAGCAAAGTTAATTTTTGTTTTGTTTCAGCTATTTGTCCCCCGCCTCGGTGTATAACGGAGATTACCGTTCATTCTGTCATAATCCTGCGCTTGTCAGGGCACGTGTCACAGTGCTGTGTTTCATACATATTTACAACCTGTTTTATAGATGCAGTAAAATATATAAAGTGGCTGCAGACCTGATACTCAGAGTACGAGCAACTGAGCAGAATACTAATGTGCAAGTAGGTGAACGTGAGAGGTAATAAAAGACGGGAACACAAAGCGTCTGTACATCAAGAGAAAATATTCACCACTTCCCACTGAACATCACTGCAAACTTCTTTCTTCTGGATAATAACTTTCTCTATGTTCCGGCCTGTCACCACCAATATTAAAAGATTCAGTATCCGTACCTAAGATCTATGTTATGTCTAATGCATTTTTAGAGTTGCAAGGAGCATCTAGAAAAACTTAAATCATTGCTGACAAACCAGCATGGGACCAAGTTCCCCCTACGTCTTCTTAAATCCAGTCCTGAATATGTGTATTGGAGATTGTTCCAACCATAATCTGGTAGGGGTCACTTTAATGGGCAATTGCATCTTGTAATATCATATCATTGTAGCATTGTGAGCTGACCATAACATGGTGCCATTAGCAAGTAAGTCGTCTCTTATGCCCTGGTATGTTACATGAAGTTAGACATCTTGGCTGTGTGGGTCGACTTGTGATATGGGGGTGCTACACCGTTGTAGGCCGCATGATGCCGTTGACTCTGGCTGGCCAGGATCAGATGTTGGAAGGTTCAATGAAAGAGACAGCCATTCATAAATAACTCTGTACTGAATGTTGTCATAGTAGTCATTATGTACAGTAGACAGCCGGAGCATAACTTAATGAACGTTTCCTTTACAACATGGAGCATTGTCATGCACAGTCTATTATTTCATCAAACAGTCTCTTGACTTCTTCCACACAATCTCAGTTCCTTCAACACAACCCAGCTCAGTACTACATTTAGTTAGTGAGAGTCCTATTCGGAGCAGGGTGGGAACAAGTGTGATGTCAGGGTGGGAGGTGGGACAGGAGCACGGGGTCTCCGTATTATACATGGAGCAGGGCGGGAACAAGTGCTGGCGTCAGGACGGGAGGCGGGACAGGAGCGCAGGGCCGACACTAGAAAGACCTCGCTCTGCGCCTGCGTGAAGGAGCACAAGGAGGCGCAGAGCGATGATGCCTGACAACATGCAGGAGGCAGCGAGGAGAGGGAGGAGGGAGGAACAGAGACGCAGTGGGCGGGAATAGCCCCCGGGAAGCGGCGGGATGACTCCTGATGTTGGTAATGCCCTCCTGACTTTTTATTATACATTTTCACAGGGCTGTATTTAGGGGTACAAACATCACACACACGGGGGACCCCTTGCCTGAATGCAGCATACATGCTGCATTCAGTGTTGCTATTAGATTGAATTCCAGGAGGGGGTTGACAGGTCCTCTTTTAGGGTTTATATCATATTTTAGTGGTTTTAAAAAATTTTGAACTTTGTAAAACTAAAAATTGTTTTGTTCACTATTATCTGAAACCCATAACTTTTCTATATTTCCTTCTTTATAGCTGCATAGGTAAACAGTTACATAGTTACAGTTGAGCAAAGCCAAGTGTCCAAGATTCATCGAAGGATGGGGAAGGATAACGTTATTGGGGTTTGGCTACAGCCATAATGTGTGATCCAGTCTGCAAATTTTCCCTGCTTATCCTGATCAACTGGATCACTATTCAGAACAAGAATTTTAGACATTTACACAAACAATAATACTATTTCCTTGTACAAGATTAAAATCACCTGTGTATCTTTTGGTTCCATTTGTGCCAGTTTCCTAAGGTATACTCTCTTACTTTAGAAGATGTGCAAGGTTTTTATTTTTTTGTGTGTCAAACTGTAGTTTTACAATTCATGTTCATGCAATGATTTTTTTTTTTTTGGAGGGGGGGTTGATGTGGTGATACATGCAAATTTTGGTACTTCAATTTTTTAGGATTGGGAAAAAGGGAACATTGATCGACCAATGCAAATGGAGCTGCAGCCAGCAGAGGAGCTTCATGATTTGCCAAATGTATTTAACATGGCAGAACATTCCTCGGACATCTAATAATCTCATTGATAGCAGTCAAGGTGCTTTCATTTTTTCATTATGTGTTTATCATTAACATTTCTATTGATCCTGTACTTTCCACAACTACACAAGTTTTTTTTGTTGGTGTTGCAATTTTAATGTTGAAAAGTATATATGTATACTTCATAAAACACAGTCTCTTCACTAGTACAGTATATTTTGTGGCTCCTCCTCCTCTCAACCTTCCCTCACAGTTGGGGTTCCTCAGGATTTCTTTATTAGGTCCCCTTCTTTCTCTCTATACACTGCCCCTATTGGACAAACCATCAGTAGATTCAGTTTTCAGTACCATCTCTATGCTGACGACACCCAGTTATACACCTCTTCTCCAGACATCACCCCCACATTATTACAAAATACCAGTGATTGTCTGCTGTCTCTAACATCATGTCTTCTTTCTACCTTAAACTGAATCTGTCAAAATCTGAACTTCTCGTGTTTCCTCCCTCTACTTATCTTCCAAAACCTAATATTACCATTTCCGTATGAGGTGATATAGTTTCTGCCAAGCAGCACGCCCGCTATCTTTGGGTTATATTTGACTGGGGTTTTCTCCGTCACCGCCCACATCCGGTCACTCGCTCACTTATCTCACCTACACTTCAAAAATATCTGTAGAATTTCACCTTTTCTTATCGTTGACTGTGTAAAATCTCTGTTGCACTTATTTATTCTCGTCTGAATTATTGCAATTCTCTACTAATCGGTCTCCTTCTTACTAAACTCTCTCCTCTCTAATCCATCCTGAATGCAGCAGCCAGGATCATATTCCTCTTCAACCGCTTCACCGATGCCTCTGTGCTAGGGCAGTCATTGCACTGGTTAACAATCCGCTACAGAATACAATATAAAATTATCACTCTCACGCACAAAGCCCTACACAGTTCTGCACCACCCTGCATCTCCTCCCTCATCTCTGTCTATCTCCCTACACGTGCCCTCTGTTCCGCAAGTGACCTAAGACTGACATCATCTACAATCCCAACCTCCCACTCCCATCTCCAAGACTTCTCACGAGCTGCGCCAATTCTCTGAAACGGATTACCAAAAACAACTCAATTAATTCCCAATACCCATACTTTTAAGTGAACGTTAAAAACACATCTCTTTAGATTGACCTATCACTCCTCACCGATCTAACTATTCCCATTCTGCCCTTTTCCAAATCTGGTCCTTTGTATGATCTGTCTACACCCTCCATGCACTAAATAGTATTTTATCAGTACTCGTATAGATCCTGGCTGGTGACCGATTCATACATCGTTATGTAAATCTCCATATCTATTATATTGATGACTGGCCCATATATGATGGCGTGTTTTACTATTTATCTTTTGTGCCTCACCTCTTTCCTCATAGATTGTAGCTTGTGAGCAGGGACCTCACTTCTCACGGTATCTGTTGATACTCTGTATTGTCTCTATTTGTCTGTAAATGTCACCTCCTAATTATAAAAGACTGGCTGTGTAATAAGTTTGGCGTTATATAAATAAAATGATTATTAATAATTATTATTACAAGGGGTGGCATAGTGGTTCAATGGTTATCACTGCAGTCCTGCAGCACTGAGGTCCTGGGTTCAAATCCCACCAAGGAAACATCTATAAGGAGTTTGTATGTTCCCCATGTGTTTGTGTGTGTCCCCAATTGGGAGAGTGTTCCAAATGTATGTAAAAACTATGGTATTAATAGTGCTATATAAATGAATATATTTATTTATACTAGATATGAGCGATTCAATCCTCATGGGATTGATTTCTAGTCAATTTTCCAGAAAATCAGAAGTCCTGTTAATCAGTTTGATTTTCACAGACCCACATACTTGCGTGGGTGCTTTGATCCGTGACTCATATCAAAATCTGACATGGCGCAATGATTTTTTGCAGAACAATCGGTCCACAAAAAAACTTGAACATGTGAACAGCTCCATAGATTATAATGGGTATGTGGTTTACTCATGAATAACACAAGTATAGAACAAAGATGATTCACATATGTCTGGATGAGGTCTTAGGGTTGGGGTGAATCAATTTTCACTACCCAGTCCATCGGTCACCTCGCTGCCGGACTGAAAGCCATAAGAACCACCTCTTACCTGAAGACATCTGTGGCTATTCTTTTAATTATCCCACCTTGCTCAATGTCTTTAGTGTGGTGTGATACATATGTGATGTCGCTCCAGAACGGCTAATCAAAAGAAGAGCCGTCAAATAGGCTCTCATGGCTGCTGTACTGCAGCAATAAGTTACTGTCATAACTGATGGGCCGGGTGGTGCCAATCAATTCATGCTAACTCTAGTTACAGTGTATCCTATATTCTCCATCTTACAACTTAAGCACGGGTTAAAAAACCTTTTGATAACATCCTCATCTCATAAATAATTTTTTAATGGTTTTCTTCTATATTTTTACATACTTTACATTTCTGACCTGAGAAGTTTAAAGGGAACTTGACCCCACAAACTGACCCCGCCGCATCTTTCTACCTGTCCCTGCACCCCCTCTTATCATTTCTAGCCATCCCTTTCGCAGAAAAAATCGATTTTTAAAGTAGTGAAGAGGTTATATTTACCTCGTCCTGTGTGAGTTCTCTGTTTCTGAATTAGTCTCAAAGGCCTGCCTATCTGCTGCTCCTTTGTAATTATGCACGCCCCTCTCAGATTGCTAAGAGCCTGGCCGCGTCATGAAAGGGGACGGGGCTACCGGTATGACGCGGTTTAGCCCCGCCCCTTTCATGAAGCGGCCAGGCTCTTAGTAAGCTGAGAGGGGCGTGCATAATTACAAGGGAGAAGCAGACAGGCCCGCCTTTGAGACTAATTCAGAAACAGAGAACTCACACAGGGCGAGGTAAATATAACCTCTGTTCTCTACTTTACAAAATCGATTTTTTTTTCTGCAAAAGGTATGGCTAGAAATGATAAGAGGGGGTGCAGGGACAGGTAAAAAGATGTGCCATTTATGTCTGCTCCCCAAATACCGGCTCGATCCTCATAATTTGTTTTCTCTCCTTAAGGCTACTTTCACATAACGATTTTGAAGGGAGCCGATGCTGTCCGATAAATTTGGACAGCATCGGCTCCCTTCTGATGCCTGGCATAGGATGCCAAAGAGGCATCCGATTCCGGCATTAAATCGTTGCCTCCGATCTGTAAAAAAAAAAAAAAAAAAGAAGTTTATGCTCACCTATCCCCGAGGCCCCCGCCGTCTCCCGTCGTCTCCTGCAGGCTCCCGCAGGCTCCCGATGCGTTCGCGCTGTCTGCAGAGGTCTACTTCATCTGTACAGGACCTGCCGTGATGTCAC